>OY776289.1:5417065-6017065 GCA_963675345.1 Trididemnum clinides
CTTGGTGGGGATCGACTGAAAAGAAGGAGGCTCACATTTGCTCGGATAGAGAGAAAGACACCAGTACTCAGACCAGCGCTCCAATCGAAACAGAGCTCTTTGTGTGGCCTTCACCGCATTGGAGACCGAAGGGGAGGAGGACCAAATGGCCAGATCGTCAGCATAACGAGATCAGCTGACGGAAGAATATAGTCCGGTTTGTAATGATGGACGTAGTGGTTTTTGGAAGTGCAATCATTTCTGTCTGTTTTAATTGCATCCATCACCACTATTTGCAGATGAGAGTTTAGACCATTTCATTGTAGATTTACTTTTTTAAGTTTTTACTACGTTTGAAGTGACCATCGATATAAGCCATGGATTTTTTCAATCTTACAACTAGTATGTAATTTGTTGTGCTTTTCTTTCGAATACCGATGTTGTTGATGGGTGGTTGTAAACCATAAATTGATTTCATTGCTTCATGGCAAGCAGGCGTTGCTGGTGCGAAGTATTGTTAAAAGTTATTGTCTACTTCCTTCTATCTGTTTTCGCTTCATAGTTATTATTAGCAATCACACCTTTAAAACCTTAATAATTGTTCGATCGAATGGATATGATGCTTGCGGAGGATTTGAACCTCTAACTGTGTTGATAAAACCCAAAGAATCTCCGCATTGCCTTTTGTTAAAAGCGCACCTTTCATTGTTTCTAACTTTTTGCTAATTTTTCACCAGGCACTTGCTTTGTTTGGAGTGTGTCTCACAATAAAAGTTTGGAGGAAATCATTTGTGTTAATCCACGTGCAAAGTTAAAAGCCCATTCACGGTACGCCCTGAAGTGCAAATTCAGTCCGGATTCAGTGTAAGTGCCAGCGTAAAATAAATTCTATGTCCGCTTGATGGCGCTCATGAGCTGTTTGTGAAAAGAAAGTCAAAATTCCATTTTCATATTGAGCTGCGCTGTCAGGTAATACCAGTTGTTTCATAGGTCTATTTCACTTTACGACACCTTATATCTCAGTAACTGAAGGTATAACCACGCAAGTTTTGTTTTCTAAAGCTAGTGTAATCTAAAATATGAATAATGCCCGATTCTACTCGTACAAAGCCCGATTTTGTCTGTGTGTCGTCCTAACTTCTCCGAAACTGCCTGGCGTACCAACATCAATTTTGGCACGATTAATCACCTCCTCAGATGAGTGTCGTGAGTTCGTGACGTCGTCATGGAGTCATAGACATAGATAAATTCTTGTTTAAATCGCATTTTTGGACCGAAAAACGAGTTTTTTGGCTTAAACGAAAGCCAGTACCCGACCTCTGCAAATTTTACTTTTTTGCATGTCACATGACGTCATGATTAACAATTAATTGTAATATTTGTTTTCTTAATTTACTCAAAAAATACTGATCGTAGAAACGCGATTGACAGCTTTTTTTGAAGATCTAAGCAAGATGCCTTCGATAAAAGAAACCCTACGGCAATTAAAGATAAATTGGCGATGTAACGAAAGATTATTTAAGCATTTTAAGCTATCTAAGCATGCTTTTTGCAGCACGCTTCAACTCCCTCTATGATGTCAAAATGCCGCCTGGCACGATTGACAGTTTTTTACTATTAGAGATCATCATTTCATGATTTTTTCAAAAATTGCAACACGTTTACAAAATCAGTTTTTAAACTGGTTTGTGACCTTATTTCTCAACTGGTTTTCAAACTTTTTAAAAAAATTACGGGGAATTTCAAGGCGATTCCGATAATGCTAGGGTTCTTAACCGGGAGTACCTTTATCCCTTGGGGATACGAAGCACCATAGCAGGGGGTACGAGATGAGGCGTCAGAATAATGGTTAGTTTAAACTAATTGCTAAAAATTTATTTTCAATTTTATTTGAAATAAGAAAACATTTTCCGAAGCCTTTTTTAACATCTGCATTTCTGAATGATTTTTTGTCATAAGAAAGAGTTACTGTGACGTAATAAATAGCTTCTTGTTGGTTCCGACAGAATTCGTTTTGTTGTGAAGAATATTATGGTTAAGAAATATATACCGGTACCATGCTACATTGTGTTTTATTTCATTGTTACATTGTATATTTACCGATAATTTTGTAGATGTTTATTCGGTAGGTCCAGGGAAACAAAAACATTTCACAAAATTTTTAGGGATACTAGCGCCAAAAAGGTTAAGAAACACTGCGATAATACATGACATGTACATTTACTCTTAGTTTTAATACTAAAAAAGCTGAACTTTTAAGACCTGTAGTGTAATTTTATTTTCCCGAAAATGTGGTGAGCTGAGTGAAGAGTTTAGTTTTATGTATAAACGTTGCGATAAGGTACTTAACTCAGTGACGTTTGAAAGCTAAAACAATTTGCTCTCTCGTAATATGTTATTTTAATTAATTAAGGCTTGGGGTTAGTTCATAATGGCTGATCGAAATTGATTACCATGCGTCATTGTTTGTTGAACAATATTTTTTACTAGACCTAAGAAACCAACAATTTTTAGAAATAGTTAATTCTTTGATACATTTTGACTACTTGTTCCGAGCAAGCATGGTTCTTCGGCATTATCTATCTAAGTTTGCAAAAAGATTTATCACAAAATGAAGATTTGAAAAATTTTCTAATATAGCCTACCGGTTAAAAGCACTCAAAATGTTGGTGCCTGCATTTCAGAAAATTGCAATTTCCAGAAAAAGTTAGTTGTTTGGTACTTATTCACTATTCTTTCTCAGAAGCGTGCTTCTCAGGCAGTAGCTATCTACATTTTCTAAAAGATTTATCTAAAAATGAAGTCTCTAAACATTTTAGAATATAGCCACCTCCTCCAAACTATCAAATTGGTGATCCCCCTACAAAAACATGGAAGTAAAGAAGGCTTTGTTTTATCTTTTGCAACAAAATATTAGTTTCGAGCGACACATCATCTAAATGTTGAAGCCATTTCCTTTACGATTGGATGAGGCCGACGCAGCCGCCTAATTTGATATTTTTAACCCCTCGTTACTAATGGCTACTATCGTAATAACTTAACTGTAAGTGCATAACTTCGGGTTATTTTGTTCTTTCCAGCTACGTATATGCCGAGCCAAGCAAGATGCACGCAGCCAGAGGCTTTAGGTCGCAGAAATAGGCATTCAGGTACGAAAAAAAATCGTTAAAACTGGTCCCAAATATTTAAAAGGTATTTCTAAAAATACTTGTGCAAATTATTTTGGCTCTTCTCCTACCCATGACTTTGAAATTTTGCTTCGATCCACTTCATAAAATTAAACAAACAAAACTTTTTGAAGCCGCTGGTTGTTCCAGTTGCGAGCAAGTTCGGTTCCTACGTATAGCACAAGCCAAGTGAGATGCATTCAGGAACTCCAGAAACTTTTGGAAAACAATGGCGGTTATGCGCAATCCCCGTAATGCTTTTTTCAAGCTTAAATCGATTTCCTTTAAAAAACGGTACTTTTAATTTTGGGGCGACAATTGGCTGTGTCAGCAACACATTAACTTTTTATTGCTGTTTTCACAAATATCAATTTGGTGAAGCCAACTAAACCGATATTCTTATACTCGACAATACTGATGAGGACGCTGCTGTTTTCACAACTTATCCGCTAGTGTTTGATTTTGGGTTAGTTTGCTTTTTGCCTAGCTGCGTTTATGCCAGGACCACGCAACATGCGCCCAGCCAGAGCCATTAGCTCATAAAAATACCCAAACAGCTATGTTAAAGTTTTATGTAGTGGGCCTACTATTTAATAGCTTAATCCTGAAAATACATATCAATTACTTTAGCGCCCTTCCACAATTTTGTTATACTTTCAATTGAAGCACTAGCTTAATTTAACGATAAAAGTTTATTAGGTTCAAGACCGCATATGGTGAAAACAGTGCAAGTAAGACGTTGCCATGGGTTTTAGAAACTTGGAGACATGTAGTGGCTATGCGCAATCCCGCGCAAATGTTCTTTGATGAATTGCGTTTCGAAAGCGATGGTTTTATTTCGTAACGAGATTAGGCCATGTGAGAGAGCACAAACTCCTTGTTACTGGTTTCAAAACCATCCATTGGCTCGGCCGGCTGAACCGCTACTGTTAACCAGGACATCACTGATGGGACCCACGCCGGTAGAGCCGGCTAGTTTCTTATGTTTAAGAGTAAAAATTTGAACACAAATATCGGAGAATTTAATACAGGAACTTTAGATCACTAGCTCAAAAGATGCGAGCATAAATTTATATATTACCTAACGCTTCTGTTGGATTGGTTGATCAGGTTATTATAGTCATCTTAACAAACCAACTTCGCGTGATAAAGTGCCTTGTGTACAGTGGTGTTAGCTTAGTTGAATATTGAATTCGCAGTTAATCTAGACGATGTTTTATGGTTTTCTAGATTTGGTTAAATCGGTTTATTATTGAATTGTAATCAAAACACGAAAGTGTATGGTAACCTTGTGATCTAACTTTAATAACAATTCAAACCTATAGCATTGTATTCCTGCAAAATGCCGCTTCATGCTTTTGCCAAGAGTAAGTGAATTAGATTTTAGTGATTGGGCTGATAAGCGTGCTTGAAAATTTCCAATGTATTTGAGGAATACTAATGTTCTCACACATTTCTTGAATTTCAAACCATTTGATTTAATGCTTTTTTGCAACACTTTCTTGAACTTCATACCGTTTGATTTAATGTTTTTTGCAACACTTTCTTGAACTTCATACCGTTTGATTTAATGTTTTTTGCAACACTTTCTTGAACTTCATACCGTTTGATTTAATGTTTTTTGCAACACTTTCTTGAACTTCATACCGTTTGATTTAATGTTTTTTGCAACACTTTCTTGAACTTCATACCGTTTGATTTAATGGTTTTTGCAACACTTTCTTGTGCAAGTGTGTGTGCCCTGAGTTGTGTTATAAATGGTGATTGATAATTCCATGTTACGCGATTACAATTGCTCAAAATACCTGCACTTTCTTTATTTGCGATGATGTAATTAAAACCTGACACAATACAATAATGTAACGACACATATAGTAATAAACACTTAATAGTAGTTCTCGGAAAAGCACTTAATATTTGTAATCTGTCATCTTACTGGGGAGCATACTTGCTTATGACATGATCGTGCAGAGCGATAGCTTTGCAACTGGTAGAAATGTTCAAAGCTTCCCATTCATGTCGTAGACATTAATTTGGCAGAGATATTCGCAAGCGTGATTTTAAAAAGATCTTGGCGAGAGAGGGGGTTTAATGATATTAAAAAGCGTGATTTATAGGCGATGCCTGATGCAAAAGTAGACGTTGGCAATCATGCTCGTCATCAACCCTTATTCTCTTATAATTCTGAAAATCCTTGGGTAGTAATTACGACGCAGATTAAACGAATGCGTTTGATTGAACGATTATACTCTGATTGTCGTTTGAAGTCTGCACAACATCCTACTTAAACATATTACAGGCCGTTTTCACAGTGTGCGTAATGTAGAGATGATATTGCACAATAACTATTTCATCGAAATATCTAAATGACTTATTTATCGATGAAATAAAGACAGCTCATCACCGGCAATTGAATGCCATAAACGTTGCTTAAGTTGTCACTTTTGTTTAAATCTGAACTCGTCGACTTGCTGGTCATCATAATTCGTTGCAGATGATCTGAACTGGGCTGGGCATTTTATGGCCAGTTGAACAATACGAGCTGACAAGCAGCTCGCAGCACCACGACAAAACTATTGTATACGAGATACCGTATCAGAAACAGTTGTCCGGCTGCTTTTTAACTAATACAAAACATATTTTCAAAACAGAGTTTTTGTTTTTTTGAGGTGATAAACACCCTGGTCCTTCACTTTAAAACCGGGCTTGACTAGCGTAACGGTGAAACTTCACAAATTCCATTTTACCTGCTAATATGCAGACTAAAGATGAACCATCTTTAAAGCATTATTTACAATACTGCAGGTTTCAAGTCGGCAGTTTGTTTTTAAAATTTTAATTTTGTTTGCAACAATTACCCGAACCCGTCTGCTCTCTTGCGCGTGTGCTGCTTGCAGTTCTTATGCTGTTTGGCAACAGTTTTCTGGTGAACTTTTTCCTCTGATCAAATTATCTTCCTGTATCCTTGTCTGAACTGGTTGGCGAGCCATGTTAAACCCTCGGCGAGGCCTTGTCCTGATACAGCACAACTACTCTGTATGTGCCATCTTCTTTCCAAAATTGAAAGGTTCATTTTTTTTTCAATTTCATCGACCAGCATTGAGTCCGGGATGTCCTGCAAAACATGCAACGCTCATTATTGTCTGCCGTATTAAGGAGAATTAATCATCGCCCCATCAAGTGCCGAATATGCAGAGGCCCTGCTTCAACTTAAAACTTTTTACCTGTTAGTAGACAATCGTTTTACAATTAAAAACAGTTTCTAGAAAGGTTTTTTCTATTTCGTTTATTTAGTGCTCTTTCATAACAAAAACACATCTATAGTTAGCTTTCGAGGTATGCGAGTGATGTCTGGTCGTAGCCTGGTTTGTGATTTGTCCTTTGCCACTCAGTAGATATCCATGTTAGAGGTTTTAGAAATTGTTTTTTGTTTCATTTATTTTGCTCCTGACAACAGTTCCTCTCGAATTGGTTTTGAGATTTTTAACGTGAAATGGCTGGGCTTATTGCATATAATTAAATCTGAAAATAGCTGTTCGCTGAGCATTGCAATGTATTAACCAGAAATATAATGCTCGAAAAAATCGTGTGGATAAAAAATATGTAAACCGCGTAGTCAGTATGTGATTTAATTAGATGTTAAACTTTTAAGTTCTTGTTAAACAGTCTGACTTTTTTTAAACAGTTATTTTTAGTTATTTTTCGGCTAAGTTCATCGCAAAGGCCTGCTTCAATAGCACTATGTTTTAAGAACGAAAATTTACATTTTCCTGTAATTCTTCTGCCTCCGTGACGTGGCGAAATGAAAATTTAGAACAAATGTTTCGGGTTTCACATCTTCGCTTAAAACGTAAGTATTTGTTCGGAAAAACTAAATTTAAAAGTGCGATTGCTGGTCAAAATCTGATAGCAGGCCAGTGAGTAGTGGTTGACACGCATTGCTTTACCAGCGTCAAATTCGTTTCCATGCTGCGAAATGCCGTAAAGCTGTGTTTTGTTGTCAATCATGCTGACTAATTAATCTACCTTTTGAGAAGTTTTTGTTTTGACATAGCAGGTTTTTGACTGAGGGTCCACTGAGTGTTTTTTAAGGTAATGCTGTATTTAATCCGTAGACTGACTAAAACATGAAGATGTCAGTAATTTGCATTTTGTAATATTGGCTTATACGTATTTAAAGTAGCCTAATGATCTTCAGAGAAATACATACTTATAATTATGTTGTTGATGTTAAACTTGCACTGCATTAGCAGAACTTTAACTCGTACACTTTACAAGTACAGGCAAGATTGTATTTTTTTTTTAAGGCGAAAAAAGTGATGGGCTAGTTTTCAAATATTAAAACGATGAAAACACTCCAGTTTATTTTGGGACAATGTAATGGTGGTACTTTGCATTTCGAGGAAGTGCCGTACAGTGACATTTGTCGCTTACCTGCTTATTTGCAAACACCAGCAGTTTGCATTCTTTGAGTTCTTCTTCAGATAACAAACTATGTAATTCCTCCCTTGCTTCTTCGATTCTATCCCGATCATTGCTGTCCACAACATAGATGATTCCTAAAAATATCTTTCATTTTAGTACCTACCACCATGGGGAGCTAAGAGTAAGTTGCAAGGCAGTAAGTACTAAGTCGATTTTATAAACTGAAACCAATCAAGGAAGAATATTATAAAAAGGAAATAAATTCCGGTGTCGGGAAGAGACTGTGTGTTGAAAAATGATAAAAAATCATTCATGTTGCGTGACAGTGTGTGTAAAGAGATAAACCACATCTCAGGATATTTCTTGCAGCGACGACGCTTTACCTTTAAATTTTTGTTAACGTTGAGACAATAACCCTATTTTTTTTTTTATAGCTTATTTTACGATTTTTTAGAAACCTCTCTTGTCAAAGTCTTGGTCTGCTCTCACGGAGAAACTAATTGAAACGCAGATGTTAATAATATTGATAAATACCTTGAACATTGTAGAAGTAATGCCTCCACAGAGGTCGAATTTTATCTTGACCACCAATATCCCATACGGCAAAACTCAAATTTTTATATTCCACCGTTTCCACGTTGAATCCTGTCAATAGATTTTTATTTAATTATGTGATTGATTTTCTATAAGGGAAAAAAATATTTTTAAGTGCTGTGTTGTTATAAAAATGCTAAGCAATGTCGTTTTACAACATTATTGTTCATTGAAATAACTCTCTTCCTTTGGCGTGTGGACTGAACGCCTTATACAGGGGTGGCTAAACTTGCTGTACAAAACAGCCAAACACGATGGAGGCCATCATTGATAGAACCGCTACCCAAGCAAGTCTTGGGGGCGTGCGGCTCATTTTCCATCCGAATGCACGGTGGTGATCCTTTTTTTTGTAGAGATCTTGCTTTACAATACTAAAATTGTCAGTTTTTTTCTCCTAACAGTAAAGGCTGGTTTCCATTAGGCGAAGATTGCAGACGCACCGTGAAAAATTCTTTGTTTCTCTATTTAGTTTTATGCGCGGAGCGCTCTCGCTCGTAAAACTAAATGGAAAAACAAAGAATTTTCACGTAACGCCTGCAATCTACGTCTAATGGAAACCAGCCTCAAGTAAAGACTTTTCTTCGCTCATCATTTTTAGAGACGAAATTACGCGTGTGCAGCCTTCCACCGGCCACTAACCGCACGGCAGGTAGTGCTCCCTTACACTCAGCCACTGCACGCAAAACATAAGTAGAAAGGGCCGCTGGTTGGCCACCCCTGCCCCAATCCACAGCGGTGTTTGCATTGTAATTGCTTGACTTATCACAAGTGGGAAGAAAAGCCCCTTCAAAATATTCTGAAAGTATTGGGTTTAGGAGGTTGTGCGACTGCTTAAAATTTCATAATTCGGTTGAACAAAATGGCAATTTTTTTGACATTTTAAAAGGGTTTGTTGCGAAAGCAACGTCAGAATAGCAGGTAGTTTCTAAAGCCAATTTGTTTTACACATTGGTTTTCACACTTATAATTATCGACTAAACAATGCATGGCATTTATATAGTTATTGTTCCAGCAACCACGTTCTCACCTATGGTTGGAATCGTCCTCATAACTTTTCCCATTTTTAAATTGTACAGAATCGTTGTTTTTCCGGCACAGTCCAATCCAATCATCAATATTCTCACTTCCTTGTTACTAAACAGTTTCTTGAATATTCCAGATTTATTTGTTTCTAGGCTGCCCGTGTTTCCCATCTTTTAACTTATTCAAAGCTTGAACAAATATTTAAAAAAAACACAATTGCCTTAGGAAATAAGTTTAGGAAAACGCTGCATAAAAATATGTTTTTTTACAGCAATAATGCCGTTATTAATAGATACCAAGATAAAGATAATACGGTATTTACTGCTATTATCCCGTCATTCCCAGCATCTTAGACAGTGTTATGGTCATTAGATGATAACCTGTACTTGCCTCCTTCACTCGAAGCACCTTAATACTTACTATTTTGTACCATTTCAAGTTTCTGCAGTAGTCTGAAGCAATATCATAATAACATGCTACACGCTAATGCGACTTGGGAATTAATCAGGCACTACTTTTAATTGTCTGTTTCATATAATTTTTGTTACTTGGCATTTAATTAGGTCCTGACAACATCAAACTTAATGCTGTTCGCTGGGTTTTTATGACGAACTTTCCAAAATGAATTGATTAAATGCTATAAGCATTGCACATAGTGGCAGTTGCCACTATCGTTTCATGCGGAACCAAACCTTCATAAACTTAATTTATTCTCTTATCAGCACGTGATGTACTTAGTTGCTTAACTGTCAGCATTTCTATTCTGCTCCGGCTAAACTCCGTTTTAAGGCACTTTTTATGTACATTATTGGCAATAGTTCTGCTTACACTTGCATGGTGTTTGTGATGCAAGCCGAGGGTTAGGGGGGATTTTAGAGTGAATGTCGATGTAGGGCAATCTTACTCCCCTCCCCGCATCCCTGAATAACAGTTTATGTTGCAAACTCTTTGGTTGGCCAAACGTTACTAAAAATATCGATAAATGCAACCTTGTTCTTATTTGCTTAATCAAAGGTTTACTTGAGTAAGATGAATTTAACAAGCTTAGGTTAAATATCAGCAGTATACCGATAGTATTAAATCAGCTGATTTTGGTGGAGAGAAGGATCCAATTTTTAAATTCTGGTTTTGTCTTTTTTTCTAAGCGTATTTTTTCAAATCTCTTCTTCCGCTTGCCCTCTTCGTGCCATCTTCGATCGCCTTCCCCTCTTCTTCCATCTACGTTAAAATTAAAGCTTTTCTCAACAAACCGTCACTATCTCTCCTTAGAACATGCCGATACCATTGGTTTTGCAAATTTTTGAAAATTTGACGTCATTGATTTTGATTGCAATCGCGAAACAACGTTAATTCTCAACAATATCACATGCGTTTTCATCTCACGTGGTCCAGCTGATATGTCGCTTATTATTTGCGGATACTCGCAAGTGTGATCAAATGAGAAAAAATGCGAAAACACTTAGCTTTTTAATGTCATGTCAGCATAATCCTCTTGTTGTTTCTGCTTATCAAGAAACTTCGTTTATTTTGTTTAAGATTATTAACAGTTGTAGCCTATAACGGACGTAGCTATTTTTGCTTATAATTTCAACAGCGCAAATTTTATCAGCTCTTTTTATTGTATTCAATTTGCTGGTTGTTATCATTATTATCCAGTTAAATTTTTGTAACTCTAAATCTACACGCGTAGTTCCTCTGCCGCACTCGTTACGCGCAGTAATGGTTTGTTATTCGTTGTCAGCTTTAGCTCAGTGCAGTGACATTGTGCGCTGTTGTGTCTTTCACGATTCTTGCCAGCAATATCTGCTAACTTGCCAGCAATATCTCTACTAACGTGTTGTGTTGTAACGAAATGCAGTGAATATCAGTACCTGCGGCTCTTTAAAAGCAAGTTGTTCTCTATCAGCGTCAGGCTGAAATGGGTTGAAACGCCGTTTTATTTTCACCATGATTAGATCGTTGAGCGTTCAAACCTCGCAACGGCCAACTCATTGTCTTTGGAAAATGTAGTTTGCGATGATTTCTTTCGCTTGGTGGATTCTAATTGCGGTAGGAGGTTTATTAACAGTAATACCGAGCAATACAAGCATAACGTTAAAGCTTGGAAATTCCAAAGCGAGTTTGAACAGTTATTTTACACTTATCGCTCTGGAGCGTGAAAACCCTTTGAATAAATTGGGTTGAAGGACAAAGATGTAACTTAGCTAGGCATTACAACTAGGCCAAACATCCTAAATTACTGCAGGATTAACAATTCTTGTAAAAAATCTTCCGAAATACAGTTTGCTCCAATCACAAATTAAAGCTGTTTATTGTTTACCTAATGTTTGCAGTACAGGTTTTCTGCGGTACATATTCCAGATACAGCCTATTTGTCCCCATTTCCACTTTCTTTCTCTCTCTCTCTCTCTCTCTCTGTTCAACTGTTTTGTTGCTACTGATAGCTTACATAGAAATACAGTATAAGCTGTGACAATACTTCAAGCCGAAAACAGACGATTACTGTTCAGTGATGGATTTCGGTTTCTTAAATATTTTTTGTCTTGGCCTCAAACTTCAGTAAAACTTTTTAAAAATCAATTTATTGCCAAATTTTACAGCCTTACAACAATGATACCTTTTCTTGAAACTGTTTTGCATAATCTGTACTATTTTTTGCAACAGTGTTTTTTTTCAATTTTCAATTCTTGTAATATGCAAGTAAGCTAGTTATATATGGTTGCGTTGTCTTGTTGCTCTTCAGCATTTCGTTGTTTACTTGTTACTTGAAGTTTTGTTCTTATAATTAGGTAAGTAGACCTGCTTGTAAACCGATTGTTGTCCTAATATGACGGTTTTCGAAAAAATAATTCTTTTTTAACTTAATTTTTGTCTAAAAATGCGACCTGCCGGTGACGTTATCAATATGACCTATTTATATTGTCGTGCTGTGACGCTAAAAGTTGAGTCAGGATATCACGCTGCTCATTAGCTCTCATTCTGATTTCTTTATTTTAATTATATAGAAGTCATGAACTCAAGTTAAAAGCAAGCTCTTGCATTCATGTTGCTTCGACTCGAACCATCTTGACGTTTGCTCCAAACATCGCTAATGAAGCCTTAAATATGGATTTAAAGCCTGGTCTACATTGAGACCAAGCGCAGCTTAACTCTTGGATTGTTTTTTGTTTTAGCTTATTCGCCAACCACACACGGCTTGCAGTTGAGATGGAGAGCGAAAATAACAAAGAATTAAAGCTGCGCTTGGCATCAGTCAAGACTAGGCTTTAAGTTCAAAGAACTTAAAGGTCAAGCCTAGTCCGACTTGCCTAATTTTGCACAGCCGTCTGCGGCTAGAAAAGTATTTAACCATAACTACAACTTTTCTCAATGAAACCTTACAATTTTTCAAAATCATAGAGGTTCCGTAGGTCTGCTGTAGCATTTCAACTTCTATAAAAAGCTTATTCAGATGAATGAGACTGTCGGTGCGTACGTTGATGAGAGGAAGAATTACTAGCCGCGACTTCTTTAAATGTGATGTCTTGCATCAAATGTGTCGTGCTTTTCGAGGCTAGAATAGTGAAGTGACTTTGGAGTTCGCTTTGTTGGTAGTTGGGCTACCAGTGTGTGATTTGTATTTACCACTGGTATGAAAGATACTACGCTTTTCTTAAGCCCGTCTTGATTGGACTTGCAATGTGAACCTGGGCATCCGTTTTTGGCTGTGCCTCTATACCAAAGAAGCGGAAGGATACACATCATAACATTATTTACGTTGAAACGATGATTTAAACGCTTTTGTTAGGCTTCATGTAAAATGTGGAAAAACCTTCATTTTTCTAATAAAAAGTGTTACATATCTGGTCTCTAATTTTACTTTTTTACTTCATAAAGTGTGGTTTTTGTGACGACTTCAACCTTTTTATACTCCACAAAAGCGTTGTATCACCCAAAGCCACGTTTGAAACATGTTGCATGTTTAAAATATAAACGCGAAATGAAAAATATGCAAAGCACATATTTACAAAGAACAACAGGCAACAACTCTACAAAACAAGGCAGTGACTGAAACAATGCTTATGCAGCACTTCACAAAAAGTGCTTTGCAAAGGTTTACCGTACTCAATCTTATCTTGCAGCGCTACTTGCAATTTTTTGTTCACCTTGTATTTGTGAATTAAAGTAGCATTTGCGACCGATCCAGATGTGCCTTGCCTTTCAGGAAATTACTCCTGTTTGTTGTGGGTTGATCGGAAAGCCAAGGTTTGGTTGCAACACCTCCCGCCCCCACACTTTAGAAGCGGAAAATTGCACAATATTTCGCCATTCTCGACCAGCAGCAATAATGAAACATTTATCGAAAATTTTTTTTCCATCTCATCGTTTTTTTACATCTCTGCAACAAAATCCTTAGAAACGTCGGTGGTTGCTTTTAATACGATGAACCTTGAAGGGAAGAAGCTGACATAATGGCATACACAGCAAAGCCACAGATGAACAGAAAAATTAAAATATTTTTTGCCGTATTAAATATTGTTTTAAGTATAAACAGTACGATTAGTAAAACGATACCTAACATTAAAACGATCAGTTTCAAAAAAGCAGTATCAGTACCAAAATATGTAAACAAATTTTGTATCGATTCTGCGTTAAAGGATTTAATTGATAAAAAGGCAAAGCCGCCCGCGAAACCGTTTCCCAGCTTTCCATCTGTCCGTTTCCAAAAATAGAAGTAGTTTCCTGGGCCAGTCCAGCCACCAGTATATCCCAAAAGTTTCCACACATTGTCAACGAAGCTTCGAAAAAGGCTAAACTGTCCAAGCACTACAGCTGCCACAACCACGTACACAGATATCTTGACTAACGAGCACATACTTTCTACTGTTTCCTAATATTTTGTCTCACAAATGGATATAACAGGACATCCTGCAATCAGAAAACGCCACCTCATTATGTAATGACGACACTCATGACGTCATAAGTGCCCTTGATGATATTGTGAGTAAGTATACAGTATATTTATGAAAACATTCAGAACTGGTGTGGGAAATTACTTTAAATAATAACAAATCATCCATTAGCGTGAGTAGTTTACTCTAGGCAAAGTATTCTACACGTAAAATTTCTCCTGGGAAACAAAATCTGCAGCAAAAATAAGTAATTAGTGATAAACGTGCACAGCACAATGTATCTTACTTTGCGTAATATACGGGAAATGGTGTAGAGCATGCTGGTTTGATAAAACTTTGTTGCTTTGGCAACGCTCCTCGTTATGTCTGTTCTCAAGGCATCATATTTGAACACACAACGCATAAGAAAACGAAAAATTTTACGCCAAACAATTCATTACGCCATTTTATGAGGTTTTGCGTCTTATATTTCTAAGAGCTTTTACTATGACGTAATATTTAAAAGAATTTATCAACTCGGCTATACTAAAATCAAGGTGTGCAGTGTTTCCATTTATAAATTTACAAGTGTCCATCCGTGTTTGTCATTAACGGTGACTAAATATTTTGCCTTTATCATGAGCAATGCGGTCAGTTTCTTTTTAATTTCGCTAGCTTAATGCGAGCAGAAAAAGCTCTTTTTTTTGACGTTAATGGAGATTTGATTTGCCTCTTGTCCTGAACTCTCCCTTTTGTGTGAAGAGCACGGTGTTGTCGCTGTTTTGATCATCCTGCGTATTGCACGCATTTAGATATAGACGTTGAGCTGATTCGTGTTACTGAGTTAATGTTATATCCTGAGAATTCGAGCAAGGCTTCTGCAAAGTCGAGGCTAGTATCACAAAATGCTGTACACGGTTCTTGTATAAAAAAGTGAACCAACTACAATATATGAAGAAAACTACACAAAAATCTTGTTGGTGGTACAAAATTTTAATATAGCTTTGAAAAAAGCTGTTTTAGCCATAAGCTTTTCGTGACGCTCTCATCAGTGGCGGTATCGCGTCAAAAGGGAAGATCTAGAGTGAATGAGTCTTTTATGTGAATAATTTGGATGTTACGTAATCAAGACAGGCCAATGATTGCGTTTGTATTGCAAAGCGCGCGAAAGAAAAATTTCGCAAGTGCGAAAGTTAAAGAAGGCGCGGCAGGAGGCCAAATGCTACGATTATCGAAAGAGTTTGAGAGTGTAAACAAACTCTTTCTGTCTGCATAACACCGGGCGTCGGGTCTTGTAAGTAGCCTCTAAAAGATTGAGATGGAAAGAGCTGCGCGCTGCGGCAAGGATTGAAAACCGCTTATCATCATAGTTTAATGCGCATCGATCATTATCTAAAAGATGCTGACCAGTGGCGGAGTCACAATCCGGTTTGGTGACGGTTCGTTTGCACGATCTGTGTGGTTGAGATCGGCGTGGACGAGTCAATTGCTGTCTTAACCATTGCGGAACATGTTGCTTGATGCGATCCTGTAGTCGTTGAGATGTTCGCCCTACGTACCGACTATCACAGTGGCACTTGTATTCATATATGACAAAGCTTTTCTGAATGGCAGGTAGAACATCCTTGCGGGCCACAGGCAGCATGCGCTTAGACGTAAAGACCAGGCGGGTGCTGACGGAACCATAGCAGCTTTCCACGGCGGTTTTGACTTCTTTTTCCAAGTTTGTAGATGGCTTACCTATCCAAGGGACCCTCAAGTACACAGGACACTTTTCAGGGCCAAATCGCTTAAGGGTGGAGAACTGAGCAATTTTCTTGGTGATCTGAGTGTTGATGATGTTTTTAGGATAGCCATTGTCCAGTAATATCTTCTTAATCCGTTCTATTTCTTCATTGAGTCTACGCTTGGTGCAAATCATTAGAGCTCGATGCACCAATGTAGATATTAGACTTATTTTGCGTTTGAGAGGACTAAAGGACTCCCAACGCAAATACTGGCCAGTGAAAGTGGGTTTACGGTATACACTGGTCTCCAAGCCAACATCTGTTCTTTCGACGTAGACGTCAAGAAACGGTAGACATTTCCCTTACTCTTTTTCAAAGGTGAACTTGAGGGATGGATGAAGGCAGTTAAGTTTGGTCAGAAATTCATCTGCTTCAGCTTCGTGATCGAAGATGGCAAACGTGTCGTCAACATATCTGAAGTATGTTGAAGGCTTTTGCGTTTGAGAAAATAACTTTTCTTCATAATATCCAACGAAGATGTTGGCCAAAGCCGGACCAAGTGGTGAACCCATAGCTACTCCGTCTGTTTGCTTGTACATGGTGTTATTGAAGCTGAACTCAACTGAGGATGTAGCGCTCTTCATCAATTCAACAAACACGTCCTTTGGAATGACTGGTCGGGAATTAGACTGGTCGTAGAGGGCTTCCGAACAGATTTTGATGGTTTCATCAAGGGGAACGTTGGTGAACAAGCTGGATACATCAAAAGAACACATGAATACATTAGAGTCGATGTCAAGATTTTGCATGGTCTTAGACCATGCAAAATCTTGACATCGACTCTAATGTATTCATGTGTTCTTTTGATGTATCCAGCTTGTTCACCAACGTTCCCCTTGATGAAACCATCAAAATCTGTTCGGAAGCCCTCTACGACCAGTCTAATTCCCGACCAGTCATTCCAAAGGACGTGTTTGTTGAATTGATGAAGAGCGCTACATCCTCAGTTGAGTTCAGCTTCAATAACACCATGTACAAGCAAACAGACGGAGTAGCTATGGGTTCACCACTTGGTCCGGCTTTGGCCAACATCTTCGTTGGATATTATGAAGAAAAGTTATTTTCTCAAACGCAAAAGCCTTCAACATACTTCAGATATGTTGACGACACGTTTGCCATCTTCGATCACGAAGCTGAAGCAGATGAATTTCTGACCAAACTTAACTGCCTTCATCCATCCCTCAAGTTCACCTTTGAAAAAGAGAAAGGGAAATGTCTACCGTTTCTTGACGTCTACGTCGAAAGAACAGATGTTGGCTTGGAGACCAGTGTATACCGTAAACCCACTTTCACTGGCCAGTATTTGCGTTGGGAGTCCTTTAGTCCTCTCAAACGCAAAATAAGTCTAATATCTACATTGGTGCATCGAGCTCTAATGATTTGCACCAAGCGTAGACTCAATGAAGAAATAGAACGGATTAAGAAGATATTACTGGACAATGGCTATCCTAAAAACATCATCAACACTCAGATCACCAAGAAAATTGCTCAGTTCTCCACCCTTAAGCGATTTGGCTCTGAAAAGTGTCCTGTGTACTTGAGGGTCCCTTGGATAGGTAAGCCATCTACAAACTTGGAAAAAGAAGTCAAAACCGCCGTGGAAAGCTGCTATGGTTCCGTCAGCACCCGCCTGGTCTTTACGTCTAAGCGCATGCTGCCTGTGGCCCGCAAGGATGTTCTACCTGCCATTCAGAAAAGCTTTGTCATATATGAATACAAGTGCCACTGTGATAGTCGGTACGTAGGGCGAACATCTCAACGACTACAGGATCGCATCAAGCAACATGTTCCGCAATGGTTAAGACAGCAATTGACTCGTCCACGCCGATCTCAACCACACAGATCGTGCAAACGAACCGTCACCAAACCGGATTGTGACTCCGCCATTGGTCAGCATCTTTTAGATAATGATCGATGCGCATTAAACTATGATGATAAGCGGTTTTCAATCCTTGCCGCAGCGCGCAGCTCTTTCCATCTCAATCTTTTAGAGGCTACTTATATCAAGACCCGACGCCCGGTGTTATGCAGACAGAAAGAGTTTGTTTACACTCTCAAACTCTTTCGATAATCGTAGCATTTGGCCTCCTGCCGCGCCTTCTTTAACTTTCGCACTTGCGAAATTTTTCTTTCGCGCGCTTTGCAATACAAACGCAATCATTGGCCTGTCTTGATTACGTAACATCCAAATTATTCACATAAAAGACTCATTCACTCTAGATCTTCCCTTTTGACGCGATACCGCCACTGATGAGAGCGTCACGAAAAGCTTATGGCTAAAACAGCTTTTTTCAAAGCTATATGAAGAAAACTACATAAAACATTTTTTTAATCGTTATTTTTATGTTTGTGAGTTCATTCCGTGTTTGCAGGTCTCAGATTTGACTGGGCCACCATGACTAGCAGACTGCTCGGCCCCACCGCCTGTCTGTTGCGTGAAGATGAAGGAATCTCATTAAGTGCCTTTTGTTTAAACACATGAGCTTTTCGGCTAGTTCTCTTCTATGTGTGTTTTGCTGACCGCTTAGCAAAAAAAGCTGTGATTATTGGGCTGTTATCAAATAAGGGTTTTTGAAATTATCCAACAACAAATAATTTTGGGCTTTTCAAACCAAATAATCAAATAAATCAATCATATAGTCACTCAAGGAAGATCTCAGCTTTGTTATAAACAGTCCGAAAGCACCGAAGCATCTTTCTGCTTCTATTGAAGATGGTGGAAATCTATGTAGGCAGTTTTTCAATCTTTTTAGAGCTTTTGGGCATTCTTCAGTGCTTTTAAAAAACGTCATTTCTTTCTTGATGTGAGTCAAAATATTTTGAGTGTGAATGGAGGTTGAATCAATGCCAGAATGTTGGAAAGAATATCAATCAATTCTTCTGCCTTTGTTTTTTTAATTGGGGACTGGTCATAATCAGATTTATTTTCTTCCGTGGCTTCATTTGGGAATAATCTCACAAACAAGTCTCTGGCTACTTTGGAAAGCTCTTTTTTTCTTGGTATTGCAATCGAGATTGCTTAAAAAATGTATCACAGTGCTGTGGCCATTCAAGATACCTTATTAAACCACAGATGTTTTTGTTTCGTCTTGATTCAATTCTCTGAAATACAGCAGTCAACATGTCGTCAGCCATCTGTGCAGTTTCCTGACTAAGTTTTTGAATGATGAATATAAAAGTTTCTCGCTCTTCAGTAGTGCGACATCATAACGAGAGAGAGCTGTGGCCCAATTTCCATAATTTCTAGAGTTTCTTTCAGATCCTTAGTCAAACTGACTTTATTTTCATATTAGCTTTTTGAATCATTGTCCAAATCCTTTAAGGTTTTTTCAACAGCTGTACGAATTTCCAAGTATCTGGACAACATTTTCAACGATGAATTCCATCAAGTCCTGGTGTCCGTGATGAGGTTGAGTTCCTTGTTGAATTCTGCTTGACAGTTCTTTGGCAGCACATCATTCCTAACAGGGTTTCTACGAAAAATCCTTACCACCGTTTGAATTTTATTAATGAATGTCTCGATCTTTTCACTTAGTTCAAGATCATGATCTGGCTTAAGATCACATGATTGTATGAAACCATTTTGTGGGC
The DNA here is from genome assembly GCA_963675345.1 of Trididemnum clinides. Taxonomy (NCBI): domain Eukaryota; kingdom Metazoa; phylum Chordata; class Ascidiacea; order Aplousobranchia; family Didemnidae; genus Trididemnum; species Trididemnum clinides. The sequence goes on from OY776289.1 coordinate 5,436,503, forward strand.
CACAATAAAAGATTTCTTGGACCTTATGTTGTGCAGGCTTGCGCACGATCATAAAAAAATGCGTCTCGTCTTTTAACTGCAGGTTTTACCTACATAAAAATTAGTCGCCTCTTCCAGAAAAGCATATTCAGTTTATATTAAAAGATATATTATTTGAATGTTTGAAATTAGGTATAAAATTATTTGATGATTTTTCAAATAATTTCAAATAATCAAATGTTTGTTTGATAACAGCCCTGTGTGATTATCATTTTTAAAGTCTTTTGGAAATGTGTTTTGCTTTTTTGAACAGCGATTTTTTATAGAAGTAGCGATCGAATCTTTGTCGTCTGTAAACACGGCTTTAAATGCAAGCGTTTCCACGATTTTGCAATCGGCTTGTACAAGTGCCTCTACGACTGCATTGCTCAGCTTTAAAAATGATGCCATATGTGTTACATTAAAGCAGCTTCATTCAAAAGGGCTAAAATTTCCTAAAAATTTGGCGGTAATTTTTAGACTTTCAACTTTTTTGCGTCATTTTATTGTAACGTGTCGTCATGCTACCGATGTATTTTCGATATATTATTGCTATTAAATCTACCATGATTTTTATCACATGATTTTTATTAAGTGAGGAAGTAGGTTTTACAAATGTCTGATTATTTATTTTGATGGTTTCATGCTCTGACTACCAAATATTCTAACGAATTTGTCTCCACACGAACAGAACATTGATCAGTGGTTTCCAACTAGGGCAGGTAAACATAGATTGTTGTGGAGGTGAGCGAAGACTTACAGAAGCGTGGACGTAAAAGTAGGTCTTTAAATTTGTTTTGGGATAAAACTGTGAAAATTTTCCTTTTCAGACGGTTGATCTCTGCGAAAAGAGGACTAAAGTTTGTTTTTGGCAAATGATGTGAATGTTTAAGAGAAAGAATAACTTAACCTAGAATGAGGAGGGGGGTGCAGTGTATTAAAAATGTTGAAACCAGTGATTTATTGAGTCACATAGTTGTTTCCTTCTATCATTTACTGCAATTAAAATGTGGTAATGTATTTTTATTAATCTTTGCCTCTTTATCTCTTCTTAATTGCTATTATTGCATATGACGTAGTTTTGTGATACATGGTATTTTTCGCCAGCCTTGATTTGCCGTAAAATTATATAATCATGTCACGTCTGTGTGTGACAAAGCAGTTGAAGCAGGTCGCTGACCCAAGAAGTCACATGATTATTGATTGTTCGTTGCATAAAGGTCAATGGTTTATTTTAGATAATCCACATGGTTGGATTTTCAACGGGTTTCGGAAAATCCATTCTAACTTTTCTAGAAATGGAGCAGTGTGACATTGGCTGTCAATTTCCCAACCCTTGAACATTTGTTAATTGGTCGTTGGTTGATACGATCTGTATCCACTCATTGTTGCCCTGTGATGCTTGCGTGTATCGGCGATTCGCTCAGGCAGTGCAGGCTCGCGGTCATCCACGCCTTGGCTGACGATGACATACCAGATTAAAGTTGATCCGAATTCGACAATCATGATTTTGTTTCAAATCAATCTATGCGTTAGTTAGTTAGTTAGTTATAGACTCGTTTGTAAATCAAAATTGGTTTTTAGATTTGTTCCGTTGTCAACAATTTACCCCATGTATGTTCTTCTAGACCAGGGGTGGGCAAACTTTTTAGTCGGAGGGCCGCATAGACCGTTTAAGAATGGTCGAGGGCCAGTGCTTATGATCTTGTACAGCTGCATGCTATGAAAGAAATTGCGTTAGCTAAAAATTTTGCGATATGTCTTAGCAATGTCATATTACAGGGCGCAAAAAAGATGGTGTCTAAAAAAAAAGGTCATCGCCTTTGCCTAAGACGGAATATGCGTCAGTGGGAGCTACCAAGTGCTTTCCTTCTAAGGTAAAGGCCATGACTTTTTTTCGAGACACCATCGCTTTTGCGCCCTCTCATGCCTCTTGTCGATTTAATTTTTTGTGACGACGATTCAACATGTATTCGCGGGCCGTAGTTTGCCCACCCCTGTTCTAGACCAACGTAAAATGATATTGCAACGGCGTAGAAAACATTTCAAGCAGCTGAATAATAATATAAGTTGTCATGGTAGCACTTATTGTCGTGTGTAAATAACAATGCCCTTTTGCAAAAATTTCTACGATTTTTTTACTCTTTGTAAATAGTGACTGGTGTTGAGGCTGGTATTTTTACAATTTTTCTTGGTACATGCTTTATTTTTAAACAATTTATGTAATATTATTTTAAAACAAGTCGCTACTACAAGCTTTGAATCACTGGCAATGCTCTTGAATTAGATCGATAAGCTAAAAGCAGTTTCGTTGACATTTTCACTCACAAACATATAGCGTTTAAAATAGTTTTAACATTGTGTAAATTCTTTTGCCACTTTCCACTTGCAGTGGCTCATTTAGTGACTGGCTCTTATAATTTTGTTTGCGATACCGCCATCTTTAAGCTATGCCGCTGTAGCGTTTAACCCTCCACTTTGTCAAGATGGAGGCACGGCATGAAGCAGATACTTCCCACTTCGCGCGGTCAACCTGATCAAAATCAGGCTAGGAGACATCGAGAGTATAATTTGGACCAGCCATAAACGCGAAATGTATACTGGTATCCTCACCATTAATCTGTATACAGGCTGACTGCCATTAGTGGATGCTCAAAAGTTGCTGTCGCATGCTGGGAGAGCCCCGAAGAGCTTTACTAATGTAACTATTAATTCAGATTACTTGCCACTACCTCCGCTGATCAATCTGTGAAGATCTGGCAGACGTCGCACTTCCAACTTCTATCAACATTAAAGTTGAACAACTCTGATCCCACCGATCCACCTCACGGATGGATGTGGGATTGCTGCTTTTCGGCAGATTCTCAGTTCATTATAACTGGTAAGATTTTGAGATAATGGCATCTGTGCAATGGTTTAATTCAAGAATTGATTGCTTCGCAGTCGATTCACCGTGATTTACTTTCTTTGACCAGTGGTTCGAAAAGCTTTGAAGATCGTGTTTATAGTTTCTCTGCTTGGGCGGCCAGTGCACAAAAACATCGTCAGCTAAAAAAGCCAGCAAACTCGATAATTGTGCTTTTGGAAGAAACACGTTATTGCTATGTGGGAAGCAAATGGCTGGTTGAGCAGTCCACACGTCGTGGATGCCCAGTCTGACTAAAATCTAACGAATAGAACACGAGCAAAAAAAAGACTGCCCTCATATGAAGATTAGACAAAACGTAGGTTAATGGGCCGTCTTATCATCGGTAATTTAAACGCTGTGATAAAAAGCTTCGCCTTTTAGTTACTTTAGAAATTGTCTTTCTTGAGATAGGACAAGTTTTAAACGGTGTGGGCTTCCTCCACACGAATAGAACCTTTTTCGCTCTAGGTCGTCAATGGCATGTGGAAAAATCAACCTGAAGTAGTTCAAAGCACCTGTATGCACGATTGCAAAGCTTTGCAATTCTGCTGCGTGGTCGAGTGGGCTATTATGGTGATGGTGACGTGGGCCACACGTTTAAACCGCACAAGGGTTATGTTCTTATGCACGCGCGAAAGGCGCTAAACGAATATTTTTGTGCTTGATTGCACTGCTGGTAGTAGAAATGCACCGCATCAGCTTTATTACTTGGCAACTCCGGATCTGGTTTCAACACAGAGCTCTACTTTTAGTAACTATAAATTTTTCCGCCACCGGACGACATAGTATAAAAAGAAATAAGTGTTGTTCATCATCACTGTAATCTTTTGAGCTAATAGCCCTAATTCTTTGACCAAGCTGCAATTGTTTCCCGACTGGCACTTGTCTTGGCAACGAAGATCCTATCCAATAGAAATTCAAATCTCTAGCTCTAGCGACAAATCGTAGATCCAAAAAAGTTATTACATGAGAAAATAGCCGCCAGCATCGAATCCTTATCTTGGAAATTCTATGACGATGAACTGCTGATAAACCTTAGTGACCATTTGCCTCACTATGTTGATGGGCGGAAAAGGCAGCATGAAGAGGGTTTGTCACAAAAAAATGTTTCTGTATTTGAATCTCTTTTTGACATTGTTAAACTAAATGAATCACCAGAACTAATGCAGATAATTATTGTTAAATTTGCCTTCTGGGCTCTTTGCTTTGTTTACTTTTCTAGCGTCATCGGATTGTGTTGCGCGTCTTTGGAATGTCGAAGAAGGCGAAGTGAAGCGAGAATACACTGGTCACACGAAAGCCGTTGTGAGCTTGGCGTTTAATGATGGGTTTTAGTCGTCTTAATGCGCCTGGCAATGGCGAAGGAATTGACTCCGAAGTCAATAAACGATTGTCGGCGGAAGGAACAGGAGTTGTTGGATACTAATCAAGGCGGTTTGGAAGCGCCAATGAATACCACAATAAAGAGAACTTATACGTTTGATTCTGTTTTGTTTTGAAGTCTATGTTACTGTGATGATCATGTTTTATTATATTTGAGTTTTTAAAAATATTACCTGAGGATGTAGATAATCTTTTCCAAGACTAGCAAGAGGCAACGTAGCTTTTTATTGATTTGCTCTGTCATTAGGTCTGAATATAATTTAGAATAAAATGTGTGCCATTGCAACATGTTAATTTGTCGCCACCTAGTGGCGAGTTACACCGTTTGATAAAATAAAATTTCAAATTGGAATTGTTGATTTTTATGTTTCGACGGCAAAAGCATAGAACAACTTTGCTTCGGATTTTCCGGTACCATAGGCCTGCTGTCGGCACAAGATATCATCGCCAAGCAACGGAGATTGCCACCGAGTGTCTTTTTAAAGCCACAACGTAATCGTGATGTTGACCGCCGACGTCTTTGCAGTAAATTAGGCTTGCTTCTCATCAATCAAGTATGTGCGTGGCTCTCTTCCGTTAGCAGATGTATTTAACTGCAAGTCCCTGCTGAAACTGCTGTGTTGGTGGAAGAAATTGCAATGCCCAAAGGATCGTTAAATGTTAAAAAGTGTGCGGAGGATGGACCATTTTGTTTTTAATTTGGGAGAACTTTTCTCAAAATTCAGATAAGTGAATTGTTTGCTCTCGACGTCATCATTCGGAAGCTTGAGCTAAAACAAACAACACAAAGTATTTTCGAGGGTTTGCTGGTCGTGATGCTTGATCATCAAGTCAATATACCATAAAATGTTAGTGTGCAGGCAGTTTTATACGTGATGTCACACTCGTACCAAAGATTTTACAAAAAAGGATCAGGTAAACTGATGCCGAAGATCGAAAAGCATCGCAAACCTTTTTATAGCGTACAACTCCGAGCGTTTTAAAACTTGAACGCTAAATAGCATAAAAAGATTGTTCACATTCACAATAAAAAATTCAAAACAAAGATGTAGAGAAGCAGTAAAGAATATAGCAATAAAATAATATATTCTTCATAAACCAAATCCAAGTAGTAATGTTCAAAGTCGTTACATAATTACAAACGGTATCAAAAATTAAGACAAAAAAGTAGTTGCAACAGCTTCTGATTTTATTCGCGTAAACAACCCAAAGTTAGAAAACAAGCTTTCATTTATTGATATAGGCTTGACAGGCTTTGGAATTTGGGTCTTTTGAAAATCTCCTAAACGTCTAGTAGAGCATAGCGGATGAAAAAATACTGACTTTTAAATTTTATTTTTAATACAAACACAAAATGTATTTTTATATAGCTTCGAAAAAAGCTGTTTTAGCCATAAGCTTTTCGTGACTCTTTCATTAGTGGCGGTATCGCGTCAAAAAGAGAAGAGCTAGAGTGAGTAAGATGTTTTATATAATTAATTTGGACGGTAAGTAACTAAGACAAGCCAATGATAACGTTAGCACTGTAAAGACCGGCATAAAAAGAAATTTTGCAATAGCGAAATGCTGGAGAAAGCGCAGCAAGAGGCAAAATAGGAACGCCACGATTATATCGAAAGAGATTGAAAGTGTAAACTAACTCTTTCTGTCTGCAAACACCGGGCGCTGAGACTTTACATACATTCTCTACGGTCTAAGAGATTATGGTGAGAAGAGCTGCGGCGAGGATTGAAAATCGCTTAAAGTACATTTTCCAAGAAGTGCTCACCAATGACAAGGTCACAGTCCAATTTTAGTGTCATTTTGTTTGCACAATATGTGTGGTTGAGATCGGCGTGGACGAGTCGATTGTTGCCTTAACCATTGAGGAATATGCTGCTTGATGCAATCCTGTAGTCGTTGAGATGTTCTCCCTACGTATCGACTATCACAGCCGCTGTTGTATTCAAATGTGACAAAGGTTTTCTGAATGGCAGGTAGAACATCCTTGCGGGCTACTGACAGCATGCTTTGGCGTAAAGACCAAGCAGGTGCTGACGGAGCCATAGCAGCTTTCCACGGTTGTTTTGACTTCTTTTTCCAAGTTTGTTGAGAGTTTACCTATCCAAGGAACCTGCAAAAAACAAAGTATTTTTCTGGGTCGAATCGCTTAAGGACAGAACCGAGCGATTTTTTGGCGATTGAAAGGATTGATGGCGTTTTTGGGATTGCCACTGTCCAGTTTCTTGATCCGTTCTATTTTTCCATTGAGTTTACGTTTGGTGCAAATCATTAGGGCTCAATGCACCAATGTAGATATTAGACTTATTATACGTTTGATAGGACTATAGAATTCCTAACCTAAATACTGGCCAGCGAAAGTGGGTTTCCGGTATAGACTGGTATCAAAGCCAATATCTGTTAATAAAGCCAATATCTGTTTTTCGACATAGACATTAAGAAACGTTAGACATTTGTCTTTTTCTTTTTCAAAAGTGAATTAGAGGGATGGATGTAGGCAGTTGAGCTTGATCAGGAATTCATCTGCTTCAGCTTTGTGATCAAAGATGGCAAACGTGTCATCAACATGTCTGAAGTATATACGAGGCTTTCGTGTTTCAGAAAATGTTGTTTCTTTATAATATCCAACAAAAATAAAAGACAAATCCGGACCAAGTGGTGATCCTATAGCTACTCCATCTGTTTGCTTTATTGCTACTCCATTGTTTATCACACGCAAAAGATGGTGATTGCTGGTTTACGAAACATAAAAAAGTAACCCAAACCCCTACTTAAACGGATAATTTTTGCTGATCCACTGTGATAAATACAAGAAAAATGTTTCCTGGGGTGTGTTAGGGAGAAACGTTAAGAAGAAGTTAATATCTAACAATACAGGGTGTCCATAAAGTCTCTTTACAATTAAAAAAAATTGTTACAAAGTAATTTGATGAGATATCGCAATAAGGGTTGTGTTATGTTAATCAGTATTTCATAAAGTTTTTATTGACACATTTAATACACTTCTATATGGGCGCCATTAGTTGCAAGAAGCACATCAAGACGGTACTCAATTTCCTCCCACGTTCGTTGTAGCATAGCCTCATCAATGGTTGCAATGGCATTAGAAATTCTTTGCCTAAGGTTAGTCATGTCCCGCACTTTTGTTTGATACACAATATCCTTTACGTAACCCCAAAGAAAGAAGTCCAGGGGAGTGATGTCTGGTGAATATGGTTGCCATGGAATTGGATTGGAAGGGATGGCCCAATTCCATGGCCACCAATCGTCTTGATGTGCTTCATGCAACTGATGGTGCCCATATAGAAGTGTATTAAATTGTGAAAAAATATTTTTAATTAAATGTTTAGAAGTGTATTAGATGTGTCAATAAAAACTTTATGAAATACTGATTAACATAACACAACCCTTATTGCGATATCTCATCAAATTACTTTGTAACAATTTTTTTTAAATTGTAAAGAGACTTTATGGACACCCTGTATTTTTATTGGTATCATGCAAAACTTTTCTCGTTCTTTTGACATCACATCCACATACATCATCGGTTAGCCACAAGCTTGTCTTTAGTGCAAAATTACAGCAACAGCTTTATTTGAGATTAAATTTGAGACAAATTGTTTTATTTATCGAGCTTATTAGCACATCTTGTCATCACCAGCAACTTGCTCGCTTGCATCAGTGTTCTTTAACCATAAATTAAGTTAATTTACCAAGTTAAAGCTATTCATATAAATAACTTACTACAGCCACTGGTACAGTACTTTCCTCCAATTTTACCAGCTGTCAGCCAATATCAGTAGCAGAGTGCTGTCAAATAACAGAAACCCATTCAAATTGGCCACTTCAAGCAGATGCAGCTGTCAAATTAGGTGAACTGTTCAGTTTCCCTGCTCAAATAAAAGCAGTTGCTTTACTTATCACAATCATGCCATTATAGACTCTGGGCATTTAGACATTAGAATTAAAATTTGACAATGCATTTAGACAGGCAAATTGAAAACGAAAACATTATGTGACTCAAAAATCAAAGTGCAATATTTTCTATTCAAATCTTCCAAAATGCGTCACCAAAAAGAATTTTTAATACAAAAACTAAATACTGTATTTTGAATGCGAATTTGTAAGCTAGTTTTAAAATACAAAATACTAACCAAGTTTGCTAAATAGGGATGTGTAAACTTTTTTCGGTGGATTAATTTCACTCAATCGGATGATACAGCTGAAAAAGGTCTTTTGTGTTTTACAGACCAAACTCGACGTTACAGTTTCTGGAGGAAGATATTTCCTTTTCGATATCGATATCAACAAAAGAGCGTAGTTTTTAATCTGAAGATCTTTCATTTGGACACTAACATCAATGGGACGAGTTTTAACTCAAAACATTTTTTGTGAAGTGATTGCCATCAACTTGCGAACATTGGTCACTAGTCGCTTTTTCCCAGGGCTCTAGATTGCATAACCCGTCGTGTATCATCATCCAAAACTCATTGTTTCAGACACCAGTCTGTGTATCGCGGTATTCCATTGACTGGTATCCACAAATTGACCATAGAAAAGTTTTGTGGTCTTTGTGTCACAGTGCGATGTTTTCCTCTTATTTATTCAAATCCCCTGTCTCACATTTCTTTTTCATTCCAACTAGCCATAAAGTAGTAGGCCAAACATGTTTATTACTAGGGGCTTTCGAAACGAATTTTACTGGGGCGAAACGAAACGAAAATTTACTTTAGAAAAACTTTCAAATTCAAAACAAAACGAAACAAAATGTCGTTTCGAAATTTTTTCATCGTCACTTATCTGTGTCATTGTCCTTCAATAATTCATGTGACGATGGTAAGTGGCCGCTCAATGCGGCTCTCGCGTAAAGCATATTCGTCGCACAGAATGAGTCGAGCTTTTCACGGTTTGGTTTCGAGCGCATAACGAAACGACATTGCTTGGATTTCGAAAAGAAACAAAATTCTTCACCAAGGAAGTTACTGGTAATTTGAATCAAAACGAAACTAAAACAAAGCAATTTTGCGTCCAAACGAAGCGAATTTTCAAAATATTTTCGTTTCGAACACCCCCAATTTATTGGTATGTTAAATTTTTGAAACAGTGATGCGAGTTTTTTAGTGCGCCGATCAATTTGCGTGTGTTAACTTGATTCTCAACGATTTTCTTTGTAGCATTTAAATTAATTTAACTAGCCTATGTGACTGATCCGGTGCGATGGCGTAGTGGTTGGAGTGTCCACTTCGCAGTCGGTAGACCTGGGGTTATCCCCAAGTCAAGTTATACCAAAAGACTTTGAAAAATGTTATTCACAGCTTTCCTGCTTGGCGCTCAGCACAAAAGGATAGCGAGGAGAACAAGCTGGCAAGCTTGCTTGTTGTGCCCTTGGACAATGCACTTGATGAGATGCCTCCATCTTCATATGGCAGACAGATGGTGGGACCAAGCAGTCCACCCGTCGTGGTGGCCCACTCTGACAAAAGACATGCAAACCGAGCATGAGCTCATACGCGTAAATAAATATAACTGGGAAACTTGAAAATCAATAGCTTTCTTTCGATAGAATTCTTTCTGATGTCGGCTAGTGTTTGTTTACCTATTCGCATTGGTTGGCCAGTAATCTGTTTTGTTGGTTGAATAATTGTGAAATAGTGGTAGGCTAGTACATTTATTTTTGACCATCAAAACACGCGCTCAGCTAAAGAGCACATGGGTGTCAAACTGCAGGGGTGTCAAACTCATTCCGTGCTGTGGGCCACATTTACATACATGAATTTCATACGGGCCAGACTCTGTTAAGAAAAAATTTAAGCAGGCAAGACTGTATATCAGAAGTCCCCAAACTTTTTGTTTGCCGGCACAGAAAACCAATTGATAATATTTTGCGGCACACTGCAAATATCTCCAGAAGTCACGCAAAGTAGCCCGAAATGATGGTAATCTCTAAAAAAAAGTTATTACCTGTAATGCCACCTGCAACTTCAAGCATTTGTCATCCATCACTTCATGGCTATTTTTACATAGGCCTAATCTCAATTTAAAACACTTCAATTTTTTTGTCTATGTCGAAAAAACAGATATTGGCTTTGATACCAGTCGATCCTGGAAATCCACTTTCACTGGCCAGTATTTACGTTAGGAATTCTTTTGTCCTGTCAACCAAATTCGAGGCCAGGCATTCGCTTTGTAGCACAAAATCTTTTCACGGGCCACAAAATATTACGTCACGGGCCACATTTGGTCAGCTGGCCGTATGTTTGGCGCCCCTGCATTAAAGTAATAGCCAAAAATAGGAAAGAGCAACAAACGGTAGGCTATAATTTAAGACGCATAACTTGTAAAAAACGCATAACAAATCAAGTTGGTGTGTGGTTGCTGCACTTGAAAAAACAGAAAACCGGCACCATGGCGTAGTGGTTAGAGCGTCTGCTTCGCAGTCGGTGGACCTGGGGTTTATTTCCCAAGTCGAGTTATACCAAAAGCCTTTAAAAAATGGTATTCATAGCTTTCCTGCTGGGCGCTCAGCAAAAAACGGGATAGTGTGGAGAACAAGCCGGCAAGCTTGCTTGTTGTGTCCTCGGACAAGACCCTTAATGGGACGCCTCCATCGTCAGGTGGTGGAGCCAAGCAGTTTACCCATCGTGGTGGCCCCAGTCTAACCGAAGGCTAGCAAACCGAGCGTGAGCGCTAACGCAGTGTGACCTACATATACATCTTTCTGCATAATGCTCACAAGAAATAGCTCATACGACGAAGAAGAAAAAACGGAAAAAACAATTCGCTACTCCTGTATCTTCTATACACGCGTTAGTTTTTAATTGATATTGTAAATACTAAAGCGCAAAAAATTGTTTTAGAGAATGGAGTCGGAAAGCCAGCATTGCCAAGATGACAATGATGCAAGAGTTTTATACAAAAAAATATTGTTGGAAATGGTCGGCATTGGGTAGCAAACAAAACCAAATTTTTGGTGGTGGCCTAGTAGGGAAGAGAAACGCCATTCATTCACGAGTGATACGGCGTAGCAGAGTACTGACAGACCTTCCACCAAGTGAACCTAATATAGGTCCCACAAGTGTGGCGGTCTAAACTATGCTTTATTAAGAGCCTCTAGCTTCTTGTCGGTCACCAACTGCACTGAAGAGACCTAATAGGTCGAAACAGTGTCACTGATTGCAGTTTGCTAAGTGCATCGCTAGCCTCTTGCATTACTATAAGAGCTTGTGACCACTAGGCAGTGACAGCACTATTGTTCTAGCAGTTGCTAGACTTAGTGCACCTGCGACAACCGCCACTCATTCACGAGAAATAATGATGTTTCTTAATAATACAATTAAAGTTGAGCCAATCAAAATCGGCAACAATATGAATACGGCAAAAACTATGAATAAAGACTTGGAAAAGCTTATTTCAATTTTATTGTTAGAACCAATGTTCCCTCTAAATTTTTTTCGTCATGTGCGGGAAAATTTTTTAAATGTGTGATGTCGAAAAAAATTCTAAACTTGCATTAAAAATATATAAATTTTATGAGCGGCATTATTTTACTTGTGTGCGCGCGCACAAGCACACACCTTAGAGGGAACACTGGTTAGTACCCATATACCTCTTCGTGAGTTAAGACTTGTTTCTAATAGGAACATTTTTAGTGCTTTATAAAATTTCTTGAAGGGTGTAATATTTTTGATGGAATCAGGCATTTTATTCCTCATTGAAGGTCCTTTGTACTTACAGGACTGCTCGGTTAAATTTAATCGACAGTATTTTGGAAAATTTTTGAACCACTTGTAGTTTTTCCAGTATCACTTTTAAAAATATTTTGATCAATAATATATCCAGACACATTCAGTAGCAAGTTATCAAAATGTCGATACATAAAGTTGGTAGTCTCAAATTTAAATAATTGTTCTGTTGACAATATTTCGTTTATTTTTCATTATATAGCCTAAATAGGCTAAAAGATATTTTATAGTTCAAATTGCATATCAATTGAACAAATTTGTTCTCACCACATTGAAGTTTATGAATCATAGTTGTATTTCCAAAATGCCTAGAGCAAATGCAATATGTGAGATAGCTTTTTATCAAAGAGTTGTAAAGCATTATTAGTGCATCCATTTTGGTTTAGAAGTGAGAACACCTATCATATTATTACAAAGTTTATTGAAAACTTGTTTACTAACAACAGTCGGCAGAAATCAAAAATGTAAATCCCCAGTCGGAGAGCAATTTGAAATTCAAATCATTAAAAAATTAAGACGAAAAGAGTGAGCTAAATCCAAGACACCTCACAAAAATCTATTAATAAGTTTTAATGTTTGTTGCTTTATTGATAAACCTGTGTTTTATTGAAAAACCGACGCGATGGTGCAGTGGTTAGAGCGTCCGCTTCGTAGTCGGTAGACTTAGGGTTCATTCCCACCGTTCATTCCCTAAATAATGTCTTTGGGCAAGACACTTAACGGGACGCCACCACCTTTATGTGGAAGACAGGTGATCTAGTTTTCCCTCTGAAGAGAGGGTTGGTGGCAGGACGGGCATCCGACCGCAAAACAAATGCCATGTCATAAAAATGCAGATATCTGCTGTGGCGACCCCTAATCGCGAATAAGCCGAAAGAAGATGAAGTTTAATTAATAAACAGATTTTTCATTTGATAAATATGGAATTGATTAATTTTTGCCAAGTATGATTTGTCACAGCATGATTTTAAGGCAAAAACTGTTAATCATACTAGGTTGATTTTAATCATTTACACTTCAGCAACATTAGTTTTAACCGAAAATTTTGATAAAACATACTGTACTCTTCTTCACAACATAAGTTATTCAAACACATTGTTTCATAAAAAATTTTAAGATTAATACAATTAATGTGTAACTCAGTAAGTTTTATTTGCTGATCACACCTTATACAACCGCTTTTAAAACCGCTTACACTCTGCGGTTGCCATCTTTAGTTTATAACTTCACTTTTTAAGCAACATTACTATGAAAACTTCACTGGTAACATTTACTTCATTTTTCTTTAATTGCAAGTTTCTTTAATGGGGAATTACCTTGACACATCACGTTGTGGTTTGTTTATCTGCGATATTTGACCTGCGTGTTAATTTTTTTGTGTAAGCCAACAAATGTGGTTGAGAGAGGGCTGTTAGCTAGATGATAGTGGTTATAGCTTGAAGACACAACCTGTTGCTCCATCAGTTGGTTTAGTGGCTAGTTTTAATGTTATACAGTTTTTTAAGTATGTGAACGAATTGGTTTACCGCTGGTACTTACCGGCGCTAAACCAATTCAGTTAAACCTACAGTATATATTTGTGCTCTTCAAACAGCCAAACCGGTAAAGACAGTGTGGCCATAAAGAAAACGGTCTACAGGAGCGCTAAAAATGACAATCTTTGACTAAACAATACTTACTAGCTGAGCTGTTTAAACTCTAGCATTTGTGTTAAATCAATATCCAGTGAGTACTGATCTGCTGATCCAGTTGTCAACTTTGCTATAATGTAACAAATATTTTGCAGTTACAGTGAACTGATCTGGTGATAAACGATTGCATAAGCTGCATAGTTCAGAGATATACTGCAGGCTATCTGACATATGAGTGCAACAAAAGGAGTATCGTTTTTATACAAAGCCATCGATATGAATATTGGATTTATTGGAGCTGGAAACCTTGCTCTTTACATGGCCCAAGGATTTGTCAGATCTGGTATGTTTTACCTCACGTCTATGATTAATGTAACCAACCGCTTACAGCTTCAAACTGCTTGGGATGGGCATTTCTTATTTATTTTCCTTTATGAAATCCAAGGTTGATGTATCTCTACTTTTGATTTCCCGTGAAGGCAAATTGATCACTGTGTACTAGTAGTGGCTTGTTACAAGCAGCAATAGGGTTAAATGGCATGATTGTAAAGAAACAATTCCAGAATACGTTTACTGTATCAAGAAATAAGTAAGACATCTCATTTAACAAATCTTGTTGGGCAGATTTTTCTGTGTTGAATAAATATAGTTAACCCTGCTCTGGTACCATGGGGTCAATATGACCCCAGGCTTATTTCATAGGCTAAATATTCCAAACTTTGAGAGTATAAGCTTTCATCTCGCTTTGTATTTTCTTTGCAGGTTCTTGTCAACTGTTTCTATTCATTTAATCTTAGTTTCAAAGTTGCCTTTTTTGTAAATTTCACATTTTATTTGTTTGAGGTCATATTGACCCCATGAAAGAACTATTCATATTGTTGATTGTTCTGCAAGCTAAGTGCAAATTGGTGACCTCGCAAACACCTCAGGTTGTGAAACAAATCATTTGCAGCTGTGGAATTTTACCAGAAGCACCTCTAGCTGTTCAAAACATCACCCAGCATCATCCATCAGGGTGCAAGAAATGCTTCTTTTGTCTGAGATTTGAAGGATAAAAAGTACAGACTCACCTCCAGTAGATGTCATGACACCACTTGCCAAGAACACAGCAAGGTGGTCTGTAACCAGTGTCAGAAGTAAAATATTTATGTATTGTGATTCCACTACATTTTTCAAGCAATAAACACAGACTGATAACAAATTGAGTTTTTCTATCAGTGGCAAAATGTATTTTTAGTAATAGGGTCATGTTGACCCCAAGGTACTGCTAACGTGATTTTTTTCATGGTACCAGAGCAAGGTTAATACATTTGTTGGGTTTTCACCCCAGTAGGTTGTTTAGTTGCAGTTTAAAAAACCTGTTATTAAAACTACTGCTTATTACATCTGATATCAATTTATCACGCAGTGGATGTATTAACCAAATTCTATTGTATTTTGCGGTTGACTGTTGGTTAAGCAAGAGAACACTACTGGTACAGGATGAAAATTCATGTCTAAGGAAATATAACTACTTATATTAAAATTACTTAATCATGGAATTGTTGAAATTCGTCCTAAAACATGGAATACAGAAGTATGGAAACTCGCTTTAACAAGGAATTAATGAATTATAAATTATGAAAAACTACCAAATAAACAAGTAGGCATATAAAAATTGCAAAAAATTTTTAAATATATTACAGTTGTAAGTTATTGGTGCTCAGTAAACATACAGAACAGGCTGAAGCTACAAAAATTCGAACAGTTAATCCCAATAATAACTACAACCTTATTGCTGATCTGCAATTTTGCAGCATTTTTGTGAATTGGTATCCAATTTTCTGAAATATTTTCTCTAGAATTCCATGTTCAACAACTAAAGTGGCTAAAATGATTCAAAATAGCAGTGCACTCACAATTACATTCAGGAGATAATGACTAAATGCAATGCTATTCAACTGTAACACAAGCCATACATCAAATTTAGATGCCATTTTCACTTGCAATCACCAACATGTTGAAGTTGATCAAGTAAAATTGAAAATTGTTAAACCTGAGGTGTTGCCGTGATGTTAGCAATGAGTCGTTGCAACCACACCACGTTTTGCATATTTTTAGGAAAAATTCGATTGTAACTAATTTGTTAGATAGGGTAAGGTCATAATTGAATGACTGACTGAGCAGGCACAGGCATCATGCAAGCACATTCATGTCCTACTTGTCAAACAGTAACTGAAAGGTGCATTGCCAGCCATCAGAACATTTTGTTATTTTTTTAATGATCTTGTGTGATTGGTTTATTATTATCATTCCTAATAACTATGTTGACAACATGGTAAATATTTAGTACTTACACAATAAATTTGCATGTTGCTCCATCAGCTAACAAGATTTGTAACTTAAACGTTTCAATTTTTTTTGGTTAGTAATGCTAACATTAACGTATAGGAATAAATACCGTATATACTCGCGGATAGGTCGCAACTTTTTTCTTATATTTAAAAAAAAAAAATATAGGTGCGACCTATCCGCTCACCATAAGTGCAAATTGCCACCAAGTCGGAACAAAATTGAAAGTTTTCGGCTATTGCAAGTACCGTATTTTCCGGCTAATAAGCCAATTTTCTGGTAATAAGCTAATAATAAAAGCTAGCTAATTAATAAATGTAAGCTAACTAAGCTAACTAACTAATAACTAATAGTAAGCTAATAAGCCAACACCTGGATGGTATCTGGTGAGAAAGAGTTCACGAAAAGTGGGGCGATGAAGAGGCCTGGGCTAAGCTTAGTAGTACAGTGGGTGAAGGAGGCTTGGGAGAGCATTTCTGATGACATCATTATAAGATCATTTAAGAAATGTGGTATTTCCAATGCAATGAATGGCACAGAAGATGACATTTTGTATGAAGATTTGATTGCTCCCAGTACAGCACTTGCTGATCCCATTGATCCTCAAGATGACGCTCGAGATGAAACTAATGATGATGATGAACTGAATGACTATTATGATTATGGGGTTGATGACCTTGTAAGTGATGAGCAAATGAGGCAGCTCTTTGAGAGTGACGATGAAAGTCAGGAATTCGAAGGATTCAAATCTGATTAAAACTTTATTTTAATTTTCACCAGCTAATTGACGTTTCCAGTTAATTGTAAAGTTTTCAAATACATTTTTTTAATAAATTTATGTGTGTATATATTTTTGTCATTTCTCAAACAGTGTTAGGGGTCTGAATGTACTGGCAATGATATATTTAAACATTTTTTGATTATATTAAGCCCTACAAAAAAAAACAAAAAAGGAAGTTATCTGTGCAAAAAAGCTAGGGAAAGGGCCTTTTAAATCCCTAAATTTTCAGTGCCACTTAAGTGCGAGTCAACTCTAAATTAAACATTTTAACACAAAACTAATAGTGCGACCTATACGGTGGTGCGACCTATCGGCGAGTATATACGGTAGGTATTTTTATCTTATTTTTCATCTTATTTTAATGTCGACAATACATATTGCTCTTCATCTGCTTTCTTTGCTTAACTAAACTCTATATTTAAACTATCACTGTATCAGCACCTAGAAGAGGAGGTTACTTGTTGCTTTAAACTGCGTTTTTAGTTTTGTAATGGTTAACCACTTTTCAGTATTTAGTAGCATGTCGTATTAATTAATTTTTGTTGATCTTTCTTTTTTTGGATTAGTTTTACCTTTCTAGTGAAATAATTGAGGTGAAGTGGCCAAACTGGCCATGCTTGTTTTATCCTACTAGATTAATTTACTTTTTGTGAGCTTTATTGTGTTTCATTCTTCTGTATTTCTTGTTGTACTTAGCATTGTTTCTAACTAACTCTGTTAATTTGCATTAATATAGTGGTCAGTGTCCCCTTTAAATGCAAAAAAAGTGCGAAATGGCGAAATTATGTCCGGCGGATTCGCAGTTAAAATTCAACAGTTCGTAAAAATGTCCGGCGATTTTTGGTAATTTTTTCAGTTAAAGTTTTTGCAATTTTGTTAGCAAAATCTTTAACCAACTGCTTAATGCGTGGAAGACAGTGAAAAAGAATTCAAATTGGGACAGACGCTTTTTTAGAGCAGTGCAACGTTTCACGCAAACATCATCTGGTTGTGACGCAACAGCGAGTGACGCAACAGCGAGTGACGGCGACTTGAATATCGCGCACGCCATCGCCACATTTTTTTGTATTACAAATTGTCTCTCAAGCAATTAACTTAAAGTAAGATCAAAATTTCAAACTTTTTCCTTGGCTATTTTAATCGTAGCTAAAGAGCAGTAATAGCGAGCAGCTCTCTAATTTCAGTTTTAACGCAAGACATCATTTTTCGTAGAAAGTTTGAAAGATTGGTTAGATTCTATGCATCTGTTACGTTTTAACACTGACTTCATTCGTGCTTGTTAAGATAAAAAAGCGCATAGTTTTCAGTTTCAGTTTAGCACAAAAACTCCATTTTTTGAGGAAAGGGTTCAGTTTTTGCACATACAGTCAACTTCGGATATAAGAGATTCAGATATAAGGGATTTTCGCTTACAAGGGACTACGCAAAAGGTCCCAAATGATTTTCAATATAAACTAATAAGTCGGTTATAAGAGAATTCGGTTATAAGAGACTGATTAAGCTGGTCCCGGCGGATCTCTTATATCCGAAGTTGACTGTAACAAATAAATAACCTGTCACTTGCCATTGGTAAAGAAAAGAACATGACTTGTAACCAATCTTAGTTTTACACCCCTTCCAGAGATGTTTTTTTAATGAAATGTAGCTCACATATTTGTGCTGCGATAGCTTGCCAGTTGGTTGTTCGGTTGTTCCTTGAGATGGAGGTATGGCGCGAACAGCAATCCAGGCTCACGCCATCAACCTAATTGAATTAGGCTAGGGGAAGAGTGGCAGCCCATTTCAAACCAGTCGTGAATGCAAATTGCCTACTGGTAGCCCCACCACCAACAAGGCTGACCGCCATTGATGGGTACCCAAGAGTCACCTCTCACGACATGCTGGGTTAGCAGCTTCATTATTCTAACCCGGTGAAGCACGGGTGATAGCTTGCCAATCGTGATTGAAACAAGCCTTAAAACGTAAGGAAAAAAAAATGTAAATCGTAGTTTGATCTCTTTAAAAATGCTTTATGTTGAAATCTAGGCATTTCTATTTTAATTACCGGCACTTAAAAGGTAATTTGTAATTTAGTATAATTTGCATATGACATTACGGGATTTAAAAAAAACTTCCGTTCAAAATCGACCATTCCATAATTCTCTTGTGATTCAACATTAAGATGCATCATCCAATCTGGTTTACCAGTGTAAAGAAAAATTATTAAATATTCGTAAATAACAGAAACTCGTGTAGTGCGTAAAAAACTTTCGCCAAAGTGTAATTGTGCATGCGAGGCTATTACAGTTTTTTGCCTCTATCTGTACACAATGGCGCGGGGCAAAGTAGGCGGGATTCCCCAAAACTTTTTCCGGGCAGCGCAACCTCTTTGCAAATGCAGTAAAAGATGTGTATTAAATAAAGAATAGACCTTAATAGTTTTTGCTGTCAGCGCCTTACAATGAATCTCTGTAGTTTTATATGTAGTACAAATATTAGCATCTCAATTTCTTTACTAGACAAAAGGTGCCTTTACCAAACAAGTGAATATTCGCGTCCAAAAATTTTTTTTCCTACTGTCAATTTTCGCATGTTTTTCAAAAAGTTAAGATTTGATCTATCAAATATTTGCGATCTCTTCACGGATTCGGTAAATTGTTAATTAAAACTTAATAAAAACCAAAAAAGTATTTAGCTAGCTACGTTACCTCGACTCTCAACGAGGGTTCCGTAAACAAGCTTCAGAAGTGCCTCAAACCTATTATTACTTTCCCACAATACCTAGCCAATTGACGACAGTTCACTGTCTTTTCGCATCTAGGACAAAACTTCCTAAAAATAACCCATTTTGTTTTCCTGCTTGGTTTGTGAAATTAGTTTGCATGACTCGTTGTGAAATTTGTTGTGGCTCATCGATAGCATTGCTTCTGAGATACGCTTTACAAATAAAGCAAAACGCACTTCCGCTACATCGTTTAAACATCTTAGTTTTCTTCTTTCAAGTGCGCGGCTTTGGCCATCAAATATTTTCCGATTTGAGATTGAAAGTTTACTTGCAATTGAAAACCCTGCTGGTTAATTGATTGCAATAGCAAAATGTAAGTTGTTTAATTATTTACCACAATCAAGCAACAATTAAAGTTCGCAAGTGATTTTTGTTCTTGTGCCACAATCGTAGCAACCTACCTAAAATCCCATAATTTCATAGAAGTCTTATTTCTCATGCTGATGCCGGGCGTCGGCAAAGAATTAAATGAATTTACGCTCATTGTCAATCTGTCATTCTAAAACGCTGACGAATCACTGTTGCAAAACCTTAAAGTTTAAGAGACCAAATTTAATCTAAATTAATTAATTTTAAAAAAAATAGCCAGGTATTTCGCCGCCGCCTTGTAGTAACCAATGGGCTACCTGTTTTTGAACATTTTGGGGCTGACATAATCACGTTAGTTATTACGTCAACGAAGCGCATCGTCACCGTTTTGCCTCTCCTTTCCCCGCAAATTTTGAAAACTCGGCGTTTACGCCCATACAGTTGTTGTTTGGACTTGTTTTTGGGTAATCTTCGAAGGTCTTTTGACTCGCAGTTAACTCGAGTCCATGCTGCGAAAGACGTAGCAGAGTAAACAAGATGCAACTCGCAAGCTAGCGTTTTGATCGGATTAAAAAATAAAAGATTATTCGTGGCAGATGGTATTCAATGATTTTCAATCGGCGGACCATGGTCTTCACTGGACCAGTATGTTATTTAGCCTTCATATGGAGTGAAATAGGAAAACTTTCTCGATGACATGTTTTTATATATGTTATGTGGACAACATCCTTAAAATTTACTGCGATAACTCTTTCAG
Organism: Trididemnum clinides; assembly: GCA_963675345.1. Classification (NCBI taxonomy): domain Eukaryota; kingdom Metazoa; phylum Chordata; class Ascidiacea; order Aplousobranchia; family Didemnidae; genus Trididemnum; species Trididemnum clinides. The sequence continues at coordinate 5,457,127 of OY776289.1, forward strand.
GTCGCTCGTGAAAATGAGAAAAATATACAACTGGGGCACATGCTTCTGAGCATTTCGAAATTGGGCCACATGCCAAAAACGCTTGAAAAGCACTGAACTAGATAAAGAGTGTTGTAATCGAACAAAATATGTCTGAGGGAAAAACAAAATGTGCCGTCATACGTAAACCAACGTTATGGGTAAACTTTGCGCTATGCTATGTTAGCTTAGGGTATACACTGAATAAATAGAAGTAGGCTACTGGAAATATCAATTTTTATGCCTTCGACATGTGTTGCTAAGGCTGGTGTAACAGTTCCTTCAGCAATATCTGGCAAAATTTGTCCGGTGGTTTCGTACATTTGCTAGCAATTTCGCACTTAACAAAATTTTAGAGGGAACACTGATGGTGGTGCAAAAGTAGAAAAAAAGTTGATAACACCAATGTATGGAAATGCAGATTAATGCAAAACAAAAAACAGGAGTCCATTTCTGAAAATTGAGAAAACATAAAAATGTGCAGAAATTAGATGACTAATCTTGGAACCAATTCAGACATAGGATGTGGAGATGAATGGATTAGCTTAATTCCATTGTCAAATTTCATGTAAATGAGTGCTTGTATTTTTAGTTTTTTGTCGACTTCTGTAAATTTTTGTATTTTTGCCATTTTCTCTTTTTGAATTTAGAAATTGGTTGGAAATAATTTCCTCCATTTCAAGAAATTATTTGTTATTATTTTCTGATATGAAAAAGTAAATTTCTTTCCTGATTTTCTCTCACGCTTATCCTTAAAAAAACATATCAAATGGGGTGGTTTTTTGCTCTTTTTAAACTTGCATGGCATCTAAAATACAAAGACATTGTTAATTGCTTTCAACAAGTCGCTGCCATCAGAAATATAAAGTAGAAGAAAAAAAGGTTTTGAATTACGCATAAGGCTGTATAACTCTTTTAAAACAGTGCAAAGCCGTGGAATATCAATGGGTTTTTCTTATTCAAAGTTTCTGTATTTCTACAGGCCAGCTAAAATTTTGCTATTTTTAAATATTTTTTGTATTTATGTTTTCTTGTAATTTTATTATTTCCTCTTTAACGAATTTTAGGGTCAAATTTTTTCCCAATGAGAAGCTCTAGAAACAAACCGAAATTTTCAAAAATCAATTGTCGATATAAGCAAATTCTACTGTAATTGTTCAATGCATTCTACTTAGCTGACAGCATGGGTGAGATAAGGAGCTATACCTCCAATTGCCCACGTTTCTATTGCATTGCACAATGCAGCCAAACGCCTGAAGTGAACGGATACACGTGATTACTAAATTACTGGTGAAAAAGTGTTACGTCGGTTTTGTAGAAATTCCTTTGGCTTTGTTATCACTGGGCAAACTGTTTTTGTTTGACCTCAAAATATTCGGTGAAAATTGCGTTTTTGAATTCTGATCTCCCTGGATTGGAATCCTAAGATTTCAATATTCCAGTATGTATATATCCTACCCTTATGTAAGCTGTTGCGCTGTTTAGTGTTTTCTATTTGTCTGAAACAAGTTTCTTGTAACACGGCTAAAAGGAAAATTTAAGCTTTGGTTGTCGCTGTGCAAGCTGCGCACAGATTGTGCAGAATGCTTTGAGGTTAGTTTTTAAGCGAAAGGCAGAGAGCTTGTAGTATTTTATTTTGTTCAAAATTGCTATGACGACATTACACCTAAACATATCTTGAACAAGATAGTAGTAGCCTTTTAATATTACAATATATTGGAGCATTAGTAGTTTGTATTTTACAATCAATATTAGTTTAATGATTATTTTAATTGCTTAGGAGCTATCAAAGCAAGCCAGATCATTGCTAGTTCTCCTGAAACAAAGAAAGCAACTGTAAAAGATTTGAAAGTAGGTGATACTTAGGCAGCATTTATCTTTTTGTCTGATATTTGTTTGTAATCGGGAGATTTATGTGCATGCATGCTAATTTTATCTCATGGCGCGGGTTTTAGTATAACTGCGCCACATAATTTTTAATTTTTTTAATCCCATGTATGTGTCTCAGCCCACACATTTGAGATTAAAATCTGTGCTTTGGCATAAGTACTCGTGTTAAACGTTTTTAGAACGAACAAATTAGCTATTATTTTGGATGCTTTTGTTCTCCAGGTGATTGCCGAAAGTTTTGGACAGATAGATGCATCCTAAGTTGTCTAAAATTAAACTTAAAGGGGAATTGTAGCTGGGCAGAACATTAGTTTGTAGATAGATACTAGTTCATATACTTATGCGATATGTTACTTTTAGGAACTTGGTGTGAAATTTACCCCAGACAATAAGATTACGGTGGAAAAAAGTGAGCTAGTGATATTGGCAGTGAAACCAAAAATCATTCCTTTCGTTCTGGATGATCTCTATCCGTATATCAATGACAAACATCTACTTCTTTCATTTGCTGCTGGTGTAAACATTGCTTCAATTGAAAAGGTTTATCTTTTGATTTTTAGTTTAAGTCAGTGGCTCGCAATCTTTTTTTCTGTGTACCCCCTGGCAGTTTATTGCTATGACTGCATACCACCAAATCCGAAGCTTACCTCTGATTTCTTTTTGGCCATGTTCGAATAGAAAAATGTCCGACAAATTTGCCTTCAATGCCGAGTAAAAAGTTGTTTAGAGACGTGCAATAAAATATGCCTCTAAAATGGGATGAAAATATTTGTTGGAAATTTGGAAAAACTTTGGGCTAGCCTCCTCCCTCACCTTGCAAAAGTTCGTGTCGCCTGTGTGCGCTGCATAGCACGTGATGACTACTAATTTAGTTCAAAACAATAAGTGCTCAACGCAATAGTTACTAGAATAGATGGCAAAGATTTATATTTATTTTCAACAATTGTGGGTAAATTAATTTAGAAGTAAATTGCACGTGGGACGTGGAAAATGCTGCGTACACTTGCAAAGAACTTCCTTGACATTACTGTGCGCGTGCTAGAGTTTGAGAACCACTGGTTTACGTAAATAGTTAGGTGATATATCATTATCTTTATGTTGCTAAATTAGAGGTATGGTATACAATATTTAGCGCTCATTATTTATGTTCTTTCGTACTAGCAGCAAGTCCATCGATGCCACCAATTGATGTTTTGTTAGTTAAAATTTAAGATAACATGTTATCTTTGCATTCAGTGAGCTATGGTTTACTACTACAGAGCCATTGCCTAAAATAGACACTTGAGCGCGAAACAAAGTAGGTAGTAAAAAGATTAAAAAGCAGGCTTGTTTTGGTTCCATACCTTAAAAATAAACTTCAAAAAAGGGAACAAATTGTTTTAAATTTTGAAATACGAGAAAAATAACCTAATCTGTGTTTTTCGGATCATGCTCGTCGTGATTGCAATTTTGAAATACGTGGTTTCTTTAAAGTTTTATCATATAGGCCTACCTGGTAAACATTTCTACACTTTAGATTCGAGCGTAATTTTGTCTGTAAAGCGCTTGCAATGTTGAAGGCTAGATCGATTTAGCTATAGCAGCATATTGTCACTAAAATTTCAAAAGTAAGTTTAGACTGGGAGGCTGATATAAGTTAGTTAGGACTAGCCTTGCAACAAAATTTCATATCTAATCCTTCCACCGGAATTAACGGTACTCGATGCTGTTGCCTAAATGCTGAAACAGCTGTTACCGTGTCAGTCCGTCTGGCGATATCGTCAATGGTAAGCCCATTGAACACTGCGTTTAAACTGCATATATTTCTGACTTACTTTTCCGGTTGGTTTATCCCGTAAATCAAACTTCTCCAAGCTGAACTCAGAGCTGGATTTCTTAACATAGCGTAACGTCATGATAGTAAATTAAAAGGCATGACTGTCAGGTTTCGGAAAATTAAGTTCTTATTTCTTCTTAAGAATTTATAGTGCTGTTCATAATTTAGTAGCCACCTAGTGAAAGTACTCTTTTTGAGAGTTAAGAGTAAAATTAAATTCATTTATATTACTCAAATGTATGCATGTTATACGTTTTTGCAAAGGATTTCTTACAGTTATTTCACTGAGATATTTACCTTGTTTAAAAATTTATTTTCTAAGCCTAAATGCATGCTGTAATGTGGTCATGCTTAAAACTCATTTTGTTCATTGGTAACAGTAATACAAAACCATATTATTGTGAATTGTAATTGAAAAAAATGATGGAAGACAGGTGGCCCAGCTTTCCATCTGAAGAGAGGGTTGGTGGCAGGACGGGCATTCGACCGTAAAACAAATGCCATGTCATAAAAATGCAGATATCTGCTGTGGCGACCCGTAATCGCGAATAAGCCGAAAGATAAAGAAGTAATTGAAAAAAAAAAAGATTTTTGTGTATTTTTCTTGTTTATACATATTTTAAAAAGACATAACGTGAAGTGCTTTTAAAAATTTGTAGAAACTTCCTGATAAAACCAAAGTTCTTCGTGGAATGACAAATACTTGCTGTGCTGTGAAAGAAGCGGCCACTGTTTATGCCACAGGTGAGCTTGTACATGTAATGCATTAGTTCTCAAACTGTTTTTAGTGCGACGCATTTGAACAGCCTGGGTAGATTTGCGACGTACCAGACAGTATCCTGAGATTTTAATTTGCCTTTCTGCGAGATACATGTCACTCAAACTCAAAGTACTGGCTGTTTTACTTGCTTGATTTTGTTTCGGATCAGCCATTTTAATCGTAAAAATACCTTCTGTGATTTTAACTTAATTTTTCCTATTTTTGTCTATGTTATAACTGACTGCCTTAGTCATTTATTTCTCGCCAATTTAAGATAAAAATGTGCAATATGATTCTCAAGAAACAAGTCAGTAAACAACACTTTGTAAAAATGCACTTGAATGTGCATGTTGGAAGAAAATAAATAGGCAATCTGCGTTCAAAACTTTTGACAAAATAAAATCGAGAATTACTGGTGCAAAACCAAATTATAATGGGACGCCCTCGGAAAATTATAACAACGCACAGAACCACTGATGTAATAGATTGTTACTAAGATAAATGGTGAAACTCATAATGCTGAGGTAATGTTGAAAGGTTGGAATTAGATTCTCACCATCCTTATTGTTTTTATTAATAAATAACCAACTTTATGGCGTTGAAGCCACAGCCGAATGCCACTTCTCGTTGGCATCCATCCTTCAGTAACTTTTAATGACTTGACTCGTTTCTCTCCTTTACGTGGTTTTGTAGTTTTTTTTAAATTTCCAACGAAGAAAGTTATGTTTGGTCAAGTTATGCTTTTATTTTTGATATTATGTGGTGCAATAGAAATACAGTGTTTACTGAAAATTAAACATTGCAGCTACTTTGGCATGGCTCGAGCTTTTGCAAATTTTAGTGCTGGTACTGCGAGTTTGCAAGCTTATCGAAAATGCCATTGTTAAAATAGATCATAGCGAGTTCGAAAACGTACTTTCTGATCCAAACCTCCTGTGTACCAGTAGGTGGTTGTGATGGACAAAGGCATAGGTCCACGTTGGACAGTACAAGCAACGTACAACTTTTTTGTTACGGAGAAAGCGTAAAATGGCGTTGCTGTATAATTGCAGGCAAACATGCATCCGAAAAAGATAGCAAAATTATTGAAGAAATATTTGGAAGAGTTGGAACAGTAGAAGAAGTTGAAGAAGCTCACATAGATGCAGTCACTGGGTTAAGTGGATCAGGACCAGCCTATGTTAGTAAAATTGAGTTACCAGTAAATTGCTAGATATGATTTTCAACATCCATTAACAGAAAAATGTTAAAACAAATTTCGCTCAATTATATAAAATGACTTCCCATGGGTTTTAAATTCCACTCGTCATTTTTTATAAATAACATGCCATGAAAAAAATTCAAATTTAAGTGATGTTTTATTGAAAATGTAACTTATAAAAAAGCCTATTTGTTTCACAAAATTAAAAATTATCCATTTAATATCTTTTTTATAGCAATGTTGCCGGCACTTCTCGCTGATCCTTCCGTAGTAACCCCAGGGTAAAAAATTTTTGATTCGGCCGGCTCCTGGTTTCTCCCAAGGAAGAGTCGTGAGGACGATTACGAAACGTAATTATGAAGCGGTAGTTTTTGACCTTGCTAAAATTCCCATTTCAATAGCAACAAGAGTACTGCTTTATACGGTTACTTAAAGGAGAGAGCATACCCACTGAACAATTCATCTTTAATCCTTTTCGTTTCTCTGTAATAAGTAGACGCAGTCAGAGTAGGTAGTTGCTGGCATCTAAACGGTAAAGGTTTTTGCTATTACTGCAATAAAATATCGTGCATGAATCCCAAATCATGCATAAATCCAAGAAATGCGTCATGCATAAATCCCAAATTTATTGAACTTTATTTCGGTAGACATATCAAGCTATTTTTGGCTAAATGTAAAATTTTTTTATGTATGGTGATTTCACTGAGACGTGTTGTTTCATTTTGATTTCCCTTCAAACTTTTGATTTTGTTTTGACAAACTCATCGCGTCATCTGAAAATAAGCTGTTGGCTGATGCATAAATTCATTTTTCAATTTCTCTGGAACAACAGTCATTAATTTTTTTTTAGTGATGAAGAAAATATATTGCGAAACCCGAGAATTAGAAATTGGCTGCTTTGTGTTTATTGAGAGCATTAAAGAACTCCTGCAAACTTTTGCTTTTCATTTTTCCAGGCATTTGAAGCTATTGAAGCTCTTTCTGATGGGGCTGTGAAAATGGGATTGCCACGTGGTTTAGCTCTCCGCCTTGGAGCTCAATCACTCATTGTAAGTTGATTGACATATTTCAAATTGAAAAATAATATTTTCTGTTTTGTAATGTCAGATCACATTCGCACCAACATAATTAAGGATTTTCCACATTTTGTCAATTTAACCGATTGCTAGCGAAATATAGATCAAAAATTGTCCATGAAGCAATTAATTATTTATTCACAACTGATCTGTGGATTTGCAATTTAACTTTATGCAAAGATTCATCATCAGGTTTGAAGTTCAGTCCAAATTTAACTTTTGTCTGGGAAACAGGATTGAAATAGTAGGTTTTTTTGCAGTTACTCAAGGTTTTTGTTGCCAAACTAATAAAAGCAAGCCTATCTTGAAATTCCGTCATATGAGAAAATGTTTTTCGGACGTTTATGGAGGATTTCAACCTAAATTATCTTCTAAAATCGAGTGCACTCTTCCACCGCCGCATAACTTGACGTAATTTAACTTTGCTGAACGCAGTAGTAGCTGTAAAAAACCATTTCACCATATAGCTTTATTGCTGCTCATTTTAATTGTAGGGAGCTGGTAGAATGCTGTTGAAGACTGGAAAGCATCCTGGAGAGCTTAAGGATGCGATTTGTTCTCCAGAAGGAGCAACTATATACGCTCTCCATCACTTGGAGAAAGGTGGATTCAGAAGTCTGCTCATTGATGCTGTGGAAGCTTCTTGCATTCGTACCAGGTATGTGGTGGCTATTCAAGTTTAGTTGTGGAAATGTTATTAATTCCACAGGGCCGAAATTTGTTGTTCAAAATTAAAGGTGCTAAACCAGGCTGGTATTGGCGGGGATGAATTACCATTCACTAGCGCCTTTCTTCATACTCAAAGAAAAAAAACCTTAAAAATTGCTTCTGTGGTATTGTGTTGAAAATTATTTGCTGTACGTGCATTAAGTGCACTTATACTAAAATATAAAGTTTGGTGAAAAAGTAGCCTAATCTGAATACAAATAAACGGTTACTGAGCATGAGACCAGTGGAATCGAGTTTCTAAAAGGTTTTGTTTTGAAATTTAAAATGGGGTTGGTGATCGAGGCAAAACTGTTCAAAAAATACGAAATCAACAAATAAGTGGAAATTGCTTGTAATTGTATGTGGTAATAATAAAAATACGACGCTGAACTCGCATGGGAGTCTTGCAGACATTGAAACACTGCCAAGCTATTTGTTGAGTGAATTTATTTCGTAGCTGCATCAAAATTAAGTTAAGAGAGAGGGGAGGTACCTTTAAAACCAGTCCATAAGTGCCCCTGGCTGGGCCACTACCGCCATTAATGAGGGTCCAAAAGATGCTTTTTGCGACATGTTGGCATGGCACCCTTTAGTTTTTTGACCGGTAGTGGAGTGGTGTGCAAAGAGATTTTGCAAAGACTAATCAGCGGAAGGCAGCAGTAAAATTTGGCAATCTCTTTTTACGCATTACTGAGAGAGGCACTAAACCGCAAAAATCTTATTAAATTTGACAAATATCTATAACATATTTATCAGTGTGTTGCTAACTGTTAGCATTTATAATGCGGTTGCAAAAAGTAACCTTTCAAACATAGTTGCAAAATATCTTGCGTTGAATCGAAACTGTGCATTACTTGTTTGTGTTACAGGGATTTACAACTACAAGGATCCGAAGAAGAAACCGACGCTGAGTCGATTAAAAAAAGTATTCGAGAAGGATTGCATTTGAAGAAGATTTTAGAAAACAACGGTTTGTTGAAATAGAGGTTTGACAAAACGTCAATTTCCTTCGTGATCACAACGGTGCGCATCGTCTTTCCTTCAAATTCAATCCAGCAGCTATTTTTGATTAAATGTCATTTAAGCATTTTTTTCAATTTTCTCGCGACCATTTGTAGATACGCCGTCTTTTTAGGCACCTTTCACAAATAGTTTGGAGTTAAAAGGGATTTGTACTTGCAAAGGAAAAGCATCTGTGCTCTACAGCATATCTTGGTGTTCGAGCAACGTTTAAAAATTCTTTCTTGTTGAGTAACCAGCTTTTAACCTGGCACCGTCGACTGCATGATTTTGTTGACTAAAAGTTGTAAGGAGTTTGATAAAATTATCTGTTGCTTTGGCTACCTGGTGCAAAAGAATGCTAATACGATGTGTTTGTTTTCTTTATGCTATAACTTAATTATTTTAAATCACGCATTCGTACAATGTTAATTGCAATTACTTTGGAGCATTGGGATAGTTCACTTTTTACCATAGGAACACGTCAGATATTTCAATTGTTTGGGGGTTAAATCTATTAGACTTGGAGCAATGTTCTCGTAAACTGTTAACATTTTTAGCCCACGCTATATTTAAAGTTTTGAAACGTTAACCTAGACTGTGAGAAAACCGCTTCTCATGAAGTGATACAAGCTATTTCGTACGGAAAGAGGTTAACCGAGACTGTGAGAAAACCGCTTGTCAGGAAGTGATACAACCTATTTCGTACGGAAAGAGGTTATCCGAGACTGTGAGAAAACCGCTTGTCAGGAAGTGGTACAAGCTGTTTCGACGGAAAGAGGTTAACTATACTGCTAAAACATTGTTTTCAAACAAATCTGAATTTTACTTTTACAAAGAGGTGGTTAAGTTTGCCACGCTCGTAAAACGTCCTGGCAGCACAACCTCTCATCTCACACTATTTTACGAAGTTAACAAATAAAAACTATGTATTAAAGATTGCGTTACCTTTCCAAAAGTGAGTGAGCGTCTTGCCTCAGCATTGACAAACTTTTTGTGACAATTAATTCCACTTTAACCCTTTCGAGACTAACGGTACATATGTGTACCACAGACACTGTTTCTATCTTAGACAGACAAAACTGTACGTTCTTTGTTCGTTTGGCTTCATTAGTTTAATGGCTATGGGTGGCAATTCAATGTAGATATGTCAACTTTATTTTAAGTAATATGCCAACAAGTTTTCATTCTGTGAATATATTTCGTTTGCCAGCATAAGTCTGTTGGTACACATTTGTACCACCACCTTCAGTTGAATATGCCTAGTGGTACATATATGTACCAGACCCATTTCCTCCCAAACCCTTTTTTTCAAAGTTTGCATAAAATTTTCTTAAAAATGATACTCTAGAACACAGATAAAAACTTTTGTTTGGCGGTTTTGACAACAAAAAAAAACTCGACTTGAAAGGGTTAACATATTTAGATTGGCGTTTCCCATACTTTTCTCATGAGTCGCCCCTGTTTTTGACAAATGCCCCCTCGACAAAGCATTCAAAAGCATTGTGTTGCAAAGTATTTACAAAGAGGCGGTTTGCGACACCGAATTTATGACAAACTGGGGCTGCAACGACTTGATTGCTTGTTTATTATTTCTTTAATGCCTCTAGTCAGGCTTTCTCCACCGAAATCCAGAATTTGATTCCAACAAATATAACTGAAGCATTAGGAGTAAATAATCCAGAAAACATAACAAAATGTTTAAGTTCCAAAACACGAAAATTGATGGATAATAGTTCAAAGCCACAAGGGCACGAGATGACTGGTTATGAAGTGGGATCAGTCAAGGCAAAACGAGCCAAGACGATGCAAGAGGTTTTCCGAAATAGCATTGGCCAAATTTAGCATTTCATTAACTGCAGCAACACATTTCATTATTAACAATTTTAGCAGCCATATTAGATGATAACAGAGCAAAGAGAGGAATTGACTTGTCCGATCAAATGATCTCTTATTACTACCCCCAGTTTGGAAATTAAAGATGAGAAGTGGTAGATTTCGGAATACCCACACAAGTCCCAAATTCAACTCGACCGCAGCTCGTATATTCTCCGCGAGATCCGGATCCGCTCAAACAATTCTTTTGATCCGAGATTCTTGTTCACCCGGAGCAGGCCCATTAACTCAATTCGCCTAAGTTATTAAACACACAATTTCTTATTCTTATTCAAATAGAATTATACATGAAACAAAAACAAAATACATCGCGTTAGTTAAGTTTGCGAGGTTTGATAGCTTAGGGGGTTTTTATGGATAATTTTATACCTTAGACTGAATCTTATGAATGGACATTTACAGGCAATAATTAACGTTTTATTATAAACAATACGTTCACAAGAAATATCCTTCCTATTAGGGGAGACCGGGGAGAAATGTTACAAGGGAGGGTTGTTACACTCCTTATTACTTCTTTAAAAAAAATTTAAACCGCTGCAATTAATGTTATGCTATTGCTAACATCATTTTCTTTAGTTTAAAAGCATGTTTAATAAAAACTGCCAGGTAAAGAAAAGATAAGAGAGAAAAAGAATTTTTGGGTGTCAAAAGTAAATTTTGAAGATTTTATCCAAAACTAGCCTCTTTCAAGGTATTTTAGCGTATGTTTGAACGGACTGCATTTTTCAGAGGTTTGGTTACTGTAATTTCAAGCAGAAATGGAAGTAAAGTTAGTTTGGTCAAATATGCCAGAGAATATTAGGGTTTATTTATGTCACTGGGGATGGGGAGGCTTGATACACTGTATAACAAGTCACCCCAACATTCCTACGTATATTTTTAGTTAGTTTACATTTTCAGAGTATTTTATTCTCATTTATTCACATTTAGAAGTATAGCAAACTGGATGGCCATTCTATAGCCTAATAGATAGGTACCGGTGCTGGTAGATAAAAATACTAAAACTGATTCTGGTATCTTATTATCTGTAAGTTGTAGCAAAGTAGTGCTCAGAATGCAATTGCACGTTTTTGTTCTAGTCAAGTAATACTGGCAGACTATTTACAATTAACCAGCTTGGTAGCTAGGTGACGAATATATATCTGTTATCAGTAGATTTCTCTCATTGTTTTTCTTAGTAGATTTCTCTCATTTTTCAGTAGATTTCTCAAAGCTGCACCAAGGCAATCAAAATGCTCTTCAAAAAAGCGTCGCATAGCAGTGATCACATCAACTCCTGAGAAAAAGGCATGAGAGAAGTTAAATTCTATTAGACGCACTAAAGTAAGAACACAGAAGAAAGCCAAAAAAAGATTTTGCTGTCATCATCATCATCAGCTAAGGAAGAGTGGTTCTGCATTGTGTGTAGTGGCAGTTACTCAAATTCAGCACTAGGTGAACCCTGGATTCAATGTTGCCAGTGTAAAGGATGGTCACATTATGTATGCAGCAGTGCTGACTTGGTCTATATTTGTAAAAACTGTTCTGAAAACAATTAGAATTGAGCAATACTTAATCGGAGAGTAAAACATTGCACCACTTTTTAGAGTTTTATTTTCCATTGTTCTTTGGGTGTGCATCACTTTTTACAGTTTTGTTTTTTTATTGATCTTTGTTTGTACTGTACAGCTTTGTTTTTTATTGCTCTTTGTTTGTACAGCTTTTTTTTTTAGTGTTCTTTGCTTGTATGATTGTTTTCCAATATATTGCCATAACTTTCAAATAACTTGCAGGCAATTATTGTAGCAAATAAATTGAAGTTTAATGAAGCTATAGGCCTAGTATGCATCTGGCCCTAATCCTCCTTCTCTTCTCTTCCTCCTCCCACCACTTCTCCCACTTCTCCACCCATCCAATGGCCAATCAACCTCTTTATATTGTCAACGAAATTCCTTTTACCCTTTAATTTATTAATATTAAAGCAATTGATGTGTGTAATGTTACATCTATTACTATGTAACAAATCACCCCGCTAGCGGGGTAAGTTGTTGCATTCGACCTTTACTACAAAATTTGTAAATAGCTACTAGTCCCGAAGCGATAAAATTTGGTTAATAAAGTCTTTGAGTAGGGTAGGAGTTTGGTTACTTACCATAAAAATATCAGATATTTTGCTCGTACTAAAAGGGGAATTTTTTACGTTTTTGTAAAAATCAACAACCCTCCCCGGTCTCCCCTAATCTTTTAAGTAAAAGAACCTTTCGCGTGACATAAGCTATATAAACAAGCATGTACATTTATCAAGGCGACTTCAGATGTCGTCAGCAAGTATTGATGATCGGAACAGTCAGCATAACATTGTCGCTTTCGGCGGCAATGTTATGCTGACTCGGTTAGTCCTTTCATCTGGCTTGCCTTTATATGCACACAAGATAATTACGCATGCAAAATAAAAAAAAACATACTAGTAACATAGGCGGTAGCACGAGTTTTATAGTTTCTTACTGACACGATATGTCCCCAAAGGGATCGATTACTTCGCTAAGAAGTAGTGTACAGTCTATCGATAGTAAATTAACATTCTCATCCAGGCGTAATAATGATATGTATATAGTATAAGCATAGCATTAAAGTACAGGACTGAGTCAAGGGGACATGTTATGAAGATAATTAACTGATGACGAGAGTATTTGAAATTGATTTTCGAGTTGTACTTGTATAAAGTTTGTTGGCGAGGGCGTTTTAATTCTTCCTGTAGTATTTTAGAGAATAGTTTTTTTAATCGTAATTGTGCTTCAGCAATTTGTACAAGCAATTCGTTCATAAATCTTAGCATAGATTCCAATTCTTTATAGTTTTATAATGATGGGGTTTCATGGGTAATACATTCCATAGTCCGATCATCCTTTTCAAAAGACAGAGTAACAGTGAATTCAATACAATCGCTTACAAGGATTTCCAATTCATATATTTTTTGTTTTTGAGATAATCATTTACGAGGGAGGCAATTTTTGAACCACATATCATTGATTGTTCAGAATAATTCATTGCTTATGTTTGGATAAAATACACTATAGTAAGTGAGAGACAAACTAAACATACATTTCTTTTTGTATTCAAAGTTCGGCACCACCCATTAGATAGTGCACCCTTGATCATTTTAAAATTTAAACGAAGGCGTACTGGGGGATACAAGGTACCCCAATGTAATATATTCCGACATTCAGTAAATATTAGAGGCATATTACACCATGCCTCATATATTGCCTGTTTCAGTGGCATAATTTTAAAGTATTGATAAGGTTCATAAATTAAGTCTTGGACATTTCATACCGTTGAAAAAAAATTGGGCCAACCAAATGAATGGCCTTTTACAATTTGATGAGAATCTCAATATTTATAACACTTTTATCCCTCAATGGTCAAGACCGACGCTTTTTGTAAAAAAAGAATAAAAAATCGGCCTAATTGCCGAAATCTAGTAGGAGGTGTTTTGCAAAAATTCGCTTTGATCAGGTCCATTTTGACCCAGCCCAAAACAAGCTCAAGTTCCCACTAAACCCGATTGTCCTATATGGCTCGAATGGCGAACCTACCGACCCCCCTAACGATGGCATGAGACACAAGAAACAAATCACGGGAGGAGTAGTCTTACTTACCTTCCTCATGTCAGCGGCTGGATCGGCTATCTCCGGGACTGCTACTGGCCTAACTCTACAAAAGGAAAAAAATTAATTTCAATGTATAAGTATTGCAGTGCTAAATAGTTGGGTTTTGTACAACAAATTTTATGCCCCACAGAAAAAAGTGACACTCCTTTCTTTCATGAAATCTATTACAAGCTGCCCTCTTTATGTTCAAGAAACTTAAATTGATAAGTTTACCAGGGAAGCTCACCAACTTGGTAGAATCGCTAGAGGGCCTAATGGTAAAATAAACAGAAAAAGATGTGATGGCTGTTATGCGAGAATATTTAAAGCTTATGGCCGTAAAGAGGCATTTGCCAAGTAGAAACATAATGTGTTGAATGCAAAAAAGTATTTTGTTTGGAATGCATCAACCAAACTTACTCAAAAAAATTAAATTGAATTTTTGCTTTTATTTCCATGGGTTTCTTTTATTTTGTTATTGCCACTTAGTTTTTGTTTGTGTTTAGTGAAAATCAAATAATTTAATAAATCATACCATCTTTATGGCTATTTGGTTGTAAGCTTGTAGTCATTCAAATAAAATGGAAATTTGTTTTTGACAGACATTAGCCTTACTAATTGTGCTCATTTAAAATATAATGCGTTTAATTTTTCAATTAAGTGAAGTTTTGCATTTAAAAATGAATTAGCTTTTCTAGTGGTTCCATTTTGCAAGTGATAATACTTTTGTTGCAAGAGAACATTCTTTTTCTGTTTAGCCTTGTAAAAGTCAATCATTATTCAATCATCTCTACGAAACGAAAGTCTAGAGAAATGAATTGGTAACTTGCGTGCGTCATACAGCAGTTCCCCTGGTATTTTTATTTTAATGCTGCGTAGAGTTTCTACTGTTGTAATCTGTTCAAGTAGCTTTTTTGCTGTCTTCATGGACATGAAAAAGTTATCTGTGGTAATGTTTATGCCTGTCTTATGGTAATGTTTTGACCTGTCTTATCAGAGTTAGCACGACGTGTTCTGCCACCGACATCATCAAGGCGATCTTTTTTACCGAGGTACGGTATAACACACAAGACGTATGACGTCTTCACGTTACACAGCATCCAAAATTTTATGTCAAACTTGGAAGGCTTTTGAGGCATGTATTGAATGAAAGCGCACCTCGATCTGCAGGGAAACAGTTGCTCATCGACTGTGACTTCACCGTGCAGGAAAAAACATTTTTTAACATTGCCCATCACGCTTTTCCAAAGTTTTCTTAAAGGAGTTAACTTGTCTTGTTTCGTCTTCTTGGGCTTCTTGTCATCAAACCTATTGTAGCGTAGTATGCATATAAACTTGTTTCTAGACATTGTTTCTCCAAAGACAAGCCTCCAATAGTCAGCATTTCAGAAACTTCCTGCTTTTTATGACATCTCCAATAATGTCAAGTCTAATGAAAGCATGAAGCTCTACAACTGAATGCTTAAAAATGTTATCTTCTTGCAATCCTACTTCTTCCGTAGTTCCAGTTGAAAAACCATGAGAGACTGCGGTCCAAATAATTCCAAAAATATATCTTGTGATCACACACGCTCGAATAAACCGCTTTGCACCAGGTTTTTGGTAAAGAATATTCCGAGATCTTGCACTTGCTGAATGCAGGTCATTGTATCCAAGTAGTACTGTCTCTACTGGCAATCGCCAATTTGGATAAACTAGGCCCTAAAAATATGAAATTAATCACAATAAGTACAGGTCGTCCCAAAAGAAGCTGACGGATTTTAAATTTGAACAACTCCTCAATATTAAAGTTATGCTTACCAAATTTCATATGTAGGTAGATGAGCCTCTCCGTGATTTTTTGAGATATAGTAAGATATCATAGTCCACTTATTCTAATTTTATTTACACAACTTAATCCAGGGTATGTTTTCACAAGGTCTAATTTTAGTTATAAAAAATCATGTTACTCAAATGTCCACCATTTTCATTTTCACACTCTTGTGCTCTCTGCAGGGCATTGTCGAGCACATCACTCAATGTTTCAGGGCTTATGGCCCTAATTTCCTCCTCGAGATTGTTTTTAAGAGCATTTATTGTGGCTGGTTTGTTTGCATATACCCGCTCTTTGAGGTAACCCCAAAGGAAAAAATCTGCACATGTGAGATCTGGCGAGCGGGGTGGCCAATTTATCTCACAGCCACGAGAAATTATTCAATTGCCGAATATGTCCTGGAGCAGATTTAATGTTTCTCGTGTCGTATGCGCCGTTGCATTGTCCTGCTGGAACCACATTGGTGGTTTGTTTTGTACCCAAGGTCGAACAAAATCTTCCAAGCATCTGGCGGTACCGAGCTCCTGTCACTGTTACATTCTCTCCTTCTTCACTTTCGAAAAAGTAAGGCTCGATTACTTCATTCACCATTACTCCACACCATACTGTACATTTTTGAGGGTGTAATTGCCGTTGTGCTGTTGCGTGGGGATTTTCTGATCCCCAAATCCTGCAAGTTTGCTTATTTATGAACCCATTCAGATGAAAATGGGCCTCATCGAACATCATGAGGTTTTTGAGAAAGTTTGGATCCCCATTGGCCAAATCTTGGAATTGCATGGCGTATTCCATCCTTTTTTTCGGATCGTTTGGCTGAAGCTCTTGCACCAATTGAATTTTATATAGAAATTTGCCCTCTTCATGAAGCATTCTCTGAAGAGATGATTGAGAGACCCCAATTTGACTTGATCTCCTTCTTACTGATGTGGATGGATCCTCGGCCACACTCTCTGCTACTCTTTGATGATTCTCATCACTTCTTGCCGTACGGGGTCTACCAGATTTAGGAAGGTCACATACAGACCCTTGCTCACGAAATTGAGCCGCCATGGCTTTTATTGCATTGGGAGTAGGGGAATTTCTTGTGTTGAAGTTTTGTCAAAATTCTCTTTGAGTTTCTGATATTGACTCATTCAACCAAAAATACAACTCTACGATAAATATTCGCTCCTCGGTGGTGTAACGACTAATGATGACCTTGGAAGGGTTACTCTAGATCAGGGGTGACGAACCTATTTGCTGTCGCGGGCCACTTTGTCAGTTACCGCTGAGTAAGCGGGCCGCAGAATTTTTTAGTCATACCATGAAGCTTCTTTAAAACACAAACAATTGTTCATCAACACTCAACAGAAACGAACAACAAATGAAACCAATGAAATAATAAAAAATAACAAATAAACATTTAATGGAATTGTTTGCTCAATGAGAAGTTTGAAAACTTTTTTGCTTCACTAAGCGCTTGATATTAGGACGAACTGAAGATGTGGCCACTCTCAACTGCATACCAAGATTCTCGTCTGTTAGTCTTGACCTGTAACGACTTTTTGTGAAGTTCATTTTAGAAAAAAATTGTTCGCATAGATATGTGCTTCCAAAAACAGATGACCATTTGAGAGCCCTAGCCCTTAGGTTCGGAAACTCTTCATTTGATACCTAAACGCGATAAAATTCAAGCAGCGGCTTACTCAGATACATAGCTTTTAGCATGTCATCACTTTGTAGTTTTATGAGTTCGATTTGGAGCTCAGGGGGTGCAGAAGCAGGTGTAACATTGAAGGGGATAGAAAAGATGTCAAGCTCCATCTGCTTACTTTTGATATCCTGAAATCTAGCGTTAAAGCTTTTTAAGAGACTAGAACATTCCAAAGCGTATTGAGCACATGAAGTTGGACTGTATTTTTTCAACGTGGGAAAATGCGTGCAATCGTTATCTTTTAACTGATTTTCCCAGAGCCTCAGCATTGACGTGAAAGATTTGATCTTGGAAAACATGGAGTGCAGTAGCTGATCTGGTCCTTGAAGTTGCACGTTTAAGTCGTTTAAATATTTTGTGATGTCTACCATAAATGCTAAGTCACACAACCAGTTTTCATCTTCCAGTTCAGTCAATGGACATTTCTTCAAATTTATAAACTCAATAATTTGTGGAAGGAGAGAATGAAAGCGTCCAAGCATATTTCCACAACTTGTCCAACGAACAGCACAGAAGTAAAGAAGATCATCATAATCAGCGTCAAAGTCGATGAGTACTTGCTTGAATATGCGGTTATTTAGGTCTCTTTTCTTTATAAAGTTAATACAGTTTGTAACCACCGATATCACATTATCAAACTTCACAGATTTTGCGCAAAGGCTTTGCTGGTGAACAATGCAATGAAAAAATACCAGCCCATCATGCCTAATTCCTCTTGCATCCATTTCCTTCTTCAACAACGATACCATCCCTTTATGTTTCCCGACCATAGCTGGTGCGCCATCAGTAGCAACCCCACACAGCTTATCTAATGGCAGATTAAACTTGCCTAAGGCTTGAAGAAGCTTTTGAAGCAGGTCTTCTCCGCGAGTAGTTTCGTGCATCGATTCTAGAGATAGCAAGTTTTCATCAATTTGAAAATCTGATGTAACGCCTCGAAAAAATATTGCCATCTGTGCTGTATTCTTGATGTCCGTTGTTTCATCGAGACAGACGGAGAAGCTTACGAATTTTTCAGCTCTTTTTCTGAGATTATCTTCAATGTCTTGACCCATTTCTTTAATACGTTCACAAACCGTGGGCCGGGACAAACTCAGCTTCTGGTACATATGAACTGACTTTGGAGCCAACTTTTCAGCAGCTTTAACGAGTAGTTCTTTGGCCCATGCCCCATCGTCATACGGCTTAAGCTTTTTAGCGATCAATTCTGATACTTCATAGCTCACAGTGAGCACATCCTCATTTGTACTGCAAAAAGAAGTCATTAAACTTTGTTGCGCGTTTAGACCTTTCTTAAATTCATCTATCTTCATTTTTCTAAGCTCTCCATCCAAGTTTTTAAGCTCAGGATGGTTGGTCTCGTAGTGACGCTTTAAATTTTCTTTTTTCATAACTGCTATCGACCTTTTGCACTTTAAACAACACGGTTTTCCTGCTTCCTCGATAAAGAAAAACATGTCAGTCCATTCTTTTTGAAACAACCTTCTTCTATCTACAATCTTTCTTTTCTTTGCAGAAGACATCGAAATAAACGGCAATTTTTGGCTAAAGGAAACGCAACAACGAATAACAATTTATAAAACCTGTAAAAAAGTGCAAGCTTACGTATTCACTATTCACCAATATAAGACGAGCTAAGCTCATACTCAAATAGTTATTGCTGCATTGTACTGTAGTAGCAATAGGCTTATGGTGTTATATTTAATTACTATTAGTTTCACAGAAAAAGAAAAAAGCTCAAAATATTTGTCTGACTTTCGTCAGTGAATTTCGTCAGAGTGCGGAAATGAACAAGTTACTTTTATTTATTGAGAAATCACTTAACAATAGGAAAACAACTGGGCGGCGAAAATGAACGAACCATAAATGAATTTCGTCAGAATGCGGAAATGAACAAGTTACGCTTATTTATCGAGGAGAAATCACTTAACAGCAGGAAAATAACCGTGCTGCGAAAAAGAAACGAATGATAAATGATGACATTTACAAATTTTAGGGAAAGGACAGAGCACTGCGAAAGGATAGATCGCTGCTGATTAGTGCTCTGTCTTTTAGCAATTTAGCGAAGCAAGCAATATTAACACTTTGTGTGATTCCTGCATTATATGCGCGTTGTTCAATCCGGCCATTCAAGATTTGCCATGGTCTCTTCTGAACGCTTCGCGGGCCACACAAAATTCGTTCTCGGGCCACATGTGGCCCGCGGGCCACGCGTTCGTCACCTCTGCTCTAGATGATCTGAAAAAATAAAAGAAAAATATAAAAAATTAAGAAAGTTATGAATTTTTTTTTAATCATCTGCTTCTTTTGCGACACCCTGTATAATCTGCAAAACAGAAGAAACCAGCATGATACACCAAACAGAGTGAAAGTTATCGAGTTAGGCTACTCCATCACTAATCTCATTGTAATCTGATGATTCAGAAATAGAATTTTCTCCACCAGCAGTGCCGGTGGTTATTGATTTAGTCAGCTCTAGAAAAAAAACGAGATATTATTAAATTATTAATAGCAATAACACAGTAGGTGCACTAAACTAAACACTACCTCCTTCATTGTTCTCGATGTCATTAGGGATTTCCTAAAAGAAGTCACTTAAAGCGTCCACATTCCTGTCATGTTCCTGAGCAAATTTAATTTCTGCTTCCTGGAAGCCTTTTTCATCACTGGCTACATCTACCATAAATAGATGGTTTGCATCTGTTTCTGTTTCGTTCGCCAAAAGGTCAATTAGGCGGTGGCCGTGAATGATATATTTACACAATGGAATATCAACAAAAATTGTGTGTTATTTGAAAAAACGCATATTTACAGCAATTTACGTTTTAACCCTTTCCAGTCCAATATACAAGTAGCTGTTTCTCCCCCAAGTCTCATTTACATTTTCAAAATGTAGAATAAAATCATTGATTGAAAAGAAAAGAGAAACAACAAACAACATTCATTAAATATGTTGTTGCCTTACCTTTGAAAGGGACATGACTAATATGATTTATATTTTTCCATGGTGTGGTAACGTTTAAAGCAACTTCCGGGATGTAGACCTAGCTTCCGGCTGCACGTTTCACAAAAATAGTATGTTTCTTTTCTTCCTCCCTGTATCTTCCAATTACTGCACAGTCTCTATGTTTTCCTTCATTGTAGGCAACAAAATGCGGCTTTCCATTTAGTCTTTCTTCCTTGTCTCTGGTTCCTGGCTTCCCTCTCTTTTGTTTTGTTGGGTTCCAAAAATCTCCAACAAGTTGAACCAACAGAGCATGGCAAAACTGTAGATGCGACTGTGGACGTTTGCCTTCTCTTTCACTTGTTTCCATATAAACTATGTAACTGTTTACGATAGTCGTTTCTAACATCCAAAAAAACATTTTGCGCCACCATTTCACGTTTTTGCGCAAAAATGAGTACAATGCACAGTAATGGTCACTTGTGTCCACGCCCCCCATGTTTTTTGTGTACTCAACAATCACTTTTGGTTTCAGAAACTTTTCTGTTGTTGCTGCAGTTTTGGAAGAAACTTCCTCCATGGTGTCATCATAATAATTTGAGACCATCAAAGCATTTCTTTTGTCTCCACAAAAGCACCATTTCATCACCACGCTTGAAACTTTTGGATTCATGAAGCTTCAACTTTTGTCCTTTCTTTACCTTGTAACTTTGTAACAGCAACTCAAATCGATTTTGAAACATCCACATCTGCAGTCATATCAAAACGACAGAAATTAGATCCATACACTCATAAGTATGCCAATAAACTGCTCAATTTCATCCGATGATGCACCAAGCACCTTTTCATCTTTCTGCATAGCATACAAATTTAATTGGTAAGATTCTGTAAAAGCAATGTCGTCAGTAATAAAAAGGTTTTTTGCGTCATCCATAGCTGAAATCTGGGAGTTATTTGGTCATTGTGCTGCTTTGGTGTTCTACTATTTGCTGCAGCACTTGAAACAACCAGTTGATAATGTAACAGCTGAACCATCCAGTTGATCATTTGTAGCTGCTAGACCTTTTATTTGATAATAGTTGATGTAGTAGCTGCACCGTCCATGGGATCACATCTGGCAGCTGCGGGAAAGAAAGGGTTAACATAATTACAAATTCTGCCAAGATTAAGCCTACAATTTTAATTCTGAACTGTTTTTGTTTTTGCAACGTGATGTTTTCAAATATGAGCTTACAATGTATTAGTGCCCCCGTGTCAATATAAAAAGTCTACTGCGCCCTGAAATTGCTGAAACACCCTCCATGGGGCAGTACTTAAATACACTGTACACTCCAACGTTTCCCAACCGGGGGCAGTATTACCCCCGGTTGGGAAACGCTGGAGTATACAATGTAGTTAGCTAAATGTAAAGAATTCTTTACAGCAGGCATTTTAGGGTTAAAGTATGTTAATACAAGTATAGATAGAAACAACTGTAGTAACTTTATGGTTTTGCAACAATGCGTACATTTTAACAGAACAATGCCACAATTGTTGCATCAAAGTGTGAATTGTATTCGTACTGTTGTATTCTTTACTTTTAGGTGGAAATTTTTCATCAAAGTTTTTCAAAACTCCAAATCTCATAAACTAGAGCCTATTTGAAAAAAACTAAGTGCATATTTGGGTGTAGTGACCTCGAGAAAGAAAGAGAGAGGGATCTACTTTTTAAAATCTGGTTTGTCTGCGTCAACGCAGGTGGCCGGATTCACCTGATGTTTCTCGAAAGTTCATACACACCATCACGCCACTTCTTTCTGTCAATGGTATCTTCCTTTTTCAGTCCATTTTGATCGTTATGTTCTTCCACTTGTCTTTTCCACGTCATATTCATTTTCCCAGGCCCTCTTCTTTTCGCCACTTCAAAATCCAACTCTTTTCTCAAATCATCACCATTATTCCTTCTCAAAACATGCCCTTACCATTGTACTCCACTCGCCTTGGGTAGTCCATCCAAAATATCCTTTAAACCCAGCAAACTCGTGAGTTCTTGGCTCCTTCTTTCTCAATCAACTTAACTCCACACATTGCTCTCATTGCTTATTCAGTTCATCTGAAAATTCCCATTTCATTCTCTCTCAGAATTCACGTCTCGCTCCCATACAATATTGCTGATCTTACGCAACCCTGATAAATTCTTTCTTTCATAAAACTTTCTTCCATAAAGTAACTTCCCACCTTCTCTAAATTTTATCCATTTAATTCTCGTTCTTGCTGTTACCGCTGCTTCACTTCCACCACTGGTGTTCATCTTATCCCACTAATAACAAAGTCAACCGGGTCAAAAAATTCCTGTTTGAAGCACTGTCCAATACTTCTATTGGCGACAACTCGACCGCGATTCGTTCTCCACTTTATAACGATCCAAACAATTTCTATTTCATACCGGGATCCTTTATGAGAAGTAGATTTCCATCCACGGATTCTTGCCAAAATCACAAGTCAGATCTTATTAATTACTATAAAATTTTTTCTTATTCAAATAGAACAGTGCTCTTCAACCTTTTTGATATCGTGGAACCCCTGATTTACTTTCGCGTTTGTAATGGAACCCCCTTAACAAAAATTTAAAAAACACAAATTCCATCTAAAAATCAAACATTCGCTATTAAACAGACACTTCAACAAATAAATAGTTAATACAGAAGTAAATAAGCAATAAATTTTAATGACTCGGTTGTTGCTGAATTTCTTTTACAATCTTCTTAAATCGTGACTGCTCGTTGCTCAATGCATTCCTCATACACATATCCACACTCTTCAAACAACTTCTGTGCTTGTTCTTAATAGTTGTTAAAACAGAAAATGCTGTTTCACACAAATAGGTATTGGGAAACTGACACAGAAGTTTCAATGCTTCCTTTGCAATTGCTGTTTCCTCTTTGTACAGGAAAATCCAAAAATATTCATTTCCATTTTTCTCAAAGATTTCCTCCAAATGAATATCATTACAAATATCCAGAAGTTTTTCTTGCTGTGGCGAAGTGAAAATAAAAGGATTAACTACCCACTTCAGCAAACGAAAAGCCTCAGATTCTTCTTCAGGAAAATACCGGCTGAAATTTTTCTGTAATAGCTTCAAATGTTCCAACACCAATTCTTTTATTTCAGATGTATCCTCTATCTTGGAGTCCTCGCTCAGAAATTCATTCAAAAACCGAAAAGAAGAAAAATCATTTTTTGAAACTTTATTAGTCCAGTAATCCATTTTTCTTATAAATGCATCAATTTTTCCAACTTGGGAAAATATATCCGAATTTTTTCCTTGAAGACTGGTGTTGAGAATGGATAATACATCAAATATTGAAGTCAGATATGCCAATTTGGAGACCCATTCATGGTCAAGGAAGTTCGTTGCATATTCATGATTTTTCTCTGCAAGAAAAACTGATATTTCTCGTCTTAATTTGAACAGACGAGTCAAAACTTTGCCACGAGAAAGCCACCGCACCTCAGTGTGGAGCAGAAGAGTGACATTATCAGAATCCATTTCTTCACACAGTTTTTGAAAAACTCGTGCAGATTTGCCTTTACCTCCACATTTTATGTAATTAGCAGTCTTCACAACTATATCCAAAACACTTTCTAGTTCCGTCTTCCTCTGCTTATCAGAGCTAAGCGGTTTTACAGCAAGAGCTTCACGATGAATAATACAATGTTGTAATACACAGTTTTTAGCAACTGCCTTGACACGAGCACCAACTCCCGAGAAGCGTCCAGTCATCACAGCTGCTCCATCTGTAGCTAGAAAACAACACTTATCCCATGGTATTTGTTTTTCTGTCATAAATTCGTTGAGTTTATTAAACACTTGTTCAGCGGTTGTTTTCACTTCCAAATCCAAGCAACACAAATATTCATCAACAATATTATATGAATCAGCATCAGGAAATCTAATAAACACAAGCAGCTTGCTCTACTACCTACATCCGTTGATTCATCCAGTTGCAGTCCATAACATGGAACTTTTCCGATTTTATACAGAAGTTGCTCCAACAAATCTTCAGCCATATGAAATCCCCTTCTGCTTACAGTGGTATCAGAAAGAGGTATGTTTTGAAACTTGATTTCAGTTTTCTTGTCAAGGAGCTGTTCTGCCACAATTTGCAATGCTGGTTTGATAACTTCCTCGCCCAAAGTAAACGGTTTCTTTGTTTTAAGAATATGATGCGACAGTCGATAGGAAGTTAACAACAAATCTTGATCCGTTTTAACTGCTCCTAAGAAAGAATCTTTTTGCTTGGGTACGCTGCTTTTCATATGTTTAAAGTAAGAGATAGTCTTTGTCTCGTACGCTGGATGATTGGCTTCTAAATACCTTTGTAATTTAGCCGGAACCAGGGCAGAATTAGAGAGTCTGTTAGAGCAAATCAGACATTCGGGCTGAGGAGCTGCATTCAGAATTTGGTCATCCAGCAAAAAGAATCCGTATTTTAAATATGTTTCGTCCCATTTTCTAACTTTAACAGTTTTATCACATTTGGTCCGCTTGAATGGAGGTGCCTCTTGTACATTAGAACAACACTGTTCAGTACAGTCCACACTTTTGCTGTTGTTACTATTTCCCTTCACGTAAGAAAATATACTAGTCTGCTTCATCAGGCCTGACTAAATATTAAAAAGTTTATTCTCACGAAGGCTGAAACCTGACAGCTGCTCCCTACTGCAGTGATCTAAACTCCTACTGTTTTCATGCTACATTTTTAACTTAAAGTAGTAGCCTACCAGCAAAGCAGACTTATTTTTTGAAATTGACAATTTGACAAAGTATTATGACATCATAAATCGGCTGTACGAAAATAGAAAACTTAAAAAGCTTTATTTAGATTAGGTGGCCTTGCCTTGTGACGATAAATTTCGATACAATTTAAAATACTTAAAATTCTTAAATCTTTCAAAAAAAGCTAGTTTGGTAGTCAGTAAAAATTTACTCGTAACATCGCGGAACCCTGGTTGAAGACCACTGAAATAGAATCATACATGCAAAACAAAAAAACATATCGTTAAAGATTGTACATACACAGTTACAGAAGCGATATATGTATCCTTTTAACAATACGGCTCGATAGCTTAACAGACAAAATTCTTTATATCTCAGGAGGGATCATGATTTTACACGTATGTACAAAGCTCCATCAAAGATCTCTCTTGGGCACAAACTTCTATACAATTGGGAGAACATATTTTTATTTGAGGGAATGGGCCTCCTAATGACATCAATGATTTCTTATGGGATCCTTCTCTTAAATCCAACAGAGGACTATTCAAGGTGTAAGGGCTTGCGGCGTAAATATCTAGATGAATAGTCTTGTCCTAACTAGATGTTGCTGTGTTCCTAACAACAGGACACGCAACTGGGTGTCTGATTATCCTTGGTTTTCAAAGTCGTAATGCTTTGAAAATAATCACTTATAAGTCAGGAGGAAGTCCCTATATTCCTTAATCTCGGGAAGGAGTCCTTCTATCATTTCTATCAGTTAGGTGGTCCATTTCCTAAATATTTGATTGAAAAAACACTACAGTTACGCTGGTTACGCTTAGATGCAATGAACAATAATTTCATGGATTTTTAGATAACAGATTAAGGATGTCCCCCAGGGTTTGGAATTTTAAGTCACCTTTTCTTTAATTCAATCTGCACCTGCGGAGGGTGGTATTCCCTTGCGTCCACACAAAATTCATATCTAATCGTGCTTTACTTATTGTTGAAAACATGATACTCGTATTTAAAAACAATCTCAAAGAACGCCATTTATGAGAGAAAATAAATTCATCAGTTCATAAAAAGCATTTTCAGGTATCATTCTCCTCGCCGTTTGTCGGCAAGGATTCTTTAATTCTTCTTTCAAAATTTTTGAAAGTAATTTTTCTATTTTATTTCTTATTCTTCCAGCAATTCTCTGGAGAAGGATAGTCACTTTCTCTCTACATAATTGCAATCCTTCTATTTCACATGGTCTCAGTCCTTCATGTAAAGAGGGTATCTTGTAAAGGTAAAATTCTACAGTAGTAGTAAAACGTTATAAAAAATTATACCAATTACAAAAGTTAATTAGACTTGTCTAACTGTTCACAGTTTCTTACAACCCTCTTGAAATTGGGAACAAGTTTTCTGGTAGATATCCTCATGAGATCATGCAAATTGGTGTCTGTCAGCAAAGACCTGCTCTTTGACTTGTTTATCTTTAAACAAGAAAATACTTGTTCGCAAATATACGTCGATCCAAACAGTGTCAAAAACTTAGCAGCAAAGTTTTTCAAGTTTGGAAACAAATCGTCAGACAATGAATTGTAAAAGGCAGGACTTGAATCTGACTTAAACTTCCCTTTTAAATAATTATTTGCTTGGTTGTCCTGCAGTTCCAGCTGTAAATTCTCAGGAGCTGAATCAACTTCTGTAGTGAATGGAGAGCTGAGGATATTAAACTGCGGTTCCAGGTTCATATCGATGATAAGCGCCCTTTAATTAGGGTTTTTTTATTCCTTTTTATTAGATACTCACTTTGTTCGTATCTATTTGTTTTAATATAAGGGTAACGAGTACTACACCACACCACATATAACGACACCAATACATGTGGTGCATCATGCATTGCACCACTTATCAAACACCAACATAAACTGGTTACATGTTCCATAACTGTCCGTCATTCCAATCATCATCAACTTCAAACAGTTTGTCTATATCAACACACGTTTCGATACAAATGAGGTCGTCATTCTTCGTTTCTTCCTGCTGTTCGTTCGTAATCGTTTTCGTTGATTTCACACCAACTTCCGATTGAGGAATCCATGGATCTGTTTGAGTTTGAACATTCACTGTGCTGAGAAGATTCGTTCGAGTCGCTACTAATCGCTTGCATGATATCATTCTGCGGATTTTGTATTCCCAATCGTCTTTCTTGCTGAGAAGTTCCCCCAATGACATTTTGGTCTGTTTGGTCAGACAATCCTGGATTTTCTGTAATTTCATGCATCGATTTAACGAAATTTCGTATGTAGTTTGCATGTTCCTCGAGGTCATTGTTGTATTTTCCTTTTGTGATTCTGGCTGCTTTTGATGCAAGCTTGATGATAATTTGATTGGTGTCCGACGTACTGATGGTTTTTTTACATTTAAGCCCAATGGAACTGCTTCCTTGTCTAATTTCCAGGTCCAAGAATTGTCGTTTAACCTGTTAAGCGTCACCCCCCGTGACTGTTGGCGCTTTGGGAGCGTCACCCCCTTTCAACCTCAGGATGCTTTTTTCTTTTTTTTGCTGTTACTCATTTCTTAAGAACTTATTTGCTTTTGTTTTATTATTTTCATGTTTTTAAATCATTTATTTGTATAATTTGACACAAACATACATATTTAGTCAATAATGGAAGGATGAACAAATTAGGGAAAAGAAAAAAAAAATACTTGATTTCTTTTTATTTCAGAAAAATATCAAATTCAATGACAGAAAATGGAGAAAAAGACACACACACACACACACACAAGCACTCACATACACACACAAGCACACACACACACACACACACACACGAAAAATTCATAAAAACAAAATTGTCCCTTTTTGTAAATGGCTCAAAGACATATAAAAATGCAATGTAAATGCAAACAAAATAATTGTTCCTTTCCTGTAAATATCTGAAAGAAATATATATATAAAGAAAAAAAATAACTTTTATTTTTCCTCAAAAAATTACTTATGTATACATGAGAGAAACATATTTATTCTTTTGTATGCCAATCTTCAAAACATGGTGCTGCACACAAACCAACTCCACATTCTTTACACCAGTATGAAGTTTCCTTCCTTTTGTCATTCTTTCGGCACTGAGCGCATTTCCTGAGTGGCCTTTCCTTTTTTTCTGTAGGAGGGCAATATTCAGGGAAGTGTCTTTCAATTAGCCGTGAAGGCTTTGCAACAAGTCTTGTTGATCTTCGCATTGCATCATTATTTTCTCTTCCATATGTAGCTAAGATTTTTTCACTTAGTCTCAAAATAAACTCACGTCTTGAAACCTTTCCTCCAAAGGCTTTGTATGTAATGTAAGAATTGAGAAGACTCATGTCTAGCATGTGCCGAAATACTTTCTTGTAATACTTTTTCAGTCTGTTTCTTGCTGTTGAAAAATGTACTATGAGATCATCTGCTAAGTCCACACCACCCATGTGGCTATTATAATTTGCAACAGCTTTTGGCTTACATTTTTCATGTCCTCTCTTAGATTTTACATTTTCCATAGAATCATCATGCAGTGTACTCAAAACACATACATCTTTCTTGTCTTTCCATTTCAGTACCACTGATTTGTTTTGGAATGCTGCTACTCTTTCACCTCTTTTTATTTTAGCTTGCTTTATAAATGCTGGCACATCTTTTCTATTGAGCCTCACAGTGCCAACAGTGTCAGTTTCATTATCAACAAGCATATCTGCTAGTGTAGGACTTGTATAAAAATTATCTGTATAAAGACAATATCCCTTTACTAAAAGAGGATCCATAAGAGACATAACAATTCTAGATGACACTGGGAGATCCTTATACTTTTCCATAAATAGTGTGTCTTTACCTGTGTAAATACAAAAATTCCATATATACCCAGTGTCACTTTCACAAAGCTCAAAAAACTTGATACCAAACCTTTTACGCTTAGCTGGTATATATTGAACCCATGATAAGTTCCCCTTCCATCCCATCAGAGACTCATCAATAGAAATATTCTTACCTGGAATATAGTTTGCAAGAAACTTCTTCAAAAGAATATCAGTGAAAGGTTTTATTTTAGCTAACTTTCTTCCCAGTCCTGGTCCATCTGTTATGGTATCATTGTTCACTAAATGCAAGAATTTATGCAATAAATCAAATCTGCGTCCACTCATGAATTTACGAAAAAAAGGAGAAGCAACACTTTCACGTGATGTAAAATACATTGCATTTTCTAATTTAGAATCAATGCCCTGTAAAATAAGTAGGCCTATGAACACCTTCATCTCACTTGCATCGGTATCATACCATTTATTTACTCGTGATTTTGGGGATAATGTTTCTGCATTTTCATCTAGAAACTGGCTTGCAAATCTGTTAGTTTCTGTCACGAGATGATCAATAGCTTCATCAAAATATTTATCAAAATATTCCATTGGGTTTTCTTTATCTTCAATGGTAAATTTCACACCACTATCACCACGAAAAGTGAAGGGAGCTCTTCTTTTCCCTTTCTTAGTCCAGTCAGCTGGCAATGCATTTTCATCATCACTTGATGAAAATTCTTCTTCCTCGCTTTCACTCGAGGATTCTGATGTATCACTGCCTCCATCATAAAGGTCATCTTCACTGTCAGTGCTCTCAGACATTGACACTTGTTCACTGTCATCAGTAAGGCGCCTTCTCTTTGATATGCTCATAGTGAAGGGTGGCGTGGGAAGAGAAAAAAACAAACCTCCTTATATGACGAATGCTGAGCGCGTACTGAAAACGTTTTTCTTCCAACGTTCTAGCCAGCGAGTGAGAGTTGCCACAAACTTCGAGATGGACTCAGAATGTTGCCAGATGATGTTCCTATAGTTTCCTGTTAGTGTAGACGTGATATGAAGTCGGAGACAGCTTGAAAGGAGCTTTTAAAGTTGAGAGCGGTATATGCCGTCGAGTGCAATTGTGGAAAAAAAGCGGAAAGCTGCATAAGCCGTCGGAGACGGTTAACAGGTTAATAGCGGCACGGTCTCAAGCAATTCCCATCCTGTCGACGGGCTTTCGTAAATTAGTCATAATAACGGTAATGGTTGCATTGTTGTCTTGTCTGGCCCCATGTGTTTTTGCGCTCCAGGCCGAGTGGTACGTTCCTTTGACTGTTCCGACGAGTTGTTCATTATTAAAAAAGTTTAAATCAGCGTCGTCAATTTTTACACAGTTTTGACCTATACGTAACGATATTTGCCCCACACCAGTTGAATCGTTTGCCAACAAAGCAGCGTATTCCTCTGGAAACAAAATTTTAAACGTTAACGTTTTACCAACACCACTATCACCCCATGCGATAATATGAGGTGAGAATCTAATATCATGAGATGACTGATCTCTGACTTCAAGAGCTGCACACACCAGTAAAATAAAAACATCTACTGTGGTGAAGCTTTTCTCATCCCATCTAGCTGAAACTATGTTTTTCAGAAAGGATCGCACCACACCACATCCTTCCTCTACTGTTATGTGTGGTGCGTTTTCGTTCAAAGAAGCTCTCTTGAAAATTTTCTGTAATTTTCCACTACTTCCCCATTGAACTGTTTCGTAAGCTCGTTTGATTAACGTGATCGGATAAGTAAAGTTTTCTCTATATACTCTCTGGGCAAATTGATTGAACGTTGGTTTGGTATGAAATTGTTTTGCTACACGTTCTGCGATAACGAGATATTGATTTCATCTGTTTTTATCTCTGTTTGCGAATTGGAGAAGTTCTTTTAGTTTTTCTGGAACGTTTGATTCTTTGAACATGTAAATCGCGTATGCCGCACTGTCTTTGCATGCTTGAAGATATGAAAATTCGTTCAATCCGAGTTCGTTCAATAATCAAATAGCTTTCTGTGAACCAATTGCATTCGGGCGTTTGCGATTGATATCCTTCAGTAATAACATACCATGGCGATGACCAGCTGGATTGTCCCCGTATTCCGTTGGTCCAATGAACACATGTGCAAATTCGTTTTCCATTTGTGTCATTGCATCGAGATCGGTTGTTGTGAAAGCCCATTTGCGAGAGCGTTTCACATAGGTTTCCTGTTCTGAATAAGACATCTTTTCTTCGTTCTATTTCGTTTGTCAAGTCGTTAAAAAGAGTGATTGTTCATATCGTTTCTTGATCGAATTGTCTTGAGATATAGCCTGCGGCATATGAATAACGTGGAAGTTTACATAACGAATACAATCATCGAAGTTGCCTCTAAATATAAACTCGTCTAACATATTAACACCGACACCACATCTATACAATAAAAAACATGTGCATTAAAATGAATGCTTGCAATCAAGTTGACCTTGAAACAGCACAGGAATATGAATGTAGTTAACTCCTAAAGGCACTGTGGCCGAGGAACCGCTGCCTGAGACTGACCAATTGACTTTGAATGGAATAGATCGTTCATATACCTCTAAACATGAAAAAAATGACTCAGACATACAAACACTGAAATCGTCTGCCGTGTTTGGCAATATGCCACCAACGTCCCAAACAGGAGTTTCTCTGCCACGTTTAAACCTATCGGCCATATAAACGTTTCCACCTTCGTCGTAGCCCACGATATTGCTAGTTTGCCACATGAAATCTAAAAGAATAGCAAATTCGTCATTGCCCAATTTAATGCGTCTAAAGGTCTTATTTCCTAGGCCATGATATACATATGGCAAAGAGCCGTTTGAATCCTGGCCTTCGAACGTACCGTCTTGAAAATTCCATCCACGTTGATAAGAATCTCTATATTTCCACATACGAAGATACATAATTGGTTCTGCTGGACCGCCACTTTCGATTTCGGTGGTCGAAGGTCTGTCGTATACTTGCATGTTTTCGTATTCAACCGGTTGGATGATCATTTAAAAATTTTTAAGTCGCATGCTGTCATAACGCTGTTTAACGTAATCCCAAACCTTGTTATAATGTTTTCCGTGCGTACACCAAACCCAATTGGCTTTAATTGGAACTTGCGATGTTTCATCTGAAAAATGAAGAACATTCATCGATCGCAATATCGGTTTTGAAATAAAAATCTGAGGTTTCGACTGTGGAATAGTTGTTTGCTTTTCTTCTGTAAGTGAGCTTTCCCATTTTGAATAAACGTCTTCATACATGAATTGCCAAGGTCTTGCTAATGTGGCGCTGACGTCGAGCTTGTTGTGGAAAACCATGTAGGTAAACATATAACCAGTGAGTGTCTTTGCAACGCCATGCGATTGAAGGTATTGCATATCTTGATGATTATCGTTCTTTCCTCTGCTTGCGCCTTTATTTGATGCACCACTTGATTGTTGGTCCAGTTGATGTGGTGCTGTGTCGACCTCCATATTACGTATAGGGGAACTGTCAGTGATATCAATAACACTATCGTCAATATTGCGATGCTGACTAATCGGTTGAGAAGGCTCCGGTGTTTGATAACCTCTGATGAAGTCGTTAACCTCTGGAGTGTTTTCAAATTCGATCGGTTGTCGTTGCTGTCGTCTTGCTGCTCTTCGCTGATTGATGACTCTAAGCGCTGCATAAGAAAATGGACGTCTTGAATTCAATGATGGGAGGGTTGGTGTTGAATGATAATTAGACTTTATTGAAGGTTGCCTATTTTGCGAAGAACTTGATTGTTTGGTATCCACAAGGCATCCAACTGAACTTTATATTTTGCTGCAAGTTTACCAGAAATGTTTGCTTCTTTTAGCAAAGGAAAGTGACAAAACCTGCTTGTCTGGAGATACTAGCTTGTCTGGAGAGAGTGATAGCTTCATTTGGAATGATTTAGTGTCCATGTACATCTCGTGGGCAAATATATTATTGCCCTAAAGTTTTACATTCAATTTGTTTATTTTTTCCGTGATATTGATGGAAAACTTGAGGCCAACCTCCACTCTTCATCAATTACGTTGGTACTAAAATCACTCCAATTCTTTTCATTTCTAGGAACATTACGATTTCTTCTCTTAGCTCCCACACTCTCCTCAATATCTTACCCAGGCTCAGCCAGCGGACACGGCTGTGGTAGAGGACATCTAAATGTTCAGTTTCTAAATCTTCCAGCAATGCCCGGAACTGCCTGTGATTAAGCCCCCTGGCTCTGATTACCCCCCGGGTCTGGGCACCAGTCTTCTGTAGATAAAAGGAGGTTTCTTTGATGATTGTACCTGTTTGGCCAACACCATACAAAGTCCAACTTTTAAATCGACCACGGTTCGTGTTGCTCCACACCGTTCTCTCACACAGATTTAAATTTAATTAACGTTACACAATCTTATTCAAATAGAATCACATGAAAAATAAAAGAGAATTAGTTAATAAATACAGTACACAAGATACTAGTTACCTTAATTGATATCTTAAGCACATGTTTATTAACCACGGTCTAGATAGCATTAGGGGAGAGTTTCATTAAAATACTTTTAGATTCTATATGAGGTTCTTTTGAAAAAGAATATTAAAGATATTGGGTATGTATTCCTCAAAGGTTTAATCCTGTTCTCCTCGGGCTAAAGCCTTATGATGAAAGCAAGTTAGTAGTATATAATATTACTTTCGAGCCCCTTTTTGCAGAGCACTTTGCGGAGTGCTATCAGACTACTATCGAATTAGTGAAGCTATCGAATCAGTGAAGCTATCAGCGCTATCAAATCAGTGAAGCGCGATGCCGCTCTTAGTCGTAACGCGTCTGCTGATGAAGCGAGTCAGCGAAGCGCGACGTTAGTCGTAGTAAAATACACGTCGAATCAGTGAAGCGTGATTGCTTATTGAATCGCTTCATACTTACTAGTCGATCTAAATTGATGACGTCACGCACGTTTGCAAGCGATAACTGAAGCAGTCTTATGCAAGTATTGTTGAGATGTTTTTGACAGTTTTTTATTCTCTGCTTAATACACAAACACGGATACTACTACACAATAAAATAAACTGTCGTCAGACCTGAAATAAAAAAAAGGTATCATTAGTCAAAACATCACAACCTAGTTGTTGTTGAGATATTTAGGGTTGTAGTCACAGCCGAAATTAAAAAGATATTATTAGTCACAACCTTGACGCTGAGGTCTTTAATCTGAATATAACACCCACCACATCTGAAATAGATATAATTAGTCAAAATCACTACAAGAAGGGAAACTTACTATAATATTAACAAAAGGGAACTCTACCCTTCCGCCTTTTTTATGTAGCATCGGAGGAAATGCCTCCGGTAGCCGTTTTTCGTTTTAAATTTTCGCTCGCACAGAGGACATCTGAAAAATAGTTGAATTTTTGATTTGACTGGGGTTGAAACTTTATACAAATACTTACCCATAAAAAATCAGAAAATGTTCCACGCGACGGTGATCCTTCACTGCCTGCATAGTGGAAAAGTTCTTTGAACATATCATACACTGATACATTCTGTAAAACAAAAACAGTTAGTGAAAATAACAGCGTACTTCTGTCATCTTTACTCACGTTTTTTGCTTGATTTTGTGATTATTGAGATTGTGATAGCGCTTTTTATAGCATACACGTTTTCCAGTAGTTGTCTCTACAGAAAAAACTTTACAACTTTTCCCGCGCAACAAATACAAAGCAGTTGAAAAAAGATTAGATAGAGGCTATAACAGTTCAATATATGTAACTCTTAGAAGCAAACACAACCCTACTTGTGAGTCTACAAAAACCTCGTAGCGAGTACGGTTTTTGAAAAAAGATTAGTGTTATAAATACTAAAACCTTTGCACTGTCTTCAATATTTCAAAATGTTCCATCTTTCCACCCCTACCACTTTTATGGTATGTGGCCCATCCGCCTGTGGAAAGAGCTATTTTGTGAGTAAGTTTATTAAAAATCTTGATTGCTTGATGAGCCCCCCGCCAGAACAAATTGTTTGATGTTATAGTATATGGCAAAAACGTATGACCAGATTGAAGCAGAGTTTATTCAGGGGGTCCCTGACTTAGACTACTTCGATGGTAAGCCAACATTATTAGTTATAGACGATTTAATGGGTCAGAAGCTTGACATGGTGACCAACTTCTTCACGAGAGGGAGCCATCATCTGAATTTGACAGTCTTTTATCTCGTGCAGAATCTTTTTTTCCTGGGGATCAGAACAATCTCCCTAAACTCTCAGATTGTGGTTCTGTTTAAAAACCCCCGAGATAGTCAACAACTATCATTTTTTGTGAGACAGTCGTTTGCAAAACATACCAAAGAAATAGAAACCATCTTTGCAGACGCTACAAAAAAAGCCCACGGATACCTTCTATTTGATTTCCACTCTGAAACCCCTGATCAGCTTCGAATTCACACTGGTATATTCCCAGAAGATCAGCAGTTCGTGTATGTCTTGACATGACAACGAGACTAAAAAAGAACTACCCAACTTTGAAACTACTCCACAAAGCAAAACCTAAATTTGTAAAAGCTGTAATTAACAACTCTTTGCCGGATTTTATTCATTGTTTAGCGGATTGTTGTCATAATCTTTTAAAAGGTAATATTCAGATAACAAAACAACAGAAAAAAAGACTTGAGCCGTAAAAAGAAACTCTTCGAAAGCTGACAAAGCCTATCAGTGTCAACTGGAAGCGGAAGTTAATCCAAAGAGGCAGATTCTTAACTGCTCTGTTATCCGCCATCGTGCCCACCATTGCTGGACTTGTAGGTTCTCTTGTGAAGAAATGAAGAAAATGATTTTAGTAGACCCTAACTCTTACAGAAAACCAATGCAGAAAGAGATGTCTAAGCTTGATGAAGAAATGAGTCAAATTTTGAAATCTGATCTGGAGGAAAGTGAGAAGATCAAGCAATACAATCAAGTTCTTCAAAAATATTTATCATTGAAAGAAAGAACCGTAAATCCGCGGTTGGTGTTGGAGGAGGAAGAAAAACCTATCCCAACAAAAGACATTTTGAAAGGATTCACCAAGAAAAATCTAACTCAAGCCAAGAAGCTTTTAGAATGGATTGAGAACAACAGCTCTGCTTCGTGGAATTCAAGAGGAGAATTAATTTTCGATAAAACTCCTATTCCTCAAAGCAATATTAAAAAACTAATAACAGACAAAATCAAAAAAGAGACCAAACCTTCACCCGGCTCCGAGCAGTTTCAATCCCCAGTTTGGGAGAGTTTGTGATTCTTCACAATATTTCTGAATGTAGAGAACACGGTTGTTAAGACAAACACCTAAGATTTCGAAGAAATTCAACCCTACCATGGCGAAGATTTAAACCCTGAACAAATATAATAAAACACGCTACCGATAGATTTTAATTGTAGCTGTCAAAACGTGTTGAAAGAGAAAAGCTTGCGAATGTTCTAGTAAAAGGTGGGGTTGCCGCTTGCTCTTTTTTGGAATGGTGTTGATTCAGTTTAGCTGTTGGAATTACAGAGTTATGTCAAGTTTTAAACCTAGATTTCTGAAACAATATTAACAGCTGTTTGTTTTAGATTCTAGTAACATAATTTGATTTTAAACAATGTCAAAGAACTGCTACAGCCATGATAATATGCTACTTTCAACTGTACACACAAAAAGAATCATTGCAGTAAAAGAATTTACTCAACCAAGAAAGATCCTGAAGAAAACAAAATTCAGTTGTATGTACCCGATCAAGAATGAAGCTATCTCTGCTTTGAAAAAACTCTTCAATGAGGATACAGAGAAAGTATGAACTGCAATGATCTCTTAATAATTTTTGTGTTTCATGGGTTGTAATAGTTCAGTTGCTTCCTTCAACAAGAGTGAATAAGACACAAATTCAGCAATTGACAGCAAAACAGAAGCAGGTGAAAAGTAATTTCAAAACAAGTTATAAGTCAAGTGGGATGGTTGAAATCCCGTCTCCCAGAACTTTCTGCTTTCCGTAAAAAAACCCTAATCCACTTCTTTTTTGAGTATAGGTGAAAACTTGGTGGTTTTTACAAACAAAACCTTTGTTGACCCCTACCCCACTGCATTTTGTTTCAAGAACATCTTAATAGGTGTCAAAGTTAAATTGGTTTAATTTTGTAGACAGGCCTTTGCAAGCTTTTTTAGTCGTCTGATTGGTGTCGTTTTCAACCCCCTGAAGGACCTCTTTCTCTGTAATATACGTTTTCGGTGCCAAAGCCAGCATCTGACTCCCGAAGAACTCCAGTTTCATTAACCCTGGCGTGCGGCGGTCAAATATTTCACGAGCCTTACAGCAGTCTGCTTGTACCCATTCTAGATTTTGAACCCAGGTCTTGATGAATTCTTTTTTGTGGTGTTTGCAAACTAGACTAGGGAAAAAATAGTCGTAGTTTTCAAAAAACTCTTCTCTCAGCTCTGGTTTAACCACATCATTCAGAGAGTTGCTACAAAGAGAGAGATGTAACGAGTCAGTATCCATTTCAATAAATCGTAGCAGTCATCCGGAATATATTTTTTGATGCAGTCACAAACAAACTCCAACATCTTCAATTTTGCCCAGGAGTAAACAAACATGCCAATTTGAATCGGAAGATCGAATATAACGTGTTTTTTAAGGCTTTTTACCTCATAGAGATCGTTGTCCACCAAATCTAGATTCACAAACCGGGGGGAGTTTATGGCTTTATCTACAGTGGACTGATCGTGATAGGAAATTTTTCGAAAATGGTCTTTTCTCACCAGAGACGAAGAATAACCGCTGTTGCCAATCAACTTCCACGTATCAGCCAACATTTTTCTGGAGGAGTCAGAATCTCCTCCTCTCCTTCCGTCGCTCACATCCAAACCAAACTTTTCAAAAGGTTTTTCAGGGTTGTATTCAACAAACTCATAAATTTTGGTAATTACTAACCCATGGTCAAGATACCATTTTGCTAAAGGTGTGGTCAGTAGGATTTTCTCGCCAAAATAACTAGATATCAGCATCCTTCTTGGTTTTTTTAAGAGCCCGTTCTCCTCCGCAAATCCCTTCATCAGCTCTCCAACGTCCTCTCTTCCAACCATAGCATTTTTGAAGATAGGAGGAAATTCGTTAAAGAACTGTTTCAGATGGTTAGGAGTGTAAATATCCGCTAAAACAAAACCGAACAACTCACCACTTTAAACCCCTTTTAAAATTTTTTGAAAGGATAGGCGGCGTCTAGGTCTGACAGATTTCAAGGTTTTGGTGAAGGAGATCACATCCTTCTCGAAAGATAACTGCTTCCACTGACATTCCCGAATGAATCAAACACGAAAACCGCAATCCTGTTGTAGTTTTATTTTTTCTTCAGTTTTTTGATGCAGTTCTTGGAAAGTTTTACCGTTTACTGAGTTAACTCCTCCTGGGGTTTGACATATTTCGCAGCTGTGCCACCAGCAACCAAAAAATTCAAAAGCCTCTTTAGTCTTTTCACAAAAACCATCCACCGGAAGATTTCTGGAGATTAGACGATGCTCGCCTACATTGAAACCATGCTCGATGAATTTACCCTCAGTCGCAGCAACCCAGCTTAACCACTGATAGGAGGCTAATCCAAATTTGTGCGGAGTCTTTGGTTGGTATCTCTCCTCTTCCTCATATCTCACAAAATACCCCACCGGAAGTGACTGAAATATGGCCCATAGATATAGGGAATTCACATCATACCCCTTTATAATTTGGCAAATTTTTGGGTTGGGG
This sequence comes from Trididemnum clinides, assembly GCA_963675345.1. Classification (NCBI taxonomy): domain Eukaryota; kingdom Metazoa; phylum Chordata; class Ascidiacea; order Aplousobranchia; family Didemnidae; genus Trididemnum; species Trididemnum clinides. The sequence continues at coordinate 5,495,927 of OY776289.1, forward strand.
TATATGTGGCTTTTAATGAAAGTTTCATTTTTGATTGCCAACTTTTTAAAGACTATACTTGGTCCGCCCACAAGCTGATCCAACATGAGTTGATGAAGGTCTGCATTTTTCTTGTCAATCAACGAGAAGAAGCAATCTAATGGAGTTTGATTAAATAAGTATCTCTTTGTTATTCCGCTGACAGAAAAAGCTTGTTTAAAGAGATCCAAACCTTTGCTTTGATAAAACCCCACGCATTTTTCGACTGCTTCAACGAAGGGTTGTACATCCAGATTATTATAATAGAGCAATAAATCACGAAGGGATGTCCAGTTCTCCTCCTGCCATTTTCTGGTTACTGCTTGGTATTCAGTCTTCGTGATGTTGGTTTCTTTTAGATTGCTATAGAACGCTTCGTGATTGGGGAGGGTGTGGTTTAGCTTTTCAAGACTATCCACATACTCGTAGGGGAAGAAAAATTTAGTTTGACTGACATCGTATGCTTTGATAAATTTGTTGTATGAAAACCCGGGGCAATATAGTTTTTTATGTCCAGAAACCTCAACGTTTCTGTCTTAATACACATAAAATGGTTGTTTCTCTTGATCACAAAATCTAATTTTGGTAAAAGCACTCGAATCAGCTGTTTTTTAATTAAATTAAGATCATAAGATCCGGAGTTGAAACCAAGAACAATGTGGTTTTTCAAGAATTTTTCAAAATTCAACTTTAGCTTTTTGCTTTTGACGTTTTCACTGGCAGACAGAAAATCAAATACATATTGATATTTAGCTTTCAATACATCGAACGCTGCAGATGCCATCTGCTCTAAATATTCCGTTACCTTCTGAACCAATTTAAGAGAATCATCATCGGAAATGTAGCAGGTTGGGGATCTGAAACTGGGAATATTTGAGCAAAGAGAGCAGCTGAGAGGGATATGTTTGGCTTGATGTTCAAGGAGAGAAGTATTGGGGGGTAGATTTTCCTTTGAAAGGATGCATTCGAAATCATAAACCGAGAAATAAGGGTAAAATCGATCACTTTCGGGGACATGAATACCAAGCTCTAGCAATTCTTCAAAAATAGTTGGGGTAAGTCGAAAAACTCCTCCTTTATAGGTTTACTTTACTTGCCCTTGGCAGTGCTTAATATGCTGGTTGTAATTCCTTTGATGATACCATAAAACATCACATTTAAGACATTGAAAAACTTTGCAGTACTTCTCAAAATGAAAAATGTAGCTAAAATGGTTTTCAAAAAGATTGAGCTTCATAGTTTTAGGATAAATTTTACGGGAATTTTGTATGACGGCAAACTGTGTCATTTTCAAATTCTGCTAACTCATACACCAGCACATTAATTTGGAAGAGATCCTCCACAAAAAGAAGATCATGCAGATAAACCCCTTCAAAGTTGGAGGGGTTGTTAATCTGTCGGTTCTGACAGTACAAACGAAATTTTGTTTGAGTGTCAGCTTCTAAATTATTTAAGTGAAAACCAAAAAACAAACTCAAACAGCGAAAAATACACAATCGATCTTGATACAGTTCACCTGTCCTTTTATCCACAATCAAGTTATGAACACCCTGATTAAATACAAGAAAAGGAGGCAGCGTAACAGATTGACCAATTACAGCTTTTCTCAGTTTGTTCACATAAAAAGTAACATTAGTGGTAGACAAATACTGCTATTTTGTGTCAGGTCTATCAAAATTCTCAAGAACATCAAAGTCTGAGACAGTCTCTAAAAAACGTGACAATTCATCGCTGTTGCTAATTAACTTTGCCGTATTCAAAACACAATGATTGTTATAAGAAGGGTGAAAAAAACGTAACGCATCAGATTCAATATTCTTCAAAATGTACCCAAAACTGAAATTAATTTTAAATCGTGAATTTTGATTGCTCATGATAGTCTTATGAATTTGATTTAATAAATCGTTAATGTTGGAATTGAGAAATCTTGCACAGGTCTGATAACACTCCTTGTCCGAATTTGAGACCATTTCTCCATAACAAAACTCCTGTTGAGAAAGAAAGCATTAGAGCAGTCTAAGGAAGAATCTGGGAAATGCTTACCTTAACTCCTCATTTTCAATCACTGGTGGTTCTTCTTCCTCTGCAGATTGTCTTGGAATGCTACATAAAACACGCAATGAACACAGCGCAATGCTGAGAAATTTTGCATTCACTTACCTGGAATCAGCTCTTCTTTTCTGTGGTCTTGGCGCCGGACTGCTTCTCTTCTCTGCGGATTGGTTTGGAATGCTAAATAAAGCATGCATTAAACATAGCGCAATGCTGAGAAATTTCAATTCACTTACCTGGAATCGGTTCTTTTTTTCTGTGGTTTTGACTTCGAACCACTTTTCTCTATGCAGTGATGTCTCGTTAGCTCAAGGGAGTTTGAGAAGTCGACACCACACAGACGGCAAACACAACATTTTTGTTGATGTCTCTCCATTATATCTTTACGATTAAATTTTTTGAAACATTTCTCGCACTGCACCTCAGCATTTTGGTGAACAGCTTCGATGTGTCTTTTAAGGTTTCTCGCTCTCGTGAAGGTCTTGCCACAAATCTCCCATATTTTCTCCATTTTCGAATGTGTGCATTGATTTCTGTTTGGGTTTTTATAGCCAACACCATATGGTGAAACGAGAAAGTTTTTTAGAGATTGTGCAATAAAAGCAGTGGTGAAATAAAAACAGTGGTGTAATGCAGATAAAAATAATAATTCGCTCATTGCTAAAATTGTTTATATCTAATTTTCGAGACCCTAGTTGACGTTAGAGAAACGTGATCAGCTCCAAGCTTTTTAACTTCCGCTGGCGTCGGTTTTTGTTGATAGTCAGCTATTTTTACGATTCAACATCGACTTGTGATTGGTTCAAGACTTTCACACCCAAATGTTTATATTTCCGTGATAGATTTCTAGCTCGAGCAAAGAACTGGCTTACAGACCATATGTTCAAAAATGCAGTTAATATCGAAGTGGCGGTATTCTCAAGAGGGGTGCCTATAACAAATCAATTTCAAGTTTTATTTACATGTATTTACAAGTTGCTATAAACATTTCTTTTCACGTTGTATTCACATTTGTTTAAGTTGTATTGACATTTGTTTTCAAGTTGTTATTTACAAGTTGTTACAAGTTGATACACGTTGTCTTTGTGTTACCATTTGTTTACAAGTTGTTACACGTTGTATTTACAAGCTGTTACAATGTACTTCAAGTTCATGTATCAACACGTTCGGAAATGACGTAGCGCTCCGCAAAGCGCTCCGAAAAAAGGGGCTTGAAAGTAATATTATATACTACTCAAGTTTCTACGAATCACGACATTAAACTACATCACACAATTATAATTTATACTTGGATAAGGCATTTCCTGGTGACCCACCAGAGGTACGAAGGTTTTCCATATTTGCTGGTGGTGTATATTATTTGTCAGATTTTCATACTTGGAGGCACCTAACATTGTCTACTGTGTTTACAAACAGAGCAAGTATCAAACAGGGAATGATTGATCTTTAACATTCAGGGAGGAGTCCCTATCATTCATCAATTATTAGGTATAACACAATGATGACCAATACATATAGAGCGTGCGAGTAGACTGCTTTAGTAGAAGCTATATACAACAAAATAATACGTATCATAAAGACACAATAGCAGGGAAGTTATAAGCATCATCCTAGTATAAGGCATCTCATCAGAGGGGTGACCAAAATTGTTCAACCAGTTAAGTGCGTAATTTTCAAAGCGCTTTCACTTCCCTCAGTGTGGAATTAATTTTTACGTTTTTTTCCCATTTTTTTGCATTCAAACTTATGCTACATGAACTAAGACACACGGCATGTGACAACAACAGATGACATAATTTTATGCCGTAAGTTTGATGGCGTCATCAGTGATGTCACAATTGTGAATCTGACAGAAGGTTCAGTTCATCATAATCAGAAAGTAAAAAACTACTGTCTGGTTCATCATTTTGCATACAAGGCTCTTCCTCAGAATCAGTTGAATCGTCATCAGAAGCTTCAAGCAAGGCAACAGAAGCAGTATCTGCATCATACAATCTACTTCTCTTTCGAGAATCCATTTTTTTGTATGACACAATATGGTGTCAGGCGCATTATAAGTGTAAAATCAGTTTGTCATACGCATTGTAGCAGAAAAACTTCATGACACCTATGAGTGTCATACGCATTGAGCGAAGTAAAACATCATGACACAATAGTGTGTCATACGCACTTAACTGGTTAATGGATACACAATACAAGAAATATACGACTCACAAAAAATTTCTTTCAATTATGGTAATCAGTTATTATAGCAAGGTAGCAATCGCACGTCTTAATGACAGTAACCCGGTGAAGTTTTTCTCTATCACCATTTTCTTTAAGTGTATACTTGGGGGTGTTGTAGATCCTCCTTGAGGCTCATATTGAGAGTATGGGAAAGGGCTTTGTCTACTGATATTTGCAATTCTTTCTTTAGATCTTTTAAGCGGGTGAGTTCATAATTCATTATTTCTAATCTGGTTGTTTTTTTCTCATCTTTTAGGTCAATGGCGTAAAAGTCAGCGACTTCTTTGGCTTGTTCTAAGGTTAGAACATTCATAAACAACTTCATGCAAATTTTCAACACTTTGTTTCTCTCTTAATTTCATGTAAACCACATCGATCTTTTGCCGATATCCCATTATAGACAAGAGGATGTTATAACAACAAATTCTTATGTATATAAAAAAATTATACGCAAAGAAATTGTATACTTAAAGAGAAAAATAATAGTCATATAGTTTTTTAATAGTTAATTTTACATAAACTCATTCTATCAGTTCAGTCATTTTTTCATGAATTTTTTCTACTTCCTGTAAGCAGGAGAGATGGTTAATCACTCTAGTCTTTCTTTTAGTCATTATAAAGGGTCTCTTTCTTTTTTCTTCACCAAGATATTTTTCTGCTCTTTTCCTTTTGCTTTCTATCTGTTCAGGGAAGGTTCTTATCCTTGCATATAGTTGGCACACGTCTTTATTCATGTGATTTGGTTGATTAGGATAGACCTTAGAGTTTGAATGCTCATTGAAGGAGGGGCAGGCCAGTTTTGTGTAGATGTGGGCTCCGAACACAAATACATCAGACTACCTCCCGAAAGTCTTTCGAGAGTGTGAGAAAAGAAAAAAAAGGTTAGGGTATATCTTCAAGGTCTGATCAAAAAGGGTTGTTTAAAACAGTCAATTTGTGCTCGATAGATTTTAATTCTTCGGCATCTTTCATTTTCTTAAGGGTACATATTACCTCTTATAGCATTTTCAATCTTGGAGGTGAGAAAATTGTTTAGTTCTGTCTCTTCTATTTATAAGACATCTCTTATAAAAGTATTTCTTCAGTCTTGACATAAGCGTTTCTATAACTTTGCTTTGTCCGTTAGACGATATATTCTGGCTGTTCAGAGACTCTCTGATTTTATCTGTTATTTGCTACGGTGTTTCTTTCATCTCTTCCTTTTATAGCTGTTCAAATTCAGTCATCATACACATGCTATAATGATGTGAAAGAAAAAAGAATGGTATGGGAGGTAATCAAAGTCTATGTTTCTTCAAGGAATAGGAGGAAATCAAGTTACATGTTGTCTGACTGCTTATTCCTGATCGATCACATTGTTTGTGATCGTGTGGTTTCTAACATTATCGTTCGACGTTCTAAGGTGTCGATGATTGGACGGTGTATAGTTTACATAAGGATACTTATGTGAACTATACACCGTTCACATTAACATAATCTCCTGTGGTTTCTCGTTCGCGCCAATCTGGGCGTGTCATTTGTTGGAGCGAAACATCATTCATTCGCGTATTACTTAGTTTTTGCTGGAAAGGATTATTAATAGTTCGTTTAACTTTGCTGCATTTTGGGTGGGCTTGGATAATGCAGCAGAATATGCATATTACGCCTATGGCTGCTGTAGTTGGGATCAATATCGGCAACAGGGGTTGTACAACATTCCATATTCCATGTCCAACTGTGTCAGTTATTTCCTCCACTGTATCTCCTAGAACGTCTTCGGCTATGTCAGGGATGGTTTCTACACCCTGTTTTATATTATCAATCAAATCCTTAAAGAATGTGTCGTGTTGGAAGAAGTTGATGGAGATATTAGGGGGTTCCATTTTGCATCAGTCAGATATATGTAGGCAGGTATTCGCGAATTGATTTTTCTTATCTTTTTTTATCATAGTGAAGGTTTCATTTTCGTGTCGTTTGAGTTTCAATTCTTGGTTATCGAATCGTTTATCATCGTTGTAGGATATATTTTTTAATGATTGGGTGCTCCTTTGTAATTTTCTCGCGTATTTCTTATAAAAGAGATTGCCTTGTGTAATTTTGGTTAGGTATATTGAGGCATTATTAAAAAAGGGGCGTCCTATTTTATTTTGGACTTCTGAGATTATTAGTTTATCAAGTTCTAATTCCGATAAGGTAAGGGAGTCAAAGGTTTGAGATTGTTTTAAATACGCGTCTAGGCTCTGCAAAAGCAGGCGTCTATCTGTATCTATTTCGCTTTGAAGGAACGTATTAGTGGTTTGTTGTATGGTTTGTAGGGTAAGGGTTTGTATTAAAGCTCTCATGATGGCTTGGTATTGAATTTGATTCACTGCTTCTAGAGAATGTATTTTTCCGGCTAGATCTCTTATATTAGCATCTATTTGGTTGAGGTGATTGTTGGTCTTTAACTCGAGTTGATTAAGTTTTTCGTCAAATTCCTGTCTAAGAGTTAACCCAGTGGCCGTTCCAGTTATGGCCGATTCTGCGGTTGATAATAGGAATGTTAATAGTACGACTCCACCCGTTATTTGTCTTTTGTTTCTTTTCTTGTCCCTTAGTTCGGGGGGTGTCATAAGATTGCCATTGGATCCATATAACTGTAACGGAGTTCCCGGAAGTTTAGGTCGATTTTCAGTGGGGTCGTAGTGGACTTATTTGCAGAAGGCAAGTTTTGCCATAACGTTTCCCACTAGGGTGTTATATATTGATTTCGAAGAGACGCGCCTTTTACACATAACGTTTCTCTTTACCATGAAAGGGTAAGAGGAGTAAGTCATTTGTGCTTCGTGATATGCAATTGGGCCGTCGCGATATTGATTTGGTGTTTCGTATGGCTTCGGTGTTAGTATTTTGATTCTTGTTGGAACTTTTATTCTCTTTTGTTGATGGTTCCAATTAAAATGGCTTTCTTCTGCCTTTTGCCATTCGGGAGATGGTTGGTAGTTTTCTTGGATGAGGATGTCCGTTGTTATAGGCTCGAAAGCCATCTCTAAACTTTTGATGGAGCATTCTATAGTTCCTTTTACCCATATATGCTGCACGTCATAATAGAAGCAAGAATTTCCATTTATGCGGCAAGGTGATGAGTAGCCGGTACACCACTCATAGGAATCTAATCCATAGAAGAAGGAGTTAGATAGGTCACAGCATTTTAGGGAAGAGGGCCGGTTATAAGTGGGTGTACAGCCCAGAGTTGAACATACTGAGACCCAACGATAATTATCTGTATCGGTGCATACCTGTTGGCGATAGTAATCGCGAGTAAGGATGTTTGTCTGTGGCTTGTATCTCTTCTCGGTGTTTGGGGGAGCACCGTATTCATAGATCCATTGAACATGAGCGCCAAGTTCGCAATTTACAAGGATTTCATTAGTTGAACAATTGGATTGGACACTGGCGCTGTGGTTCATGAGAGATAAAACTTTCGTTTTCCATATTTGGAGGAAAGTCAAAGCGTCCTGTTTTGGTATGTCGCTTTGGATGTTCTTTTTCCAATTCCATTCATGTCTTCATAGATTGCCTGTTTTTTGAGTTATCGGGAGATTCTTATTAAGTAACTCCGGGGAGATGGGCGGTATTAGTTGGGCAATTTCTCACTCACAAAGGCATCCTCTCTCCATCTGTGTTATATTTGACCAATACTTTCCCTGGGGGAAATATTTTTTCGCAAAAGTAGTCCCTTCCGAAATAGCATACCCAAACACTTCAGAATAAAACGGGAGGGGATGTTTAAATGAGGATATTGGTTTCTGTAATTTCAATAGCTGTTCGACACTGATTGCTTCGCAAGTTTCATTATGGCATCTTTCCCATTCCGGGCTTATTTCATATGGGGGGGGGGGGGGGGTGAAAAATTCCTGCGGTTATGAGCAGGTGAGATTGTGAGTGTGTGGATAATAAATGCATGGATAGTAGGGCAAGTGTGATCATTGATTGTGTTCGTCTCATAGGATGTTTCATTATCATAATCGTTTCTTGGGACTCATGGGATTTAAAGTTTTCGTCGTTCTCAGGGCTGTGTGCATCTGTGTCTGGGCCTCGCCCTTCTTTAAAAAGGTGAGCATAAAGGAGGTAAACTAATATAAGGAAGTGGGTGGTTAGGAAGACGAGGACCAGGGTTTGGAATAAACCTTCGGCCATTGATCTGGTTAGGAAGGTAAAGAGTGAACCATGGTGTTCTATGTGATAGTAGGTGTCAAGGAAGTTTTGAAAAGAGTGGGAGGCGACACAGGTATGATTAGTGGCAGATATGGGTTTTATAGAATGAAGTAAGGTCGCCGTTGAAGGTGTTGGGGCATATTTGCCGGCTTGATATAAAGAGGGTGAGAGGGAGGTAAGCCTCCGGTGGAGAAAAATTGAATTAAGTGTGAATGAGACAGAAAGGAGGAGGGAGATGCCGGTTAACACAAGGATGGTAAGGGAGTAGTGAGCAAAGAGTGGGGTAGTGCATCTGACCGGTAGTGTCATAGAGGGTTGCATTCGTTGGTGAATGTGAATTAATTCTTGGATATCATCGTTTAACTGTGTTTGGATGTATTCAAGATGAGAAATAGTATCTTGGGTGGTGTGTAATAATTGATGGAGGATGGTAATATTCTTATGAGGCAGTGTGGTGATAGGTATAGATGGAGGGAGGGTGGTGTTTTGGGGAACAGTGGAAATTAGTATGCGGAAGCCAGTTTCACTGATAGAGGAGTCGGTAGTAAATGTGAAGGAAACAGAGGAACAAATAGGTTGTATGGAGAATGGGTAGGAATATTTGGTTCCTGACATCGTTAAAGGTCGTGATAAAGAGGAGGACTCGTATGGTTAGGATATTGGAGTTCTCGGTAAAGAAAACTTTAAAGTAGAGATAGAGGCAAGTGTCTGGTGGAGTTGCTACAAACCAACGACAGGCAGATTGGAAGTTATAGTAACCATATGGGTAGTAGGGGGAAGATAGGGGTGTCGGGGTGGATGTTGCGATAAAGGTATCTGTACAATGAGCATAGGGGTATGTCTTCTTTTGAAGGGTTTGTTTGACGGTTAAATGAAAGCCAGGGTATTGGCCTATAGCAGGGGTTCCCTAACTTTATACCCCCACGGACCCCCTGTGGATGTCAAAGATCTCCACGAACCCCCAAGTTTTCAGCATAGTGTAATATTGCAATAAAAAAATAAAGATTGTTGTTACCAAATTTATTCATCATAATGTTGGGGTTCCTTTTAACTATCTTTTTTATACTCCGATTCTTCCATATTTCCCAATTTAGTAATTCCTTGATTTTCTGACGTTATCAATTCCTCATACGGATTATTGTTGTATAGCAAGCAAAGCCTAAAAATCATGCAGCGGGGCTAAGCTACAACAAAGGTAAACAAACAATCACTTGGAAACCTCAAAAACACGAATTTTATTACGCATTGATCATCTATCACTGATAGGCTAACAATCACACATGGTGAGACGGATGCTCTTGTTTGTTCTCCACGAGGTGTTTGATCCTCGGAGTTGTTTTGGAAATGGCCACCCTAATGTCAGAGCCGACATCAAGACGTGCCCGTAGCTTAGTTTTCATGATGACCAACGTGGAGAAACCGGCTTCACAGAGGTAGGTCGTGACAAAAGGGAGTGTCACTCGGAGCACTTTTGGCGCGAGATTGGGGAAGGCCTCGTAGTTGCTTGCCCAAAACTCTGAGGGACTAGCAACGGTCGAGAACTTCATCTTCAGGCGACTGGAGGCCTTCAACTCGATTAGATCATCCTTCAGCTTGTTCTCGTCGTCAATATCGTCAATTGGAATCGTGAAAGGATCTACTATCCATGGCTCGACCGACAGATTCGGGAAGTATCCATCAAGACTGTCAGACAGAGACTTCAGATGACCCTTGATGTCAACGATAAGCGTGGAGGATAAATCATTCTCAGCGTCGTTATCCGCGAGGATTTGCGCGAGCTCAGGAAAGTTGACGAATGACCCCTTCTCCACGCGGTTGCTCCAAAGCCTCAACTTTTGTCCAAGCGAATTGATCCGTTCTGCTGCTTCGACGATCGTAAGGCCGCTCCCTTGAAGTGAAATATTGAGAGCGTTAAGGTGGCCGAAAATGTCGCTGATGTACGCAAGCCTCGCGACGAAGACAGGGTCGCCGAAATAGTCTGCCAAGTTCTTGCCTTTCTCACGCAGAAAAATTTTAATTTCCTGACGTAACTGGAGGATGCGGTTCAGAACTTGGCCCCGGGAAAGCCAACGCACCTCGGTGTAGTACAGAAGATGAGTGTATGCAGCACCAATGTCTTCACAGAAGACCTTGAAGAGGCGATGGTTGAGAGCACTAGCGCGGATGAAGTTCACTGTTGCAACAACGATAGCCATTACATCACCGAGGTCTTTGGGGAGCGTCTTGGTCGCAAGGGCATGGCGATGGAGCACACAGTGTGTCACGATGACGTCGGGACACTTTTCTTTTACCAGCGCAACAAATCCGGATTTCTTTCCCATCATAGCCGGCGCGCCATCCGTACACAATGATCCGAGTTTTGCCCACTCGATGCCGTTTTCTTCCATGAAATGGTTAACGATATTCATAATGTCCTTCGCTTTGGTTGTTGCTTTTAGAGGAGAACAAAAAAGAAACTCTTCCTTCACAACTAATCCCGTCAAGTAGCGTACAAAAACCAGCAACTGACTGCATCTCGCTACGTCAGTGGATTCGTCGAGTTGCAAGCTGAAGCGGCATCGTGATTCTTGGAGTTCTTGGGTGACCTGAGCCAGAATATCCTTTGACATGTCGTCAATTCTGCGCTTGATGGTGTTGTTGCACAGGGGAACACTGCTGAGTTTCTTGGCCTCTTCGGGTCCGCAAACCAAGTTCGCCATCACCAAGGCGCAAGGCTTTACGAGTGTTTCACCAATTGTGTGAGCCTTTTTCGCTTTTGCGATAAGGAGCGCTACTTCGTAGGAGGCTTCAGTCATAGGCTTCGTCGACGATCGGAATCCGTGCTGAGTCAAAGTACCCTTCGCCATAAAGCGGGCTTTCTTACTTCGGAACATGTCTTCAGAGTCGTTTTCATGAGTGGGATGGATGCTGGAGAGGTGAGCTTTTAGCTTCGATGGCTTCATCGACGCCTCCGCCAGCACTTTATAGCACAAAACGCATTGCGGACGTTCAGTACCATCCTTCTCCACAAACTTCATGAATCCCCCCTTGATGTATGAATCATCGTATTTACGTTTCTTTGACATCATAAATTGCGGTCTGAATCTTCTTAAAAACGAAAATTTTTTAGGTTTGTTGTAAAATGAAGCCTAACTGACAAAGCGTACTTTAATTGTTACCGGATCTAAAAATTACATAAGTTTACAAATTATACAAATTCATTATACAAATAAATTATACAAATATGTCACGTTTTTCGGTTAATATGACTTATTCTCAACAAGGATACGATTAGCCTAAAACAAACTTAATTGCGGTTTAGAAAAATCAGTTGCTACTCTGGCTTTATAGATTTCTGTCGATGTCCTGGCTGCCTTTGCTAACAAGCTGGCTACTAAGCGAACCCACACTTTTATGTAGAAAGAACGTAATATTAAATCACAAACAGCAGTATTATCACACGTAACAATCGACGTAAACAGCTGATTTAACTTTAAACTTTAAGTATTTCTAGTTTTGGTTTTCGGAAACGTCTCGCGAACCCTCTGGAACGGACTCACGCACCCCCTTGGGGTTCATGCACCCCAGTTGGGAAACCCCTGCCTTAGAGGTTTCGCAAATCTGATAAATCATCAAAATTCCAGTACAGTATCAAATGATTCCCTTGTAACTGGCAAAATACTCAATAAATATAGCTAAAATGTAATGAAAAACGTTGAACGGATGTATCTAAATGTAAACAACAACAAGCGAGTCTCTTTCGCCATCTATAGGATTTTCCTGAAACGTTTATATTCCATTTTCTACTTCAATAATCACTGTCCCAGTTAATTATTTCCAGTTGTAGTTTATTGGTGGGACATAGAACGCTTCCAAAGCCTGACCACACACATTGCAAACAACCGCACCTTCAAATTGCGTGTTTTCATGGTCACTGCATATCGAAATCCTGCATATGCAATGGTCACACGTTCTGTTTCACAGTAAAGTGATAAAGCATGTGTACCTTTCAGCTAACTCTTTAACACTTTGACTGCCATGTCAGTCATATATGGGTGACACGTAATGTTTCATTACGATCACCGTCAGTCATATGTGGGTGACACTCGAATTTTCCGTCTAGGCCAGGGGTGTCAAACTCGCGGCCTGCGGGCCGCATGCGGCCCTTAGAGCTTCTCAGTGCGGCCCCCGAGACGATTCTGAAATTAGGAATGAACTTCGGCAGTATTGGCCTATTCTTTGGAAATTTTTTGGCCTATTCAACTTCTGTGTTGATGAAAGCGGGACGCTGCGATGCGGCCTCAGGTTCGGATGTCGAGGCACAGGTAAATATTTCCAAATATAAAAAAAATTCGGGTGAACCCTAAAAAAAGGTCATCACCTTCTATGAAGCACGGTTTCTGTTATTCTGAAACCTGGGTATCTCAAATTTCACTTCGCAGGCAGTGATGACCTTTTTTTTTTTTTTTTTTTTTAGAGATCACCCCAATTTTTTTCAAGAAGTTACCCCAACTTTTCGTAATTATTGCAAATCTCAGGTTGTTGCCCAGAGAGATGGTGATTCCCGAATCCAAAACCACATGCAGCCCTCAGCACGATTGCTCATATATGCAAATTGGCCCCCAGAAGCCCACGAGTTTGACACCCCTGGTCTAGGCCACGTCTCTCACTTATGGGTGACAGTACGTGCAAATCGAATGGAGATTTGATAGCGTGGCCTCTGAGGAATATTTTGGTAGCTTTGGTTTTAGCAAAGTGCAAAAAATAAAAAAGTTATAAACCGACACACAAATTTTAGCAAATTTTGTTTATTTGAAAGAAATACAACGAAAAGCGACAACAACGTAAATGTGAATATCACGTCTGTTCATTTGTGAAGTTCATTGAAGCATTTTCGGTACATCTGTGGTTGTCCAGGACACAAATCACAATATGTGTATGATTTTGAAGAGTTCTTTCTTGCCCCATCACGGCCACCTTCTTGCTTCGCCTTTGCGTAACAGGAGGCACATGCTCGTCTAATTTTTTTTCCAAGGGCTCCTGTACGCTCAACCAGATGGTGATGTGGCGCAGAAGAACCTGAAATTGAAGGCGTGACAACACCGGCATCTGATAACAGTTGCTCCACGAGCAGTTCCTTGAACTTAGAAATTTTTATTTTTGTTTTGGTCACTTCTTTATAGACCACCCAAGCATTTACAACCGACATCCCCAGCAATAGTTCGGTTGCTAGCTTTCGGTACCATTTGACCCCCTTCTTAAGGGTAGTAGCGTATGACGCCATTTGGTTCGAAAGATCGATTCCACCTTTGCCTTTGTTGTATTCCAAGATAGCAAGTGGTTTTTCGGTAGCTCTTTGGCGTCGTCTTCTTTGTCCAACTGCGTCTGATGAAGCAGCACGTGGAGCGCGTTGTGTGATTGGCTTCATAACCGGTGCATGCTTCGTTGACAAAACACGGACGTCACGAGTGCCTCTCCACTTCAAAATAACCACTCCTTGTTGGTCTTCTTTAGCAACCATTTCACCTCGTTTTAGCTTTGCTTGCAGAACTTCTTTCGGAATGTGTTTCTTGTTTGCACGAAGGGTTCCAACAAGTTGGGTCTGTTTTTGCAGGCAGTAGTTTGCTAGCTCATAGCTAGTATAAAAATTGTCTACATATAATGTACGACCTTGACCTATCAGGTCTTTCATCAGCTCGATGCAAACATTTTTAGCCAGCCCAATTTCACGCTCTCCAGTTTGGGATTTGCCAGAATAGACCTTCAGAGCCCATGTATACCCAACCATTGAGCAAAGTTTGAAAAGTTTGACTCCATATCGATTCGTTTTGTTTGGGGTGTCCCGGGTCTGGGCACCAGTTTGGAAATTGTGTAGCAGGGTGAAGTTTCTACGACAACTCGACCGCGGCTCGTATTTACTTCCACACGTATTGATTTCCCAGGAATTCCAAAAGAATTGATGCTCCTCCGGATTCAATTTTCATCAATCAAATTTATCAAAAGTTACAAAAAACCTTATTCAAATAGAATTTACATGAAACACAAAAAAATAATGTTAGTGAACGCACATAAAAACAGCACGATACAGTTTCTAAGCTTGTTATTTAATAATCAACACGCAAGAAAACAGCATAGTACAATTCCTAAGTTCGTCACCAACATTGTGCTCGATAGTTTCAGTGGGTCGAATTTATTAGACTAAAAAATTTGTTTTGCATGTGTTTAATTCTACTCTAACAAGAAATTGTACGTTTTATGAATTATGGCTACAATAACAGTGAGGAGAGTAACACAAGCGGTTACAGTAGTGACTTATGTTAATCCTCGACTATTATGGCAAAGCTTTAAGTTGAAAATGATGCGATAATACATGATGAAGCACAGATTACATGTGAAAAAAAGCATTACATAAGCGTGATAATTGAAAAGCATTAATCCACACAAAACACATTATACACTTAAAGGATGGATACAGTTTTACGTCATGTCCAGGACGTTACTATACGTGGTATGACACTCTTTGTAATATCAACTAACAGTCTTGTTTTCTTAAAATGAATTTTTTACATAAGCAATATATCTATCCCATCAATCAACAGCACAACTCTTGCAACAAAAACTTTAAGTTGACTCTTCATAGGGGTATTGACTCGTGGGTGTTCTAACTCTTCTTTGATAATATCAGAGTGAAGGTCCACAAGCCTTTTCTTTTTTAGCATTTTTCTTTTTAAATAGTGGCATATTAACGATCTGACCTGTGTTGGTGGTTGATCTTATTTGGTAGATTTTGTCTCGAACCCGGAGAAAGTCTGTTCAGATGGATATCCGTTGTCAGTTGGAAGTCCCGGGTCTGGGCAAGTGATCTTACGATGGCTTGATTTTGCACCGTGTTTACAGCTTCCAAAGAATTTATATGGTCAGAGAGATCTCGTATATTTCGTTCATCTTGTTCAAATCTATCATTGATTCGAGATTCTAATTCCATTAATTTGTTGTTAATTTCTTCTTGTAAAGTTAGTCCCGTTGTTATTCCAGTAATAGCATTACTGATCAGACTAGTAAGAAATACGAAAAGAACTACTACTCCTGTTATTTGTCTCTTATGTATTCTCTTTTTTATATCTTTAGGCGGGTTTCCCATTTGTCCATTGGAACCGAAAATTTTTAAGGGGAGTCCTGGAAATTTAGTTAAATTATGTGCTGGGTCGTATTTAACTTGTTGGTAAAAGGCTAATTTGGGGTAGATACCTCCAACAAGGACATGGCATTTTGGTTTACTCTTAATTCTTTGAACACACTTGACATCGTTTGTTACCATGCTAGGGAAGGTTTCGTAATAGTATTTTTGGACCTTGGACAAGAGAGGGGGTCCATCTCTATAAGCTTTGGCTTTGTCATTTGTTGTGGGGAGGAGTAACTTTATTCGTTCTGGGAGTGGTATCATCGTTTTTTGGTTGTTATTTGTTTCCTGGAGTTGTTTTTGTATGAGGTTCATAGCCGTAGCGTTGTCATATTGTTCTTGGACTATAACGTCAGTGAGGATAGGTTCGAAGGGAAATTCCTTTCCTTTTATGTTACATGTTATCTTTCGCTTATACCAAAGGGTCTGTGTGTCCCAATTGTGACATTTTTCTCCATTTTGACAACAGGGGGACCAATATGCCGACCGGTATTCCCATGATTCTTTTCCGTAACTAAGGGCATAGGAAATATCACAGCATTGGAGATTTTTGTCCGTGGGGTTTACTTCGACACACCCTTTGTTATCCGATGTACATACTGATATCCATCGGTGAGTAGGGGTTAACGTACAGTTTTTTGAAAACCAATATTGTTGCCAAAAGATTCCATTTTCCGCTATGTAGCGATTTGTATTAATTAGAGGTTCATTTTTGTTAGGGTCATATGTTGTGTCTCCAAGGCAGTCATAACCTTGGATACCACAAGTTGCTTGTTCCGTTTCCGTCTTGCAGTTTGCTTGTACCATGGCGTATTGATCCAACAAGGATATCACTCGTTGTTTATATACTGCCAATAAAGCAAAGGTTCTCTCCTCAGGAAGGATGAAATCCCATGCCTCTTGTACAAATATATCTGGTTGTCTATTCATTTGTATCTTCCAACGGTGTCGGGCAAGATGACCCGTTTGACGCGTGATTGGGATATTTACTGCCAAGGCGTCTTTGGTTAGGTGAGGAACAATATCCCTTATTTCTCGTGCACATAGACAAGTTCGTTCCATGACGTCTATCATTTCCCAATATTTGGATTTGGGATAGTATTTCTGTGTGAAGGTCTTTCCTTCAGCTACGGCGTATCCAAATATTTTGGAATACATCGGTATTGGATTTGTCCATGCATAATCTTCCTGGGTTCGTTCCCAGAGTCGATCAAAGGATATGTGTTCCCAAGTTGCGTTTGGTGTCTGTTGCATGTTTTCCGGAATGGGAGTGGATGGATGGAGGAAAGTTCCTTCGGTTATTGGGGCGAGGGCAGCTTCTGCGCCCGTTCCACAATATCCGAGTGTAATCAAAGATATTTGTGATAAGGTTTTACGAAGGGTAGGTGATTTGGAACGTTTCATCGACGAGTTGGTAGACGAGGGCGATTTCCCCCCGCTTTTTGAAGAAAAGCAATGGGAAGAAAGGCATTGATAGAGTACTACTACGAATGTAGCGATGAGAAAAATGACGACTATAATTTGAAAGAGTGATTCAGATTCTCGGTGTTGCAGAAAAGGGAAAAGGACACCATGGTCTGCTTCCCATTGAGTCTGTTTCCATAGTTCCAAAAGCATATTTTCGGGAGGAGGGATAGGCTTTGCG
This sequence comes from Trididemnum clinides, assembly GCA_963675345.1. Lineage (NCBI taxonomy): Eukaryota > Metazoa > Chordata > Ascidiacea > Aplousobranchia > Didemnidae > Trididemnum > Trididemnum clinides. Next base: position 5,513,203 of record OY776289.1, read on the forward strand.
TATGCTGGCAAAGTCAATGCAAGCATTATGATATGCTGCATAGTGCGTGCATATTTTCCTGGTTGATAACGTGGTGGTTCCTGGGTAGGGGTTTTAAGTCGATCTTTGTCGGAAATAAGATAAAAGTGATATAATCGTCGTGAAAGACAGCAAGTAAGAAAGGCGAAGAAGACAGAAAAGAGAATAGATATGCCAGCTAAAGATAACATTACATGTTCGTAGTAAGGAAAAGGAGGGGTATACGCTATAAAGCTATGGTTTGCAACTACGCAAGATGTGTTCGCAACTTTTTGTGAATGGGTATCTAGTTGGTAGGAAAGTTTTTCCAGTCTGTCGTTGAGTTGTGATTGGGCGTATTCAAGCTGGTTTGCTGTAAGCAAATTTCCAGCTAAGACAGCATCTAATTGATGGAATACTTCCGAAAAGGAGGTGGTATTGGGGAGTAATATTAGGGAAATTTGTTTCTCAAGGTTAGAGAGCGATGTTAGTTGTCCATACACGGTGTTTGGGGAGGGATGTTCCCGATAGACAATTTCAAATCCTTGTTCGGCTTTTGGATTGCGCGATGTGAAACGCAAATAAACGATTGGACAAAAAAGAGGAAGTATAATAGGGAATATATGGTTAGTGCCATTAAAAATTAGTGGGATTTGATCTCCACTTTCTATTACTAAATTATCCTGAGGTTTAGTACGGAATTTTATGATTGTTGCATGTATGCAATAGTTTCGTCGTGCTGCTATTGTCCACGTACACGTTACACTATTGGGGTATGTGTAAGGAGAGAGTGGGGAATAAAGGTTTTGGTCTTGAGAAGTGGCCATATGTTGGTATCCACAGCGTCCTAAAGGATAATATGGTATTTCCGAAGTCTGCTCGAAGGTCAATTGGAATTCGGGGAAATTATGTTCCGAATCTGTGCGAAAAATTAACAGCAAGCGCGAGGAGGTGAAGTAAAAAGGTGTTCTGAAGGACATAATACCGCAGAACGTGTATATTGGGCGATTAAATTCAATGATTTGGAGATAGTCTTCACATGTTGTATCAAGATGAATACTTTCAATTGTCATTTTAAGGGCTGTATTAACACGTTCGCTCCCACGTGAATCACGTATGAGCGACGCAGTATTTTGAGTCGCACCGCGTCGCTCATATGTGATCCACGCCATACTCTGACGATAACCCGTGTAGTTCGTATGTGTTTCACAATAGAGCTATTCTTTATGGGCGATAATGGCTTCGGTACCTACGAGTTTTATGTGATATTACTTGTGGTACTTTAATCACGCATTTTAGTGACCAAAAAGAGACCATGCTGCAGTAAGCTAAAAAGCAATGAAAACAAACTTGCAACTACAAAACCACTCAGCAATTTAACAAAAGATGTGTGATATGATGGTATTAAAAACAGACGGAAAGTACAAGTTCACACAGGGCGATCCAAAGTATCAGACAACTATCGAATAAGTGAAGAATCACAAAACATTGTCGCCTATACAACGATGAAACCTCAAGAGATGTAATCTATTAAAATTGGGAAAATATCATATTCATCACTTGTACCATTATTATGAAAATGTTTAGTAGTTAGTACATACTTAGTTGAAACAGAATCAAAATTTATTATCATATGATTGTTTCATGAACATAAAGTTCACAAACACAAACAAAATATTTACAGTAACGGTTTTGGAAACAGTATGCAGCTAATGGATTCTGCATAAAATCAAGTAAACAGTCATCTTGCTGGTCTTAACAGTCTCAACGGGTTTCTCATCTCAACAGCAAAGGGGGCATTAGCCTGTATGGAAGTCTTGAAAGCAAGGTAAGCAAAAGAATGGCTTTTTAGGGCATGTTTGGCAAAAGGTATTTACAAGTTTAGCTTTTTTTGAGGCTATTTCTCTGCCATGGGTTTCAGCTAAACGCTTGTAGCAGAGCTTGCATCTTCGTCTGGTCTTGGAAGATTTGTTTTCTGGTTCTGCCATGTGATGTTGTCCTCTTACAGGTTGGAGAGGTAGTCTTTCAGCACGTTTCAATTCCAGTAGGGTAAAAGCCAGTTTTTCTCTGAATTCCCTAATGCCAATTTGTGTAGCTGTGTGTTTTTTAAAAATAAAATAAGCATTTACAACAGCTACTCCCAGCAACAGCTCAAAAGCCAGTTTACGATACCACTTGATACCTTTACGTAAAACTGAGGCATAAGCACCTATTTGATCAGACAAGTCGATACCTGCCTTGCCTTTGTTGTATTCAATGACTGCCTTTGGCTTCAACTTAGATCTGGCGGATGAAGTTGTATTGGAAGTTGAGGGAGCATTGGCAGCAAGAAGAGGTCTTCTTCTAGATGTATACGCCTCTTCCATATCTGGACCATGTTTGGTAGACAATACATGCACGTCTCTGGTGTCTCGCCACTTCAGTACTAGAATGCCATGGCTCTCTTCTTGTGCAACCATTTCTCCACGTTGTAGTTTCTTCTTCAAAACTTCCTTAGGTAATTTCGCTCTAGATGGTCGTACTGTTCCTACAACATGTGTTTTCTCAGCTAACATGAATCGTGCCAGTGGATAGCTTGTATAAAAATTATCGATGTACAGTGTTCTTCCTTCACTTCTCAATCCTCTGGTCAATTCTTCACAAATTCTTTGAGTTAGCCCAACTTCTCTTCCTCCTGTTCCATTTTTCCCAACATACATCTGCAGTGACCAACAGTAACCCTGTCCAGCACAAAGTTTAAATAACTTAATTCCGTATTTATGTGCCTTAGATGGTATGTATTGGCGAAAGATCAGGCGTCCTCTCCAGGGAACTAGACTTTCATCAATCACTATGCTCTCTTCAGGCGTGTAAAGCTTTTGAAACTTTGATTGCAATAAATCAACCAAGGCTAGAATTTTTGCCCTTCGATCTGTTGGATCTATGGTTACGTTATCAGCAAAGTGGATATACCTCAGCAACTCTTGAAAGCGATTGCGAGACATAATACTGGGTGCAACTTCGTTCTTGTACAAAGGATTGGTTGACCAATAGTTGGCAATCTTCCCCTTCTTCACGAGACCCATCCAGATAATTAGTCCTAAAAACTTTTTAATTTCCTCGTCGTTTGTTGGTTTCCATACAGCTGGAGATGAAGAACGTGTAGTACGCGATGATGTGCATTGCTGCGCATAAAGGTTAGTTTCTCGAACAATGAGTGAAATCACATCCTGGTCAACTAGGCGTTCATAGATTTGCTGAGGATTAATATCATTTGGTAAAGTAACGTTTAGCCCTCCTTGTCCAATATAGGGAAATGATTGTGTTCTGTTATTGTAGTCTGACCACTGTACTTGACTTGGCTCATCATTTTCTTCAGCATCTGATGCTGCACTATTTTCCTCCTCCTCTTCCAGGTGCATTCTTTCAAGATTAGATCTTACGTCAAACTCATCATCGTCGTCACTGTCTTCATTAGGGCTATAGCTTGGATCCTGTACAGAATCATCAAAATCAATCTCATTATCACTAGCCTCAGAATTATCTTCTTGCAGCATTTCAGTAATTTCACCATCACTCAAAAACCTGTTTCTAGCCATTTGCAGTAACAGGATAATGTTAAAAATATTTTTCCTGGAAGCAAAAAAGTTTCGTTTTAGTTTAAATGTTTATACACCGTGAAAATGACTATACAGTATTGTCAACATTGTCTTGAACAGGTACGGTGCCCACGTATGTCTACCACTTCAAAATAGGATACCCCTTGTGAAGTACCGATAGGCTTTCTTGAATTTCTGCAAAAACACAACGACTCAGCTAGGGTGAGGAATGAACCATTGACCTCTCGATTAGCAACTTGAAGGGCTAACCAACCGTCTATGCAGTTAGCTGAAAATAGCGCACGAATGCAATCAAATTTAGAGTATAACCTAGCCACTAATTTCAAACCAGTGCGATTACAGTTGCTGGTTGCCTAGCGCCAGCATGCTTGTAATCTGTTCATGCTTGAGTGAACCTAACTTATTGTCGTGGAAATTGTTGAGTGATGCATGGCATAAATAAACAAGGTGGATACGTAAATAAATTAACTTTTTAGACGTAAATATTCTTTTAGAATAGCTGAGTACTGACTGGTATAAAATAGTTACGCAGGAAATGTAAATAACTAACATGTTTCACACAAACTTGCTCATTTACAATGTCGCTCACATATGAGCGACATGGGCCTACACGTAAAAATTTTACCGTTGTGTACCGTGTCGCTCATTTTCAAAGTTTAAAAAACAAACATAAAAAAATGTTTTAAGGACTGTAAAAGACATATACCATTATATTACGGGAAAAGAAACTCATAGGATATGAAATTGAAGTCTGGTACCACCAGGAATTCAGCAAAATTTGTCTGGTAGCGAACGTGTTAATGGGTATATTTGTACTAATTTCATAATGTCTATTTAAATTTGAAGGGTAATTGTGAGTAGGGAAACCAGGAGAGGTAAGATTAACGGGCTGATTTCCAACTTTGATGTGTATTAAAGTTGGATCAGATATCTGAGCATGTACAGAATATCCAAAAGTCAGGAGGAACAAAATCCACATCCTGCAAATAAAGATAGGCTTCAGTCGATGGGAGTAAATAGATGATATGGAATAGTAGTTGACACAAGATAAATGTTCATAGATAACGTTTGAAAAATATTAATATTATGTTCAAGCAAAAGACGCGTACTGATCGACAATACCTTGGGGATTCCTTTACGGAGTGCACGTTGGTAGATATGTGTATCATAAAGCTGTGGAGGGGCAATGGACGTAAAATGAATGTACCATCGTGTTATGGAGGACAGGCCTCGTAATTTGATAGAGGGCAGCGCTTCGAGTGTAGTGACGTGATAGAGGGTAAGGGGAGGACCATCGTAAAGGTCCGGAGGGAGAGGGTCTCCGCCATGACTGTGGCCATATTTAGCCATTATCCATTGTCCAGAGAAATTCAATCGTGGTTCATTTTGCAATTCTCGAAGAAGGAGCTGAAATTGTGGATTGCTTAGGCCAGCACACAGGGGACGCAAGCATTTATCAACAGGGTGTTTGCCTTGCTTGTTGTATTTACATTTGGAATGGCGCAAATGGCGCGTGATTTGACGAGAAATTGCCTCCATCAAAGAGGGGGCAATGAATAACGTAGGCCATGCAATAGGATCATCGGAAGAAATGGCCAACTGTTGCCATACCATTCGCGATAGCGCATCCGAAGTGAACATTTGTCGTGAGGGTTTGTGTATTATTCCCAAGATAGGGTGGAGGCAAATAGATTGTAAATACCTGACCAAAATGAGGTCAGTGGGGGGTTTTCCTTGTGCAAAATTTTGCACTAAATGGAAGACACCCATGTTATCAGTTATTATCATGAAGGGATAAATGCGCAAGAGATAGTGATATTTAAGAATCACTCGTTTCAAAGCATCAAGTTCTTTGCGACAGGGGTGTGCAGCACGTTCGGATGTAGTTTTCCATGCCTGTGAAGAATAGGCTAAGGGAAAAACTTGAGCTGTTTCCAAGGGTTCCTTATCTACCTGGAAGAGGACTGCTCCGTAACCGGTGTTGGATGCGTCCGTCTCCAAGTATAAAGGTCGTGTGGGTACAAAATGTGAAAGCACAGAGGGATTTTGCAGAATTTGTTTCACAGCATCGAATGTTTGTAGCAGCGCAGGTGTCCATTTAATATATACATGGGGAGCTTGGGAGGCTGAAACACCTCCAGTATGAGCATCAAACGGATGTAGAAGTTCATTTAGTCTTGGGATGTGCTCGGCAACATAGCGTAAGGCTCCTAAAAAGGAGCGAACCTGGAAGACTGTTTGTGGGGGAGCGAGAAGTGTTAACGCTCGCAGTCTCTCGGGTTGAATGAGGCGTTGGTGAGGTGAAATTACTTCCCCCAACAAAAAACGGATTGTTTGCCGATAAAGCTTTTGCCGATTGAAAGAGTCAAGGAGTATTTGGTGAGATGCTCAAAGAGGATGCGAAGAAGACACAAATGTTGTTCCACCGTCTTCGTCGCGATGAAAATGTCATCCATATAAATGGCTAAATGAGAGGATGATTTTTCATCAGGGTACTGTTTGTGGAAAAGTTGCTGTACAGGTTCCCAAATAGCTGCGTTCATATTTTTTTGCCAGATAGAGGGGGAGTTGATAAATCCCATTGGCATACATCGCATGCGAATCTCTTTAGTTGGATGCGATATGCCGAAAAATTGTTGATCGTCCTCAGCTACTTTGCAGTGAAAGAACGCCTTACTCAAATCCAGTAAAGAGAAGATTTCTTTTTCAGAGGCAATCTGAAAGACGTCGGCAATCAATGGTAGGGTATTTTCGATTTTTTGTACTTTTGTGTTCAAGGGAATGAAATCTTGGACAACTCGCCATTGCTGTGAAGGATGATAGGTGGGTAGTTGTCGTTGTTCCTCATTAACTTTTTGAGGTACAACAAAAAGTGAAGTTTTCCATGAAGATGGGCCATACTCGATAATGCCCATATCAAGATACTTAGCAATATTATCCTCCAACGCCTTTTTTTGTTCAGGATGACGCATAGGATATGCAGGACAAGTAAATGGAGGGGTTTTAGGGTCCACGAGGTTGACTGTACAAAGATAAGGAAGGGTCTGCGACCCGCGCAGATGGCCTTTCAAATCAGTAAGTTGAGAATGAAAAGGTTCGTAAACAGCATACCACTGTTCACGGGGGATGATTGTGTTAGTTGGGGAGTGTAAATTCATTTTAGAGGGTTCTTGACTTGACAAAATCTCGACGTTTTTCTTTCGTGAGATCAAGTCTTGCAATAGGGTATCAGCTTGAGATGCTGGGAGTTTTTCATCAGTTACAAAGAAATATCGTTCATCACATTCATCACACTTTATCCTACCCCCCTGCTCGCATTGGGTAACCTTTTCGTTCCCTTTGGAGACTTGTGCGTCTTGGATGCAGGATGGACTGACTACAACAATTCCATCCTCTTCGGAGGGGATATACTCCAGAAATTGCGTGCGTACGTTACAAACTGGCACGTCTTTCACCGCATACTTTTGTTCACCACACACTGTCCTACCCCCCTGCTCGCATTGGGTAACCTCTACGTTCCCTTTGGAGACTTGTGCGTCTTGGACGCAGGATGGACTGACTACAACAATTCCATCCTCTTTGGAGGGGATATACTCCGGAAATTGCGTGCGTACGTTACAAACTGGCACGTCTTTCACCCCGTCGGTAGGTTGTCCGGCTCCCACCGGGTCCTCCGTAATGTGCACATCTTCAGGAGGCGGCATACTCCTGGTAACAAATTTCCCTAATTCACAACATTCACACATCACATTCATACAATTAGAAAGAGAGGGAGGAGTGATCAGGTCCATCCCATGTAGTACAGTCAAGGCCGTGGAGACTTCAGAAGGTCGTTGGTAGGAAACAACAAAATTAGGCAGATTAGCAATTACTGGAATCCAATCGATTCCAATAATGTTGAAAGGGACGTCTTCACTTACACAAAATGGTACAACTACGTCACAAAATGATATATAAACAAATGATGACAATGTTTTTTTGCCACCTACCCCCTGTATGGGGAGAGAGATGGTAGTTTTGTTAGCAAAAGCGCGAAGCCAGAACTTCTTAAGGGTTTTTAATTTAATAAGGTTGGGAACGCTGCCGGTATCAGCAAGAAATGTTACTCCAGTCGGCGTATGCGTAAAGTAGCAAAGTTTTCCTGAAAAAGCATCATAAAAGAGGTGTCGTGTGACTTTATTTACATATGTGGAGACTAGAGTATGTGTAGGGGTGAGGAATTGGGTTACCGGGTTATCCAATTCCTCTTCTAGTTTTCCGGAGAAACTTCTGGAGAAGGATTGGAATTCGTGGTGTGCCTCGGGAAAGAATATGGATATTCAGGCACTTGGTGGAAAATTGGGGCAGAGGTTCCTGTCGAATTTGAAGACAGGGAGGTGTTAGAGGTTTGGGGGGTCAATGAGTGAGCATCATGAGAATGACTTGCCACTTGGGCATTGCGATTTTGGCCAGGAACGACCCATGCATGATCTCTAACTTTTTGCTTTGTTCTCTGCCACGAATTGTTGCTAGGACGTTGGTAAGGTTGGCGCTTTTCGCGATAAGGTTTTTCATTGTATTGCCTCATCAAAGCATCCAAGTCTCTTAAAGACATGATTCTCTTTTTCAAAGCATTTTTTCCTCTTAGAAAGGGGAGCCATTCGTTGTCATGCCTTAACTTGTAGGTCGTGGTCATGGGAAGCCGATCTATGATTGTCACGTAGCCTGTATTGGGGTCAACTTCCAGTCTCTTTCCGCATTGGTCAAGAACGGCTTTTACTAAGCATTCTGAACTCTTGTGTCCAGGTCTACCACAAGCATAGCATTGGTATATCTGTCCTGTAGGCAACTGCAACGCTTTTTCCATTGCAGTTTCATTGTTCTGGAGGGTAGACTGAAAGGAGGGGGATTGTGAAGAGGTGTTGTTCAATCGGAACATAGATGTGGATGAAGTTCTTGGTTGTCGTGATTGGTTATATCCTACGTTTTGGCCATATCTATTGGGTGGCTGGACGTTTCGCGTGCTCTTTCTTGGTTGGGGCTGAACAGGAAGAGAAATAGGTGGGGGATTTGGATCCTGGAGATAGCGTTGTTTATCACCGCGTATCATGTTCTGGTATTTCTGGAGCCTATTGAAAAAACCATTTCAGGAGCCCTGTTCTGCTCCTAAAAGATTTACCTGTATTGCTTCAGGCAATCGTCGGCGTATTCGTGACAGATAATCAAGGCCGTGATCTGTTTTTGAAATCATTTTGTCCTTCATGGGGATGCCTGCTTCCATGAAGACAGGTGTAAAGTGGAGAGTAGCGTTATCCTTTTCCCAGTCGAACTTGTGTATGCAAGAGATGATTTGGTCGGACAATTCAACTATTCCGCTAGGGAAAGATTGCGAAATCATTTCAAGGACATTTTGCCATGAGGGATTATCTGTTTGCAGAAGGGTAGCCAAAGCATCTGCTACTTCTTTTCCTTTTGGCAGGCCCGATTTCTTTAAGAGCTGAATCATTTTATTGCACAACAGTCGATCATGGGGAGTGCTTCCATCACCGTGTGGAACCATTTGCAGAATACGGTTAATCCATTTCGTGACAGTAGTGCCTTTCGAAAAAGGAGGGAGAGCAGCTAAATATTCTGAGTATTCTCGTAGAGGAATAGGTTTCTGGTTTGGTTCCCTGGGTGGTATTTCTGTCATTAGGGAGTCTGAAAGGGAACTTAGATCGTCTACATCCTCTGGAATAGAGTCCTCAAATAGCCCCAATCGCGGTTTTGCACTTGGTGGCGTTTTCTCTGGTGGGTGTGGGTTGTATGAATAGGGTGATGAGGTAAGAGGGCCTGACAATCTGGCACCTGATGCACTTGGTACATTTCCCAATGTGGCTGAAAGTTCTTGTACTTTCTTCGCCAGATTGTCAAGGGCATTTAACTTCTTTGAGCGGGTGTGAGCAGCGGGTCCTAAACTTTTAGGTCGCATTTCTTCATCGTTGTCATTTTCAATGACATAAGAGGGGACAGGTGCGATCTCCTCTTGTCCTATCCCATCCATTATTACAAAAGAAGGGGTGGGTTGTAAGAGAGAGGGGTAAAGAGATGTTGCCTTTTCATAAGGAGGTAAAGAAGAAGTGTCATCAACATTTGAGAGTGCAGTGGGCTCGGTATCGTGGTATGCCTGATGTATTTCTTGTAATTCAGGAGGTGTTACCTTAGTGGTTAGTTTATCAAAGGTCTTTTCTAGGGCCTTTTGGTCTTTCTCAAGTTGTTTCGAGCCCTTTTCCAAAATTTTGAGGTCAGTCTGCAGTTTAGGTTTTAATTTTTGAATTACGTCTTCATCATGTCGCATTTGTTCTATTTGATTTTTTAAGGTATTTCGTAGCTCGGTATGTTCTTTAAGGCTGTTAGTTAGCTCGCGATTATCATCTAAAATTTTAGTAATTAGGCTGGCACGTTTTGCCTTTTCTTTGTTAGCATTTTTCTTTTTAAATAGTGGCATATTAACGATCTGACCTGTGTTGGTGGTTGATCTTATTTGGTAGATTTTGTCTCGAACCCGGAGAAAGTCTGTTCAGATGGATATCCGTTGTCAGTTGGAAGTCCCGGGTCTGGGCACCAGTTTGGAAATTGTGTAGCAGGGTGAAGTTTCGTCCTCGCCATGGCACTAAAGTCTCATCTATAACAACATCTTCTTCTGGACGAAACAAACTTTGAAAGTTTTTTTGCAGCATATCTATGAATGGTTGTATTTTGGCTAAACGATCACCACTTTCCGAAGTTTCATTGTCGCTGAAATGTAGCATACTCAAAAGTAACTGGAAGCGATTGCGAGACATGGTTGCGCGAGGAACAGTTTGCTGAAAGAGAGGATTCGTTGACCAGTATTTTTCAAGAGACTTTAGTCTAACAAGCCCCATCCATACAATTAAGCCGAGAAACTTTTTTATTTCGACTTCATCTGTATCTACCCACTTATTCAACCGGGCAAATTTGGTGAGAGACCTATTTGCTATTGTTTGTGCAGCGTACCGGTTTGTTTCTGCAACAATACGATGAATGACATTTTCATCCACTAGAAGTGAAAACACATCCAGTGGGGAGCAATATCACTAGAAAGAGGGTCCGGATCCCAATTCGCATCATCACAAGAATCATCATGGTCTGATTCACTAGAGTCAAAATCAGATTCTTGCATAAGCATATCTATATCATCAGCAGTTAACTTTCGTTTAGTCATATTTGAAAATTTCTATATTTAGCCTATCTGAAATACAGTAAAAGAGCAACAGTCACCGCAATCCTTTAGGTTTTCGGTAAATTGATAGTTGGGGGATTTCAAGAACAGCAAAATGTGTAGCAATTTCTGTCTACCAAAAATGACTGACGTGGCCTGGCGCAAAAACGTTTCAATCTGGGGCCGCGTCAGACATTAGTGACTGACACGGAAAAAGTTAAATTTCATACCTAAAATGCACTAACATAGGAAATTTCGATATATATAAGTAATTTTTAGTTAAAATACATCAGAAAAAAAATTTTTTGCACCATGGCCTCTGGGAACCATTTTCTGAAAATGGGCTTGGCAGTCAATGTGTTAAGAGATTCTGCGTTGTATGTTTCAGTTATTTTTTTTAGATGATTGTCGGATCCACAAACCTCGTAATTTATACCCTTAACGTGGGAAAACGGAAATTCTATTTAAAAGCAAAGCTTTTGATAGAAGTTGGCGTTTTTTATTTGGTAAATTGTAGAGAATATTGTTTTGTTGATAACATTGATATTGTTGGTGGGAATTCTCAGTATTTTAGGAAAAGTTTTGGTAGAGAATATTCGTTTACTCCAAAAATGTTATCGTTAATGTCGGGAAAAATTTTGATTGAGAATATTCGTTTGTTTGCTATTGTTGGTGGGAATTGTCAGCGTTTCAGGAAAACTTTTGCAGAGATATTAGTTTGGTGCAAAAATGTTATTGTTGGCGGAAATTCACGGCTTTTCCGTAAAAGATTTGAAGCATTTATTGTATTGTTTTGGGCCCTGAATATATCATTATGCAGCTTCTTGAGGTAGCTTCCACATAAAGCTTTGTTAGAAGTTATATTTAATTAAACGACTAGATAAAATTTTATTCGCAACATGAATAAAAAGTGGATTCTGTGTAAAGATGATATTCAACAGATATATCGTACAAAACATTAACCATTGCTTTCCAGCAACAGTCGTGAATCGTCTGCTAGATCTTGAATGGCGTCATCTTTTTCATCTTTTTTTAGAAGCACAATCAGAACTTAGAACTTCGTGTTTTGAAACAAATTTTATATATGATTACAAAACCTGTGAAACCTTGCCGTACAACTAGAAAATTGTTAAAATATGTTATGACCTGGGAAAGTTTTTGTTGCAATAAAATCGTGAGAAATTTGCTTCTATTTTTAACGAAAGTTGCAGTAAAAACTTGCATTTGTACACAAGCACTTGAAACGACAGGGATTTACTTAAGAGATTTATTTACATACAGGGTCCGGCAAAATGATCTGACACATTTGTAGGTTTAATAAAAGCCAAATAAAATAAAAAGACAAAAAAGTGTTTTCATTTTCGAAAAGTACATACTCGTACAATGCCATTTTGTTTCATTAGGTTTTAAAAATTAAATCAGTCAAATGAGATCCGATATTGTCCACACACTGTCGAAGGCGTTCATGAAAGTTATCTATAACTCGGCGGGTCATTTCATGTGGAATGGCAGTAGTTTATTGACGAATTGCATCTTTAAGTGATTTAATAGTACGAGGGGGATTAATATACACCTTTGACTTGAGGTATCCTCAAAAGAAAAAATCGCAAGGATTTAAATCAGGTGAATGGGCGGGCCAACCGATGTCTCCACACAATGAGATCAAATGACCAGGGAACACCTACCTCAAAATCCCCATCGTACGTCGAGAAGTGTGGGCTGTTGCCCCATTCTGTTGAAACTAAATGTTGTCCACATCGTGGAGCATATTCAGTTTTGGTCTGAGAAATGTCTCTAGCATCTCACAACATTGATCAGAGTTCACAGTCACTGTAACGTTGTCTTCTTCGAAGAAATACGAACCCCATATACTGAATTCTGCCATTTCACACCATACAGTCACCCGAGAACAATGCAAAGGGCGTTCATGCAACTCACGAGGGCTGTTCTCGCCCCAATATCTGAAGTTTTGCTTATTCACTGTGCCACACAGGTGAAAATGCGCCTCGTCACTGAACAACACAACTGCTGCATGGGGGACATGTTGTTGAATTTCCAAACACAATGCTCTGCGAGTTTCAGCGTCTCTCGCTGAGTTCTCGTGCCAATACCATTTCTTATGGATGCATTTGCAGATCCGTGTGAAGAATTCTTCGCAAACTTTTTTTGGAAAGCTCAAGAGCCTGGGCGCGTTTAAATGCCGAATGTCGTGGAGACTGTTGAACTAAAGCTCTTACCGCTGCCACATTTTCTGGAGTTCTTGCAATGCGAAGTCGGCCGGTTGATTTTCGTTTCAATGCTGATCCACTAGCTCTGAAGTTGGTAACCCATAACAAGATCGTGTTTCGAGCTGGTACGGGATCATGTCTACCAAGATTGAAGGGCAAACGGAACGCTTATTGTGTTGCAGTTACATATTTGTTTGTCTTGATACACGTTTCTACAATGAAAGCGCGATGCTTATCAGACCAATTCATGTCAGCAACTGAAAAAGAAACGAAACAAAATGGCATTATGTACTTTTCGAAAATGAAAACAATTTTTTGTTATTTTATTTTATTTGGCTTTTATTAAACCAACAAATGTGTTACATCATTTTGCCGGCCCTGCATAATGCTAAATGTTTCCAAACATTAGCCGTGGAAAAATGGCCATCTTTTGCCAATAGTTTGTTTAGCATGCCAAAACTTCGCTCCACAGAACATGAAGTTGCTTGGCAATTTAACAATTTGGCATACCGTTCTGGACTGATGTTTGGCTGGGTCATTCCTACAATTGCTTTTAGGTCACTATTCAGTTCGAATCGGTGATCGAAATACAGTTTTATTTCAGCTGGATCGCTGCCAAACTGAAATGTGTAACCGCTTTCGTAGGCTTGAGCAACGGTATATTTTGGGCTCTCTGCTCTTCATTTCATCAACGAGTTTATATACGTAGCATTGATAAATTTCTCTTCGGCTTCTAGGAAGGCTTTCAGCCGCTACTACTTCCTTCGCTTTCGCCACTAACTGCCCTGTACCTTCGAGAGCAACAATCTCAAGAACTTGCGGAAAGTTTTTTATTCTGCTGCCTTCAACCAACTTCCCCATCTGGTGACTATAGGTTGCGTGGGACTGTTGATTGCTGAAAACTTTGCTATTTTGTCTTCATTTTTTACCCATAAAGCTTTTGCTGCAGCAATTAGCTTGACAACATCCTCATAGTTAGCATTGATTCGTTGAGCTGCATTATGAAAACCATGAGCCACGTAGATAATGTGAAAGAGCCTCGGATATGCTTGTTTAACCCGTATTATCCCAAGGCCTTAAAAAATCAAGAAATTATCCCGAAATTTTGCGTGGCAGCTGATTTTTGACGACTTACGCTCATTGACAATTCTGTGGGCTTCATCTCATTTGCAAAATGGTAAGACCCTTTTTCAGGGGGTCTACTTTTGAAGTGAGTGGGATAATCTATGATAAAATTTTGCTCAAATTGATATTTTTTACTTCTCTTCAATAAATCCTTTCTAAGCGTATTATTGTCGCAAATAAACAAAAAAGATGTTAGAAGCAGGAGAAGACTCTTTTTTCTCATGAAACAGTTGAAAACACGTATTTACATGCAAGCTTTGACAACATTTTGCACCAGAATTACGGTAATTTTTTTACAAATCGCACATCTTCTTACTGGAGCCGGAGAAAGATAATGCCCTACGCCATCTAGACGTATTTTATCCGCCACTTTAAAAGTACGGGCTGGGAGAAGCAGACCTTCTCATCGTAATGCTGACCACTGGTCAACGGAATTCCTTTAGGGACAGGACTTCACCAGAAATGATTCTATATATACTCCAACTATAAACAAAAGCGATGTTTATCGCATTTATGATCAGTGGCCAATACTATTTTTTTGCCGCGAATTACAGGCCTCAGATCGGATAAAGCGCGCTCTAGCAGATCAACCCATCAACACCACGATTGTTTGCAGCTTTCACAGCTGGTTAAGTAATGTTTGCTCTTCCCTTCCCTTTGATCCATTTCTTGGCATTTCCACCTACTCCACCCCATATGCATTACTTCCGATGGTGACTACTGAGTTGTCACTCCACCGCACAATTTCCAGGTTGCTCGTGCTCCTGAAATCGTACAACCCCCTCTCTTTTTCACATCTCTAACATCTGCCAATGGACATTTTCCAATCCAGTCGTTCCTCATGGTACCAGTGGCTCTGAATCCTTTAGCATCCAAGTCAACAAGCAGCTTATAACTTGAAAAAAAGTTGTCGAAGAAAACACTATGGTTGACCGAATTGTCGCAGATTTCCAGCGCAGTTTTGACAACGCGCTCCCCGGGAGGGATGTCTTTTGGATTTGAGGGTTTTCCTTCGTATGCTTTAACGTGGTAAGGCAAACCGGTTGAATTTGCCAGTACCCAAAGCTTATACCCGAAACGAATCGGTTTTCCTCTGATGTAATGGCTTCACTTTCGCTATTCGACAGTCACTCAAGCACTGATTGTTTGCTGCATGCAGTACCATTTTTATTTCAAAAAAGCGATTTCTACTCATAGTTGTACAAAAAGCATCACATCGTAAATCTGGGTCTGTGCTCCAGTAGTCTCTTTCAGAAAGGCGCATGTTGTAGGCTGGCAAAAAAATCAGTCCAATAAATTGCATCATTTTCTCCATAAAAACGCTAAATTCCGGCTTGTTCTTGTTGCAAGTGGCATATCGGTTTGTTTCCTTTACTAAAAATTCTGCCATATCTGAAAACACGCACTTAAAACTGTTCCAAATTGTTGCTTGAACAAGATCAGAGTGCTTGTTGATTAGCTGTGCTACCAGCCGCGGTAGGCTTATCCTATCTCAAAGCCTAACGCAATATCCAGTGTAATGCATTTAAGACCAACACATTTTTTCAAATCATACCAAGATTTTTACTGAGATAAAGTAAAATAATTTAGCCAGTCATAACTAGGTAAATGAAATAGGCTTGCACAGGTCCCAGATCAAAACAAAAAATTTACCACTTCTACGTTTTACTGGGTAACAAACTGGTCTAATGGTCTTTTAAATAACTGTCACAGGTCTTCACCAACTTTTTTGTTTTTGCTTCTGTTTACAATTTGCCATATAGAAGGGGAGTTTTTAAACCCCATTGGCATACACCTCACATGTAAGGGGACTCCGTCGTGAGGAATACCCATAAGATGTTGGTGTTCAGATTTTATTTTACAATGGAAGAAAGCCTAGAAAGGTCGATAAATGAGAAGATCGAATTTCCAGAAGCTATTGAAAATACATTATCCCTGAGGGAAAGGACATTTTCCTCCTCTATGACGAGTGCATTCAGTGGCTGGAAATCCTGCACCACTCGCCAGGTCTGCTTCCATCCTGGCTGTTTTTCCTGTTCGGGTGTCAATTTTTGTTTGACAACGAAGAGGGAGAGTCGCCAGTCGGAAAGACCCTCCTCCACAATGCCCAGTCCCCTAAACCATTTAATGTTCTTTTGCAATGCTATCCTTTGCTCGTCGTTGCGAATAGTGTATGGGGTAGTTACAAATGGGAAGACTGGCTCTTTGAGATGCACCATACATGGGTAGGGAAGTAGCTGAGGCCATTCAAGTTGGCCACAAGGTCTTTCAATACGCTAGCAAAGAGTGCGTATAACGGGCGCCACTGTTCTTCTGGAATAAAAGCGTTGGAGGGAGAATGCAAGTCAGGTAATATCTGAGGATTCTCCGGGGCGGCCAGGATCGTTGATCATAATCGTTGCAATGATTCGACGAGTCCTGTAGCTTCTTCTGGTGTCAGAGAGGGTGACATGTCATAATGAGTGGCCTCATCGATGGAAGGGGTGATCAATCCCGAGTTCATGTGAGAGCTCTGCAAGGTTAGAGTGACCGCTACATCTGAGGGGTCTTCAAGTGACGCAGTAAAGGAGGGTAGATTTGCGAGTCCCTGTACCCAATCTATCCCCACTACATTGAACGGTATTTTCGGTCCGGTTCAGAATAGTACGGGACATTATCAAGGTACAGTGTAATGAGGTGGGTGAGTGACGAAGTGCCGCCTATGCCCTGAACAGGAATTAAGATAGGTATACTAATGTCCAAGAGAATGGGAAATGTGTGTTGAGGATGGTTTGCTTAATAAGGTTAGGTACTCTGCCATTATGAGCAAGAAAACAAGTCGAGGTTGGTTCATGACAGAGAAAAATAAGTTGACCAAGGAAAGCCTTGTTGAAGGATGTGAAGGTTGTTAGGCCTCAAAAGGTAGAAAAAGAAGGAAGGATTAAAGGGTGCTGAACTACTGATTCGTCCAGCGCCCCTCTTAGTTTTCTGAACGATCATATGATGATGTTAATACCGCGGCATCCCAAGAAGATGGGGGTGGTTGGGCAGTACGTTGCGGGGACCAAGGTGTGTTGGTCCGTTGGTTTTGCTTACGGGTGATGTTTCTGCATGGGCGGTTATAAGAGTGCATTCTTTTGTATCCTGCTTCTACCGAGCCTTGTCGTTATTTTTTAAGAGTAGATTTATTTGAGCCAGGGTGTGGAAAGGACGACTTAGGGAGTTGTTGTCGAGGAAGGGACCCCATCTAGTTCGTTGTCGTTGCCACAAGGTGGGTGGCATTTGGTTGTTCCTCAAGGTTTCATGGACAGTATTCGTCCTATAATTGAAAAACAGTCACTTGTTATGTAGGTCGAAATAGGCCTTTATCCAACAGTCCGCCTTCTTATGGCCTCGTCTGCCGCAAGTGTAGCACTCTATAAGGGATCTGAGTGCGGCAAGCTTAAGGCTTCATTTATGGGGTCGCAGATGATCCGTGAGAGTCGATGCATTGCAGATGTAGGATTGACCGGTCGACTGGCTCTGTAGGTGTTGGAGCGAGCATCCATGTTTGTTCTAAATCCCATCAGCCTGGGGTTAGGTACGAGGGGCATACCAAAAGTTCTGCACGCACTGTTTTATTTTTAAAACAAAGAAACATGGAATAATCAAACAAAGTGTATTTTTCAACATAATCTCCCTGCAAGTCAATGCACTTTCGCCAACGCTCTGCAACCTTCTTTATTCCTTTTTCAAACCTGTCTTTTGACATGTTCTTAACCACCTAATTCACGGCTAACTTCAGCTCACTTTCACCACCAAATCTTCTGCCACGGAGAGGATCTTTGAGTGGCCCAAATAGGTGGAAGTCGCTAGAAGCAAGATCTGGGCTATAAGCTGGATGAGGAAGCAATTGTCACGTCAGCTCACGTAATTTTGCCATGGAAACTTTTGCTGTGAGGACACGTGCATTGTCCTGCAAAAAAGGGGGGCGCTTATGAATCTTTCCAGGCCTGACTCTTGGCAGTTTGGAGTGAACTCTTTGAAGCAAACTTGAATAGTAGGCAGCATTGATTGTCCGCTTTGGAGGGCAGTAGTCCATGTGGATTATGCCATCACAGTCCCAGAATACAGTCAGCTGAAACTTCCCAACTGATGGAGCTAACTTGGCATGGACAGGCGTGCTCTCTCCCCTGGGGCTACCCACTGCATGCACTGGCGTTTGGTCTCGGACATGACAACTTTCCAACTTCAAACTCGACCGCGGTTCGATTGGAATCACACCATTTCCTTTCCACCAATCCACAGGTCAATCAAATTAATTAACCGTTATAAACACTTATTCAAATAGAATACATGAAAAATAAAAATACATATTCGTTAGAAAAACATACAAAGAGTAGTAAAGTTAGGTAGTTCTTATGTATGGATAATAACGAAGGCTCAATAGCTCTTGATTATTTTTTTGTTTTTACAGTGGGAGAATTATATCTTATTTCTTCAAGACGGTTTTACCAAATGTACAACTGAGCCGTCTCGAAAAAATAGGCATTTGTTTGCAATCATAGATAAAAGGTACACAATTCTTTCTTATATTACATCCTCTCAAGTTGCATTCTTCTAGTGACGCGTATACTCGCACAATTACTACAATAATTCGTTATGGTGATCAGATCAGATCTATTCCCTCAGTATAGGAGGGGATCATTAAAGCAAGGGTTCATGCTCCTGCATAATACAACACTCGGGTTTCAGCATGCGGCATACACAATTGAATTACATATATGTATATAACATTGAATAGTGGTTGCACGGAAAATTATAAACGGGAAAACATCAAGATACAATAATCAATTCAAGAAGAGAGAGAATACACATGTAAAGGACAAAAGCATCGTTATGTCATTAAGGTGGAAATTGCTCGTTTCAGGGATAAGAGTCCCGCAAACTTTTTTTCTATAACCATCTTTTTCAGGGTTCGGTTTCGGGGATGTACGAGATCTTCGGTTAGGCTTTGTTTAAAAGTGCGTGATAGAGCTTTTTCATCAGCTTTCAGAAGCTCTTTTTTTAATTCACTTAATCGGATATGTGCATGACTCATCTTTTCAAGTTCAGTCTTCATACAAGGGTTAGCTCCTTTATTTTGGTAATAATCGATAGTTTTTTGTGCCTTTTCAATCATAATAGATGTTCTCATGGTGGCACAAGTGTAAACTATCTCATGGAGCTCATCTATTGACTGTTTTTCATGTAGTCTTGTATTTATTTTATCTAGTTCTTCTAGATATTCCATCCTTGGAGAAATGATAAAAAGCGATTTTTTCTACAAGTAGCAACAATTTCACTGAAAAATAATAATAATAAAACATCAACACGCACATAGGTTCTCTATTTATTCACACTTAATTGTCCCAATTGTTGTAACATTTCTTGAATTTGGCTATTAAAATGTTTAGTCTCTATCAAATAGGTATTCCACATATCTTCTTGATCGGCATACCTTTTTAGGTACTTGAGATTGTCTCGAGTTTGTTTCAATAGGATTTTATATTGCTTTATTAATGTCTTCTTTTTATTTGCTCTGAAAGCTTCGTCATATTGTCTTTCACTCATTCTACTAACTCTGTTAGCTCCTGGTAATTTTTTTCTACAATCTGTAGTTAATCATTCTGCGTTTTCGTTCGGTGTATAGTGAGGGTCTCTTTCTTTCTTCTTTCATCAAGTATTTTTCTGCTCTTTCTTTTTTGTTTTGTATTTGTTGTGGGAGGCTTTTAAGTCTTTGGTAAAGTTGGTAGATATCATCAGTCATATGATTCAATTGATAAAGAAAATTTTTGGAATTTAGATAGTCATCAGAAGGAAGAGTGTGGGGGCTTCGTTCAATTTTTCTTCTAGATGAAGACTCCATATGTAAATGTATCGTGTTGTTTCTCGAAAGTCTTTTAATAAGGTTGAGAAAAGGCTAGGATGTATTTTCAGGGTTTGGTCAAAGAGGTTATGGAAAATGGTAATCTTGTGCCAGAGGGATTTTAAGTCTTTTGAGTCTGTCATATTTCCTAATGGTCAGATATAACTTTTTGTAGTTTTCTAAAGGTTAGGGCGAGATGATCATTTAGTTCTATTTCTCCTTGTTTTAAGCTATTTTTATGCAAAAGGGATTCTATGGCTTCATCTATTTGGGGAATTTCTTGTTTAAAAGTCAGCGAAATGTCTGACAAATTTTGTTGAATTTTAAACAACTGTTCTTTAAATTTTTGGATTTCTAAATATATAATATGGGTATTGTTAGGGTCTCTTTGAAATTCCTCTATAATATCTATTTGTATTTTTATTCTATCTAGGAGATTTTTTTTATTCGGTTAACCCTTTCTATTAATATTTGTATGCTCTCGCTTTGCCCTGTTTTTCATACATTTTGTCCTTCCAGAAATCTCTTTATTTCATTTATAATTTGCTGAGGTGTTTCTTCCATGCCTGCGCTTTCTCAACTGCTGGTATAATTTCATTAGATAACACTGGTCAACAAAAAATAGTTTTTTTTAACGAGAACAAGAACACTCATTTCTGGGTAACATCGAGGCGCTGATTCCGAATCTGGCATTAGTTTTCTTCTAGCTCATCAGGATTTTTAGATATGAGGGGCGTGGTGTGTGAGATTGTGTGTATTTTGTATCCCTTAAATGACAATATCTCTGCCATTATCATGGCTGTTGTTCAGGTTTTAACATAGGCTACTAACCACATTAGCATGCTGTTATACCTAATTTAACAAATTTGAAAAAAGATGTAACAAAAAAGATTAAACAAGTTTAATGTACTGGTGTGGTTGTTTACCAACAGAATGAAGATCGGACAATGGGCAAACTCTTTTTTGTTAATTGTAGTTGACTCGGCGGAACACCGCGTGCCTCTGTTCAACACTCGCTTGGTTGACGTTTAGCTGTATTGTCGTAACCCTAAAACATAAAATAACAAACAATGTGCTCATAAACTAATTAATACACTAATTACTTACAAAAGTGGCGAGCCGAAATAGATTCCAGAGACACGATAGATTATAAACACAAGCACTGGCTACGCAAGTCTAGATCAAATAAAAAATGTCATTAATTAATACAAACTCTAACTAAAGCTATAAGTGCTGTCCGAAAACTAAAATAATTCTAAACAGGTGCCCAGCTTCCTTAACAAAGAAAAAACTACTACTACTAAGCTAATGCAACACAAGAGATCCAAATAGATTGCAGTGCGAGATGTGCTAGGCAAACTACGCAAACCGGATTGATTACTCGTTTTTGATTAGCAGGCAAGCACGCAAAATCATTTAAAAAAGATTAAACAAAAAGGCACGAGTAAACTAAATCAGTAGTCTTGAAAAAGAGTGTTTATTGGCAGCCTTTAAACAGCTGTATTTGGGTGATTTTCAAATAGTCTTTTCGGGGTAGCTTCTACAAAACTGTTTTTCAGAATAACACATGTGGAAAATGTTGATCGCAATCTGGGTACCACTTAATACTGCAATCAAATACTAGTTTAAATGAGGAAAACTTAAAAATGTTTGACATATGATTTCCGTTTGTATGGATGGTTTGCATCATCACGATACAACATCCAGCAATAATCACCGATCATACCCTCATTCCAAACTCCTTTATACCTTTCTTCCATAGCTTGGATATCTTGGTGAAATCTTTCACCTTGCTCATCACTAACTGCTCCAAGAATTTTAGGAAAAGAGTCGAGGTGTGAATGAAGAAAATGCATCTTTAAGGACATGCGACACCCCATCTCTTGTATGCCGCAAGCAACTCTGCAACGCCTTCTTGATACGAATTTGACATTTCCCAAAAAATTAGAGCAAATCCATTTAAATGCATGCCAAGCTCATAGTTCCAATGTATTTAATGTTTTTTCAAACTTTGGGTCTTCAAAAACTTTCCGAATCTGTGAACCAACAAAGATTCCTTCTTTCAACTTGGCTAGGCTTAGCTTGGGAAACTTTTTACAGAGAAATTCAAAACCATTCGAATTCTGTTTTGCCATAGCTTTCACAAGGTTCTTCATTAATCCTAGCTTGATATGCAATGGTGGCATTAAAACTTTATCGGGATTTACTAAAGGGATGTGTTGGATATTTTTCACTCCAGGTGCATATGAATTCCTTTTCCGTCATTCTTTTGTTTCATAGTGTGCTGTGCAGGGGCGCGACTATCCCACAAACATAAAAAGCAACAGTGTTTCGTAAAACCTCCTTACAATCCCATCAAAATTCCAATTACTTTAAGGTCCCCACATAAGCTCCACTGGTAGTCAGAATAGTGAATCGCATTCAACAAAATTTTAATGCTGTCATAAGATTCTTTTAACTGGGCAGAGTGTGCAATAGGGATGGAGGGTTTTTTATTTCCAATGTGTAGAAGAACTGCCTTCAAGCTTCTCTTTGAGGAATCAATAAAAAGCCTCTATTCGTTCACAATGGGAACTATACTCAGAGTTTGAAACAGCTCTTCAACATCATGGCAGTAACAAAGAGGTCCCTCAACTTTAAAGGCCGAAGATAAGTCCCGATTGAGCTTCCTGTAGTAACTTACTTTGATATCTCTTTCAACCATATTTCGTTCTTTTAACCTTGATGCAAGGAGCTCCGCCTTTTCCTTAGAAAGACATAAATCTCTAATTAGGTCATTTAGATGTTTTTGTGAAAATAAGATGAGATCTTCTATGGTGTCAGAGTTGTGTTCATCAGTACTGCTATCAGTAGTATCAAGTCCATGTAGCGGAGGTACTGGTGGTGGCATTGAATCATCATGAGGAACTGGGGTCTTTGCTGAATCCAAATTGGGATATGCTATTTTGTCTCTCTCTTTAAAGGAAAACCCTTTGTTTGGTAAGACAAAAATAGCAATCTTGACAGTGATCTTTAGATTCACGCCAAATCATTGGGACGGAAAAAGGCATAGAAGGAGACCGTTTATTTAGCCAGTTGTGCAAGCCTAAACAGCATATCTTGCATATTTTATGGGGTGCCCAGGTCTTATCTTGGTCGCCTAATGGGCAACCAAAATATGCCGTATACATCTTCTTGATATCATGAGTGACAACTTCTTGATATTTCTTTGCTGTTTTTTGCTTGTAAACTTTCCACAGACAAAGCAAAATCGATCTGAATGGTTTAAGCCAGAGGTTCCCAAAGTTTTCAAACTCACGACGCACTTCCTTCTTGTAATACAGATCGCGACGCATGAGAAAGAAAATTTGACTTTATTAATATGAAGTCATGAATTTAAAACAAGGAAAAGTTTTATAACACATGCACATTTAATCAATGCGATACGTGAGCTTGTTTCCGTGCACATAAACGATCATAACGCGGCTGAATGTCCGATATCGCCAGACGCAGTTCTCTTTCAACGTTAATTTTAGATCGATATTTGGTCTTTATTACTGCAACGGCGGAAAATCCAGCCTCACACAAGTAGGATGTGGCAAAGGGAATTAAAATTCTCAGAGCAGACTTAGCTATACACGGGTATAGAGCATTTGCTTCCATCCAAAATTCAATCATTGGTCGCGTCATGTGACACTTCAAATTATTGTCACAAGACAGGTCAATAAATTCTTCTTTCTGTGCACCGTTAAATATTGACGGAGGATTTTCATTCAGGAATGGATTTCTTACCCATGCATGGCAAGAAAGATCCTCAGTAAAGTACTTTTGAAAGTGGGATTCTAAGTTGTTCAAATGCCCGGTTATTATTTCAGAAACAGTGGGTGGTAGATCGGTTAGGTTCAGGTTAGATAGCATTCGAGTGATACAGGAAAAATATTCAGACCCAGAATGACTTGAAATATCATTTTTCCAAAAAATAATTTTCTTCACAAAGGCATAAATTTTATCCGACATCTCCAAAATATTCCCGCCTCTTCCTTGCATGCTGGTATTGAGGTTGTTGAGCTTCTCAAATATATCACACAAATAGCTGAATTGGAGTAAAAAGCACTCATTTTTGAAATTTTCGGCGCTTGCATGCGATTCAGTTTCCAGAAATTGAAGTATTACTTCAAGTAAAATGTACACCCGAGCCAGCGAATTTCCTAACGTCAACCAACGACTAGTCGCATGAAAGAGAAGGGTGTTGTACGTAGCATTAGAATCATCACATAATTGTCGGAAAAATCTTGCTTTCATCGGACGCGTTTTCACATAATTTATAACTTTCACAACCTCGTCTACCACAGAACTCAAATCTTTGGACAAATTGTTAGCTGCCAACGACTCCCGATGTATCATGCAGTGAGTCCACTTTGCATGAGGTGCATGATCTCGTACCAAGCTTTGAAGCCCGTTATATTTGCCAGACATTGAACGCGCACCATCCGTACATATCCCTACAAGATTTTCCCAAACCAGATCATTCTCTTTAAAAAAAGTGTCCACAATTTCGAACATATCAATTCCTCGACAACGAGATGTTATTGGCTTGCAGAATAAAAGATCCTCAATGATGCATTTGTTGGTTAAACACACAAATCTCACGTAACAAATTAAATGAGCATCCATACTGCTATCGGTAGCCTCGTCTAACTGAATAGCAAATTCGCAGCCCCTCAACTTGGAAACTAATTGCTCGTTAATATCAACTGCCATGTCTTCAATTCGGCGGCACAATGTATTGTTCGACAAAGGTACCATTTTAATTTTCTGTGCAGCCTTTTCACCTAGCATGCAAGTTACCATGTCAATAGCCGAGGGTAGAATTAATTCTTCCGCAATCGTGTGTGGCTTTTTGCATTTTGCTACTCGATATGCAACTTTATACGACGACAATAGTGCATTTTGTGGAGTCTGGTTACGGGAGAACGTATCAAGAGCAGCTTTCTGCCCTTGTAATTCCGACAATTTACGAACAAAAAATTCCTTTGGTTTATTGACTAAAGTTGCGTGAGATGTAGAGAGGTGCCGCTTTAACTTGTTAGGAAGCATACTTTCATTTGCCAATATTTTACCACATATCACACACTGTGGGGAGTCTTCACCATTTCGAAACTCACATGTAAATCCAAATGAGATGTAATCAGGGTCGTATTTGCGTAACTTCTTCTTTGGGTCTTTTTCAGTTACCTTTCTTTTTACGGGAGCTTGTTTTAAAAACATTGCGTTGATTTCGTTAATAGTAGCACATTATTTAGTCATTGCCTTATTTAGTCTTATTGCCTTATTGTTATGTAACAATGGCAAACTAGTCAGGCAAGTAAAAACAATGTAGCATTGTTGCAGATTTGATAATCATATGTCAAGTTGTAGGCCCACACGCCGGCAGAGCAGATAGGAACGGAATTTTTTTAGGAAATAGATAGATATTTTGCGACGCACCTGAAATTATCACGCGACGCACCAGTGCGTCGCGACGCACAGTTTGGGAACCTCTGGTTTAAGCAGTTTCTAGGCATTATGAATAGGCCTATATTAGAAATTACTTGTAGAAATACTATAATGTAAAGGGTGTCCCATTAAGACGGATCGAAATTAGCAGTAAATAAAACAGTGTTATCGGTGAAAATTTATTGATTTCTCTATTGGATCATGTCGTCTGATTCTTGGCGATTATGTATGAAATACAATATCGCCCAAATGTCCGCCAAGGCTTCGGTGGCACACCTCCACTGGATGGTCAAAGTTTTTGATGACGTTTTCTGCATAGTTCGTCCGCGATCTCACCAATATGCCTTCTTATCTCATCCTTAAGCTGTTGAACTGTTGTTGGCTTGTTGGCATAGACCTTACTTTTGAGATAACCCCACAGGAAGAAATCTAAAGGCGTCAAATCGCATGATCGTGGTGGCCAATTGACTTCGCTGTTGCGAGAGATGATGCGACCTGGGAACTTTTCATTCAAAAGGCCGTTGTTGCATTGGCTGAGTGGCATGTGGCGCCGTCCTGTTGAAACCACACATCTTCAACATCCATACCATTCAATTCAGGCCATAGAAAGTTGGTTATCATGGCACGGTATCGCTCGCCTGTCACCGTAACAGAATTCCCGGCTTCATTTTTGAAGAAATATGGCCCAATAATTCCGTTAGCAGAAAATGCACACCAAACAGTGACCTTTCGTGGATGCAGAGGCTTTTCAACAATCTACCTTGGATTTTCATGAGCCCAAATACGACAATTCTGTTTATTAACGAATCCACAAAGATGGAAATGGGCTTCATCACTAAAGATGATTTTTTTTTCTAAAAATCATCATCGGTTTGTCTCTATTCGTGCACCCAATTGACGAATGTACGGCGCTTCAAATGGTCATCAGGCTTCAGTTCTTGTGTCAGTTGAACTTTGTAAGCGTATAGAGACAAATCGTTTGTCAAAATTTGTTGTAACGATGTTCTGGAGAGGTTCAATTCCTGCGCGCGATGACGAATGAAGGTGTCTGGGTGCTCGGCCACACTTTCACGTACTGCAGCAATGTTTTCATCTGAACGACGTAAGCGAGCACGCGATGGTGTTTTCACATCTGCCACTGACCCAGTTTGTTTGAATTTACGAACAACTTGCACAATTGCCTATTGCACTCTCGGTTGGTCGATTATGTTGACCAAAAAACTCACGAAGTGCGCGAAATGCATTTTTGTTTGAACGTCCATTTTCGTAATAGGCTTCAACAACTTTAACACGTTGTTCGATTGTTAATCTTTGCATGGTTGAAATTGCCAAAGACTGAAATTGTTAAATCTAAAACAAACAAAAGAAATTCATTTGACACTTAGACATAATTCACATTAAAAATCTGTCCAAGTTATTGGGACACCAAAACTTTGACCATCCAGTGGAGGTGTGCCGCCGAAGCCTTGGCGGACATTTGGGCAATATTGTATTTCATACATAATCGCCAAGAATCAGACGACATGATCCAATAGAGAAATCAATAAATTTTCACCGATAACACTGTTTTATTTACTGCTAATTTCGATCCGTCTTAATGGGACACCCTTTATATTACTATTTTACACCTGCAGAAATAACTAATTTATTTGATACAACATATTGCCATATACTGTTAATATAATTCCCTCAGTTCCGCCTGGTATGTTCCTACATTTTTCACTCTCTACACTTACTGTAGACTACTTAAATAAACTTCCAAAAATATCCTTCCATCCTTGCCTTGTCATTCAGAGCTTGTACTTAGGTTGTTTTACCACTTAAGAATGTTATTCTGTGACGCCATAATGCAATGTTCTATTGCATTTGGACTGTAAAATGCTTAGCAGCAAAAGTTGATTTAAAATTATATAAACCGAAATATCTCAAAAACCAGATGTGCTAGAGAAAAAGTAAAATCCTTTTTGGAATCTGCATCAAAAATACTTTAAGATAGGCTCATCAGAATCTTCGTTTAAAATTTGCTGTTGACCAGTGTAATAGTTATGAAAGATTCTCTTTTGTTAAGAAAAAAAAAGGAAAGTAATGGGAAATTTGGGAGGTGAATTAAAGTCCATGTGTTGTTTGCAAGCATAGAGGAAGTCAAGTCATATGTTGTCTAGCCGCTTAATTTTGATAGATCGCATTGTTTGCGATCGTGCGGTTTCTAACAACTTCGTTGTATTAGAATGTTCCTGATTGGCCGGTGTATAGTTCACATAGGGACGCCTGTCAGCATAATTTCCTGCAGATTCAGATGGGCGCCAGTCTCGGCGTGACATGTCCCGTAGCGAAACTTATTTAATCGCGGATTATCCTGCTTTCGTTGAAAAGACATGTTAATTTTTCGTTTGAGTTCGCCGCACTTCGGATTCGTTTGCAAAATACAGCAGAAGATGCAGAGGGCCAAAATAATTGTCGCGATTGGAATGAGTACTGGTAAGAGGGATTTTCGAATTTTCCATAGTCCATTTCCAATGGTCGAAGTTATTCCATCGACTGCATCTCCCAAGACATCTCCGACCATGTCAGGGATAACTTCCACGCCTTTTTTTATATCGTTGAGTATTTTATCAAAGGAGGCATCATATTGGCTGAAGTTTATAGATATATTGGGGGGGTTCCATCTTGTATCGGTTAGGTTTATATAAGTGGGTATTTGTGAATTAATTCGTTTAATTTTTTTTATAGCAATTAGGGTTTTATTTCTTTCCCGTTTGAATTTTAATTCGTGGTCGAGAAAGGTGTTATTGTCTCGCTTAAATTCTTCTTTAATTTGTGGAACTCCTTGTTGTATATATTCAGCGTATCTTTTGTAAAAGAAGTTACCCTGTGAGATCTTGGTTAAGTAGGCGGTAGTATTGGTAAATAGGGGTCTGCCCGTTTTATTTTTCATTTCTGGAGTTATTAGTCTATCTAACTCAAGTTCGGTTAACGTCAGTTCGTTAAAGGTCTGAGATTGTTTTAGGTACATATCCAAATCCCGCAGGAGTATTTGCCTATTAGCATCAATTTCGCTTTGTAGGAAGGTATTAGTGGTTTGTTGAATGGTTTGTGGTGTTAGGGTTTGTATTAATGCTCTCATTATAGCTTGGTTTTGGATTTCGTTAACGGCTTCCAACGAGTTAATTTTTTCTGCCAGATCTCAGACATTTTCTTTCATTTGGCTAAAGTGGGCGTTAGTTTCTGTTTCGAGTTGATTGAGTTTATCATCTATCTCTTGCCTAAGTGATAGTCCCGTAGCTGTTCCAGTAATAGCAGATTCGGCGGATGACACTAAGAACGTCAATAGTACGACTCCTCCGGTAATCTGTCTTTTGTGTCGTTTCATTTTTTGTAGGTCAGTAGGAATGTCAAGGTTACCGTTCGACCCATACAATTGTATTGGGTTTTCTGGGAACTTTGGTTGGTTCGTTGTGGGATCGTAGTGAACTTGATCAAAGAAGGCTAACTTGGCTAACACGTTTCCCACTAGGACGTTGCATATCGCTTTTTTTGAAACTCTCCTTTTGCATGTTATGTCGTGTTTTGTCATTGAAGGATAGGTAGTATACGAGCTCGTATGTTCTTGTATCTGGGTTATAATGTAAGGGTCCATCATTATATCATCTGGGTTGAGCATATGGCTTTGGGGATATTAATCGGAGTCCCAATGGTTCTTCTATGCATTGTTGCTTATTCGATTTTTGGAAATTATCATAGGATCTATTCCAAGCAGAAAAAGGATAAAAATTTTCTTGGATTAGAACGTCAGTGGATATCGGTTTGAATGCCATTTCGAGCTTCGTCACAGAACATATTACATCGCCTTTTATCCAGACGCGTTGTATGTCATAATTGAAGCAAGTTTTTCCATTGATGCAACAGGGCGATGAATAACCGGTTCGCCATTCGTATGAGTCCATTCCATAAAAGAAGGAATTGGACAGATCACAACATTGCAATGAGGAGGGGTGGTTGTGTAAAGGGGTGCATCCGGGGTTAGAACATACTGATACCCATCGATAATTGTCGGTTACCTTACAATCTTGTCGTCTATAATACAGGCGCATTAAGACGTCAGTCTCTTTGTTATACGTTGTTTCATGATGTGGTGGGAGGCCGTTCTCGTATATACATTCCACGTGCGTTTTTAGTTCGCAGTTTATTAAAGTTTCTTGTGTGGAGCAATTTGATTGGATACTGGCACTATCGTTCATAAGTGAGATGACCTTTATTTTACATATTTGAAGGAAATCAAGGGCATTCTGTTTCGGCATTTTTGTGGTGGATTTTTGATCCCAGTCCCATTCGTGTCGCCATTTGTTGCCGGTCTTTCGGATCACTACCACATCTTTTTCCAAGACTTTTGGAGAAATAGGTGGGGATATACGGGCGATATCTCTCTCGCAAAGACACTGTCTTTCCATTTCACTTACATTCGTCCAATATTTTCCTTGAGGGACATATTTGTCCGTAAAAGTAATGCCTTCCATAATGGCAAACCCGAATATTTTGGAATACAGGGTGGGCCATAAGTTTCCATACATAGGCAAAATAAACATTTTATGTTGAAAAACCATTTTTATTTATATAATGTGCTCTATATGATTCCCATTGTTTTCAAAGCACATATTAACCCGTGTTTCCCACTGTTGATGAACACGCATCAGCACATTTGAAGGTATGCTTCTAATGGCGTCGGTGATTCGCTCTTTTAGGTGATTTATGTCTTGTATCTTTACCTGATACACCATAAACTTCAAATGCCCCCAAAGATAGAAATCAAGAGGGGAGAGATCTGGAGATCTTGGAGGCCACTCTACAGGACCACGCCGACCAGTCCAAGCATCCGGAAACTGCTGATCCAAAAACCGACGCACTTGAATACCATAATGAGGTGGAGCTCCATCTTGCTGGAAGTAAACTGGGTAGTCACCTTCCTCGTTTAGCAGGGAAGGGAGAATTTCTTCTTGCAACATATTAAGATACTTTCCTGCATTAAGATTTTCACTGACAAAAAGTGGTCCAATAATTCTGTCTCCCCATATCCCGGCCCACACCATCAATATCCCGGCACCTTGCATCTTCGTCGGACTCAGCCATTTAGGATTCTCGTTACTCCAATAACGTAGATTTTGCCGATTAACCTCTCCATTGACGTAAAAATTTGCTTCATCAGTAAACAAAATCTTAGTAGAAAAGTTTGGATCCTCGTTCACATTACTTAATGCCCATTCACAGAACTCCATGCGTCTATCCGGGTCATCTTCACTCAAATGGTGTGCCATATGCAATTTGTATGGATGCCATTTGTTTGCTTTTAAAATGCGCCTGATACTCGATCTGCTGACACCACTTTCTGCAGACAACCGTCGCGTGCTTTTTCTGGGACTCTGTACAAGCGCTGTAAGTATCGTAGCTGTTGTGTTTTCATCGGTGGCCGTACGTCTTGGACCACTTTTTGGTTGATCTGCAACATTTCCAGTTTTCTTAAACTTGCTAATAAGTTTAGCCACAGTGTCATGTGTGATGTTCGTTCCATGTTTTCTGTTGAAGTTCAGTGCAACCATGCGACTGCTTCCCGACCCAGCCATCAGTATAATTTCAATTCGTTGCTCTTTCGTCAAACGCATCTTCTAGGGTATGTGGAAAACAAAAAAAATACACTATGTATGTATTATAACAAAAACAAATACACTATATATCTGGAAAATAAAAAAAATACAATATGTATGGAAACTTATGGCCCACCCTGTAGAAAGGAAGAGGTTGTTTAAAAGAGACTTCGGACGTCGAATCCTTCCATAATTGGTCGAGGCTAACTGCCTCCCAAGTAGCATTTTCGGATCTTTTCCATTGATTTGGTAAGGGGTAGGAAGGAGAGGGATAAAAGGTTCCGTTTGTTATAGCGAGGTAGGACTGGCAACTAGCTGTGACGTCGCATAAAGATAGTGAGGTTAATGGAATCATTGATTGTGTTCTTCGTATTTGTGGATTTAGGCTTCGTGTTTTATTAACATGGCGACGAGTTGTGTTATCCGTGTACGGGCCTCGCCCTTTTAAAAATGTGAAATGGGCGATATAGATTAAAAGAAAAAACTAAACAGTGAGGAAAACGAGTACAAGGGATTGGAACAAACCATCACCAAGAGATCGCGTCAGGAATGTAAAAAGTGAGCCGTGATTTTCGAAGCAATAGTATGAGTTGAGGAATCGTTGGAAGGTATCAGAAGAGAGACAAGTAATATTACTGGAGGATGCGGGAACAATGGAGTGGAGGAGGGTAGCAGTAGAGAGTGTGGGGATATATCGACCGGGACGATAAGTATGTGTGAGGGGTAGGATGCGTCGACGGAGTAGAAGGGAATTCAGAAAGAAAATAATAGAAAGGAGAAGAGAGATACTTGTTAGGATTAAAATGACGAGGGAGTAATGAGGAAAAAGAGGAGTAGTACAAAGTGGTGTTGTGGGAATAGGTAATCGTATGTTTTCATGGACATGAATTAATTCTTGTATGTCATCATTAAGTTGTGTCTGGATGTATTCAAGGTGAGTAATAGCGTCGTCATTAGCGTGAAGAAGTTTATGAAGGATAGTAACGTTTTTATGTGGAGGTAGGGTAGTTGTAGGGAATGTAGGGGAGGTACTATTACGAGAAGTGGTTGAAATAAGTATACGAAAACCAGTTTGGCCAATTGTACTGTCGGTGTTAAACGTGAGGGTAGCTGCTGAACAAATAAGGGGTATAGAGAAAGGATAGGAATAGTAGGGGCCAGCCAAAGTACGGGGCTGGCGTAGGGAGGGGGAAGTTATGGTGAGAATATCTATTGTTTCTGTAAAGAAAATTTTAAAGTAAAAATAGAGACATGTGTTAGGAGGGGGTGGCCACAAATCAACGGCAAGTGGATTAAAAATTATAATGGCCATAAGGATAGTAGGGGGCAAGATAGCGTTGTAGGGGTTGTGGAGGCAATGAAACTATCGGTGCAAGGTGCATAAGGGTATGTTTTTTGTTGTAGGGTGCGTATAACAGTAAGACTGAAACCGGGATATTGTCCAAGGGAATCAGTAGTAAAATAGAGAGTAAGATGAGTAAATGGGAAGACATACAGGGTGTTTTTTCTTGCAAGGCCTTGGAAAATATATATAAGATCGCCTTCATGTAAGACCTTCAGATAGTCGCAACAACGATTCTCGAGGTAAAGAGAGTATATTTTAAAATAGATATTAAAGGGGGAAGAGGTTTGTAGAAACCAGGTGCGAGTGAGATAATTAGGGTAAAAGTCAGTGGGATATCCATCTGATGAAATATTGAGATCGGTTGTGGTCAATCGTATCGTTTGTATCGTCGTTATTTGCTGTCCATACGTGCATATGGTGGCGCAGAGTAAAAATGTGGAGTAGAAGAGGTATGTTTCCATCTGTAATCATGAAAGGCGAATCAGTAAATTGAACGGAATGCTCTGTGAGACTATAAAAGTGTTCATGGATGCGGTGCGATATACATTTATATTGTGAGTACGAAGAGTCTGAGTATCAATGGCGAAGATCAAGGGTTCGCCCTTGCGTAATGCTCGCTGATAGATATGAGAATCATAAAGTTGGGGAGGGCTTATCGAAGAGAAATGAATGTGCCACTTGTTCATGAGTGAAAGGCCATAAGTCCGGATAGAGGATAAACATTGAAGGGTTGTAATATGATATAAACGTAAAGGGGGGCCATCATATAAATCAGGTGAAGGTAGGCTACCATTCTTGGAGTGGCCGTACTTTGCCATAATGCCTTTTGAAGTGAAGGCGAGGCGTGTTTCTTGCTGATGGCGAAGATGTTTAATGAGTTGTCGCGAAAGTCTATTAAGGATAGCAGGAGCGACAAAAAGGGTAGGAAGGATTGTCCGATCGTTTTCTTCGGCTTGCAGCTGTTGCCTTGCCATGCGAGACAATGAATCCGAAGTAAAAATTTGCTTAGATGGTTTTTGAACTATAGAGTCATTAGGGTAAAGAGCAATGGTCTGGAGGAAACGTGTGAGTAAGAAATCTTTTGGGGTTTTTCCTTTGGCATAATTTTGGAAAAGGTGGTAAATTCCCATGTTATCAGTGATAATGTGAAAAGGATAAATTCGGAGGAGATAATGGTACTTGAGGATGGTGCATTTGAGGGCATCCAATTCTTTTCGGCAAGGATGTGCGTCTCTTTCAGCGTTAGTTTTCCATGCCTGAGAATGATATGCAATAGGTAAAATTCGTTCGTTTTCTTGCTGATATAACAAAGCACCATATCCATAATCAGAAGCATCAGTCTCGTGGAAGAGAAGTGAGTCAGGAGAATGATGAGTGAGGCAGGAGGGATTTTCTAATAGTTCTTTTACTCAGTCAAAAGCTTGGAGCATGTCAAGGTTCCAGATGACCGGGATCGTGGTTGCTTTAGTGGCAGGGACGCCACCTGTTTGGTTGTCAAAAAAAATGTAATATCTGATTAAGTTTGAGGACGTGGTCGGCTATATAACGGAGGGCTCCTAAGAAGGAACGTAGGTTATAAATGGTACGAGGTGGGGCTAGGAGAGATTAGGCGCGTATGCGAGTAAGTTGGATTGTTTGCTGTCCCGGAGATATGGCTTCTCCAAGAAGATGCACTATGCGCTTTCCAATGAAGCTTTTGCCAATAGAGAGGGTAAGCTTGTAAGAAGCTAATTGTTGAAAAAGAAGTTGTAAGAGAAAAAGATGTCGCTCAACTGTCTTGGTAGCCACAAAAATGTCATCCATGTAAATTGCGAGGTGTTTCTCGGAGGTCGTTTCGGGGAACCGTCGGTGAAAAGCTGTTTGGACCGGTTCCCAGATGGCTGCATTCATGTTGCGCTGCCATATCGATGGGGAGTTTAAGTATCCCATTGGCATGCAACGCATGCAGAGTTGTAAGGAATGGTGGGCGATCCCAAAATAGGTTCGGTCTTCTTTTTTTACCCGACAATGAAAAAAGGCTTTGCTTAAGTCTAGCAAGGAAAAGATCTTTTTGTTAGATGCAATTTGGAAAATGTCGGGAATTAGTGGCAAAGTGTTTTCTCCTTTTTGGACGTGCGTGTTAAGGGGGATAAAATTTTGGACCACTCTCCACTCTTGAGAGGGGTGGTAAGTGGGGAGTCTTTTTTGTTCTTCATTCACCTTTTGAGGTACCACAAAGAGGGCAGTTTTCTACTCGGCTGTGCCGTATTCGATGATGCCCATATCAAGGTATTTCTGAATATTTCTCTCAAGTGCTTCTCTCTGTGCGTCGCCCCTGATATTATATGCAGATGAAAGAAAAGGTGGGGTTTTAGGATCCTTGGGTGAGGTTTTAGTCCAAGCCCCTAGCGGGCTTGGACTATCTCGGACCACCATGGGATGTCTGCTCCCTGAATAAGGGGGCAAATTCCAGGCGGGGTCTAACGGTACTCCAACTGAAGCGTTTAAAAGCCTCCTTTATTTTTCGAGACTGAATGACTCTCGTGGGAAGGATTTGGAGATAAAAATTAAGATCTCCTTTCAGGATGGATTACTGGAGACAAACGAGGTAGCAATAGCATCAGCTATTTGGGTCGCTGAGGAGATTCTGGACTTACGAAAGATGGAGACGATTCGATTTTGTAACATACGATCACGAGCTGTGTTTCCGGGACCATGGGGGATTGTGTTAAGTATTTGTGTTAGCCATTTCGTTATGGTAACGCCATCTGTAAACGCGGGTGTCCCATCCAGTTCAGCTTTAAACTCCTCAAGGGAAATGTGTGCGTTATTATTAGCGGGGGAAGGGACTAGTAGCTCTGGCTTCAATGGGCAAGGTTATCTTGTTCTATGACATGGAGATCATTAGGATGACGGTTGCGCCATACCTGATGGGCGCGGCGTGCAATCCTCAATCCGCGGCACTTCGTAATAGTAGTGTTCCTCACTCGGGCACCGGTTCTTTTTTAAAGACTTGAATTGGCTCTTCTGTGGAGTTCGAACACAGGATGGATTCTTTTTTATTGATTTGTCGACGAGACGATCAACACCAAGATTTTATCAATTATGTTATTAAAATTTTAGTCACAACTTAGAACCTTATTCAAATAGAATAAGCTTTGCTGGCATCTGGTTTAAAGAAAACAACCATTCAACAACAATACATTTATCTTTACTTAATGCAGTGGCAATTAAAAGCCACTATCTTAGTCGTTTCGCTTAGTCTAATGAGTAAACCTCAGCAATCGTAATGTACAACTCATACTGTTAGCAGTTGTCTGAAAAATGTAACCTATCAGGCCGGATACTATAGGAAACCATGACTACACTGTGTCTACACATTTGTTTTTTTACATATACATCACAAATTTTTGACCAGGTAACAAAATTAACTGCAAAAATGTTACTGTAATGCATAATGTAAACGAAAACACAACGTTGTTAGCAGTAAAGATAGGATTTTAGAATGAAAACAGGTTTTTGAATTCATCTTGAAATTATAACGAGATTGCCCGAAAAATGTATTTAACTTGGATGGGAAACCTTTTGCGATTTTCTATCTTTTGGTCTTAAAAGGAGATTTCTGGCACAAGCGGTTATCGAGGCATAAATTAGGGGTCTTAAGAGGCCCCCAAATATAAATCAAATGCAAAAAACTTTATCTATGGTATTTGGGGCCAAAAATGCAATCTTTTACCATCTGAGACTGAAAAAATTTAAGTAAATTTTTTTGAAAAACTTTAATAGATTCAGTCAAGTCACATGTGCAATCAGTTTGTGACGTGATAAAAAATCTTTGCCCAGAATGCCAAACTCAATATCACAGACACAGAAATTGCTGCTAAACCAGCCTGCAAAACTGAGGCAAGCAGCCAATGACTGAAAGAAAACCTTTACTCGGTGTTTGGAGAGGCGGTGTTCTTGCTAGTTGCAGTCGGTGATGATCCAACCGCGCTAATGGAAAATGGAAAAAAACGGCACCGGTGAATCAAAAAGCGGCTTTAGAAGAAGTGTCAGTGGTGAAAACCGATAATTGTAATTAGAGAACTGGGTGGCAGAAGGGAAAATGTGTAATCGCAATGGTGGAGAGGGCAAGATAAATAAAAAACAGCAATTTTTGCAGCTGATTGCGTTTCGCGGAGTGATAATAAAGCAGTGTTGGTTAATCGAATGCATTGCTTTTTATCAAAGAATATATCTGTAATCAAGTGCGATTGACGTTTGATGGGGAGTGCCCGGGGTAACTGGGACCCTCGGTAAGGCCAACAGCCATTCTGACCCAATCCAAACGGGGCCGGGGACCGCACCACCACGTTGAGGGGGCTGTTGATTGGTGCAGGAATTTCGGCTGGCCTCCCTCCTTGCTTTGCTCGTTGGACTCGATCTTTCTGATAGGCGCGCTTCCGTGGTCTATCAAAATCACAAAAGTCGTTCCTTTCGAATCCGTCGAGGTGTTCCGCAAGGATTCGTTCTTGGCCCTGTACTTTTCTCTCTCTTCATTAATGATCTTCCGGCCTCTCTGCCTTCTTCCATCAGCTGTTCTCTTTACGCTGACGATCTGCCCGTTTGGTCCTCCTTTCCCTCGGTCTCCACTGCGGTGGAGGCCACACAAGGAGCTCTGTTTTGATTGGAGCGCTGGTCTGAGTACTGGTGTCTTCCTTTTAATCCGAGCAAATGTGAGGCCTCCTTCTCAGTGGATCCCCACCAAGCTAACCTCCAACCCAACCTCCTCCTACTCGGCTCCCGCCTCCGTTTCAATCCCACTCCAACTTTTCTTGTGGTCACCTTCGATCGCACTCTTTCCTTTTCTAAGCATGTATCTCGCTGAAGGCCCAGTTTTTTCCCACGTCTCAAGGCCTTACGCTGTATCTCTGCTTCCTCATGGGGCCCCTCTAAGGAGTCCCTCTCTGTTCTGTACAAATCTCTTCTTTGGACCCTTCTCACTTACGCTTCACCCGGATGGTTTCCTTTCCTAAGCGCTATCAATTTTACCAAATTGGAACGCCTCCACCGAGCAGCCAGTCGCGCCATCACCGGCTGCCTCTTGCCCTCCCCTATCCCTGTGCTTCTCTTCAAGGCTTCTCTACCTCCTCTACGAGTCACTCTGACTCATTTCACTCTTTTATCTTATGAGCGGGCTCTTCGTCTCCCAACCTCCTTCCCCATCTCAGGTTTGGCCAGACTTGGAGTGAGGCCAAGACTCTGCAGATCGTCCTGAAAAGCTTTTGCGTCCACTCACCCGCTCATGCTTTCTTCTACTTGTTCTAGGTAGGCTCTTCTTGCTTGCCCTCCCTCACCTCTTTGGAATCTGCCTTCGTTCAACCTGGAGTCCACCTCTTCCACTCCATGCTCTCGCTCTGTTCCCCCTCTTTCTCGCCAAGGTGCGGCTCTCACCCACCTTGACTCTCTCTCCCCTCATGATCTGGTGCTTTGGACAGACGGCTTTGTTCCTTTTCCTTTTGGCAAGGGTGGTTCCGGCATTCTTGCCAACTGCTCTCTCTGTGGCACTGAGGCCACTCTTTCCTTTTTGGCAAGCCCAGTATGTTCGAGTTTTTCCGCTGAAGCCTGCGCCATTCTGCACGCTCTTTGCTGGTCTCGGCAACACCATAAAGTCTGCCATTTCTCTTCTCTTCTCCTACTATCTGATTCTCATTCTGTCCTCGCCACCCTGTCCTCTCCTCCATTTTTCCTTTTATCTCAAACTCTGTGGCAGATCTGGCAGGAACTGTCTTCTCTTTTCTCCTGTTCTATTAGACTACAATGGGTCCCCGGACACTCGTTTCTCCCGGGGAACGACGCGGCTGACGAGCTGACCAGACGGGGTGCGCTACTCTTGCCCTCCGCAATCCCTTGTAGTCTCTCTCCTCTTACCTCTCGTATCCACTCTCGTCTTATCTCGGACTGGAGGCGTACTGTCTCATTGAAGTATTTTGACACCCAGGTTCCCTCGATTTCCACCGAGGAACTTGTGCTCCCTCGTCATGCTCGCTGTGTCCTCTCTCGTCTTTGCTGCAACGGACACAGCCTTCTTTTAGGTTTTTATCTCTCTAGGATTGGCAGAATCGAGAATCCTTCCTGCAGCGCCTGTGGACACTCGTCCTAGGACACCTCTCATCTCATTCTGCACTGTCCAGCTACGGACTCTTTGCGCCGCTCTCACTTTGGCGACTCTCTGTCTCTGTACGACCTCTGGTCCAGACCCTGTTGAGTTGCTCGGCTTCTGTGGCTCCATGGTTTTCCGCCGTGCCCCCATCCCTCGGAAGGGGTCGGGTAAACAACAACATTGATGTTTGATAAGAAAGTTATAGTAAAACTATAACTTCACTGCTCCTTACTAAATTCTTTGTTCCAGTAGCTATGATGTTTTCTCTTTTTCTCTGATCGCAATGGCCACCATATTTTGAGACGTGAAGCTGCCTTACATCCCCTAGTTAAAGAGCTCCTAGTATAGAGTATTCATTTTTATCAAAGTAGACTTGAAGCAATAATTTTTACATCGTGGCATGTGGGACCTATTTTCTGAAAAATGGCTTTGCAGTTTATGGCTTAAAAATTACTAGAGAACTTCTTTGTTTCTTTAAGACCAATTTTGGTCGAACGGCTGCGAAAAAGTTAGCATCTCGCATCTTGGTCAAAAGTAAAGTGAACACTAGATGTTTCTGGTAACCTCCCTACGAAGAAAGTTCTCAACTTGCATTCGAATGGACGACACACGATTCTGTGAATTCGATTTCGTTGTAAAAGTTCAGCTTTTTACATGTCAGAATGCATCTACTTCACTAACTAAATGACTCAAGTTGCGAAACCGATGAATTTAGGTGTCGAGATGGGACCTTCTTCTCTGCTACTCACCATTAATTTCAAAAGATTAGTAACTTTTAGGTAAATTCCTGAAGTGGGCTATCCCGTTGTTCTAGAGTATTCTTATTTGAATCTGTGCTTGATTATTTAATTGTAATTATCGATATGCATAATTATTCAATCTTTAATTGTAATCGGGATTATATTGATAAAGCAAAGCTTTTTAAAGTGCTTGCTATTGTTACTTTTCAATTTTTGAAGAGACAAGGTAGTGACTATTGTCGCTTTCTTCAATTATTAGACGTGTATTCTGGTTACATTTGTTTTTTTATAAATTGGCTGAAGTAAGTCATTGCTGCTTCAACTGTTGTTGTATAGTTTCAATACCAGGCGTTTTAAATGTTTCTTATGAGTGCTTGTCAGTGGTATTGCCAGGATTTTTTGAGATGTGAAAATAGGCCGAGCTGTAGTGGTCTTAGATAATGAATGGACAAAGCCTTTCAGGTTCGATTAATTTTTTACCTAATGCAAATCATGGCAATCTGCACCGTTTGCTGTCATCATTTCAAAACATCTACTATTTGCATTCTTTGTTTTAAAATACTGTTGCGCGCCAGTTATATTGTAGTTATTGTATCAGTTCGTCTGTAGAAACGTTGTTACTTTACCGAAATCATTTTCCATTCGCCTACTGAGTCGTACATTATTTAATGCTGGCTTTAATGAGCGTTCATTAATTGGCTTTATTTGAGATTTATATGTTTTTCAAATTGTTATGTAAAGCTAGTTCACAATAGGCGTGGAATGCAGCTTGAACAACAGATCTTAAAATAGCGATAGTAAAAAATGTTGGCTGTTTTCGTTTCTACAGTTTCTGTGCCTAGTGCGAATCGAGCTTTAAAAATTTGGGTGGGTAAAGCGAGCGTTTTTCATTAATGCCGAGCGTTTTTGAATTAAATAATTAATTGCATGATGAGGATAATTCGATGAATTTTTTACTTGATCTGATGGTGGCTAAGTGCAAGCGGTGCTTATTTAGTTGGTTTGTTTATTGTGCTTGTGAAGCAAAGTTTTGTTCATGATAGATGTTTTTTACTTCAGTGCACTTGCGTTTGGTATTTGGGAACTCAAACTTTTTAAAACAATCAAAATCTGATCTTTTCTCTGACAATATGGTACCTATCAAAAATGTATCGTTACCTTTTAAGTCGCATGAGCATAAGTTACAGCCGTGGTCTTCAAATTGTCGCTGTCAATCCAAACCGGTGTCTTCTGCAGCTGACTGGGGATCTCTAGTTGATTTAATAAGACTTGATCTTTAAAAAAATGTCTATTTTGCTTTAGAACATAAACGTCTTCAGTTCCCCGTACAAAAGAAAATGTTACGCTTAAAGTCAGGGCCGCTAAGATCTGCGAAACATAAGTTTTTGTTTAAATCGAGGTTACCTGGTAAAAGTTTGGGGGCCACGAAATTGCAGGATACAAATCGGCACAAAAACAGTTTAAAAATAGCTTTGAAGTGTCAGTCGCCATTTCCACTCTCCCTCTGAAATAAAAAGATAAGTTATCTCGTTCCTTGGATCCCTATTCGCTTACATGATTCCTGTTGGTATTCCATGCTAGGAATTGCAAGGTTTTGAATGGATATGTGCATAGTTTTGTCACTAGTAGCCATCTATGTTCATCACTACATCACTGAACTCTCCCGATTTATTTCATTGTACGTGATACATGTATTAGTATTTCAGCATACATCAATAATATCGCGTTTACCGCTGTAAGCTCGGTTGGGTATTGCTTTATGTCATGTGCGAGTTGAAATAAAATGTAAATATTGCTTGTATTTCTTATATGTGTTTTGTCACGCCCGATTCTAAGAAACCATTGCTTATTCGGAAAGAAGTTGAAAATTGTATTTACGGATATGTCATTTTCTCACGTCCGGAAAACCTGTGTGACCTTAGGCTTAATTGTGGATACCATCGATCTGCAACCAAACAGAGGTTTAGATATTTAAGGCGTTTTGGGGTAAAAATCCTGTTTTTTGGAGGTCATTCCATCAGTAGTTTACAAGCATTTTGAGTGCAAATTAAGTCGAAAATTTTTATTTAGAGGTTCCAAAATATTTGTCCGAAAACTTAAGCAGTGCGCCAAATTTTATGCGCCCGGAAGAATGAGTGTCCGGAAACTTATTTATTGGGCCAAATACAACAACGTGGGTTTTTATGACAACTATTCTGCTTGGAAATAGGTTTCCTCTGAAGATGAAAGGTAAAGTCTATCATTGTTGTGTAAGATCAGCAATACTGTATGGAAGTGAGACATGGTGTCTAAAAGAAAATGAAAAGCAATCTTGAGGAGAACGGAGAGAGCCATATGTGGTCAGAAAGTGGTAGACAGGAAGACAACTGAAGAACAGATGGATATGTTGGTGTTAAAGGAAACTATAGACCGGTTAGCAACAGCGAATGGAGTTAGATGGTATGGACATGTGCTGTGGAGGGATGACGATCGTGTTTTGAGCGTTGCTCTGAATCTCGAAGTGAGTGGCAAGAGAAAGCGAGGAAGACCTGGAAGAAGCAGGTGGAAGAGGAGACAGAGAAGATTAGTTTGAAGAAGGAGGATGCCCTGAGACGAGACAAGTGGAGGGACGGAGTGCGAGCAATTGCAGAAGGAATGGGGTAAATCCGGCCATCTCTGTTAAAGGGACAACACCGGATAAAAACTGAATCACTACTATTAAGTCAATGCCTCGTCACGTAACTGCAAACAATACGTAGTTGCTTGCTCATAATTGCTTTGCATTTAAATCTTTATAAGCTTCAAGAGACTAAGAGTGTTATCGTTTAATTTTTTTATATTAAGAGAAAAAACGCGAAAGCCTTTGTATTGTTATACATTCAAAATTAGGATTTGAGCGAGTTGTATGCGTCAAATAGAAAACTAACTAAGCAAAAGAAAATTTAAGGTTACGTTTACACCACACTCCAAGGTTGCTCATTTGTTCCCGCAGTGGCAACTCCACTGACTGGCTTCTTTTTTTTAATCCACAATATTTTCAGGTTAATCAGATTTTGATTTCAATGTTTTCCTGAGCTCAGCCTTTTGTATTTGAGGAATGCAGTTTATGACAGTTTTCGTGCTTGGTTTCACGTTTTTATTAACAATGCACTGTGCCAGCAGTGGTCTACTAGAATTTTCTTTTTCTGTAACTTGATATCGAAGTTGAAGCGCATGACCATGACAAAACAAAAAAAGAAAACAACCGTAAGCAATTCAAAATGTATTGATAAAGCTTTATTTCTCTGGCTATTAATACAAAAAACAATGTATTGATAAAAAGAAACGAACCATAAGCAATCCAAAATGTATTGGTGAAGCTTTATTTCTCTTGCTAAAAAGACAAAAAAACAATCTACTGTTATTACTGTCATTATCGATGAAACGCTCACCCAATAAGCTAGGTATCCTATGTTTGGCTGTGGCCCAACCAAAATTTGTCAAATGGCTCGACTTAAAAGTTATACACTCATCTTGGAAAAATGCACCGTTACGTACCAAAAAAATCAAATTGAACAGTTTTCTAAGCTTAGCAGAGTTTTTAAGTTGTTACTTTTCGGACTTCAATCAGATTTCGCTTCATACCGATAATTCAAAACCTATAAACTGACATAAAACGTTTTGAATCCAAAAAGTTTTCAAAAATCACGTTTTTGTCCATAAATTTTTTACTTATTCTAACAACGGTTGGAATCTTCCGCCAAGCAACTTGTTTAGTTGTGATCCATTATGGGTATATCATGTGATTGAAGCAATCTCGAGTTCATGTAATAAGTGAACAGCGCAAATTAACGAATGGCTTTATCTACATCTCTTTCCCAGTAGCTAATTGTTTGTACGACTGCACAATTAACCTATAAAGTGGGGAGTGTATGTTTAACTTTGTACTGTGTCGAGCGTAGGTAAGGGTAAAAGTACAAAAAGAGTCCTACCTTTTTTCCCAAAAAATTCTTAGATCCGATTCCTGTATTAGGCCTGACATTTTAGCTAAAACGAAAGCTTGCTCTGAAAAAATTTAACATGTTTCTTGAACCCTGAATTCTTTGAACATTTTTAAGTTACAGTACTTAATAACAGCTCTTGGTGCACGTATCCTTTCAAAGTCAACAAAAATATCAAACCTTAATTTACTTTAATTATGTTCAATGCACAGTCGTGCGATATGACAAACGTATGGATATTCTTACTTTCATTTGGAAAGATGCTCTGACTCGATCGCCACTCTCCTTTTAGTCTAAACAAAAGATTCTTCGATAAAACTAAGAATTGTTTACCAATCTTCAAGAAAACTTGTATTGGCAGCTGTGGGTTTAGGATGAGGCAAGTGGAGCAGCTGCCTCGCCCTCCCCCTTTTAAGATAAGGGGCTTCCCTTTCCAGACATGTCCAATAAGGTATTTCGGCACACGACACAGAGGTGATCTTCAAAAAAAGTTTTTATCGAAAACTTGGGCAATTCGAGAGCCTCTTGTGAAATCTTGCTCTCCAATGCCCCTCAAATCCTTAATCCACCACCATGT
Source organism: Trididemnum clinides (assembly GCA_963675345.1). Classification (NCBI taxonomy): domain Eukaryota; kingdom Metazoa; phylum Chordata; class Ascidiacea; order Aplousobranchia; family Didemnidae; genus Trididemnum; species Trididemnum clinides. Next base: position 5,557,072 of record OY776289.1, read on the forward strand.
ACGAGTGTCCTCGAGTGGGCATTAACTTTTTATCGTCCATTATCCATTGAAGAAAATTGTATCAGACTAAAACAACTTTCAAGCCCAACAAAATATTTCTGTCTATGTTACGATTTCTCACAGCAGTATAGTTTGTTGAATACCCTCAAGAATTTTGCAATTTGTTAATCTTCCTTTGTTTTTCTATTAAAACACACTTTATATTTTCCCGTGAAACTTGCAACTGTGTTTCTATGCCTAAAAAAGTTTTATGTCGTGGTGCGACAAGACCAATACCAGGCCTCAAGTCAAACCTTTTTTACATCATGAGCTGAATTTATTTTACTGCCTCAGCAAAGATGTTTAGATGATTTGACGGCAATTTTTGAAGAAATGAATTTCGATATAGCCCAACTGCTGTACGTGAACGAAAGCGGTTGCTGCCCCATCGCTCTCTCGTCTTCATCGCGTGAGCAAAGCGGCACTATTAAATCGTTTCACTGCTGTACTTGAAATAAAATTCGTTAAAAACGCCGAGTTTATCTGTAAACGTTATAGTAAAGAGTAACGTGAGGCATAAAAAGTGACAATTTTATTGTTGTTAAAAGTTATGGTAGGCAATTTTCTGTATGGCGTTGTCATGAGTGCATGGACGTCATCATTTACAAATAAGCTCCTACTTTTCATCCAGTCTTTGGCCACGTTGTTCTCGCATATGCCTAGTTGCCGAGCTCTAACATAACGAAGGTATCTTTGGAAACTGCTGAGTTGAATTATTTAGGATAAAATAGAAAGAAGATTAGTCGCACTTTCCGATGATATATTTGCTGAATGGAAATTTTGTAATTGGAAAAACGTTTAGAGAGTTACAGCGTTTGGAGTAAGTTAGATTTAGGGAAAGGTGAGGTATAACAGGACACAAAAAGAGAATCTCTGCTCTGTGAAACATGCTCTTCATTTTTACAACTAAAATACTTGTGTATGCGTTTAGGTTGACACTAGTCTGCTTAATGAGGTCAAGGCCAAATCTTCTTAAATAGATAGACAGCTCCTAAATAAAAGATTCTGGAAATTGAAATTGAGGAAAATGGGACAATCCTTGGGAAAAACGGAAACCTGTGTCGCATTTTATCTTACTTGTACTGTGCAGAAGTTACAAGTTTAAAATGTTGATCGTGAGTTGGTTTTATATTAGCATAATGGGGATGATACCTACTCCTTGTATCAGGACGGCTAAACTGAAAAGTAGGACGGTAGAGAGAATGGAAAATTGGGGGCCCCAGATTGCGCAATAATACGATCAAGCCCAACATCAAAACTTGAAATAAAAGTCAACCCCCTTCGGCCCTTTTGGCAACCTGATCAGCTAATGATGTGTCTTTCAGCATTTTCTATTAAAAAGCGGCCTATGGAATTACTGCTTAACAATTCTTCATTCTGTATGGTCATCGTCACGTGAACATTACAATGGGTGCTGGTATCACTCGTGTAGAAAATAGATCACAACTCAAAGCCACATAGCTTTGTTGCATATTTTCTGACACAGACCATATGGCATTTGAACGCAGATCACATATGAATAGTTTTAATGTAAAAGTAGGGAAGAGTTTACAATGGGGTTAAAATTTTTTGTTATTCAATACGACATAGACTTTGACCAATCACAAATGAGAAAAGTGACGTTTTATACTTCACCGATATTGATCAATTAAAAATTTTTTAACAGAAAAATAGATTCCCAGTGTAAACTGCCATCAACCGTAAAATAGGCAATGCCTTCAACAAACCGTACAACCAATCTTTTCCAGCGTTCTTGTTATTGGGGTTAATTGGGGGATTTAGACAATGTGCTGAAGCAAGCTTAAAAGATGAACTTTGCGAAGTACCTGCGAAAAGATCATGAAACATTGCTTGCATACTTTTGAGATGAGCAACTAATTGATTTTCAAGTTCAGAATTAAAAATCTTTTAGGCAAGAGGTTTTTTTCAGTTTGATTCTATTTTGCTTAACATTTAAAAATAACATAACTTAACTCTTTTGCTCCCGCGTGAAAAAAAATGTCCGTAAGGTGGCAGCGCGAAAAACTGTCATAATCAATCATCATTAATCATAATTATGTACCTCAAGTTTGTTTGTAAATCATTACTCAGCTGTCTACTTCTACATTAAGTGTGATATATCGTTGAAATCTACATTTCTTGAGGATTTCAAATAGAAAAAAAAATTTTTTTTTGAATATGCAAATTTTATGCAAATGAACCCCCACAACTGGGGGGTAGTTGTCTTCAAAATTAAAGTAGTATCCTCACCTCAAAGATCACTACAGATTTCATTTTCTACCAATTTTTTTAGGAATGGTCGCAAAAGGATGCTAAGGAAATAAGCTTTCAAAGTACATCAATCAAAACTTACCTAAAAGCCTAGGTTTTCTACAATTTGCAATTTTTTGAGGCACATGACCTTTTTTTTGACCGGTACCGACCGGTACAAAATTTTGGTAGTTAAATTCAGTACCTAAAATATGATCAGTTATTATCTGCTAGAGGTTAGCTTAAACCATGTAACATTATATATTTTTGAACAGGGAATTTCTTCAAGATTCAGAAAATATCAAGTTTAAATAGAATATGCTGTCACTGATAATGAAACAGCCGCTTGTTTACACCCTTCCCATATCTTGAGAAACAAGAGGGATACAGCAAACTTTGATTTAGAGAAGCCAAACTTCTGCTAGCTTTTAAACTTGTATTTCAGTCTTTGTTTCCTTGGAAATTTGATACAAAATGACAATCTTATTGGTAAAATATTTGCAATTTATTTTATCGTTTTATAGGGTGTAGTTTTTGTAAAAATCATAATTTAGTGAGGGTACGTCAAAAAATTTGGGGGTTTTGAACTGACATGATGTACATTGTACAGTACTCATTTTTGATCAGTAAATATCATATACCACTTAGTCTAAACTATTTAAAGCTATATATTGCTGGAAAGCAAATTTCCTAAGCTTTCAAATGAGACCGGTATTTAGCAACATATCATATTTTTACGCACTAAATTTACTTTTATCTACTTATCATTCCAATTTGTTTGGGAGGGTTTTGAGACCCCTAAAAAATTTGGAAATTTAAAAACATAAAATTTATTGTTATCGCTTGAAATTTTGTCAAATGATGCCCCAAAAGAGTAGTTTTCAGACTGTGTTGATGATAAAGGGTTTGGTATTGTGGTAAAGATGTAATCTCAATTTGATTTTAGTGTAGTTGGCACGTACTGAGAATTTGGCCGATTTTGTCGTCTGCAACTGGGTTGTTGGTCTTTTAAACCATTTTTGGGTATGAAAATCCAAGAATTAGAGCACGAATTATACATCTTCAGATGCCTGAGGAAATAAGCGTGATCTTTTGAAAATTTTATGAAAATCGGATGAAAAATAAAGTCACAAATCGATTTTTTATTAAACTAATTTTGTAACTCAATTTAACAAAATTTGAGGAAAACACTGAAAACACGAGATCATCAATCGATGATCGCGGGAGCGAAAGAGTTAAAGACTTGACAAATCAAAAGCATTTTGGCCTTAAAGCAACAGAATTTAAAACCAATAATTTTAACCCTGGCTTGACCAGTGAAAACCGTAATAAATACGCAGTTACTCGCACAAAATGGAAGTCACAACAAAAAGCTCAAACAAAGATATAGTACTGCAGGGTAATAGTTACCACTTTTAACTTACATCTGTCTATGTCCAGGCTCCAGCAATTTCGCAAGTTGCATTTACTGCCCTTTAAAAATGATGTCATTGTTAGCCCATAGGAAATCATCACCATAAGGCGATTAACGCAACGAAATACTCAGGAAAAATTTGATATCACCTGTTAGAAATTTCCAAATTTTTGGCATTATTTAAACCACTTTTTAGTTTCCATTTATTTCTCCGGTTTTGCGTATCGAGAGTCGAACCCGTGTGTTTAGTTTTGCAGTTATACGTTCAAGTAGTATTACGTAATCTTGTGGTGTACTTGTTATGCACGCCTTTTTCGCCCCGCCCTTTGACCTTAACTCATACAAAGACGTTTTTCTTTGGCACTTTGACTGGATGTAAAACAAAAACGTTATAATTGTATCACTTTGTGTTTTGAAACTTGATGAAGTAGCAGTTGGTCATATTCGCGAAACATTTTGAAATTTAATTTTTCTGTCCTTATTAAATCAACCAAATTGAAAACGTGCTTCAACTTCTGGGTTAATTTTTTTCGTTAATCTTCGTTTTTATACAATTGATCAAATAAACCATCAAAGAATAGAAACTTGTCATTCAACACGGATATCGATTGGGATATTCAACACCGATATTGATCATCACCACCAATATTCCTTCCTATTGCGTAAATCACTAATTGGTGACTGGCGCAGTTAAGGGGTTAATAAGAAGGCTTAAAATTTGTATCTTTTCATAGACAAGATGTTAAATACAAAAGCGCTGTTTGCAAGCACATCAAATTTCAAATGATTGATTAATCTTCTCCAATAGGCTCCTTTATGGTTTTGGTGTAAAAACAATCCAATGTTCCAAACTAGCACCACCAAAAATACGAGATTAATGTAATGAGAAACAAGCTTGGGCATAACAACACTTGTTAAGCATGTGTCCCATCAGACAAACGCAGTTTGATGCTGAAATGCACAACGATATTGTATACAAACCCAAATAAAGTATAAGTTCTCAAAAAAATGGAACTTGAAGCTTAATTACCTGCATACTACGCAAATACTTACACATTACACTTAAATATGAGACCCCAACATCATGAAATACTCGACGTTATCGCATATTGACCCTGGTCAAGTATAAGCCCCCAACAAAAAAATGCAATTTATCATAAAATACACGACGTTATTGCATATCGATTCTAGTAAAGTATAAGCTGCCAATAATAAAATCCAATTTATCATGAAATTTGCGACGTTATCGCATATCAACCCTAGTCAAGTATAAACCCCATCCAAGAAAATGCATTTTATCATGCAATACGTGACGGTATTGCAAATTGATCCTGGTTATCCCAACCAAAAAATGCAATATATCATGGAATACACGACGATATTGCAAATCGACCCTGGTCAAGTATAAGCCCCCAACCAAAAAAATACACTTTATCTTGAAACACACGACGTTAATGCAAGTTGACCCTAGTCAAGTATAAGCCCCATCCAAGAAAATGCAATTTACCCTGAATTACGCAACGATAAAAAGTATTCTATGATAAATAGCATCTCTTTGGATGGGGGCTTATACTTGACGAGGATGGATATGCGATAAAGTCGTGTATTTCATGACAAATAGCATTTTTTGTTAGCAGCTTATACTTGATTAGGATCAATACGCAAAAACGTCGTGTATTCCATAATAAACTGCATTTTCTTGGACGGGGGCTGATACTTGACTCAGGCAATTGGCAATACCGTCGTGTATTTCATGATAAAATACATTTTCTTGGTTGGGGGCTTATACTTGACTTGGGTCGATATGCAATATCGTCGTGTATCCCATGATAAATTGCATTTTCTTGGTGGGGGCTTATACTTCACCAGGATCAATTTGCAATACCGTCACGTATTGCATGATAAAATGCATTTTCTTGGATGGGGTTTATATTTGACTAGGGTTGATATTGATTGATATGCAATAATGTCGTGCATTTCATGATAAATTGCATTTTTTTGTTGGGGGCTTATACTTGACCAGGGTCAATATGCGATAACGTCGAGTATTTCATGATGTTGGGGTCTCATATTTAAGTGTGATCTGTAGGTATTTGCGTAGTATGCAGATAGTTAAGCTTCAAGTTCCATTTTTTTGAGAACTTATACTTTATTTGGGTTTGCATACAATATCGTTGAGCATTTCAGCATCAAACTGCGTTTGACTGATGGGACCAGGGCTGGATTAAGGCAGGGGCTGATGGGGATGCAGCCCCAAGCCCAAGCAGAAATAGGCCCACTACTATACTAAGTCAATGAAGTCATAAAAGTTACTGATGCGATCACTAAAAAACATAGTGAAGATGTAATTTAGAAGTATCATGGGCAAGGCTTTCTCCATTAGAGGCCTCGTCATCGTACAAAGAACAAGCGAAACTGTGTCATAGTAGGAAATACTATTTTAATAGTGTTTTCGTTGGATAAAACATTGTAACCAAAATGTAAACACATTTTGAAGTCATAATACAAAATCTAACATTGTTCCGTAACAATGGCTTACTCTAAGACTCTGACATATTTAATTGTTGCCAGTTATTTCGAAGTTTTGAAAAAAAATGCAGACAGATTTATGCTGGGTAAGAAGAGTGAGGCTGGAAAAAGTTTAAATAAAAGCAAATTTATTTTCTACAGTCCGGTATTTGAAGAAGGAAGCAGATGAAATATTACCAAATAGTTTAGACCAGAAGGAAGCAGATGGAATAGCTGAGTGAAATGCCGATTCAAGGAAATTTGTTGCTTGAAATATTAATTAAAAAGTTACTTCTAAATTAATTTACAATAGCTAAATGAAATTCATATCAATTCCACAAGACATTTTCTTTCAATATTAAAAACTTAAAAGAAAAAAATCATTTTTTTCTCTTTTATTATTAAAAAATATATCGATATTGATATAAAATGGAGGCACATGTAGAAATGATTATTTGCAAATTTTAACTTTTTTAATTTAAATATTTCAATACTTTTGCATTTTAAATAATGAAAATGGATGAGGTACAATTTCATGATATTTTTTGCTTAAATAGTGCACCGTAAGTATTTCAAACTTTTCTAGGGCGCCTTCAATAATTAGGTTTTGGAAACTACTGCTTAAGAAAAAAATATATTAGAAAAGTATATTCAAGGAGCCAATTCCCTTGAATTGGAATTTCACACAAAATTAAGTGTCAAGTGTATAAATTCAGATCATTCTTCAGTAAACAAAGGTCTAAATTTTACAACAGAAATTTGTCAGAGGATTCCCATATACTGAAATCAAAAAGGTCTGAAACGGCTGTTTTGAAATCGATAGGGAATAGCCACTTTAGGGGGTAGCCAACTGCACTTTTACCAATATTATCTAACCTAAACGTTTTCAATTTTAAAACTTTAGCCAATTTAAAAATAAAAATGAAGAAGCATAAAAGTGGTTGGGAAAAGGAGAAATCTAGAAAAGAAGCAGAAAATAAACTGAAAAAATTGTAGCAAAATCAAAAAAGTAACTTATTTTTTCCATATAAGCGAACCAAAAAACAACATTGTAGAAAAGACATCCAGTAATGCAACTGCTTTGCGTTCATCTTTGAGTGCCTGTATTGCAGAGCCCGAGCCAAATATAAAAATTGTTTCATTGGAACCAAATTTGCAATCCAAGTCATCTAATGTTGCTGAGGATGAAGCGCATAGGGTAAAAACACTATTCAACACGACATGGATGTTGGATGCTGGGCAGTAATTTCTGACCATCTGAGAGATTACTGCTGTTAAGTAGGATGTTTAGAGTTCAACATCTTGATGCCAATTTTTCTATTTCGGAGACATGTTTTACTGGCAAAAAATTCAAACGACGTTGTTCTTAATCGCTATTTTGGCGAGAACAATTGAACAGCGAAAAAGTAAAACGCGAATAGTTGTGCTATTCACCTTGATCAAAAAAATTTTACTGCTTTCTTTGCAAACTTTTTGCGTTTGATTCTGAAAAAATCATGCTGGCATCAGTTGGTTATGGCGACTGGAAGCATGCACCACACTACCTGGCCAGGCACGAATCTTCTAACAAATACTCAAGTTATCTTTCAACATATATCTCTCGAAGAGCCAAAAAAGTAAGCATTTGCAAAGATTTGGATGGGCAAAAAGAATCAGACAGAAAATATTGGTGCAAAGTATTGGCTCGAGTTTTAAGTATGATAAAATTTCTATCATCGAGAGGACTGGCCTTCCGCGGAAGTAGTGAGTTGGTTGGTTCTCCACAAAACGGTAACTTTCTCGGAATTTTAGAGTTGTTGGCACAATACGATACTTTCCTTGCTGAGCATTTTCAAAAGTGAGTGAACAAAGGCAAGGGACATGTTTCGTGTTTCTCATCAACTGTATGCGAGGAATTCATTGATGTAATTCCAACAAAAGTGTTAGATATTATTATTTTTGAAATAAAACAAGCAAAGTATTATTCAGTGTCCGTGGACTCAACACCTGACATCACAAATGTTGACCAGTTAACAATAATTTTTCGGTATGTTATATCTGATGGTCCCGTGGAACGAATTGTCAAGTTTATACCCCACGTGGACATACTGGTCACCAATTGACTGATTTACTTTTCAAGTTTATAGAAGACAATGGGATTCGTTTGAAAGATCTCAGAGGGCAGTCTTATGACAACGCTTCTAACATGAGCGGAAAATATAAAAGTATGCAAGCTATAATAAAAGAACGCAACCACCAAGCGGAATATATTCCTTGTGTAGTACATTCCTTGAATCTTGTGGAAAAGTGTGCTGCTGAGTGTGGCCAATCCGCGGTTCATTTTTTCATGTTTGTTCAGGGGCTCTATGTGTTCTTTTCAGCTTTAACACACAGGTGGAATCTCCTTACTGATGCACTGAAACTACTTCAATGTCCTACAATTAAGCCTTTGCCTGATACACCCTGGGAGACGCGATATGATGCTCTTCATGCGCTAAGAAAAGGTCGCCAAGCGGTTCTTCAAGTCTTAAAGGCAATGTGTGATGACAATGATGAAAAATATCAAACTAAAGAAACAGCCAAGTGTTTTGCTTCATCAATGGAAAAACTTAAAACTGGTATTATATTCGAGGTATGGTCGTGCATAATGGAACGGTTTCATAAGATCAATCAGGCTCTGCAGGACAGCAAAATGACTTTGAATAGGACAACAAATTTGCTTCAAGGTCTACATGACTTTATTCAACTTCTAAGATCTCAATTTCAAAAATTCGAAGGAAGAGGTCAAGTATTAAGTGGCCGTCATCATTACGTTGAAGAAATTTCAAGAAAGAAAAGAAGAAAAGTAAGGTTGGATAGCGAAGGTGAATCTGAAGACACATCACTTGATTTATCGAGCAGATTCGAAGTAGACTCATATTTGCTGATCATTGACCAAATTCTTTCGTCTATGAAAACCCGAATAGAAGCTTACGACCGTCTTCAAAGAAAATTTTCCTTTCTGATGGAATTCAACGCCAAGTCTAACTGCAAAATTGAAGCAATTGCGAAAGCGTTACTTCAATATTATCCAGATGATCGGGAGGAGCCATTGCCGAGGAGATGATTCATTTCTCTAAACTGATAAAACAACACCATTTTAACAGCGAATGCAAAGAAATTTAGATGTTTAGGTTCATAGATGAAAACAAATTCATGCCTGCATTTCCTAACGTATCTGTTGTTTCAGGCTGTATCTTTGTCTGATGATTTCTAATTGCTCGGGCGAGCGCTCATTTTCAGTTCTAAAAAGAGTAAAGAATCAACTGCGTTCGTCTATGGGCCAGAAAAGGTTGAATTCCTTAGCTCTACTCTGTATTGAAAACGAACTTTTGGAAAAAAATGGACACCGATGTTTAGAGCTTTGCATTGTCTAAATCCAGAAAATGTGTCATTTAAATGTTTGCACACTAAGTAAATACTTTGTTTATGTATTTGTTTTTCGTTTCAATTGTGGTCAGTTTTTAGTACAAGGAATAGAATGAAAAACAGGCCTCTGATTATCATAGAGCCCCAGGCCCATAAAAAGCTTAATCCGTCACTGGATAGGACACATGCTTAACAAGTGTTGTTATGCCCAAGCTTGTTTCTCATTACATTAATCTCGTATTTTTGGTGGTGCTAGTTTGGAACATTGGATTGTTTTTACACCAAAACCATAAAGAAGCCTATTGGAGAAGGTTAATCAATCATTTGAAATTTGATGTGCTTGCAAACAGCGCTTTTGTATTTAACATCTTGTCTGTGAAAAGATACAAATTTTTTAAGCCTTCTTATCAACAAAGTGTGCATTTTACGCACGTTTTGCTGGCATTATGAGGTCACTGTGGCGTTATGGTACACACCTATGGTCGATGATCAACTGTTGTTAGTGACCCACCTCTGCGAACAGTTCCTCTAAGCCAGTGGTTCTCAAACTGTGCGTCGTTTCAATTTTCCAATGGCGTCGCGGGATATTTTGGTTTTGTTCCATTAAGTCTACGTTTTATTGCGTCAAAAGAACTCTGATCGTGGATTCCTTTCTTACTTTCTTCTGACATTTTCACAATAGTGTTTTTAATACACTGTTGCAACGGTTGACTTGTTATTCAAGAATCAAATTGCAGAAGTTTAACTTAATTGGCGAAAAATATATAAAGAATAAAGCATTCGGTTGTATGTTGGACGAAAACAGGAAAAATGAGTTACAAACTTAGAAGAGCGTAATTTTACGATTGAAGATGACAGACCAATCCAAAATCTCGGGAGCATAGGGGCAGTTATTTATGTAAATTATGGTCATAGTGTAGTGACTACACTATCGCGCCGATTTATCCCAACATCGTAATATTTTATGTCATTCTGAAACTTCTAGGTTCGAAGTTGAAGACACCAAACGCGTGACAGGATCTTAAAAACTATGACTGATTTTTAAATCATGCTTTCTGAACCTCAATTGCTAAAATGTAGTGCAAGTAGACTTGATAACGTCAGTGCATGTTTAAATTCACAGATGTCAGCAACACAGACTTATCTTTTATTCATACTTTTTGAGATAAAATAGTCTCATTTGCTTTATGTAGTGTGTAGGTTAAAAGTACAGAGCTATGATTTTAGATTTATTAAAACCGCGATGTGGTTTGCGCTTCACTCACTGCAGTTCAACTGGGGTAGCTGGCTGGTAAGCCGTGGGCACAGAGCGAATTAAAAATAACGCAGCTAATATATACAACATTCCTGCTCTGAGCTAGCACTTCCCAGAGTTATACTGCTTTTTTTGCAGTGTGTGATAGACTAGGCTATTCTCACTAACACCTAACCCCATGCTAGGCTAAATGGCGGCAGTATCAGTCTAGCAAGGCGTAAGCTAACAAGTGACCGACCAACAAGCTAACAACAAAGCTAACAACCGACGCGATGGCGTATTGGGTAAAGCGACGGTTAGCCTACGCAGTCGTTAGACCTGGGATTCATTCCTCTTGTCGAGTCATTCCAAAAGACTTTAAAAAATGGTTTTCTTAGTTTCCCCTGCTCGGCGCTGGGAATTTAGGAGAGGTTGTGGATAACAAGCCGGCAAGGTTGTTTGTTGTGTCCTTGGGCAAAGCACGGGATGCCCTTACCTTTGTGTGGAAGACAAGTGGCCCAGACACCTCGGAAATGGCAACTCCCAAGCGAGTGCGGACGTCCCGTCCAAAATATAGCGATATTGTTTGCTTCCTCGTGAATGGAGGATAAATATGGCAAATAAAAATAGTCTACCAACCTTTTTGATCAAGCAGGTCTAGTGTTAATTGATGTCAAACCTTCTTCTAAGTGTATGTCTAACATAAACTGTTTTTTGTTTGTATTTTCTTTTTTCCGACCTTCTGCGCTGTAGATTATTGCATCAGAATTCGTCTGTAGTGACACCTGTGGCTAAGTCCCGTCTAAATCATGTTTCACCTAAATTAACTTCTTCAGCAGTGACTTTGTGTATAAGGACACTTACGTTACAGTAACACCACATTCCTGTCCCTTGCGCTAAAAAATTTTACGCATAAGAAAGGTAGGGTAATCAAAAGACTATTGAGTAGGTTTTGTTTTTGTGATGTAACAAAAGTGCGCTCGTGTGGAGTGCGGGTTGCTAGGCTGGTTTTAATGATAAGCTGTTGCGTTTTTATAACTGTATTTTAACCTAAGTTTGTTAGTGCAGAACAGAAGCATACTGTGTTGGTCGATTAAATTACTCAAAAATGTCACAAAAAGGAAGAGCTAATTTGTTAAAAGAAAGATGTGAAGTCGTGGAAGCTGTCAAAAAAAAGGGCGCAACAAAAAGTCTGTTGCAGATAAAATGGGAATGCCAAGAGCTTCCTTTATAATGATGTGCAAAAACTCACACAACATTATTCAAGAGTATGAAAGCGGAACTAAAAACAGTTCAGGTTTAAAATGCCAAAATGTATACGAAAAGCAAAGCAAAGCAAACTTTTCAAAGGTCCTTTCAGGTGTCCTATACACTAATTCTACCGTACAAAAATACCTATTGTCCAATACAATGGTCATGAAACAAAAAATCACTTTGTTATCAATACTTAAAAGTATTCAGCAGGATGTGAAAAAAACCACATCACCATTGCTCATCAACGCCTATTATAGAATACCTGATGAGGTGAGTGCAGTGCCCACACTTCCAACTCGACTGCTGCTCTGGGGGACTCCGGTGAAAACCGTTACGTGGTGCCTAGTTGCAGAAGTGCCTGATGACTTTTAAGTTTTCTTGGCAATGTTTAGGCTAACTCCTAAAATATTTTTTATAATTACAATTGTTGAATCTTCTGTGAGACGTGGGAGTCTAATGAGGTTTTATTATCGCGAATGGGGTTTAGCAAACAAAATTTTATTTATTGACTCGAGTCATTTTTAAGTGAAATCGTACTCCAATAGACAGTTGCTTTGCGCCTGATATGCCTCCAGTTTTGTTTGCACTAATAGAGAAATTCATTTGTAGCTTCCACAATATTGTCTCTTACCACTTTTTCGAAGACGAAGCTACTAACATAGCAGCTGGTTTTCTAGAAGAACTGATTTGTATCTCGCATTTTTGCTAGGGCCTTCGTTGTGATTCTTCTGCACCGTGTCCCACGCTTCTATACTGAATCGCAGCAGGTCACAGAGATTCCCTGACGAACTCTCCTTTTCCCCCAATGCAATGTCATGACTTCAGCAGAAAAAAATTGTGGAAAAGATAGAGAACAGTTTTTCTCGGCTTTGATGGCAGCTCGGTCAATATGGCTAGAAATGGTCAACTATGGCCGTTACACTGAGGTGAGAATATTGTTGGCATGTTTCATTGCGCCTTTGTGCCAGAAAGCAAGCATGTTCTTCCTCGCGCATTCATTGAAGTCCATGCGATAAACAAAAGGAGTCGCGATGAACGCACTCATTAGACCTGGGTGCTCTGGATGAGACAACAGCACACAATGATTGCAGTGCTCTTTCATCACAAAAGACTGGCTTTTCCTCTTTTGGATTTACCAAGCTGCAGGTACAACAACTTTAATTCATCTAATACTTGCTGGAGCAAGTAGTCGCAAGTTGCTACGCTAGTGCAATTTTGATGAGAGAATTTCAGGATATGAAGTGGAGTTTTTAAAATATCAGAATCAAAAAAAAAGATTTTACACAGCAAGCTTTAGTCCAAACAGGAAACAATAGGCATTGTGAAACAAATCTTGAACAACATACAACTAGCAAGAGAAGTAAAGTCTTTTACACACGTTACGCAGATTTTTCAACTGCTATAAAATCAAACAAATCTGATACCAGTTCCATCAGTGATGACAGCAATATTGACATTTTGATAAAACAATAATGCCTTTTGACAGTCGCTAAATCAAAAATTCCATGCTAGATTGTTACCTTTTAATTTATCCTATCACCGGAAGCAAAGTACAAAAACTGCTCCACATCGTGGCAGCAACTACAGAAAAATAGACCGCCGGCTACTTCTACGATTGTGCATCACAATCGCTAACATGGTACCATTGCTTAATGTTTTTATTAAGATATCAGCTTAGGGTGTACATGTCGTATTAAGTATATAAGTAGCTTGTTTTACCGATTATGCGGATACCCGAAGATTGGTTCGAGGGAGGGCTAATTTAAATCGTCTAGTTACACTAGAAAGCAAAGCCGCTACTTGCATCAATTGCTCCAGCTGGTTTAAAAATAAAAGTGGAGCTGAGCAGGAGTTAATCGGCAAACTGAATGGTGTCGAGTACGAAGTCAAAGCTCGATTCAACATTGCAGAAAAACGGATTTTTTTCTTCGTATGAGCAGGATCATTTATTTTTGGAGTAGCTTTTCGGATTATGAGCCTCTGATTAGCCTGTTTTGCTAGTTTGCCAATAAACTGGGTTTATTGCTTGGCCCCGCCACACAAAAATGGAGGCATTCTGTTGAGTGTCTTGCCCAAGAACACAAGCAATTTTGTCGGCTTGTTTTTATGCTATCCCTTTCGTGCTGAGCAAGGAAGCTGTGAATACCATTTTTTAAAGTTTTTTGGAACTAGACCTTGGAAATGAACCCCAGATCTAGACATGAATGCGGACGCTTTTACAACTACACCATCGCGCTGGTTAGTAAAACCAAAACAAATCTTTTGCTACTTTTATGCCAAGTCAATTGGACTTTAATTTTTGAAGTTTATTAATTGTAAGCCTGCGTGTTTTTTAAAAGCTTTTGAAAAATTACCTGACGAGCAACGGTTCATGTAAAGACGCAACTAAGCATCGGAGTTCAACTGGAAACTAACGAAGTACAAGCGAGCCTAACCATTAGAACCTCGTAAGTTTATACAAAAAACATGTACGTTCCATTTGGTGCGATGTGTGCAACCACTGAAAGGAGCGCCATAAGAGCTGGTGGGACAGCTTTTTTCGATGCCTTGTTAAGTAAGGCAGGTCTACCAACAATTCTGAATTGCAATTAGCAAGGCTTGTTAAATGAAATGTCCATTGTGTACATAAAGTACAATGTACACAGCGAATTTGCTTAAGCACATAAAAATATTTTTTGAATTAACTTTCCTCCTTGTGCAGGTGCGACTAAATATTGTATTAAAAATCAGTAAAAAATGGTTTAATCTGCGTCGTTTGGTGGAAACCTCAAGCTTCGATCGCAAGTAGTTCTCAAGATAGCGCAAAGCAGCGAACATGACGTCGTAATCGCACGGGACACCTTTACGTGACGTTATGACAGAAAATATTACGACAAATTTGCAATCAACGTGAAAAATCCCGTCGAATTTGACGAATTTACGATTTTATTATCAAATAGCGACAGTTAAAACAAGAGGGCAGTATAGCTGGTAAGTTGACACGTTTAAACAGCACATGTTCATAAACTATGCGACAAGGAATGCATTTACTTTGCGTCAAAACAGTTGAAAAAGCAGCATAAACAAGTCGGATGCTTTCATACTCGAAAAATAGTCGGTTTTAGGAAAGAGGTAATTCAACGAAAAGGTTAGTTTGGTGCACGATTTCTGCTAAAATCTGCCCGACCTTTCATTTGGCGTTGTGGTGCATAAAGCAAAGAAATTAATTGAGGAATCGAAATACACTGAACTACACAAATCGGATCAGTGGCATGAGTGTATACTTAGCAATAGCATTATATTGTACAAAATTAGTTCCACAGTTTGGTTAGTAAAGACACCAAAAGTAGCACCTCGTAAGAATGCAACACAGTGTCGCATTTTAACTGACAAATATTGGCCAAGCTTAAAACCATATTCACACAGACGAGTAATAGATAGCATAAACGGAAAGAAAAGCACAAGATCATGCAATTTGACTTTGTGCAAAAACTCATTGTTTTAGTACTCGAGGCTTAAAGTCAAGGAGAGCCAAAGTTTTCAGAGAGTGGAGCATGAAAATTTTGAATATTCGAAAGAGAATCAAAGGATGTTATGTCTATTTTCCAATGTTTATGACCTTTTATACTGAAAGCGCAAATTCACAAGATTACGAAATTTATAGTATATCAAATAAAATGCAAAAACCATCAAGTAAATCTAGTCGGTGGCATTAAAACTTTAGTAAACTGTGGGCATCCTTGCTTAAAATTCCATACAGATTTCAATGTGCCTTCCCCTGACTAATGCGAAAGGCAACAAGAGCTTCAAGAAAGTTGAAACAGTTTCAGTGTACTTTGTGATAAAACGGCAAGCATGGAATAGGACCCATCCACCTGCACAGGAATAATATCCAGTGGTGGACCACCATCGCTGTCCAATGATTGAATGAGTTTACTTCCACTTGATTCGTAAATCTACAAAAACAAGTTTTTGGATTTATTATTGCTTTACATCATTTTATTGCTTCTCCATCAACCTGCCCTTTTATCTAAAATCGAACTGTTGTACAAAATTGGTTGCTGATCTGGCGAAGACCCGTCACCAACCGCGCGGTTTTGCATTAAGTTTACTTAGCAAGCCAGCCTTATAATATTCCTTAAGCAATTTCTTAACAAAAAACCAATGGCACTTGGCCAAAGTTTGAAATGTGCTTAGAAATGCAATGCAATTTTGTGCTGATGGGGCAAGTAAATCTTACAATTTCCAAACATAGCAAAGATCACAACTTGCCCAAGTGCCTGATCATTTCCTTCTGCGAAAACCAAAACAAGTAAAACTATATTGATACAATCGTTAGTCATGTTGAAATTAATATCAGATGCTACTTTGCAAAACCACAATGGTTAAAAAGGAAAACTTGACGATAAAAAATTGCGGGGGATAAATGGTATTATTTATGCATACACTCAATTCTCGCTTTCTCCCAAGCTCAGTAGAAATTTTTACCATTTAACAACCTTTTCACCATCAATTGATCAAATACACAAAAATAGTTAAATATACGGCACTTCTAATGTAAAATTGCATTGCCTTGTTTTAATTCTCGTCAACTTAATACAGTTTTTCACAAACTCTATTCAGTTGGTCGTATAACTTGTGGTTGAAAGGCGCTATATTCGAAACAGTGGCCAACTCCAAAACGAGTCTAAACACAACTTGGGCCACTTTTTGTACATAGGCAAAGGTTTACGTAATCTGATCCAAGCATCTGACAATAATAATTGATCAGTAATCACTCACGTGTACTTTATTCCTTGCTTCATCACCAACACAACTTAACAAAATATCGAAGTTTCTTGGTGCCCCAACGGAACGGGGAGGGGCAAATAGAGCATTTCGTGTCAGCATTTTGTGGACTTGTCCCCCAGTATAGGTTTCCAATACGTTGCAAGACACTTGTGGGTTGTCATTCACGTTTTGGCATATCAGATTACACAATAAATGAGTGGTGCAAGTGTAACTTCGACCTATCAAACAACTGTTTTGAAAATTCTAATAGTGCAAAGAACAGAACAGACTTCCAGAAGCAAGCTATCGGTTTATGTTGGTGAACGCATTTGAAATAAATTGTTGATGCAGCAACAGGAACTGAGAGGGGGACACTGGACATACACAGCCAAAGTTGGCGGGCTAAGAGACAAAATTAAATCTAACTTAGCCCAGCAAACACAATTTAACTAAATGAAGCCAAAGTAAATAATTGATGAATTCTCTTATCGCTCGTTGCTTGGTTAGTAGCGAGTTTATGACAAAAAACGTTTACAAGTTGAAGCAATGGAGGAAAACCTTTAAAACAGGTTTCCTAGTAACCATTTTGAAAGAAAACTCTCTTTTAATGGAGATTTGTTAAATTTCGAATGGGCACACAAGAACAAAATCAAATGGCTGTCAAAAAAACAAAAAACTAACCCTTTTCGTTTGCACCCCGTTTTTTACAACTTATGTTTTTCTAACTATATACTGGCACGGTTACTAATTCAAGCAGTTTACTAACAAGATTTCTAGGTTGACCATGGCACAATTTTGTACAGATTGATCGAGTTAATAGGTTGTGGTTGTATTATCCTACAACCGAGTGCAATTGATAATATTAGCGCATTCTAGATTACATCTAACTACGGATTAACTGTTGGCTAAAAGCTACATTACTAAAATTAACAACTGTTTTTTTTAGCCTAGGTTGACCTAGAAATCTGAATAGTAACTTCTTGCGTCAGCTGTAACCGTGGTACGTCTTTGAAAAAATAGCTCATGTTGTCTTTTCCCTTATTTTGAATTTAAAAACTTTTCCTTTCTGCTATTAAAATAGCTAAACGGCCTGGAACAAAATCAGGGCTGCTTTTTGATTTTTTAACACCAACTTTATTTCATTCTTAAATGCTCCTTCAACCACTCTTCACTTTTTTCTGAACACCGCCTTTGAGTGATGCAACATAAACAAATATCACAGAAAGCAACTGGTCATAAAAAAACCTGGTCGAAAGGTGGCGAGGAAGCAATCTGCTCGAGGGCAATACTGAAGACCAGTGCAGCTCCCGGGGGAAAGTGGAAGCAAGGAGGGTTTAAACTCGGAGATGAGCGACGGATTGTGCTGATCGGCCGAGCTGGAGTCGTGCCAGAACATAGCTCCTTCTAAAGTTCCGGTGAGCAGCCCTCCACGCGACTGGAAGCGATTGGTAGCAGTGGGTGGAAGGTGGTAGAGCGAAACAATAGGGCAGCTGCAAAACAAAAAACAGTTGGCAAACTGCAGACAGTGACACTGTTTCGACCTATCAGGTCTCTTCAAACAGTGTCACTGTCTGCAGTTTGCTAAGTGCATCCCTGGCCTCTTGCATTACTATACATGTAAAAAACAGTTGGTTTAAGCATTCTTGAGCATAAGTTGACTGAAACGGGTTGAAATGCACAACGAAACGCAACACGTTCACTGAAACGTCTGATGATTCATCAGCGAAGTTTTACACTTCTGCTTTTCCCGGCAAATACCAGCAAAGACTGTGGGAGGCTTTAAATTTTGAATTACCGTGGTGTCTTTGAAGATCAAATAA
Source organism: Trididemnum clinides (assembly GCA_963675345.1). NCBI lineage: Eukaryota > Metazoa > Chordata > Ascidiacea > Aplousobranchia > Didemnidae > Trididemnum > Trididemnum clinides. Next base: position 5,575,727 of record OY776289.1, read on the forward strand.
CTTAGTAGTTCATGACAATCAAATTCTTATTATTACCTTGAAGTTAGATTTTCAATCCGGGAAAGTGCATGCGAAGTATGGCGAAGATCAAATTGTTCCAACGAGCCATTACTCAAGCCAGCGTAAATAACATTCCGATCTTTAGAATCCCAACAACAACTCCATACAGGCTTTCCTACTTTGTATTCGTGTATTTTAGCGTTCGACATTAAGCTGAAGCAGTAAGATGTAACTTATTATCCTTTGGACGCAGTAAAATCTTTACAGATATGCATAAGAGTGGCATTCAAATCAGTGCCAGAGTAACCAGTACTACTGGCACAGTGCACTTCCTAGTAGGCCTACCAACACTGCAATCACGTAGGATCACAACAGAAAAGCGAGCTTATAATCATAACTGCACGTACGATTTAATCAATGATTGGGTTGCTCTATGAAAAAGATTTTCAACCTATTTCAAGAGGTTATAACTTCATGGGCTAAATACGGCTTAGCTCTCAGAGTAAATGCCAGCACACAGTCGATGCTGAACAGGTTCATTTGAACAGGTTATAATACTACAACATCTTAATGTCAGCACCAACTTTATTAACCAATAAAATACACGGCATTTTTTCTGCTTTCAGTTGACAAAGTTTACGGAAGAGTTTAACAACAAATTAGAGAGTCAATTCAGCATAACAGTAGCTGCCGACATTATCAGCTAAATTTAAGATGGAAAACGTTAAAACTTGTACGACAGCAAAGCTGAAAACTAAATTTGTATCTTCATCTTAAGAAATGTCCACTTTCAACTTAGAATAGTTTTTCGTTTGTCGCTCGCATTTATTAAATTTGGATTGCTTAAGACAATAGTTGAATTCACTAGCATAATACACCATTACTATATGTAATTACTCTGTAATACGCAGTGAACCATCTTGCGAAGCTGATAGCAGATGATGATCAATATGTTGGTTGAACTGAAGATCTTTAATAGGTTTCGGATGCAGCATTGTAAAGTGACCTCCTCGCATTTCACTCGCACTAATCCTCTTTACACCAAAACCTAAACAAAGCAATTTGTTAAAGAGCAGGCCTAACACTGAAGTAAGAGATCAAGTTCAAAAACTGCGTGAAGTAATACTTTATTTTTTTCAAACGTATTTCTAAACTACGACTCCTTCAGCCTTTTTTACAGTTTTATTGGTAAACATTATATACAGTATTCATTTGGTTTATCTAGTAAACACTAACTGGAAAATATATCCAAGCTAATTAATTAATTAAACGCCGCCACGAACTCTTCACCACACACTTTTTTCTAAGAGCACTTTCTTCATCTACAACATGTGGTTCAGGCCATAAGGGTCCATGGCCTTTAACCATGTTTGCATCTAGAGGAGGGGTCGGACAAAGGCAACAGTAAGCAATCTCGGCTCCTCTAATTAAGTAATATATATGAAGAACCGTGATCAATCCTTGAGTGAGATAATAGCCTCAACACAAAAGTCATATTACGTTGACGCTACATCGCAGCAAAAAAGAAGCCACACCAAGCGAGAATAGAACTTACGACGCGTACTTGCTGTAATAATATAAAATGAACTTAAGTTTTGGAAGACCTCAATAGTATTGTAACCAAGCGGACACACGATGATGGCAGTTTTGCCAACCCAGCATGTCATAAAATACGACTTTTGGGTACCCACCAGTGGCAGTCCGCTTTGTTAGTGGTGGCGATACCAGTCACTCATGACTGGTTCGAAATGGGCTGCCATCTTTCCCCTAGCCTAATTTCAACTATGTTGACGGCATGAACCTGAATTGCCGTTCATGCCGTACCTCCATCCCAAGGAAGAGGAGGGGTAACCACAAACAAACATGACAGCAGTTCCCGCGTCAGTTCTGGTTAAGTGGCGTTCACTGCATTGCAGCACATACCTGACATAAAAGTGGCGTGGGGACTCGGTTGGGACACTACAAATTGTTGAGTTTTGGAATGGAAGTCCATAACCCGGCAGCCACCTGCGGGGGCTATAACGTTGGTCTTCATTAAATGATAAAACATATTCAATGAACTGCACGACGATGAGGTTGATTGCGAGCTTGATAAATTATAGGAGTTTTCTTTCAACTTTTCTAACTGCACCTGCACATAATTTTAAATTACAACATATTCAAAAATATAGTTAGTGGTTACATATACACCGAAGACGTACACCAGCGATTCTCGAAGTGGGCGCTGCGAGACTCTATCTTGAACAGAAATAGTTGTGTTTAGTCAAGCACCAATATAAAGATCTTCAGTTTAAAAATTGGCAGATTTAACATTAACGCAAGGCTTGAGCCAAGAGTTTGAGCAAAGCAGTTTCAAAAAGATGATCTTCAAAAATAAATAACATAAGCCTTAAGTTTGACTAGACTGTCGCAAGTGTTCATAAGTTTTCAAAGGGAGCCGAGTTAAAAAAAATTGAGAATTACAGGCGAAGTCAAAATTATTATCGAAAAAGAAGACAAGTTATGAATGATGAAAGTTTACATTTAGGGCAAAGTCAAGACACGAGAGTCTTGATTTTCAAACCTAGTCCAAACTGAAGACAAGCGGGGCTTTACTCCTTGCTTGTTTCGTTTTGGTCCAATCGCAAACCGTGCGCTGTTATTATTATAATTCACACTCGCATACGAAGCTCAACAAACGTAGAAGGAGAAAGGTTTTGGACGATTCGCGTTTGTGACAAAAACGTGCTCTTAGGATCATCTGGTGATTGCGTGTAGAATCAGGCCTTGACTGCTGGTCTATCAAGTTCTATAATATCAACAATGCTCCCTCTAAACGCAAAAAAAGTGCGAAATTGCGAAAATACGCAGGCGGTATTTGGTAATTTTTTTCAGTTAGTTAAAATTTTTACTATTTTTCCAGCGAAATTTTTAGCTGCTTGTTAGTGAAAAGACAGTAAAGAGAAATCAAAGTTGGCCAGCGTTTGTTTCAAGGTTTTACGTAAACTATGCACGGCCATAACGCAACGGCGATTGACGATGACGCAAATATTGCATTTGCCACTAGCACGCTTTTTTTGCATCACAAATTATCTCTCAAGCGAACAACAAAGTTTTGCACTTGTAAATGTTGATTGTTGTTGTTGGTTACCCGACCCCTTCCGAGGGATAGGGGCATGGCGGAAGACCATGGAGCCCCAGAAGCCGGGCAACTCAACAGGGTCTGGACCAGAGGTCGTAAAGAGACAGAGAGTTGCCAAAGTGAGAGCGGCGCAAAGAGTCCGTAGCTGGACAGTGCAGAATGAGATGAGAGATGTCCTGGGACGAGTGTGCATAGGCGCTGCAGGAAGGATTCTCGATTCTGCCAATCCTAGAGAGATAAGAACCTAAAAGAAGGCTGGGGAAGGATTCTCGATTCTGCCAATCCTAGAGAGATAAGAACCTAAAAGAAGGCTGTGTCCATTGCAGCAAAGACGAGAAAGGACACAACGAGCATGACGAGGGAGTACAAGTTTCTCAGTGGAGATTGAGGGAGCCTGTGTGTCAAAGAACTTCGATGAGACAGTACGCCTCCAGTCCGAAATAAGACGAGAGTGGATATGAGAGATAAGAGAAGAGAAACTACAAGGGATAGCGGAAGGCGCTAGCAGCGCTCCCCGTCTGGCTAGCTCATCAGCCGCGTCATTCCCCGGGAGAAACGAGTGTCCAGGGACCCATTGTGGCCTAATAGAACAGGAGGAAAGAGAAGACAGTTCCTGCCAGATCTGCCACAGAGTTTGAGATAAGAGGAAAAATGGAGGAGAGGACAGGGTGGCGAGGACAGAACGAGAATCAGACAGGAGGAGAAGAGAAGAGAAATGGCAGACTTTATGGTGTTGCCGAGACCAGCAGAGAGCTTGCAGAATGGCACAGGCTTCAGCGGAAAAACTCGAACATACTGGGCCTGCCAAAAAGGAAAGAGTGGCCTCAGTGTCACAGAGACAGCAGTTGGCAAGTACGCTGGAGCCGCCCTTCCCAAAAGAAAAAGGAACAAAGCCGTCTGTCCAGAGTACCAGATCATGATGGGGGAGAGAGTCAAGATGGGTGAGAGCCGCACCTTGGCGAGAGTGAGGGGGATCAGAGCGAGAGCATGGAGTGGAAAGGGTGGACTCCACCATGAACAAAGGCAGATTCCAAGGAGGAAAGGGAGGGCAAGCAAGAAGAGCCTACCTAGAACAAGTAGAAGTAAGCATGAGCGGGTGAGTGAACGCAAAAGCTCTCCAGGACGATCTGCAGGGTCTTGGTTTCACTCCAAGTCTGGCCAATCCTGATATAGGAAACGAGGTTGGGAGACGAGGAGCCCGCTCATAAGATAAAAGAGTGAAATGAGTCAGAGTGACTCGTAGGGGAGGTAGAGAAGCCTTGGTGAGTAATAGAGGGATAGGGGACAACGGGAGGCAGTCGGTGATGGCGCGACTGGCCGCTTGGTGGAGGCATTCCAATTTGGTGAAATTGGTAGCGCTTAGGAAAGGAAACCATCCGGGTGAAGCATAGGTGAGAAGGAGTCAAAAAAGAGATTTGTACAGAACAGAGAGGGACTCCTTAGAGGGGCCCCATGAGGAAGCAGAGATACAGCGTAAGGCCTTGAGACGTGGGAAAAACTTGGCCTTCAGCGAGATACATGCTTAGAAAAGGAAAGAGTGTGGTCGAATGTGACCCAGAGAAAAGTTGGAGTGGGATTAAAACGGAGACGGGAGCCGAGTAGAAGGAGGTTGGGCTGGAGGTTAGCTTGGACCGCATCACCACATTGAGGCGGCTGTTGATTGGTGCAGCAAATGTTGATTCGCGAGTATAATCATGCTCATTTCGGGCGTCGGCTTAGGATCAATCTTATTTACATGCACTGCTAACCTGATGTTCTGGAACGCTTACGAATTGCTGTTACAAACATCGTAGATTTTGAGATCACTTTTTTCTCATGAAACAGAAATAACCAGATCTTTTGCTTCCGCCGTTCACTAAGCGCTAGGATACTAGTTGGTGAACTTTTTAGGGCTAACACAAACACGGGAATTACTACGTCACCGAAGCGCAACGTCAGCCTAGCCTCCCCATCCCCGATAATTTTTAAAATTTGGCTTCGATGTCCGTGCAATTGTTTGGACTTGTTTTTTTTTATCATCTTCGGAGGTTGACGTGGAGTTAACTCGAGTCCCTGTTGTGAAAGATGCACCTAAGTACACAAAAACAATTCGCAACCAGGCGTCTTAAGCGGTTTACAAAGAAATGATTATTTGTGACGGAGGTGATGACCGAGACCAGAAATTAAGAAAATTATATAACTGAGCTAAATGCTTCTGCATAGTTTATGGAGCACATGGCTAAAACAACTTGAGAAGCACTGAGCTAGACAAAAGAGTGGCACAATAGACCAACAAAATTAATATGAGGGAATATTAAACGCTGCCGTGATATATGAATCAACGTTCCAGATAACCTTTAAAAATTGAACTTCTGCAGGGTCTGAGGGAAGCTGTAGGTTATTGTCGTTTTAAATGAAGTCATTCGACTAATTCTGTTGTACGAAAATGCATAATAACCATTCGTCCTCAGCTGTGAATTGCCATTGTGTCATTGTGATGTAATGTTTATGTGAGACGTTTAGCGGCCCTAAGCATAAAGCGATCTGAATCGAGAGAAACGACATTGAATCTACAGCATGTACATTTAATGAACAGCAGTTGGCTACCAAAATATCGAAAAAAGTGCCCAAATTTTTTTACTACTTTAATGAAAGTAGTAAAAAGTTACACCATCTTAAGTGTAACTTTTTGAAGATGGTGTAACTTTTTGTTCAGCAAAATCAGCAATATTTCGTCTGGCGGATTTCGTGCGTTTGCTTGTAATCTGCACATGCGCCGGCGGTTACGCACTGACTAAAATCATAAAGGGAACACTGGATATCAAAAGCTTCACCGAGTTTCACGGCATGGCTTAACTAACCTGCAGAGAAGACAACTGTATTTTCAATCGTTCACGTTCATCAACGGCCATGTGATACTGCAACCGAGTAGTTGCTAACTCCATTTCACATTGTCTTCTCGCGTTTCGCTCTCTTTCTGCTTCCCTGAAATGAATCAACATTACCATGCCACTTTGCTAAAAGAGGTTGCGAAGGTGATATCTTCGAGTTTAAAGCACTTACTTAAGACCAAGTCGATGAAAATGTAATGTAAAAGCGGTTTGTTGGTGACTGGCATTTAGAAATAATATTCCAGGCGATATCGAAAAAAGAACACCACTGTTTAATTAATTGCTTTTCTTCTACAATGCGTTTCTGATAGATAGACAACTAATCTCATCTACTAACGTGGAAAACACGATTTATAAACTTCCAGTAAATGTTCCACGTTTAATGCTCTATGCAAATGACATGAGTTTCCGACCAAGTAAGATCTCGTCCTTTATTTTTCCCTTTCTAAAATCAGTTAATTTGAAGTAGAATAAAAAATTATCAGTCTTAAAATTAATGTAATACGAGAGGTCACGCAGCTCATCAGAGGAAACAAAGTAAAAGCAACACATGAAATCAAGCTGGGAGTCAATCCATTACGAAGATGAAAATAAATTATCTGATTTAGATAATAACCTTTTAATCTCCAACAAATAGCAAACAAACTAAACAACTGACTCACTTTAAAGCTCGTTCAAGGTCTGCTGTGTCGAGAGCTACCAACTTTTTAGCATAAATTACACGCATATCATTCCTCTTGGCTTTTGCATTGCATTGTGGACACTTGGGAAAACAATCTTTAAGCCATCTTTCTATGCATTTATGGCCAAATATATGACCACATCTAAAAAATCCACTTCAATATATATATCATCAACTTCATGAAGCCTAAGTGAATTAATAAAGATCAAGAGAAACATCTGTAGACTAAACTACAAAACAGGCGTCAGAGCATTGTTTTAAAACCCCCGCGTTTACACGTCATTCGTACGCAGAAGTCTGTTAGATGGTACGCATTGCATAAGCAAGTGAAGGCCTGATGTCACTTTAAAAAGGCAAGCAGAGCTACTGTAACAATAAAGCAAACTGTGTTCAATGTTCAGATCAGCCTGCTTCTAAGTGCAGCTGACTGAACGTGTGAACGTGTAAAAACACGCGATAACTCTTGGGAAAATTTTCGATTTGCGAAAGGTGTACATCATATATCGTAACTAAATGTCTTGTACTGACGAGCGAAACACAAAAGAAAACTAAGGTGGAATATGTTTTGAAATTTCTGTTCTAGTGCAACAAACACATAAACATTAAATAGTCATCATGGAGACCAACAATTAATTTGACCCAACCCGATTGGGTTGAGAACCTGCCATACCTCCGTCCCTCGGAAGGGGTCGGGTAACAACAACACCATTAAATGATATAACAGTGGTAATATAATAAAAAGATTTCCCATTTATTTATTCAAAGAAACTGACTTTGGCCACAGAGATCGTTAAATCGATCTCACTTTTATTTTCAACTTACATTGACTGATAACTTACTTCATGCTAGAGTCAATTTACATTAATAGGTCACGGAATCTGTCATCATACAGTATTTGAAGACATTCTGGGGTAATGACCCAGCTAGAGCTTTCTTTTTAGAAGCATAAGTGCAGTTAAAACTTTAATCTTAGTCCTAGGTAAACAACTTACCTTAATGAGGTTAGCCGATGACTGCCACTATTTGTCCATGATTCAAAGCAAATTGGACAACTCAGAGCATCATCATCATCATCTTCATTATTTGCTGCTACGACTTTCTTATTACTATCACTTTCTGGAGACGATGAGAATTTTCTTTTAGCTCTTTTTTTCTGTCGACCATAGCCGCCTCTACGAATCACATTTTCACTGAAGTCAGATTGTGAAGGCAAAGCTCGTGGAGGTGTTACAATTCGTGAATTGGTAGGCACATCGGGCAATGGCAATACTTCCTCAGCGGGTGGATCAAGCAATGGCGGTTCTTCTTCAATGGGTCTATCTTGAGGCTGTAATTCTGCATTTTCACCAGATGGAGGAGATGGCAGGCTATTTTCGTCTTCACTCAAAACAGAGCTGTCAGTATCACTTACAAGAATCGGTTCATTTGGTGGAACTAATTCATTATCTGAAACAAAAACACCTGCATTGGAGTAGGGAGGCGGTAATGGAATAATCAGAGGCAATGGATCATTCTGTGCAACAAAACGATGTGGACCACGTTCACCGACTGGTAGAGGTGGGAATGGTAGTAATCCAATTGAAGCTCTACTACCATCAATGTTGAATAAGTCTGGCTCATCAAAATTGACTACGTTATGCCAATTCTGTTGAACAGAAGATGATGTCTCACCATGTTGTTGAACTCTTTGTGGAGAATTATCTCTTGTAAAACGAAAAGCCATACTCTCTTCATCTCTTGAATTATCAACGACAACACTGCTGGGTGGTGGTGGTAGTGACAGAGAATCACGTCTATCGTTTTGATGCACATGTAATGATCCAGTAGCATTCTCTTCTTCTTCAATCAATATGCTATTATGAGCATTACCCCACAAATCTTCAACTTCATAAGCAACAGTTTCATCCGAATCTAAAAGACCACTATAACCTCGATCAGTTGAAGCAACATCTTCATTTGCATTTACAAGCGACATTGTCCAATGAAAATAAATTTTTACAAAAAAATATTGTGAATACTCTGCATATTGGAGCTTGCCTATTACCAAAAATATAACTACATATACCTAATATAACATTTTGCTCAATATCTTCAATACCTAATATAGCACTGTGTCAATTATAATTAAAAATGTGTAGTGATTTGACACTTATTTTTGCAGAACACAACTCAACTTTGATGATTCTACATGTTCATTCGACTCGTTGAGAATGAGACGATATTACACTTCTTTAAGTCAGCAGCTAACAAAATAGTTGGCAAGCAATAATTCTGTTTGGCCATGCAACATTCATTTCTCTTGAGCGTCAAAGCTTAGTCCCAGAACACTTTTCTATCAGCTATGCACAAAACAAGTTAGTGTTTGAACACAATTTTATGTTCCCACTACGGCTGACACTGTGCATTTTCATCACAAGCAGTAAAAACAAAGAAGGAAATTTTCTTTTGCGGTTCTACAACAATGCAGTCATCTTGAGATTTTTACGCATAATTATATCAAGCAATTGTTTAAAAAAGCTGCACTTCAACAAACTTGATCACATTGCTTTTAACAGTCATACCATAGCACTGTATGAGCAGATGAAGCAAGTAGTGCTGCATGCAGAAACAATGGAACAGACCTCTCTAATCTTTTACAAGCTTTGGACTGCTTCTATTTTTTTTGTTCTGGTGGCCACAATTGAACACAAGCTACAATTGCTTTAACAGCAACTTGCGTTTCTAACAAGTACGAGGGTCAGTCAATAAGTAATGAGACTTTCTCAATAACTCAAGTTTGCAATGACTGGTAATCAAAAAATGCTTTTTTATTTTTCAACATAGTCTCCCTCCTTTGCAACACACTTGTTCCATCTTGATATTAGATTGTCTATTCCTTTGGCATAGAATTCCGTGGACTGGGTCCTTAGCCAGTTGCTCACAGCAGCCTTCACTTCTTCGTCAGTCAGCTGTCGCTGGGTTCCCAAGATGTTAATGGATGATCACAAAATGCAACGCCTGATGGCTTCCAGAGCATCACTACGCAGATACAGAAAGGAGGGAGATGCATTTCTGTCGAGAATAGTGACAACTGATGAGACCTGGGTTTTTCATTATGAACCTGAATCGAAACGACGATCAATGGAGTGGAAGCATGCTTCTTCCCCAGTGAAGAAAAAATTCAAATCTCAGAAAAGTTTAAGGAAAGTCATGCTCACTGTGTTCTGGGACAGAAATGGGCCGATCACAGTCAGTTTCTTGGAAAGGGGCAATACTGTGAACTCAGAGAACTACTGTGAGCTGCTAACTCAAGTGAAAAAAGACATTAAGAACAAACGGAGGGGACTTCAATCAAGAGGTGTGATTCTTCTTCAGGATAATGCAAAGCCCCACACAGCAGCAAGAACCCTAGCCAAAATTGAAGATTTAGGCTGGAAACTTCTAACACACCCACCCTACAGCCCAGACCTTGCACCATCTGATTTTCACCTCTTCGGCCCACTCAAAGAGAGTATGAAAGGAATTCACTTCCAGACTGACGAAGAAGTGAAGGCTGCTGTGAGCAACTGGCTAAGGACCCAGTCCACGGAATTCTATGCCAAAGGAATAGACAATCTAATATCAAGATGGAACAAGTGTGTTGCAAAGGAGGGAGACTATGTTGAAAAATAAAAAAGCATTTTTTGATTACCAGTCATTGCAAACTTGAGTTATTGAGAAAGTCTCATTACTTATTGACTGACCCTCGTATTTACATCTTTTGGTGCAAGGCCAATGAATTCACACTCCTAATATCTGTCATCAAATTCAAGACAATCCATTTAGGATCAATACAAACCAAATCTTTGATATCTTTAAATATAAATACAGTAGAACGCTGTTTATCCGAACGCCTATTATCCAAACACAGCTTCAACAAAAGTCATTAGAGCCTGAAATCAATGGGTGAGAAGCATTAGAACGTCAATTGTGTTTAGAGAAAATAAATGCGTCCAAAAAGCAAAAAGCAATTGACTCGTGATGTATTTATTTAAAGTTTGCAACCAGTTACTATACTGCCGATGCCAACAATATACAATAAATCACAATGCCTGTGAACTGTATATGATGCATTTTTGTAATATTGCATGTTGTTCAATTATCCAAACAAATTACTTATCCGAACCACCCCTGGTTTTAATTAGTTCGGATAATCAGCGTTCTACTGTATTAGCCAAAACCACGTTAGGAAATTCCAATTCACTTTTTTTTATATATTGATGTCATTTCCTAGTTTCAATTGACATCGCCTTTTTTAAAAAAGGGTCACGTACCCTAACATCACGTGACATCAAGTGACCACAATGTCATAAGAAATGTGAATTTTGTTGTTGCTCTTTCTACAATAATGCAAGATATTAGGCTAGGAGTGCAAAAATACAATTATGTGCTTGCACTGCAAGAAAGTTTGTGTGCAAACATGATTTGCAGTGACTTATACATACGAAAAATGAATGGCAAAGTTTATACATGTGTGTGCAACTAAAAATTTCTATGTGGTACTAAACTCAAAAAAATTTTTGTACCCCTATATTAAGCACTAATATACATCATCCACTGAAAAGCTGACAGAACAATCTAATACACTAACATTCAATAAAAGTATGAAGTCGTTTTATTCGTTATGTGTCAAGGCTATTTCAATCAAGACTGTCATGGAATACAGAACAGAATTTGCAGCTACATTTTCCCACAAAAATTTAAAAAGTAAATAACAGAATATGGCATGATTTATTATTTAATTCTTGTTAAAACATAAAATTGATTTGAATCAGGAGTGCATTTAGGATGTGATAAAGGGTGACTACCCTCCAAACAAATTGACAGAAGCAATAAGTCACTGATCTCTAAAAAAGATCTGCACTTGATTTTGGAGCATAAAATAGGCCACATTCTAGCTTTTACATATTGTTAAAAACAAAGTTTCCGAGCTTGAAAAAAGTGCAAAAATGTCTGATGGTCATCACAAATTTGTAAGTTTCACACTTCATGAAAAGATTGAGCTTAGCTAATATTCACCATACCTCCTGCCAAAACAAAATAGTGTCTAAACATGGGCCTAATTGAAATTACCATCAGTGATCACTCATACACTGAAATAGCCAGGTCTTTGCCAATGCTAATCTACAACCTGTAGGCAGGCTACTTCTTCATAAATTTTAAGGCTGAGATGACCACTGCATTATTTCGCCACCAAAGTATAATATCACAGTTTTGTCCTAAATTTTTCAAAAACTAACTACATGTTAATAAACAAGCAACCCCTTAAAACTTGTCATTGTAATTTTAAAGTAGCTCTTAACGGTATTACTATTAATAGAGTGCATACTGTTAAATACCTTGGGTTATTCATTGATGACAATCTCAAATGGACGTCGCAAATAAATTATTTGTCTACGCAGCTTGCCAGATGCACAGGACTCTTTTACAGATTGCGCAATTTTGTTTCAAGAGAAACCCTTTGCATGCTATACTATAGTCTTGTATACAGCAGAATTCAATATGGAATTACTGCGTGGGCAACAGCAAATATAACTTCACAAGAAATAATTTGAGTAAGGCTTAATAAAATTTTGAGAATAATATTGTTTCGAAACTTATATATGCCAACTTCACAAATGTATAAAGAACTTCAAGTATTAAAAGTAGAAGACATATATCAACTTGAGTTAGCTAAATTTATGTATCAACTCCATCATAGTCAATTACCTAAAAACTTTTACCATTCTTTTCGTAAGTTAAATACTATTCATCAACATGAAACGAGATTAATTAATTCGACTACTTACTACCGCCCCCGAATAAATAAATTATTTAGCCAAAAACTATTTTCTCACAGAGGTTCAAAGCTGTGGGGTAACCTTGAATCCGAATTAAAGAGCATGCACTGGGTTTCTTTTAAAAAAGCGTATAAACTAAAGTTAATAAATGAATATTAACGCTTGCAAAAGCTTTTGATTGTGTAAAGAATATTTATGGTTATTGTTTGTTCCGTTTCCTTTTTTTTCTATTTTTATTTTTTTTTATCATTTGATAAAAACTTGAACTCAACTCTTTTTTTTTACATAATGTACTCAAATTATAAGTGTCACTTAATACATCTCGCTTATATCTCAATCTGCTGAGATCAGGGAGTATCTCGACTCGATAACCGAAAGGTTCCTCGATGCTCCCTGGCTTTTGCTACTAGTGATTTTTTTTGTGTGTATTATCAATCTGATTATTGTGTCGGTGCGCAAAGCAAATCAAATAAATTCTCTCTCTCTCTCACCCAATTGTTGTATGAACAGTTTTTAAGTCATCTATGGAAAATTCTGACCAGCAAGAAACTAGAGTCACTAATGCAAAAGACACAGAAGAGCAAAGAAACAACTTGCAAGTCAGGCATCTTAACTGGACAAAAAATGACTATTATTTGTAACAAAAATGATGGCCTACACCAGTGGTTTTGAACCAAAGAACCCTAATTGGCCAGTACTTTGCTGAGCCTACATCCAGAGCAAATTCAGCTACCTGACTTCTTCTTACCGTATTGTTGGGACACTACCCCTAAAATTTGGAAAATTTGTCTTGACAACAGATTACCTCTGAAACTGAGAAAAATATATAATCTGGTCGCAAATATATGTCAGGAGGGAAAAGAGAACACATGCCAAAATTCGATGAGAAAAACTAACTTAAAGAGTGCCATCATTAACAAACAAAATACATCTAAGAAAAGAAAAAGATGCCACTACTCACTGATCTGTCATGGGCAAACTTTGATAATGTACACAAAAAAATAAATTTTACAAAGAGACTGGGAAATGCTACATTTTTACAGATAAATTGATGCTACAAATAAAGCTGTTTAAAAAAAATACTCCGGTAAAAAGAAAGCTAAGAAACAACATATTTGTTGCTGGTAAATTGCTGTTGCTTCACTGTCATGTATTCTGTAGGGCAGATAATTTGCTGCCCAAAAACAAATTTTGGTCAAAGGATTAGAACATTGAAATGATATAAACAATCAATTTTAATTGTGGCATAAATAGCAGTTTTAAAAGCATATTTTTGTGTAGACTAAGAGTGCAAATTTGTTTAATTGATCATTAAAATTGATAAATCACAAATGCCTCATGGCAAAATATCCTCTAAGGGTAAAATGCCATTGAAGGCAAAATAGCCACTGCCTTTTATTTAACATTTCAGAGCTATTTTCAATCAATCACTAATAAGCATTTGCTCTGTTTGATGATTTTTAGTTAATTAATTATTAGCTAATTTTTTCTAATTTTAGTTAGGCCACTAGGACAGCTTGATCATGTCAGTCTGCCACAAAGTAATAGAAGTATCCCAGTAAGTGTTTTACTTAAAGACATATCAAGTAAACTTGCTGCCTTTTTTTGATGTCATCTTATTTACTTTAAGGCCTAAGACAAAGTTTCCCCCAAAAAATTACTGCTGTAACTAGGAAAGGATGTATTTTTGGGTAAAGCCTACAAATGGTTTGCATCTATATAAAGCATTATATCATTGTCAGAACTACTTCTTTTGGATTTATTTGTTTGTTAATTTATCTGATGTTTTGTTTAAATTTATTCATGCATTAATTTTGTACTTTACCTTTAAGTTGCATAACATCATGTCACTTTAATTTACTTTATTGAATGTTTTGTCTTTTTTAATCACCGTGTAGTTTTTTGTGCAATCCTTGGCAAATTAGTAGGTGATGTAGTTTAGTTTTGCATTTTTTAATCGATTTGAGATTTGCATCTTTTGAGTTTGGAGACATTTTGGACATTTGAGTTTTTAAAGTTTGTGGTCGGCAAAGAGTTTAGAAAATAAATTATTGTAACCATTTTGTGTTTTTTTATCCAAAAGCATTGTTATCTCAGCCTGGAGTCATAAGATAGCAAACCACTACATCATTATAAGATAAAAACTTTAATGGTCATTAATCAAGTTATCCCAAGGGTGCCATTGCATAGTTCAAGTTAAACATGCTCAATCAAACTTTATGACGTCTACAAGAGTCATTTGTAATCATTTTAAAATATTAAATCAATAATGCTTACAAATAAGATTAGGCCTATGCCAACATGTACATGACTGGCAAGACAGTCATGAAAAAATAGAATAAAAGGCTACCACAAAGACACAAAAAACCTGGTTACAAACTTTAATTGTTGCTTGATTACGGCAAACAATTAAACTTGTTATATTATCTTATCACAATTTACTAAACAAAAGAATTTTTAAAGGTGAGCAATTGGGCATTATGCAATCAAGCATGCAGTTGTGGACCAATACCATGCTTCTTTGAATTACGAGTATACCTTGTCTTTGCTGTTTTTTAATCTAAATTGAAGGTGAAGATCATTTTTTTCTTTTTTCATTTTGGATAAATAAAGATTTTTTCTACATGATTTTTTAAAGTTTGAATTTTTGCACTTCATAGTCAAATTAAGGACAAAGAATTCTCTTAAAGACTATATTTTTACCAACTTTGGAAACCACTGAGCTATTTTCAGAACTAGCCAGTGGGCAACCTGTGGGGACACTGCATTGATGTTCCATTTTCTACAGTGTGTACCAAACTGGTAGCCTTTCATCTAAATTAGTAGCCAACAAGTAGTTTGGGAGTTTCAAAAAAAGTGGTGATCCCTGATCTAGTCAAAACAATAATCCTGATTTTTGAGCCCTCCCAAACTAGAAGTCAAAATACAAGACTTTTTTAGCTGGGCTTTTTTGTGTCACCAATGTGTGTTTCTATCTTAATGAAAACTAAAAAACAAACTGTTGGCTTGAAGATATTGCAAAAATCCCAAACTAACCCTTATTCTAACTACCACCAATAGTGATGTCACACACTGCCTGCATTTATTTTTGGCAGTGGCTATGTTGCCATCAACAGCATTTTACCCTTAGAGGCTATTTTGCCTTGAGTTATTTGTGAATAATCAATCTTAATGACATACAAAACATGTGACTTTTGGTCGTTTCTGATTGGTCAATTTCAATAACCAGTTAAACAATTTTGCATCCCAAATATCCACTCCTCCTTGTCACTCCCTTGCAGCGTAAACTACCCTATACATTCACATACCGGGCCTGCCCCTGCAGTGTACACTGCCTTTTCTTTAGTTTAGGGGTTCCTAACCTGTGGTATGCGAGATGTTTTCCAAAAATGCAAAAAAAGAAATTGTTTTCACAGAAACTCAACACAGAAAAATGTAGTAATGTGAATTTGGCTTTAGTTTATTTTCTTTTGTTTCTCAACTGTAATATATGCATATAAATTTGTACATACTGTATGATGTTGCATGATGTTACATGGGCTAGCTAGCTTGCTTGGTGCTTTTGTTTTTCTGTAGCATATCTGCAGCAGCAAACTGCAACACAATTGAATATTCTAGCTAGCATGTTACACAAATATCTCCAGTAATGAGCTCACGACTGGTTAAAGCTTATTATGTTGTAACAGACAGGGGAAGAACTGATTCATACAAAATTTTTACAAAGAAATGTGATTGGCTTATTATTAAAAAACCTTCTCGAAAGTTTTTTGTCAGTATAAATACAATCGCTTGTGCATTATATTATTGTTTATTGGCATGTGAGAGTTCTTTTAGTGATAGAAGCTTTGTGAATTTTGAAATAAAATTCTGCTGTCCTAGCTAGCCATATTTTTCTGCTGTTCTACCTGACCATATTTTTCTTTGCTGCTGGAATCTGGTTGTCTCATAACTTTACTTGTATTATATTTGTATGTTACTGTGTCTGTTAACCTTTGTGTAAAGGCAGTTTATAAACAAAACTAATCGCCAAAGCTAAATGGTATGCAGCTACAGAAAACTCCTTAAGTGGTACACAGGAACAAAAACGTTGGGAATCCTTGTCTTAGTGCCCTGTCAGCTAAGATTGGAGCCCACAACCATAGCATTTCAACACTAGCACACTATCCACAACACCACAGCATCACTGGCCGAATCTTTGCAATTATGGCAATATAAACACACGTGAATAATTATGGCAAAATAGCCTCCAGGGTAAAATGCCATTGACAGCAAAGTAGCTACTTCCTTTATTTTTTTGTATGAAATACTGCACCACACTGCCACAGTGCATCGTCAAAATTTTAGCTAGTTTACCCACACTGAAATGTACGATATGCTTTACAGAATCAATCATCTTTACACATAATATACACAGTTTGCGGCCTCTTTTACAAAATAACCCAATATGCTAGTTTTCCAATGTCTTTCTAGGGACTGAGGGAGGCTTTTGCTTATGTCAGTATGTCAAAGATCAATTCCTTTTGTGTATATTCTTGTGCTATCTACAAGAGTGAAAAAACTGCAAAACATCATAAATTTCTCTCTCACTACAGTGGGCACTTTTATCCAAAAAATGCAGATTATTGAGAATTACTTATCTATTGGTGCTGTAGCGAGTCGCGCCTCGCACCTCGTCAAGCTGCCATGCCAAACAACTTATTGTTTTTTTTTGTTAGTTTGCTTTCGGCGGCTCAGCACTTTGCTCCGGCCGATGTGTGTGATTCTAGTTGTTTACTGTAAGAGCTGTGTTTGCTGGTTTACAACTTCGAGCGTCCCGAGTTTGACGCCCAGCCCGCACACCGTTGCTGCTTTACTCTATGATTTTACTGATCAAGTAATATTAACTGAGAAGTATCCATCCTCAGGTTTGTAGCCGCTTGGCTCTCTCCGTTAAAAGTATATCGTGCTCCTGTAGTCCGCGCGCCTGGCGATTTAGCCACATGCCAGGAATCTAAGCTTGCATGGCTTTCCGGCAATCTAGCGGTGATATTGCAACCCCTATTAGTTTATCATTATTGCTTGTGTGTAAAATCACACACATTTGTTTTTCTTTTTTATTAGGGCTAGATATGTTTTTGTCCTCTCATGGTAGCTCGTTGGTCGGCTTGCCTTTCCCACCATTAGGTTGTTTATCCTTTGTTTGCGTTCATGTGACGTGTGCAGTGTCCTGGTTACATAGACGTGTGCAGCGACCTAATTCGCGGTGACGCGTGCAGTATTGTGTGAGCAACCATGTGGTCGGAGATTTTGTGCTCTTTTTTTTCTTCGTCGATCGCCGTGGCAGACGGACGTGTTCTGGTTGTCTGTCACTTCTCTTTCGTTATTGATCGTGGTGGCAGAAGGACGTGATTTTTGATTATCTGCCACAGTAAGATTTTGTGGTGTCCAGTTAACCTATTTATCATTAACGCCTTGGCCACTTTTATTGCCTTTTCCTTCATGTGTTATGAATCATACTCGCCACAGTAAGATTTCGTGGTGTCCAGTTAACCTATTTATCATTGACGCCTTGGCCACTTTTATTGCCTTTTCCTTCATGTGTTATGAATCATACTCGCTACCGCGACGGAGCGTTATCGCCTTTGTCTCAGAGACTTAATATTCGCAATTTTGGTCAGCTCGGTCATTGCTTGTTAGTTTTTATATTTTTTTCGTTGAGGCAAGGCAGAAGCTAGTTTTATTGGGAATTTGCTTTTCGGGTTAGTTCAGTTATATTTTTTCTCTTGGCCATACTGTAGTGCTAGTACCGTCCAATCTTAGTTAGATTTCTTACCGGTACCAACGCCAATCTAGTTTGTAAACTAAATTTATCAGTTTTACTTATCTGGCCCACTCGGCTATGCTTAGTGCAGTAAACTGTAGTTTTAAGTTTTTGTGATCATTTTCTGACTCTCGCGTAGTTGTGTGTTGCTTGCCTTTTGCTTTATTTTTAGATGCTGAATTAGCGGCTTTTAAGGCCAATTAGGACAAGTTGCCAATTGCTTTCTGTAAAGCTATTGTTGCATAATACAGATTTCTTGCTTCGCCCGAGTGGGTTTTGTTTCTGTTCTCAAGTAGGACAGACCAGGTTAGCTATAGCTGTCCAGCAAGTTCAAATAGAGTCATCCGATTCTTGCTGCAATCGCGAGGATCGACCACAGCCACAGCTGCCTAAATTGATGGAATAAAATGTTATTGTCGTGCTTTCTTCCTTGTGAGTGCCATAGTTCCCAGCAATTGGGGTTCAGTCAGCACGCTCTTGCTCAAGGAACTTATTTCCTGCATTTCAACTATAAACCACAAACAGAAAGTAACCAGCAACACCTGGCTTTCTATACAGTATATCGATCAGTTCAATAGCTGTCATGATAGAAAGTGTTACATACGCAAATAGTCCTTTTTCTCGATCTACGCAATAGAAGCGCATTATGACATAATGTTGTCGTAACAAAGACTCACGATTTCTCGCTTTCCTCAGCGCGAATTGCCCCGAGGTGAAAACGTTAGATGCTGGTTATCTGGAATTCTCGGTTTGAAAGTGTACAGTTATTATGTTAGTTTGTTGAGTTGTCCGAATAACAATCTGATAATAATGCTAGGGTGTATGAAATTTGAGATTCAGATGCAAGTTTAATATCGTGCTGAATTGTGTAACTGTTATCAAATTTACGATTAATTATGATGAATTCGAGAGCCTAGTTAATCTAAAATTGATTTGTTCCAAAGGGATGAGAAGCTGCGCTAGGGTATATAACCGTAGAAATTACTCTGGTCACTCTGGTTACTCTGGGTATACTGGTTATACTATAAGCATTATTAGTATTATTATTGTGTGTTGGGTTGTAAATAGTAAATAAATTTGCTGGATTAATGGATTTGTAAATATAACTGCTCGATTTGTAAAAGAAATTCTGCTCAGCATACGATAGTGCCAGGTAATCGCTACTTGTAGAAACTGCATCCTGGCCCATGTTCAAATAGATTCTACAGAAGAGACTAGTCGCCACTTGAAGTGCACTCATTTCGACTTGGATTACAGTCGGATGCTGCCGTTTTGCTACAATGGTGACCGCGACGAAGAAGCTACTTATTCTCCGATGAAGTTGGACGGCAGCGTCTTCAGTCAAGCAGTACAAGCCATTGTCGAATCGCCGAGATCTAACGTCAAGACCGCCTTCGAATTGATGTCTTGGCGGGAATCTCACTTACTTCGGCCGGCAAGCCTCACTCTCTCAATGTGGGTGTGGAAGGCATGTTGCGACCTGAGCAACTTCCTCCGTTCATTCGCGCGTCTCCGTTAGCTGCGGGTGCTTGAGGATGGAAATTGTGTGGCAACTTCAACTACAAACCACAAACAGAAAGTAACCAACAACATTTGGCTTTATATATCGATCACCATCTACGTTCAGTAGCTGTCATGATAGAAGAGACTAGTCGCCACTTGAAGTGCACCCATTTTAATTTGGATTACAGTCGGATGTCTGCCGCTGCCCTACAGTGCTTTTGTGCTGAAAAAACACAAATAGATCTGAATAGACTGGCCAAAAAATTTTTGCTCCTCAAAACTTGTTTGTATTTTTAACCAGTTAAGTTACAAAAAAAGAACTCGACCCAACAAAATGTAAAAGCTTCAGGACAGACCAAATGCAGAGTCGAGTTGACAAATTTTCCATCAGTTTATCTCCGAAAAACTTTATTAAATACCGTAAATAATGAACATTGCATCGTGAATGGAGAATAAAAATAGAGTTTCACTAATTTGATGAATTGTTGGAAATGTCCGAAAACTCATTAATTTGATGAAATGTCGGAGCTGTCTGAAACGTCTGAAATGTTACAAATCTAATTTAAGGAACAGTCGCAATTGTCGGATTAAAAGTGAATTCTGATCAGTTAAACCTATTTGTAACAAAAACAAACTGCATGATTATATAACACTGTCGCAGTTATCTCAATGCAAAGGTAAATATTTTGAACACCTCAAATATTTCTAAACTGTAAAACAACAAACAAACAAAAGAGTACGGGAAATGAAATTCATTTACAAGCCTTTTGAACAACAACAAAAACGTCGAAGGAATATATTGATATTGCAAATTCCAAGTGGTTACGATCGATAGCGAGCGTCTTATAAGCGAGAAACAAAACAACAAAGCGAGTGCTGAAGGCACGAGGCTTCCGAAGGGAGCAATGCTATTGAGAGATATTTCCAAACTTACAAAGCCATCCATGGACGCCTTTCGTCCTTTTCGACTCATCAGCAGGACTTGCCAAGGGCCAAGAGATCCTCCAATATGTTTTTGAATAGAAATGGGCTACTACGTGTCAGAAATTCATCTACAAGCCTCTAAATAAAACCAATAAACGTCGTAAACTCAATAAAATGTTTTTGAAACAACGCAATAAGTGCACAAAACTCATACAAAAGCATCTGAAACCAAAAACTAACTGTCGTTAATTTATTTACAAACATCTTAAATACGGGAATAAGTCTAGAAATATCATTTATAAGCATCTGCAAGTAAATAACAAGTGACAGAATTTCATTGACAATCCTATGAAACACGCCAACAACTCTTGGAATCGTATTTATAAGCATCTGTAAGCAAATAACTACTGTCGGAATTTCATTTAGAACCATCTGCAAGCGAGTAATAAGTGTCAGAATTTTGTTTACAAGCATCTGTAAGCGAGTAATAAGTGTCGGAATTATATTTAGAAGCATCTGTAAGCGAATAACAACTGTCGCAAATTCATTTAGAACCATCTATAAGCCAGTAATTACTGTCAGAATTTCGTTTAGATCCATCTGCAAGCCAGTAATATGTGTCGGAATCAATGGCGCCTCCTGCCTATGGCTGCAGCCCCCCCCCCCAATCTTTATGTGATCTGTTTTTTTTCGAATTTTTTATAATGTTGATATTTTTTATAATGTCATGGTTTATACTTTATTTACCAATGCACCAGTTTGTCTCGCTGCAAAGACGAATTTTCCTATATTGCTAGCACTAAAATAAGTGAACGTGCGATATAGGGCTTCCATGTGACATCATAATGGTGCGTAGGACGGGCTGCAGCTGCAGCACCCGAGACTGTAATTTTGTAAAGCGATTTAGTTGCTTCATAAATGGTTTAAAGTTTTTGTTTCTGGGTGACATAGCAAATTTTTTTGCCGCTGCAAGTATTGTCAACATAACTAATCCAAATTTTTCTGTGTAACTGAATATCTCTAACTTTTGAACACCGCTTGTTAAGCTGCGAAAGATAGCAGCAGGAAGAGCAAAATCAGTAGCGCCCAGACACATGACGTATTGCGTTGCTTTCACGGTCGCTTGATTTTTGTCACTTTTCTTGCGACGTAACAATTCCCGCTAAGCTTGCTGATGTTGTGGCTCTAAAACAGGGCTAGTTGCCGTAATTGTTAAGATTGTTTGTAGGTAAGCAAATTCAAATGTCGCTATTCAGTTGTATCATTTAATGAATTAAGCTAATAAATTGGAAGTAAGAAAACTTATTTAAAGGCGAGAAAGTTGTTTAACTTATTTTTTCTCTTCTACCGGTCAAAAAAGCCGTAAAATTTTTGCTTTGTCATTTAAATATCAGACTACCGCAACTGCGTGGCAGAATATTGCTGCTGCACGCGACTAATCAAGGGTGGCTGAGTTCTTACGACTCCCCCTAGATTGAATCCACATAACCGGTGAAAACGAGGGATAGGAGGGCGAGGCATCTGACCCTCGTTTTCGAGTGGGGCAAGAGCATTGGTTTCGTCCAGCCGCCAAAATTTATTTCGCGTATTTTACAAGAATTTCATTTAAACACCCCATGCCCCGACCGCCCGCTTTATGGCAGTTCCGGGCTACGTAGATTCTAGCAACTTGGTTTGGAGGCGTTGATGGTTTGATTCCACCAGCGTTGCGGCTCGCACTTTTAACGTTGGTAAATGCGTTGTTATGGTTCGTGATACCTCATCGCTCAACCCTGAAACCGCAACTATTCATTGTTTAGCCACGCTTCGCGTCCACTTGCAATGCAAGGGGCAATGTTAATCTCTAATTTTAGGCGCACAACGCCCCCTCCGGGGGCGCTGCGTTGGGTGGGATGAGTCCTTGTTGATGAGGCCAAAAGGCCGAAACCTGAGTCTAGGGATGGTCCCGCCTATTTCGCTATACTAACGTTGTTCGGATCGTGACTCTTTGTAAAACTAATTTTTTCCCGGAGATATGTTGCGTCGTGTCTGGTTCCTGTGGGCTTCGAACCCCGGTCTTTCGAGCTGCTTTTCCGTTCATGCCGAGACATGCTATCGTGTAATCACCTACTGCCATGAATGCCTTAAAAAAACACATTTAGTACATAATCATTAGAAGGTTTTTCTATGCCTAATTATCTTTTGTGTAATCAATTTCATGTAAGAATACCAGTTTTAGTTCATACTTGCACGGTTAGAACGTCAAAGGGAATCCTGGTTCAAAAGTAAACGGTACGTAAGTCTTGTGCTTTGTGTTGGTTGTTTGGGTTTGTTGCGTATGCAGTCCAATGTTGGATATCGGGCTAGCCAGGAGCCACGTAAAGTATCTTACACTTGGCCAGAGCCCTAGTGATGATAATGCATCTTCATTACCCGTTTTCGAGGGATGATTCTGCCTATTTCGCTCTACTAATGTTGTTTGGACCGTGACTCTGTAAAAACTAAAAAAAATATATACATATATTGCCAATGTGCAAGGATGCTGAAAGAAATTTTGCTGGTCGTCGAATTAACCAGTTATAAGTTCAATTGCGATAAATTCGTACGATTTGCACTTGTTTGTGAGCTTCACTCTTCAGGCTAGTCCTGAGCTAGATGTTATGTGCCAAAATTGTATTGGTTCTATTTTCTTTGTAGATTACAAAATATTTTCACAAAATAGAATTACTACACTACACACTAAATTAGCCTACCGCAATCCGCAATATGCAGCCAAAGCATGTAATGCCTGATTGAATACATTTATAGCCTACAACTAATGCAGCGCAGAGTTTCGGAAAATTTGCACATTTATAGCTAAACAACGGCAAACAAACTGCCTACAAAAGTGCAAAAAATTAAAAAATGACTTGCAGCCCCACCAGCAAATTTAACCACAAGCCGCCACTGGTCGGAATATTACTTACGACGTAGATCCATCTGTAAATGAAAATCTACTATTGGAATTTCATTTAGATCCATCTGCAAGCGAGTAATCATTGTCGGAAATTCATTTGCAAGCATCTGTTAGCGAACAACTACTGTCGAAATTACCTTTACAAGCATTTTTCAGCTGGTAATAAGTGTCGGAATTTTATTTACAACCATCTGCAAGCGAGTAATAACCGTCGAAATTTTGTTTAGAACCATCTGCAAGCAAGTAATAACCGTCGGAATTATATTTTGGAGCATGTGTAGGCGAATAACAACTGTCGTAATTTCATTTAGAACCATCTGCAAACGAGTAATAAATGTCGGAAATTCATTTACAAGCATCTGTAAGCGATCTACTACTGTCGGAATAATGTTTAGAAGCACTTGTGAGCCAGTAATAAGTGTTGAAAATTTACTTAGAACCATCTGCAAGCCAGTAACAACTGTCGGAATTATATTTAGAAGCATCTGCAACCGAGTGAGAAGTGTCGGAATTTTATTTAATACATCTGTAAGCGAATAACAACTGTCAGAATTATATTTAGAACCATCTACAAGCCAGTAATAAGGGTCAGAATTATATTTAGATCCATCTGCAAGCAGGTGATAAGTGTCGGAACTTCATTTAGAAGCATCTACAGGCGAGTAATAACTGTTGGAAAATCATTTAGAAGCATCAGCAAACCAGCAATCAATGTCGGAATTATATTTAAAAGCATCTGTAAGTGAAAAACAACTGTCGGAAATTCATTTAGGAGCATCTGCAAGCGAAAATCAACCGTCGGAATTTCATTTAGAACCATCAGCAAGCGAGTAATATGTGTCGGAATTTTATTTACAAGCACTTGTGAACCAGTAATAACTGTCGGAATTTCATTTAGAACCATCTGCAAGCCAGTAATAACTGTCGGAATTTTATTTAGAAGCATCTGTAAGCCAGTAATAAGTGTCGGAATTATATTAAGAAGCATCTATAAGCGTACAAGAACTGTCGGAATTTCATTTAGAACCATCTACAAGCCAGTAATTACTGTCGTAATTTCGTTTAGAAACAACTCAAAGTGAGTAATATGTGTCGGAATTTTTTTTAGAAGCATCTGCTAGCGAAAATCAACTGTCGGAATTTCATTTAGATCCATCAGCAAGCGAGTAACAAGTGTCGAAAATTCATTTAGAAGCATCTGTAAGCGAACAACTACTGTCAAAATTATATTTACAAGCATTTGTCAGCTAGTAATAAGTGTCGGAAATTCATTAGAAGCATCTGCAAGCCAGCAATAAGTGTGGGGATTTCATTTAGGACCATCTGCAAGCGAGTAATAACTGTCGAAATTTTGTTTAGAAGCAGCTGAAAGTGAGTGATATGTGTCGGAATGATAATTAGAAGCATCTGTAAGCGAGAAATAGGTGTCGGAATTTCATTTAGATCCATCTGCAAGCCAGTAACAAGGGTCGGAAATTCAATTACAACAATGTACAGGCATGTACAAGCATCTGGAAGCGAACAATTACTGCGGAATATTATTTAGAAACATAGGTAAGCTAGTAATAAGCGTCGAAAATTTAATAGAAGCATCTGGAAACGAGTAATAAGTGTCTAAATATTTTTCAAACCATCTGCAAGCGAGTAATAAGTGTTGGAATTTTATTTTATTTATTTCCCACAGTTATTACTTGCTTGCAGATAGTTTTAAAAGAAATTTCGACAGTTGATTTTCGCTAACAGATGCTTCTAAATATTTTTCCGACAGTAGTTTTTCGCTTACAAATGCTTGTAAATAAAATTCCGACACATATTACCAGTGGTGGATATTCAAAATTGGGGGCCTGAGGCAAAATTCTAATAAGGGGCCCCGAAAAATTGATGTAGCTATAAATAATTGCGATCAAACAACGCTACTGGGTAGGCTATAGATTGTTGCAAAAAAATTGATGCAGATACATTAGGATATATTCATAATCAAAGCCATACGTTAGAAATATTGAAACGCTTTTTTGCAGTGACTAGTTACCACATTTCACGCAGTTAATCATCCTTTTAAAAAATTGGAGTAATTCGCTATCGAAAGCATTACAATAACAGCACAATTGTAGGGAATACTCAAATGATTTGCTGCAACACAAGTGCCTTAAAAACTTGGTGTGACTTTAATTGTCATGAAACACTCCGCAAAGCAGAATTGTGCAGAATATTTAGATGTTATGCAGCAACATAGGTCATTTTTTTGTCAAAACATCGTGAATTAAGGGCTGACAATATGTTTAGCTGGTGTACTGCTAGACAAAGCTTAAACTTCCTAAAAATATGAGTCTTCACATGCTTATAAACGTTATGCTTGTAAAAAACCATTGAATTTAATCGTAATGCGTTGAGATAGGAGTTATCTAAAATTGTAAATGCTGGCGCTGGTTAATTGCATTAGGTCTATTGAAAAAAAACAGGAAGTTTAGTTACAATGGTTGTTGCCTTGTTTTTTGCTGAGCACAGGTCAGCAACCAATTTACCAATAACAATATCCTCTACATTATTATCTTTAAACTCACTGACACTTGATTACATAGGGCTACTGGTATCATTTTCTGTTTCATTATTACACATAACTTGGATGCTTGAAAATACACTTTTTATCTCTCAGTTCTGTAGTAGTAGTAGTAGTAGTAGTAGTAGTAGTAGTAGTAGCAGTAGTAGTAGGGCTGTTAATTACAATAAATCTATCCATTAGATTTTTGCATCACCCATGTTCCTACTTTCTTCCTTTTCCTTCGTTTTGATGCTATACTTTCATACTCTCTATTTAAACGATGCACTAGAACTGTCTGGTATAAGGTAAGGTATACAACAAATCAAGGACTACTATCTTAATTGAACTGATAATTTACAAATAAATCTGAATAAACAAACCTTTTTGATAAATATGATCGTAGTAGACTTCATGTTTGGATGAGTCAGCAGACAAGTAAAGCGTTAAAGCCACTAAAATCTTTTATTGTTTTACTATCATAACCAAAGATTGTGGCAAATACCAATCATGAATAATGACTTAACTAATTCTCCTTTTATAAATTTCTCTAAAAAGCTAAATATGAGGATGTAGCAAAGTCGCCATTGAATCATTGGCTTGAGCAGAACACAGCAAGTACAAAGATGCCAAACAACTAAAACTTAATGTTTTTAAATCTTGCAAAAACTTTTTGTGCTTGCATATCTCTAATATCATTTTGCACCACAAACGCAACTGACCGATTATTCTTTCAAAGCAAATTTATTTCCGCTTTCACCAGTATCTCACTAACATCAACAAACCGCTCATAAAAAGATGAGCTAATTAATTCACGTTTTGATACAACGGAAAGCTGGACCGACTTCATAGATAAATTATCACAGTTCACAGGCAAAGTCTGGTCTGATCAAACAGCTAAAAATATAAGTTGTTCTGATCACATCAGTAAAATGAGGTTCCACCCTAAAAAATATGTTAAACCCACATTGCTACAACAGTTTCTGTCAAAAGAACTGGAAAGCTTTCAGCCCAAAACAGTGGTAGAAAAAACAAATTTTAGTGTTTAGTTTTTGTTTAGGCAGTGGCTGTTTTGCCGTCAATGACATTTTACCCCTGCACTCTATTTTCCATTGAATGTTTATGATTGGTCAATTTTAGTAACATACCAAACTTGACTTTTAGTCGTTTGTGATTGGTCAATCTCTATAATGTATTAAAATTGACAAAAAGTGATTTGACAAAAATGGAGCTTTCAGCTTACACTCCCACTCATATCCACAAACTACCATCCCCTCCTTAATGTATACTGCCCCTGTTTAAGTACCCTGCCTGCAAAGATTCGAACTTCTACCCATTTTATTCATAGTTAATATCACTATCCAAACAGTAACTATGAGCACACCAAAACAATACTTATAAGCACTGCAGCAAATAAGCCAATTTTGAAGACAAACAAACGTTGAACGGCAAAATAGCTTGCAAGGGTAAAATGCAGTCAAAGGCAAAATAGCCACTTTTAGTTTTCACTTCCACGATTGTTAAGCCCAAGGACCCATTTCAAAATGCCACAAAATAGCCTAAAACAACACATGCCATTTTTAAAAGGGGGGCCTGAGGCGACTGCCTCATTCACCTCATCCAATATCCACTACTGCATATTACTCCCTTGCTGATGGATCTAAATGAAATTCCGACAATTGATTTTCGCTTACAGATGCTTGTAAATGAAATTCCGACACTTATTACTGACTTGCAGATGCTTCTAAACAAAGTTCCGACTCATACTACTCGCTTACAGATGCTTTTATGTTAAATTTTGACACTTATTACTGGCTTAGAGATGACTGTAAATGAATTTCCGACAGTTGTTTTTCGCTTACAGATGCTTGTAAATGAATTTCCGACAGTTATTACTCGCTTGCAGATGGATCTAAATGAAATTCCGACAGTAGATTTTCGCTCACAGACGCTTCTAAATATAATTCCGACAATGATTGCTCGACATTGATGCTTCTAAGTGATTTTCCGACATTTATTACTCGCCTGCAAATGCTTCTAAATGAAATTCTGACACTTATCACGCGCTTGCAGATGCTTCTAAATAAAATTCTGACCGTTATTGCTGGCTTGTAGATACTTGTAAATGAAATTCCGACAGTTGTTATTCGCTTACAGATGCTCCTAAATATAATTCCGACACTTATCACTCACGTGCAGATGCTCCTAAACAAAATTCCGACAGTTGTTACTGGCTTGTAGATGGTTCTAAATAAATTTCCGATAAATATTACTGGCTCACAAGTGCTTCTAAATATCATTCCAACAGTAGTTTTTCGCTTACAGATGCTTGTAAATGAATTTCCAACACTTATTACTCGCTTGCAGATGCTTCTAAATATAATTCTGACAGTTGATATTCGCTTACAGATGCTTCTAAATGATTTTCCGTCACTTATTACTGGCTTGCAGAGGGATCTAAACAAAATTCCGACTGTTGTTATATGCTTACAGATGCTTCTAAATATAATTTCGTTACTTATTACTCGCTTACAGATGTTTGCAAATGAATTTCCGACACTTATTACTCGCTTGGAGATGGATCTAAATAAAATTCTGATTGTTGATTTTCGCTTACAGATCCTTCTAAATAAAATTCCGACAGTTATTACTCACTTTCAAATGGTTCTAAATGAAATTCTGACAGTTGCTATTCGCTTACAGATGCTTCTAAATATAATTCCGACACTTATCACTGGCTTGCAGATGGTCTTAAACAAAATTCCGACTTTTACTACTCACTTTCAGATGGTTCTAAATGAATTTTCGATAGTCGATTTTTGCTTACAGATGCTTCTAAATATAATTCCGACACTTATTAGGCTACTGGCTTGCAGATGGTCTTAAACAAAATTTCGACGGTTATTACTCGCTTGCAGATGGTTGTAAATAAAATTCCGAGACTTATCATTAGCTGACAAATGCTTGTGAATGTAATTCCGACAGTAGTTGTTCGCTTACAGATGCTTGTAAATGAATTTCCGACTATGATTACTCGCTTGCAGATGGATCTACATAAAATTCCGACAGTAGATTTTCGCTAACAGATGCTTTTAAATATAATTCTGACACATACAGGGTGGGCCGTAAGTCGCGCACCAAGAAATTAGGGTAAGTGGTTGTGTGATGTGAAACAATGTAAATTTAATGGGGTAGAATATCTTGTCCTTTCTTTTGATGTATAATAAATGTTCTTTCATAGAGTAATTTACCATTGTTTGAATGTATCAGTCATTATTTCTGTCAAATTTATAATCAAAGTTTTTTTAGGTATGATTTGCATATAAAATTTTTTTCCTTTAATTTTTAGATGTGCCTTTAACAATAAACGAGCGAGTTGAGTTAGTGTTTATAATCATTTTGAGATGTTGTGATTGTATCAGCGTGTATAACGTGTCATCTGTTCATTAGATAAGCTTGTTTAAAATAAAATAACGTTTATATAATCAAAATTGTCTTAAATGTTTTGGTGAACGACTTACGGCCCACCCTGTATTTACTCACTTGCAGATGCTTCTAAATATAATTCCGACACTTATTACTCGCTTACAGATGCTTGTAAACAAAATTCTGACACTTATTACTCGCTTGCAGATGGTTCTAAATGAAATTCCGACAGTAGTTATTTGCTTACAGATGCTTATAAATACGATTCCAAGAGTTGTTGGCGTGTTTCATAGGATTGTCAATGAAATTCTGTCACTTGTTATTTACTTGCAGATGCTTATAAATGATATTTCTAGACTTATTCCCGTATTTAAGATGTTTGTAAATAAATTAACGACAGTTAGTTTTTGGTTTCAGATGCTTTTGTATGAGTTTTGTGCACTTATTGCGTTGTTTCAAAAACATTTTATTGAGTTTACGACGTTTATTGGTTTTATTTAGAGGCTTGTAGATGAATTTCTGACACGTAGTAGCCCATTTCTATTCAAAAACATATTGGAGGATCTCTTGGCCCTTGGCAAGTCCTGCTGATGAGTCGAAAAGGACGAAAGGCGTCCATGGATGGCTTTGTAAGTTTGGAAATATCTCTCAATAGCATTGCTCCCTTCGGAAGCCTCGTGCCTTCAGCACTCGCTTTGTTGTTTTGTTTCTCGCTTATAAGACGCTCGCTATCGATCGTAACCACTTGGAATTTGCAATATCAATATATTCCTTCGACGTTTTTGTTGTTGTTCAAAAGGCTTGTAAATGAATTTCATTTCCCGTACTCCTTGTTTGTTTGTTGTTTTACAATTTAGAAATATTTGAGGTGTTCAAAATATTTACCTTTGCATTGAGATAACTGTGACAGTGTTATATAATCATGCAGTTTGTTTTTGTTACAAATAGGTTTGACTGATCAGAATTCACTTTTAATCCGACAATTGCGACTGTTCCTTAAATTAGATTTGTAACATTTCAGACGTTTCAGACAGCTCCGACATTTCATCAAATTAATGAGTTTTCGGATATTTCTGACAATTCCGAATTCATCAAATTAGTGAGACTCGGGACAAAATGTAAAAGCTTCAGGACAGACCAAATGCATAGCCGAATTGACAAATTTTCCATCAGTTTATCTCCG
This sequence comes from Trididemnum clinides, assembly GCA_963675345.1. Classification (NCBI taxonomy): domain Eukaryota; kingdom Metazoa; phylum Chordata; class Ascidiacea; order Aplousobranchia; family Didemnidae; genus Trididemnum; species Trididemnum clinides. The sequence goes on from OY776289.1 coordinate 5,606,505, forward strand.
AAAAACTTTTTTAAATACTGTAAATAATGAACATCGCTTTCTCGTTAATGGAGAATAAATGCGGCAAATAAAAAAAAAATCTGGAACAATTGTAGTGCCACAATAAAACCATTCCACTATCAGAGATGAGCAGATCTAGATTTTTTTCGGATCCTGATCTGATCCTAATCCAAAACATCAAATCCTAATCCTAATTCTAGTCCTGATTTTGGAAAATGTTAAATTCTAATCCTAATTCTAATCCTGAAAATGCAAATTTTGAAATTGACTTCAAGCTTTACTTCATTTGATGACAAAGAAGTTAAATCTTAATCTAAATTTTTCAAAAACTCTAAATCCTAATCCGGCTCAAATCTTCAAATTCGGCCGAATCTAGATCCTAATCCTAATCCGTGCTCATCTCTGTTCTCTAGGGCAAGATAAAAAAGTTGCCAAGAATAACCTTAAACTTTGTAAGGAAATCCAGTGTTCGACAAAAAAAAATTAATCGTTATTCACCCAGTGGATAAAGAAAAGCCCGATTAGACGCTTTTCATTTTTAGCAACCAACGTAAATTTTCGGCCCAAATGCTTGTAAAATGTAACCCTATCTGGCAACCCTGGTAAAAGTAGCCAGGGTCCCAATTTCACAGTCGGATTTGGTACGTTCTAGAAAAAAGTTTGAATTTAGAATTCGGTCAGGAAAGCAATTTTTCAAGATTTCATAATCTTTTCTCGTAGACTATTGATAAACATGCCACTAGGAGACTTATTACGAGACGAGAACAATTCTCGAAGCGTAAACCCTGGATCACTAATGGACTTTTAACATCTGTAAAAACGAAGGTTGGTTTATTAAAGCGTTTTGTCAAATTCAAAACATCTGAAAGTTACAATAAATATAAGCGATATCCTAGTCTTTTAAATCGTGTAGTTAAGCAAGCAAAAATTCGTTATTATCATCTTGCAATTAATAACTCGAGAGGAAATTCTGGTGAACTTTGGAAAGTAATTAGAAAACTGATCCAATCTCGCAAACCTAAACAAAGCGCATCCACATTGATTAAAAATTCTAACTATGAAACGGAGTCAGCCGAGCTTCTCAATAATTACTTCGTAAATATCGGGAAAATCTTGCAAAAAAAGTTACCGTGCCCGATATTAATCACTCGCATAATAATCAGGATTACTGCCCTAACTCATTTTTTCTTTCTCCGAACAATGCAGAAGAAGTCGAAGCAATAATAAAAACGTTAAAAATTAAAAAAGCAACTTTATCAGGAGACATTGACATTAAATTTATTAAACTGGCTTGTCCGTTTTGACCAGTGTTATTAGTGATTTATTTAACTTATGTGTTAAAACAAGGGTATTCCCCGACGATATGAAAGTAGCTGAAGTAATTTCAATCTTTAAACAGGGCAGAAAAATAAATTGCTCTAACTACAGACCAATCTCACTACTTTCCTCATTCAGTAAAATCTTTGAAAAAATTGTTTACAAACGTGTTTACATTTATCTTTTAAAATTCAAACTACTTTTACCCAACCAATTTGGCTTTCAATGCGGTGTCTCAACTTCTCACGCAATAAGTGCCGTGTATGATGACCTACTTAACAATGTAGATAAAAAGTATTATAGCTGCTGCTTGTTTTTGGACTTATCAAAAGCGTTTGACTCTGTGGACCATAATATTTTACTAGGAAAAATGTCTCACCAGTTTGGAATCAGAGGACTGGCAAATAAATTTTTTGAAAATTATCTGTCAAACCGCTTTAAGTAAGTGTGTATAAATAACTCTAGGTCAAAAAAGGTAAAAATTATTTATAGGGTTCCTCAAGGGTCGAACCTAGGCCCACTCTTGTTCTTGATGTATATAAATGACTTACCAAAGTCTACTTGCTTTAATACCACTCTTTTTGCGGATGACACATATCTATCATTAAGTAGCAGTTCGTTGATTCGTCTTAAAACTCAAGTCAATAATGAAATAAATAAAGTAGACAAATGGCTTCGATCCAATAAACTATCCCTAAACTATAAAAAATCTTCTTATTTGGTGATAAACAAATTTCCACAACAACCCATTGATATTGATCTCGAAATATCCATAAACAATATAAAAATTATTCGCAGTAAATACTTAAAGTATCTCGGTTTGTGGCTTGATGATGATTTAAAATTCCATACCCATATTCGGCACTTGGAAACACACTTGGCAAAATATACTGGAATGTTTTACCGAATAAGATGTTACCTCAAAATTGATGCAATGATTACTTTCGTTTACTCTTTTATTTACTCTAAATTACAATATGGCATTTTAACTTGGGGTTCAGCTAAAAAAATGAGCTAGGAGCTTTGTCTACTCACCTTAATAAAATGGTTAAAACTATTACTTTCGCAAAAAAATTCTGTCACGTATCACCCATATTCAAAGCGCTTAATCTTTTGAAAATTGATGATATTTACCAATTGGAATTAGGAAAGTTCATGTACCAGACATTTAATGGTAACATCCAACAAAAAATTGACAAGGACTTTATGAAACTCAGTTCTGTACATAAACATTATACCAGACATACCATTAATAAATTCCACTTACCCCAAGTAAATACTTGCTACGGTCATAAAATGTTGTCATTTGCTGGAATTAAGCTTTGGTCCAAACTAGATCCTGATTTAAAAAGTCTTGACTGGCTGTCGTTTAAAAAACATTTCAAAAGAAAACTTTTGCAAAAGTATGATGATTAGAGCTTGCTATTAATTTTATCTTAAATCTCCTGGTTCGGATCGTAAATTATATTTCCAGGTTAATTCATTGTTTGTTGTTACTGTAGCTGTTTTTTTATATGCTCGAAAAGGCTTTTGGTCTCATCCAATAAGTATCTCCTTTCTTTGTTTTTGTACTTGGCGCGGTGGTGTAGTGGTTAGAGCGTCCGCTTCGCAGTCGGTAGACTAGGGGTTCATTCCCCTTGTTGAGTCATACCAAAAGACTTTAAAAAATGGTATCCACAGCTTCCCTGCTTGGCGCTCGGCATTTATGGGAGGTTGTAGAGAACAAGCCGGCAAGTTCGCTTGTTGTGTCCTTGGGCAAGGCACTTAACGGGACGCCCCACCTTTATGTGGAAGACAGGTGGCCCAGATACCTCAAAAATGGCAACTCCCAAGCGAGTGTGGACGTCCCGTCCAAAATACATAGTGATACAATTCGCTTTCTTGTGAATGGAGGATAAATATGAACAAATACAAATACTTTTTTTACCTTTCTTTTTTCTTTTCAATTTTTATTACCTTTGAAAATTGCACATGTCTGCTAACGCTCGTATGTAAGATATTCTCAGGAGATACCTGACTTGACAACTTAGCGGTTTTTTCGGTATCTCCTGGTCTGTAAATACTTTTGTTTTTGTGTGCGCATTTCACATTTCATTGTTGTATTGTATTGCATCCGCGTCTTTACAGACAAACCGAATAATAAACTGAACTGAAACTGAACTGAACTGAACTGAGTGAGATTGCAAATGACATTGCTCTTTTCAGTCGCCAATCAATGCAAGACAACAAATAATGTTGATTGAGCAAGCACAATCTATCAAACTGCTGTGTTTTCGTACAACAAAACAACTAGATAATCACGGAGATTTAACTAGCTTAAAAACTCATCACAAGTATACCCTTTAGTTCACTTCTATTTTACAATCTCAATCATTACCAAAACGTGACGACTACACACAATAGATTATAAATGTAGCTGTTATGTACAAACGATACTATATCAACACAACACAAACTATTGGAGAAATTAATTTTATGGTCGTGCAACTAAATTTTTGTGGTTGGCAGAGTTTTAGTAAAATCAAAAAGTGTTCACACCAGTGTAGCGTGTCGCGCCTCGCACTTCATCGAGCTGCCATGCCAAACATCTTTTTGTCCTGTTTGTATATTTTTTGTTAGTTTTCTTTTGGCAACTCAGAACCTTGCTCCCGCCAATGTGTGTGCTTCTAGTTTTTTACTGTACTAGCCATGTTTTGCTATTTTGCAACTTCGTTTGTCCTTTAGCCAGTGTACTGTTGCTGTTATATCCGACGATTTTACTATAACCTTGCTTATTTTACTGACGAAGTGATCTACCGTCAGGTTTGTAGCCGCTCGGCTATCTCCGTTTAAAGAATATCGTGCACCTTTAGTTCGCACGCCTGGCAATGTAATCTTACGCCAGAAATCTTTGCCTTTTGGCCCGTGGACTGATATTTATTATATTACTTATAATGTTCGGTTTAACCAATAGTCCCTGTAGTTGGCGACTGGAGAAATTGTCCGCGCCGGCTTATTAGCGCGAGTCCCCTACAAAAACTGGTTAAGCACAGCAGTAGTTTGGAGATTATTTTTATCCACCCGTTGCGGTGTGACAAGAGTTGATCAAGATAAATATTGCTCCGAGTATTCGTGTATTATTAATGCAAGTTTCTAAAATCACACATATAATTTTTTTCGTAGAGATAGATAATGTTTATTTTTCTTCTCATGGTAGCTCTTTGATCGGCTTGCCTTTCACGCCGTCATTTGTTTGTCTTGTTTTTCTTCACGTGACGTGCGCAGCGACCTGGTTTTGTAAGACGTGTGCAGCAACCTGATTTTTTGTGACGTGTGCAGTATTTTGTTACCGACCATGCGGTCGGAGATTTTCTGCACTCTTTCTTCGTTGGACATTGAGGCGGACGGTCGTGTTTTGGTTGTCTCCCACAACTGTGTGAATTATATTCTGAACATTGATGCAATAAAAATATTACTGTTGTGCTTTCTTCTGTGTGACTGCCTTAGCTCCCATCCATTGGGTTATAGCCAGCTCGCTCTTATTATAAGGAGAATCCTACACCAGGGTAGTTTAATCTGTGGTGTTATCAAAGAGTGCTTGTAAGCCAATGATTTAGACAATGTTTGCCAACATCTGTAGCTACGTTTGGAGATGAGATTCAAAATGGCAAGTTCATTTTGGATAGGAAAAACTGGGACAAAGTGTGTCAGTTCTTTTACAGTTGTTTGTCCTACTTGTCCTCACAATAACAAATATTTGTCTCACTTATTATTGTAGAACAGCGATTTTCAATCTTTATGTTCAGCGGGCCAATCTTATTCGGAGGGCGGCGGTCGCGGGCCATGCGCAAATACAGTAGTTAAACACAAAGACTATAATTTTAGTAATGCAAGAGGCTAGCGATGCACATAGCAAAACTGCAGACAGTGACACTGTTTCGACCTATCAGGTCTTTTCAGTGCAGTTGGTGACCGACAAGAAGCTAGAGGCTTTGTTCTAGTTTGTTCTAGCAGTTGCTAGACTTAGTGCACCTGCGACAACCGCCACTCATTCACGAGTGATACGGCTTCGCAGAGTACTGACAGACCTTCCACCAAGTGGATCTAGTATAGATCCCGTAAGTGTGGCGGTCTAAGCTATGCTTTATTTAAAGCCTCTAGCTTCTTGTCAGTCACCAACTGCACTGAAAAGACCTGATATGTCGAAACAGTGTCACTGTCTGCAGTTTTGCTATGTGCATCGCTAGCCTCTTGCATTACTATACATGTAAGACCTTGTGACCACTAGGCTGTGACAGCACTATTGTTCTAGCAGTTGCTAGACTTAGTGCACCTGCGACAACCGCCACTCATTCACGAGTGATACGGCTTCGCAGAGTACTGACAGACCTTCCACCAAGTGGATCTAGTATGGATCCCGCAAGTGTGGCGGTCTAAGCTATGCTTTATTTAAAGCCTCTAGCTTCTTGTCAGTCACCAACTGCACTGAAAAGACCTGATAGGTCGAAACAGTGTCACTGTCTGCAGTTTTACTATAATTTTACTTTCTTCAAAACGCTTGCTGAAAGTCAAGTCCACTAAAGTTCCAAAAACTTTTCCCCCCACACACAATCAAAAATAAGAAACGTTTTATTCTTTTCATTTTCAACCTTTCAATGCGAGCCCTGGCGCTGTACTTTCTTCACCAAATCTTCAAATCTTAGTTGCAAGTCGGAAACAGCCAATTTCATCAATGCCTCTAGATGTGCATTTGTGAGCCTAGTTCCGTTGTTTGACTTTACGAATTTCATTGCAGAAAAAGCTTGTTCGCACCGATATGTCGTTCCAACGCGAGAGATGAATTTCGTACTGAATGATCGTAACTCTGGAAAGGCTGTGACTGGTACGGCCTTCCAAAAGTCCACCAAGTCCTGCCCGGTGGCCATTACCGATAACTTCTAGTAGCGTGCTTTGAGCGCCACTGAATTTGGAGATCAATCAGTTCCTGAACTCCGAAATCCATTTCGCCAAGATTGACTGCAAACGGATTGATGAATAGTAGAGTTTCGTGTTTCGCTTCATCCGAGTCTAGTCCTTCGAACTTTTGCTCAAAGTTTTCATTCATCACGTCAAGCTTGTCAACGTAAAAATGTACTTTTACTCTGTTGCCCGGTTCCGCCACTCTATCTTTCAATGCTGAGAAGTTGTCGAAGAATCTCTCACTTAATTGTTGATGAAACAACTGCAGCTTCTGTCGGAATGAATTAACTTGATCATTGAGGTGGCTTACGGGTTGTTGCTTTCCTTGCATGCGTTTGTTCAGAGCAGAGTTAGAAACGGGCCCAATTGTAGGGCCCGAACCCGGCCCGAACCCGAAAATACAAGCCCAAACCCGGTCCTAACCCGACATTTATTTTGTAGCCCGACTTAGGCCCAAAATTTAAATTCCCCGAACGACTTGAAAATGCATGAACCTTACTCATAATAAGCCTACTGTAAAAACATTTTGCATACGGGCCCAAAATCGGCCCGAAAAGTTTTTAGAACTTAAGCCCGAATCCGACCCGAAAAGCCCGACCCGTTTCCAACTCTGGTTCAGCGTGTTCAGTTGTCCCGAGATATCTGTCAGGAAAGCCAGATCGTTCACCCATGACGGGCCTTTTAGCTTCTTTCGTTTTTCCGGCAGCATCTTCTTCTCACATATGAAATTATACGCGTGGTCCTTGACGGCGAGGATTCGGGCTAGTACTTTTCCCGAGAAAGCCAACGCACTTCTGTATAAAGAAGAAGTTCTTCGTACTGTTCATCCACCTCGCTAAGTAATTGGCGAAATTCTCTTCTTTTCAAAGCTGCAGCTCGTATATCATTCATATATTTCACGACCACTGACATCTTTCATCTGTAATGACTTCCCACAGAGCCATTCCTGATGAATTATGCAGTGATACTTCAGCAGTGTTCTTCCTAGAAACTGTTCTAACTGAGCGCAGAATTCAACGTTACATCCGGTCATAGTTGGGGCTCCGTCACTACAAACACTGGTCAACTTGTCTAACTGAAAGTTCGTTTTTTCGGCACATTATTTGAGCGCGTTCAATATATCAACTCCTCGCGTTTGCCCCCTATAGCGACAAGACCGAGTAGCTCCTTCTTTACGTTCAATTCTTGATCCACAACCCTCCAAAATATGGCTAGTTGGGCTGTATCTGTAGCATCAGTACTCTCATCAAATGCGATCGAAGAAAATACAGCATCCTCCTGAGATTGTATCAACTGCTCACTCACGTCTTCTAACATCATTTCCACCCGTCTGGTCATCGTGCTGTCAGACAACGGTATACCAGTCGCGAATGTGCTAGCTTTGTCACCCAGATATTTCGTCACAATCTGCAAAGCTGGGTTGATAATCTCTTCTCCCTCCACCATGGGTCTTTTCTTTTTGGCTATCAACAAAGCGAGCTTGAATGAAGCAGGTGTTTGATCCTTCAATTGTTTGTTGGCACTGCTAAACATGTTCTGCGGTATTCAAGTTCTTCGCAAGCTTTCGTTATTCAGGATCTTCGAAGTTCTGAGCCTACCGGATGTTCACGAATAAAATTCGTATGCGTTTGGTAGTGGCGCTTGATGTCGTATTTTTTCAGAGAGCTCACGGTTGCATTGCAAACCAAACACATTGCCTTCTCGTTTTTCTCAACGAATAAATTGTCCATTGTCCATTCTACGTGAAATTCCGTTCAGCGTTCAGCCTTTCTCTTAGTCGCCATCTCCGATCACACAAAATAACACTCAATGGAATCAGCAACTTACGAAATTTACCAAAAGACGCAGTCGTTTTTACAAAACAATTCCAAATGGCACGAGCTAATCAGCGAACGAATCAATGCGAGTCGCGCGCTCTCCAAAAAAATGGCGTGGTTTGAAGCACCGTTATAGGTTCGATACAGATCTCAGATATATCGATATTAGCTTGACATTTCAGACACGTATAATATTCTTTGGATTTCGAGAAGGGCTTGCGGACCACTTGTGGCCCGCGGACCACTGGCTGAGAACCCCTGCTGTAGAATGTCTTAAGTCTCCTTCGCATGTCTTTGTTTACCTCACTTTAGGCGCTCTTTTTGAAACCGTTTTAACTTTTTTCAGATGTGCTTTTAAAGATGGATTTCTCACTCTTTTTAAAGCTGTAAAAGTGCTAACCATTGGACCTGATAAAATGCTAAACGCTGTACCATTTTAGTCGAGATAAGTAAATGTTGACTTATTATTCAGCATTTCGCACTCTCTAAAAAGAAAAAAAATCAATTTTTACTCTTCATCCTATTATAATTTATATTACCGGAACAGATTTCAAATGAGTCACCCCAAAATAAAAAAGTTTTTCCGAATAAAGTTCTGCTGACTAAATTTACTAAGCGTTCTTCAAAAAAAAAAATTATAAAATTCAAAAATCTTTACCTAAAATAAGATAACTTCTTTTGAGAGTCTTTTTAGAAATAATGTTGCCCTCCAACATAGTGTCTCCTCAAATGGATCCTTTTTTTAGTAATGCTGTTGTCTGCACTATACATAAAAACCTTTATCTTGATCGGCAAAGTACAGGGTGGGCCGTAAATAACGCACCAAAGATTTAAAATAAATTGTGATGTGAAATAATGTAAATATCTTTTCTTTGGGTATCTGTTAAATTTAATTTCAATATCAGTTACTATAACTGTTAAATTTAATTTCAATCAAAGTTTTTTAGTTATGATTTGCCTTTTATAAAAAATTTATATCATTTTTAGGGTATGCACTTAACAATTAAAGAACGAGTTGAATTAGTGTTAATGTCTGGTGCCGATGGCGTTTGTTATTATTATCTGAATTGTTTTATATGCTTTGGTGCGTTATTTATGGCCCAAAACGTTTGTTATTATTATCTGAATTGTTTTATATGCTTTGGTGCGTTATTTATGGCCCAAAACGTTTGTTATTATTATCTGAATTGTTTTATATGCTTTGGTGCGTTATTTATGGCCCACCCTGTATATTAATCTACAAATCGGTGAAGAAGTTTGCATCTTGTAAAACTCTTCTCGCATCCAATGTGGTGTGACAACCCCTAATTGTGAACCACTGATTAAGAGAGAGATACAAAACACAACGGCTAGAAAAATGAAACTACTTTCAAGTTTCACTACTTAAGTAGATTGATTGTCGATGACTATTTGTTTATTTGTCTCATTACTTTCTAGCTTTAATTCAGTATTTTTTGAGTAAGTAACAATTCGTTTACTCTACCGGTACTAGATTTTTAGGCTCCTTTGATCACCTTTGGCTCTTGTTTACATTTTTGTTTAGTACGTTGTGCTGTCTGGTTTGTATGATAACTCAATGTTTATCTAGCGATAAGAAAAAATATCATAAGCAAAGAATAGAGGAGTAGTTTCCAGTTTTATTCACCTTCTGCCCATGTTTAGAGGTAAACATGTCCAAACGCCAGGCAGCATTCTGGAATCTACCTTGAGGCGTTATTCAAAAGGCAAGCAAATAACCAGACGACTTCAATGGAATATGCACTACTCAGAAAAAAGTTTGATGATGAAACAGAAAATGGTCTTGCCCAACATTGTATAAATCTGGTGAAAATCGATCATGGTCTGTCAACATAAAATAAAAAGTAGCGGATGCAGTCTTTGATTTTGCGTTCAGGAACAACTTAAGCTGCAACAAGGTTGGTTAACAGATAAAAAGCCAGTGGATCACGAGTTATAGAGTTTATAAAAAGCCACAATCTGTCTCTAACCATTTCTGTGGTCACATCTCCGGGAAGTTAATGCCGTCATCGATCGCTTTAATTGATCTTTGGACACCCCCATAGCTTTGGCTTCAGCAATCACAGAAAAAAGCTCTTGTTGGTCAAAGCACTAGGTTTTTCTTTCATGTGCAGTTTTTCCACTCATTGTGTTCTGTGAAACAAAAAAATGCTAATACTCAAAATTTCCAAAAAAATGATAAACTTTAGTGTGGTAGCAGTGACGAAAGATTCAACTTACTAAGAAAATGGGTAAAGAATAGAAAATGGGTATAGAATAGAAAATGGGTATGGAATAGAAAATGGGTATAGAATAGAAAATATAAAAAATGAGAGGCGCGCTGACCAGTGGCCTATGTGGTGGAATATCGTCAGATACCAGCCAGAAAACTCGTGCACTTGAGAAAAACTTACACATGAGTAATGTACACCAAATATTTGTATCCTTACATTACATAAAATGTATTGAATTGAGAAAAATATTATAGTTGCTTGTCATTCTTTGTTAAAAGTTTTGCAATAATGATTCTTTCACTTGGAGCATGGATTTTCCTTTCTCGAATTTTAGCTATCTCAATGGGATTAAAATTGTCACGAATAAGTAAATTTGCGTTAAAAAAATAGTTTTTATATATGTATAGTTATTGTAATCTGTTGTTTTATTTTGCAGTGATTATTTTTTCTAAATTGTTTGAAGCCCTAAACTTGCTAAACTGTTTTCAAAGAAAGACCTTTCTTTCGGATTTATAAATAGATTTGTAACTCACAAGCCTTTCTGACGTCACAATGGCTGTCTACGTGACTTTCCATCGTATTCTAGTGATTCTTGCTTCTTCTCAAAGATTTTCCTTTCATTATTATTATTACCGATTACGTAATTTATTAACGGCGTTTTTCCTGTGTCACGTGATGTTCTAGCAATTTCTAGAGTATTTTCCAGCCGTATAAATAAGGCAGCGAGATTTTTTTCATTCATTCAGAGAGGGTTGTTCAGAGAAAGATAGCAGAGTGTAGTAAAAAGGCGTTGTTCTGTGGTGATTGTTGTGACAGGAATTAAGCGATTATTTTGGTGGTTTTTAGTTTAGTTAGTCTCTGATATTTATTTATGGAAGTGCTTTAGTTCTGTGTTTTGGCAAGCCAAGGAATTCGAAGTTGTAAAGTGATTTGTGAATATATTGTTCTGTTCTTGATCGAAAAGTGCGTGGGTTAAAGTATCTTAGTGGAAGCCAATCTTTTCCTAGCTATTAAGTGGCAACCAAACTTAACTATTCGATCGATACTGCAAGTCGCTTCGATTTTAAGAAGTAAATTAAGATTGAGATAGATTGAAAACTCTATTGAAACGCGACAAAAATACTTAAAAGGGAGCATAGTCAAAACAACAAACCAGAAAAAGGATAAGAAAAACAAAACGATCATAATACCATTCAAAATCGGATCTGTAGTTGAGCTAATTACTAATAAGAACACATTTTTTATCGCCTTAGTAATATAATTATAATTGATATATATTTTTACTAATATAATTATAATTGATACAATATAATTTATATTCGTAATTATTGATGTACAGTATATAAACCCTGCATCAGAGTTGCATCAGAGTTGAAATCAGTTGAAGCTAGAAATTTGCGCACATATTCACGGTCTTCTTGAAATTGGCTTATCGATAATAACATATTTTGTACATCATTGTACCTATCATTTCGTGCAGGAAACAGATTCAAAGTTTCTGCATAATCTACTGGAGTATATAAAAAAACAATGCTTTGTCACGGAAATGATGCAAAAAAGTTAGGTCAAACATTTAAAACAATCGCAACGAATAGTTTGTTTGAGCGTGTGATTTGATAGCATATAGGCAAACATTAATGAAAATACAACACCCCTATATCCGTTCATGGAACCAGGCATCTACATGTACAGCTGCCAACAGGGGTCATTCATTCTTACCCCTGGACTTTTAAGGTAGCTAATGTCGAAATGGCCATGCTGGGCTGCGACTTTCTTGCATTTCACGGTTTGCAGCTCGATTTTACTGAGATGCTGCTTGTGGACCCCCATGTGATTGGCTCGTACAATGAGCATGTAATCCAAGGAATTCGGCTCAATAAAGCCGAGGATCGATTTCCACCTCAACCTTCTATCAACGAGGTTGACAACTTATCAATCACTCGCGATGTCAACGTGCTCCCAGCCGAGAAAACCGCAACTACCGTTATTGGGGTGGGAAGTATTGGTCAGGCTAATACAAACAACCAATGCGGTATCACACGTCAGCAGGTTAATACATGTGAACAAGGCGATGTTACATGTAAACAGGATGTCAGGGCGTGTGAACAGGCACATACTGAACTACCCGTCGCCTCGGACCTCCAGGTCTACTGAACATCCTTTGCAAAGTTGCAAAGATGCGGCAGGACTGTTTTTAGATTGGTATATGGAAACATGCCGGCTTATGGACGACATGCTGGACCTTTCGATTACTTTTTAAGTCTAGCGAATTTAATGTCACTGAAAACTTTTGCTGCTCATCCCAAATCTCGTTTGAGGCAAAAATTTGGTTAACCGCTGCAAACCATATGTCGACATCGGCTTCCCAAAATGTTGGCAAGGTGATGTTAGGGATAGGTGGCGATGCTTGTTGGTTTGGTACTGACTGTAATCGCGGAGTGGTTAAATTCTGAGCCCAAGTCTCGATTCCCACTGATCGATTACCGGATAAAGGAGGAGGCGGGGAGACAAACGGGTTATCGTTCGGTGCCAGGTCGTCTTGGTCTTGGAATGGCGATGCCGGTAGATAGTCGTGGGAAACAGGCAGTGCATTAACGTGGGGCTCGACGTACGTTGATTGTAAATGAGACGCATGACAGATTGCGGGAGCATCTTCGTCCTGGGCATGACGTAAAACTGCATCCGATTTAATGCTTGTTTTGACTCACTCTTCTCATATTGTGTTCCTCAGTTTCCCATCATTACCATGCCTTAAACGTTTTTTTTTCAATTTGATTCTGTTTTGCTAGCGTATTACTTGACATTATGAGCTGAATGTTGTTTTTACTTCATCGGTCGCTTTTGCGCGCCGCCCTTCCTTGCTCCGGAGACTTTGATTGACATGCAGGAAATTGTCAGACAATGGAATTGGATGAGCCCGCCCACTTTTTTTCACTAATGAGCTTGCGTATTCTTTTTCATTGTTTTTTTTAATCGTATACTTTTGTATTCGTCAAGCCCCACCAACTATGTCGGCACGTTGCTCCAGCGTGAGTCTAAACCTGGGTTGTCATACCGGCAGTTTTTGTATTTTATTTCTAGTATTTTTTTTTCGTCGCGAGTTCGGCAACTCATGTTGGCATTTAACGCACGCTCGTCCGCTCCCCCAATCCCATATTGCGTCCACTGTTTCGCATTTTCGGGAATGTTTTTGAAGGGGGAGGTAATTGGTTGCTCATAGTAATGGATGAATTTTTAATAACATTTGCTCTTATACTTCAACTTCATCCACCCATCACTTTGTTACCCTTGCGCTAACTTTCTCTTTTTGCCTATTTTTTTTTGTTTTCACCCTTTGGACTTTTTGTGTTTGCTTGCCTCACGCCTGTACAGTCTTTTACCGCAGATTTCGCGCCCCCGTTGATGATTAACTTCTTTTTCTTTTGTGGTCGATTTCTGAAATTGCTGGGTCTGTCGACCCGGCATTTCCAAAAATCTGGGGTAAAGATATGTGGTGATTGCGTGCGTATTTGGTTTTAATTTAATTTGTATTTGGTTTCATTTTTGATATCGCTATCAGTATTTCCTATACTGGATGTCAAATATCAATGTTGACATTTGGTATAGGAAATTGCATTGCTTTCACATCAACCTTACCAAAACTCTATTGCTTTATCGCGTCACGTGATTCGTGTTCGCATTGCTTATTATGATTATTGCTGGTCAATCATCCGCTTTGCTGATGCAGTTACTGCTGTTTCACTGGCTTTGTCCTCAATGGCTCACATTCTGTTCTGTTCTGTTAATATATTTATTGATTGTTATCACCAATAAAAAGGAACAAACTCTAGATAGGGCGAGGAATTGATCGAGGAATAATACTGTATAATAAACTAACGCAATCATGACATTTGAAGAATATTACCGAATAGCAATAACGAACTCACGACACTGCCAGCCACCAATCTCCCTCACTCAGATGACTTCTCGACAATGCTAATTTGTGACGCGATATGAGATTAGGAGAGTGAGGCGGCGTGGCTAGCGAGCACTTACTCTATTTAGTTGGAGCGTAAAGGATTGTCAGCGTTTTTCGCCGGACTGTTGCTCACTATGTTTGGAGCTGGAGTACTGACGACGTGGTTTGGCGGATTTCGGCTCACTATAATTGGAGCATAGAGTTGAGGTGCCTAAAGTACGATAAACATTGATGTGCAGAACTCAGTTGTTGGTAGTGGGCTCGATTGTCTAGTCTCATTGCCAAACAATTGTGTGCATGCTTAACAAAGTTTCAGGAGTTGGTATAACCGGCGCGCGTTAAGCGACTGACGAACAAAAAAACAACATGTACGTAGCTCATAAATTATGATCAGTTACGCTAACGAAACAAAAGCTACATTGCGGCTTTGAAAATACGCTTTAATTGAGTTACATTTTGTTTTAGCGATTGGCAGTCTAATAAGCATACACATATTAAGGATGGGCAATAGTAATAAATTTAACATTTAGTTTATTTTTATAGAAAAAAAGATTTGAATTTTGCGGAATTGATAAATGCAATTGTTCGAAAATATCACCGATAGATTTCCCTATGTCACGCATTTCATGCTGTAAGACACTTTTATTGGGGTCTATCTTGTTCATTTTTGAATTGACTAATTTTTCGTTTGAAGTAAGAGGTTTGTTTTTGTGATCGTCCCAAAACTTGTTCGTTACTTTTTCTGATTTAAACAAATTATCCGATTTAGAGCGGTTTTTTAAATGAATTACTTTTTCAAAAAAGGGCATGAACACTAAGAAATATACATTTACACAAAATAAAATAATGGGTACACCACCAGTTGTCGTTCCTCTTTTTTGTCTTCACAGCCGCATAAGGGCTCTGTCGGGGTTTTCAAATTGTGGTAAATGTTTCGTCGGTATTCTGTATGTTGATGCTGTTGTCGTTGAGTGGTTCACACAGCAGGTCTGACTCCAGAGAAACGAATAGATTTCCGAATCATAAACCACAACATTGAATGCTCGCATGATGGCTTTGAAATGAATGGCTTTTTTGAGTCAATTACCAAACTCTTTTTGTTCGCTTTCACTTTGCCATGCGTCAGACGGAACTACGCCTGGTCACAGGGCTTAGTCACCCAGTATTATTTTATTATAGAAAGAAATTAAACATCATTCATGATGTATAGAAATGTCTATTCTTTTATGACAAGTTTTAGGCCAACGAATAATTCAAGTTTAGGTCAACGAATAATTTTAGTATTAAGGTCAACGAATGGTTTTATACAATAACAAGCGTGCGAACAAAACGAGAATGTTTATGAGTAAACCACAGTGTTTGATTTCAGCAAAACATCGGTGATCAAAAGTTCTTATCTCATAGAGTCGCCATACATTTACAACAATTTTTGGTTAATGCTCTTACAAATGCTTATACGGTAAAGCCGGCGCTATCGTCGGGAATAATACTTTTGAACTTGGAATAGCTCATGGCTAGCCCTGCATATTTGTGAAAAACACACAGGTCTGGATAAAAGGTTCATAGAGCTACCGGCATCAAAGATAAAAACTTGGGTATGAATCAAGATAGTTTTTTGTTTTTCCTGGGTATGCCTTTGCAGAAAATTGAGAACACAAGGCGTAGACAGCAGGAATTTGTAAAAATTAAAGAGGACGTCAAGAGAAAACAACATCCCTGTGTGATATTGTACCGCATGGAAAAGACACCAAATATTTTGATTAAAAATGACTAAATAGACCTACCGGATCAAAGGCTGAAAACAAAGGGAAATGCAATATCCTCTTACCCTCTCCCTCATCGAATAACTACGCGCAAGCAATGAACAAAGCACATAGATTTAAAGCACAGCCAGGACTTTATGGTCACAGATTTAATCACCAATTACATAGAGCACAAAGTCGCAAAATAGACCCTTTATGTAATATCTGGTTTTTGTATTTTGGAATACAATCGCTACTGTAATGCTGCCATCCCCCAGTTTAAATCAAATCGTGTATCCGTTAACTAATTATTAAAAGGAATAGGAAAATTGGGATCTTAGAAGTCAGGGCTACGCCCATAACATTACGTAACATAAAATTTTATTGCTGCATATTTTGCCTACATATATTGCTAGTTCCACGTAGTTACGATCGATAGAGAGCGTCTTATAAGCGAGAACAAAACAACAAAGCGAGTGCTGAAGGCGCGAGGCTTCCGAAGGGAGCAATGTTATTGAGAGATATATTTAAATTTACAAAGCCATCCCTGAACGCGTTTCGTCCTTTTCGACTCATCAATAGGACTTGCCAAGGGCCAAGAGATCCCCCCAATAGCATTGACGTTGACTTTTACAAAACAAACTGACACAACGTACAAGACTTACGTGCCGCTTACTTTTGAATGAGGTTCGATTTGACGTACTGCTAGCCGCTTAACTATGGACTAAAACTGATGCCCTTATGTGAAGCTGATCACACAAGCACTGGTTAGGCATAAAAAGGTCTTCCAAAGGATACAAGCTAAATGTGGTGCTTTAAGGCATGGCTTGCAGCACGTGGTTCATGGCAGCGAAAGACAGCGCGCGAGGAGGCCCGTTCGAAAGGCGTGGGTTCGAATCCCACAGACGCGTCGCATTAGCGTTGTCGTTTAAGAATACAATGTGCGCGTAACGTCAATAGGGGCCGCTTAACTGATTTAGGTGGGTCCCAAATGGCTGCACCGCGGCTTGTATATATTTTTGGCAGTTGATTTTAGAGACAGCCTACTATGAGATTTTTTCTATCATCAATACTTTTTAGGATATGCCCAATTATTATTTTACACAGTCTTATCATTACATGGTAATGACAGTATTGCGCTGGTATTGTTTAAACGTAAAAAGTTGCAACTTTTTTTAATGCAGTGAAAAGAGCATTTATAGCCTATCTATTAAAAATAACAACGAAACTGTTTTCCTGAACCATACAACTGGCTAACAAGCAAATGTAAATGAACCAATCAGCTAATTGTGTCATCAAAACATTGGCCAGTTTTGTGCCTATTGAGATCCAGCATACAACAAAAATAAAAAACAATCAATTTAAAAGTGAAAAGCAGAATGAACCATTTTTTTGAGACAAATTCATCACGTCTAATCAGACTCCACAGGCCTGACGTCAATGCACTGTCCCAACCTCGTAGGTGTCTTCTTTTCATCGGCTCGATATCCTGTTGAAATCTTTTACCATGTTTTTCACCGATATCTCCTAAATTCTCTTAAAAAAGGTCAAGATGGGAGCACAAAAAATAAGCTCCACGAGAAAATTGTCATTTCATAATTCTGAAACTTTAATTAAATTTTCAACCAGTTTTTTGTACATTCGGTCTTTTCTGTTTTTTAGAAAGCCTTTACCACTGCGAAATAACTACCATGCTTTTTTCTCTTTACCACTCTACCATTTTTAAGACTTTTAAATTTCAACATGATTTTAATCTGCCGTCAAATAAAAATCCTCGCTTTACTTTTGCATTGGACAGTTTGGGGAACATCTTTTAGCATACAGAATTTAAGAAATTGCTTGACTAAATTTACCTTTACGTAAAGCGTTGGCAATAAAACTTTTTCTCTGTTCACAAAAAGCTTTCTAATTACGTTTTTGAATTTTTTGGAACAGGCCAATGACTTAAATTTTTAAGAAAAAATTCCTGCAAGATTTTAAGTAAAAAATTGCCAAATTGTTCCACTTGGCTATACTTGATTAATGTCTTTGACGAGTAAATTAAGATTTGTCAGGCTGGCGATACATCTGTACAAAGGTATCATGACTTGCCATTGCACTACTAAAGAAACAAGTTTCTAGGCCGACTGGTATGTTAATGCTGTAATGTAGCATGCGTTTTTAATTCGGAGCATATTTGCTGTTGGCTTTTAAAACAACAGTGTGAAAACGCTTAACGTGCAGCTACTGCCTGCTGCTGGTTTCACCATAATGGTGCCAGAATTATGATACCAACATTATGAGATCACAGAGCTATTTTGAAGCATCCAGAAAAAATACATGCTTAGAGAGCTAAAAAGTTAAAAAAATTTAGCTTGTTGCATCGTCAATTCAGGTTGTATTGTTGTAGGATTCTTTTAAAAGATGTCTCTAGGAGCTTTTGCCATATTGTTATTTTCCATGAAAGTTTCTTTCTACTCTAAAAGATCAATAGCAAGCAAATCATTCAGACCTGCAGCGAAAAGTGATTGTCAAAAACAACCTTTTGTAAACAATTTTGCTGAACTTTGCTGGATAAAACAAGTGCCAAGATTTTAGTGGCTCATCATAAAAAAGAAGCAGTTTCGAGCCATTTTACATGCAGCAAAAAATTAAAAAAAGACCAAATTGCTGTATTTTTTTGCTTTTCGTTCTCAATTAACAGCATATTACAGTTAAAAACACTGCTTCCCCTTGTATTGAATTTTTCATGATTAGTATATTTGTTAACACTATAACTACCAAAATTTTTCATAACCAAAAAGAACCAAACGGTCAATTTCAACCACTGTTTTTAGAAGCCGTTTTTGCTTAATATTCATTGTATTTCTCATACATGTAAGGGTTTTTATTCAAAACTTGATTTGAAATTTATCCATTTTCTACGCCGACTATACCTTTTGTTGACAAATTTCTGGATTTATAAATTTATTTTTTACGTTGCAGTCATTTATAACCAGTCTGATTATATATTGATTTATTGGTTCATACATGTGCAATGACACCATTTTTTGTAAATTCAGAAGAGATATGTGTACCACAAACACACGCATTTTTATGCATACGGCGCTCTGTTGAGGTAATTCGCTTTTACATGCTTCTACTCGTACTTGGCATCGACGCTGTTTCTACGCAAGGTTTTCTTCTGACTAGTGGAGATCTTGACGCACAACACTGCCAAGATCTGCTTTTTTTTCGTAAATTATGTATAAGTTCTAAGAGATATTGCCGACGAGTTAGTTTGCACGTAGTCGTCTCTTTGTAAACAATGCAAGCGTTGATGCTTACTACATTAAGGACATTGAAAAAAACTGCAACAGGTTATCGCCTATTACCGCTTTTGTATGTGTGGTACTTTGCAATTTGGTCAGGAGTATCAACTCCTATTTTGCTGGGATTATGGTACCGTACAATTTCTTTTAACTTTTTGCGGTGTTCTTCATTAATACGAACGAACTTGTGCATGAAGCAGAGAAGGTAAACAATTTTGTTCTTCTTGCCTTTGTAAACTATAAGTGTACACAATTAGATGGTCCTCTGTATGTGTCTGATGAGTGCAGCGCCTTCGATCTCATGATGCAGCATCAACGTCATGACTTCTCTTTGTTAATTTCTTATGGTGCTAACAATAATAGTTTTGCAGACTTTAATAGCTCTTTCAGGCGCAATCTTGTAAAATATTTTCTGTGTTTATATTGTAATCTTTTTTCAAACATAGGTTCAACAGCTATAGGCACACATTAGCAGGAAGGCAATGCTCAGAATTGCTTGCAGGATCCTTGCCCAAATATGATTTTCCACTGCATTGATATTTAGATTTGGTATCAACAGCGAGACAGAATTTGATACCAAACTTATCTGGTTTCAAAATCTATGCATTATATAAAAGGGCTGCGTGACGGGCAAGGAAATATTTACTCCTCAAAGGCAATACTGAGAAAAAATGGGCGGACCCCACTCTTTGTTCCACGGTGTATTAGGGTACTGGAGGACATTTTACAGCAAAACCTCCCCTTGCTAGCTAAAATTCAATGAAGCAATCAAGGTCTTCCAATGCAACGATAAAACTGGCATGAATGTTTTTACCATGAATTTTCGGATACTTGCGAATGGTGCGTAACAAAAGTTCATTCATAATCAATCTAATGTTTTTGTAGGTTTTTCTGCTTGAATGCCTTCAAGTACGTACAAAGGGGGCCCTCATTTCTGTTTAAATAAGATTTCTGTTGCTATTCTTCTTCTTCTTCTTCAATTTCCTGTACATTTGTCCATTGAACTCCTGCACGAGAAGTCTAATGCTACTATCGCTGTTATTCAAGGTAGCCTATCTGGTGGCCACAATCTTTGGTCAATTGCTTTATCCCTCGCGTCTGAATGGTTGTAGTTACAAGGTTAAGTTGCTTGTATCTGATATACAACGTGGTCTTTTTTATCCATAAGGTCATTTTCAGCACTTTCTTGAAGTAAACTTAGTTTTTGTATAGTTCCTAATTGTGCATGTCTAACTGGAAGCGCCAATTTCCTAAAAATAATAAAAATATATAAATGTTGCAGCCAGAGACGTAGCAGCCGCCCCCCAAACCCCCCAATTGGGGGGGCCCAGGCCAACTTTGGGGGCCCAAGTTAGTCTGAAATTGCTTTTTGGCTACGTGACTATTTTCAGTTCAGCAGACTTGTTTACAACCGATTTAAACTGTAGGAAGAAATTGGCTTGTGACATCATAAATGAATGCTATGTCATTTTATCTCGCACAATCTAGAATATTTCGATTGATTTTCTGGTAGAATCTTGAATATTCGATTGACGTAACAATGCCGTTGTTACGCAACAATCATAGAATGGTCTGGAATTCTGTTTGGCTATAAATACCGGGACAATATATATACACTGCAGAGTGCAGATAAAGTATTTTATTGACATTGTATAAAATGAAACGTTCAAAAAGTGGTGCTCAAAAGAGAAAAGAAGCAGCCACTGCTCGAGATGCTGTAGCGAAATTGCCCAAGATGACAGATTTTTTCAAGATTACTGAGCAGAGTAAACCTGGCACTAGTACCGAGAGGGATGAAGAAAACTATAGTGTACAAGAAAAAGAAGACGATGACGATCAGCATCAAAGTGATTGTGAATTTCCAGAAAATGTAAGTTGTGATTTACCTGCCAATACGCAACCTTCAATATCAAAAATATCTGAATCTCAATTTACCCCTATCCCTGATGACCCATGTAAATGGCCTGAAAGTATTTCTGATGCTCAACGATGTGTTGCTGGCACTGAAAGACTTGGAAGCCATTTCCATAGAAAGAAAAGATGGAAGAGCTGCCTCAGAAACAAAGTCGTTGATAGCTCATTTATCAAAATGGAGTTTTCTTTTGTCGGTGTTTATTTGGTATGATATCCTATTCCAAGTCAATAAAGCAAGCAAAATTCTTCAATCGTATGGAGTCTCCCTTCATACAATGGAAACGGAAATCCAGGCAACTGAAAAGTTTTTGCAAAACTATCGCACAACGGGTTATGACAGTGCCGCAACATCTGCTGTTGAAATAGCACAGGAATTGGATATTGATCCTTCTTTTCCTCCGTCAAGAAGTGGAAAGAAAAGAAGATTGTTTGATTACCAAGGTGAAGAGGAACAACGAGCTACTCCTGAACTGAAATTTAAAAGCAACTTTTTCTATCCATTAGTAGACCAGGCTATTATGTCAATAAAGGAGCGCTTTAATTTGTTACGTGAGGTTTCTTCCGCCTTTTCGTTTTTGTACACAGGAGACAAACTTTTGCTTGTGCAACAAGAAAATGCTCTTCTTACTTGCTGTAAAGAGTTCCAAAAAAAGTTCGGTGACATTGATTCTGATGAAATGAGCGCTGAGCTACAGCGGTTTGTTTTAATTTTACAAAAAAAAACGCAATCTCAATACGGCTCAAGACTTTCTGAACTATCTTCTAAAGACTCATTTATTTGAATTGTATCCGAATGTGTACATCGCACTTCGAATCTTACTAACTTGCCCCGTGACTGTTGCCAGCGCTGAAAAAAGCTTCAGCAAATGGAAACTGATCAAAACTTTTAATAGAACGTCTATGACAGACAGTAGACTATCTTCATTAGCCATGTTGTCAATCGAAAATGACTGCGCCCGATCTCTTGATTATGACAATGTCATAACAGCATTTGCGAACAAAAAGGTTCGCTCCAGACTATTTAAATGATACTGTGTTTTTATAACTTTTTCATGTTTTTCAGTGTCATTGCTTTCGTTTCGCAGTGTCTGCATAAATGTCCTACTGAACTCTGGCATCGGTGCCGAATTTTTTATGACTTGCACCTTCGGTATCGGCATGCTTTATTCTGACATTAGCCTGTTTACTTATGTACAAATTGTGGTGTATTTTCTTAATGCAGCTTTTCAATTTTACACCTCTAAAGTGATATGACCTGTGCGCAGGGGCTCTTGCGCTTACTTTTGGGGGGGGGGGGGGGGGCCGAAGTTGGAGTGCTACGGGACTGGTTGCAGCAAGGTACTCAAGGTGCCTCTATAGAAAATTTGATAAGTACTACTCGTTGAATCACAAATATGAGATAGCTTGTTTCAAACGCATGGCACCAAGTTTTGAAAGCTGCCTTTCTTCATACTAATAAATTACGTGACGTTGGTGTTATTTAGCCCAGGAAACAAATTTTATCAATCCAGAAACAACTATTACCCCCTGCTTCCACGGAACTTTGTACAAAATGAACCAACTACAACTTTGCTTTGCAGCTTCACTATCAAACACAATTGCGTAATTCTGTAGCATTGCAGTTCTATGCACTGCTGCTGCTGCTTCCAGCTGCACTAAAGTGTAGAAGTTGTATGGTCTGTTTCATTTTCTACCGTGTTGTGATCCAGTTCTCACTTAATTACCAAAAAGGTTTCTGTCTTTAGAGAAAGGATACAGCCAGAACCAATAAGTATCTTTTCCTTCAACGGGTTGACCGATTTTCTACCCAAAAGAATATAACTTGATAGTTTGTACAACTACAGAATTAACACTAAAACCACAACAGTCTGTTTCGCCTTGAAGCTCATCAGGTGATATGTTTGCAAAATGCATACAAAACGGTATAAAAACGGTACAAAAACGCTATGAAAACGCTATAAAAATTGTTTACCAATAATAAGTGCAGAGCATTTGAAAATCTAGCAATTAACGCTACTCGCCTCAAACGCAAGCAATGATAACAATTAAGCCGCTGGTGGTATTAGGTGATGAAGTGGCTGGTAAAGGTTGATTACTAAACTCAGAACCCCTGAGTGAACGGGAATCGAAAACAGTAAGTATTGGCGTTACAAAAATTTTTTAATTTGAATTTATTAGTATGGCGGCATTTTTTCATTAGTTTGGTCCTCCTCCTCAACGATGTAGTGGGGCATGCTTGGAGAATTGCGTACTTCTCTGTGAGGCACAGCATGCAAGCCCTTGCCCTGGTTGATAAGAGGTAGTACGCGTTACAGTTTTTAAAATGATTTGGGGGATTTTTCCATTGCTTATGTCACACCGGAATGCCTTCAATAGCTCGGTAGCATTGCTTTTATGCAGATATTTAAAGCTCCGGTTGTGATTATAGAAACGGCCTTTGAACTCGGTTTCACAGCTACTACAATAATGCTTGGTGTGGTCATTAGATGTTAGTGTTGTTTTGTATATGAAGCACTTTTCACGGCACTTTCCTTTAAGAGGGCAGCTGGCTTTGAGCCTGTAGTTGCACGATGGTGTGGTGTTGCTGAATTATTTTTTAGCACGGTCTTATTATGCATAGTGATAATGTTTGCCATGACAGGCATGCATCTGTAGCTCAGTTTTACGTTATTGTTGAGACAGATCTTGCGCAATCGATTATTGGGCGGAAAGTTTTTAGTTAGAAGTCGACAGAATTCTCTACCGATCGATTCCCTTTCCTACGGAATTCCCTACCGACTACCTGACCATACTAAAAAATAATTCAGCAACACCACACCATCGTGCAACTACAGGCTCAAAGCCAGCTGCCCTCTTAAAGGAAAGTACCGTGAAAAGTACTTCATATACAAAACAACACTAACATCTAATGACCACACCAAGCATTACTTTGGTAGCTGTGAAACCGAGTTCAAAGGCCGTTTCTATAATCACAACCGGAGCTTTAAATATCTGCATAAAAGCAATGCCACCGAGCTATTGAAGGCATTCCGGTGTGACATAAGCAATGGAAAAATCCCCCAAATCATTTTAAAAACTGTAACGCGTACTACCTCTTATCAACCAGGGCAAGGGCTTGCATGCTGTGCCTCACAGAGAAGTACGCAATTCTCCAAGCATGCCCCACTACATCGTTGAGGAGGAGCATCAAACTAATGGGAAAATGTCGCTTGATGCAATCGAACTAATGGAAAAATGCCGCCATACTAATAAATTCAAATTAAAAAATTTTTGTAACGCCAATACTTACTGTTTTCAATTCCCGTTCACTCAGGGGTTCTGAGTTTAGTAATCAACCTTTACCAGCCACTTCATCACCTAATACCACCAGCGGCTTAATTGTTATCATTGCTTGTGTTTGAGGCAAGTAGCGTTAATTGCTAGATTTTCAAATGCTCTGCACTTATTATTGGTAAACAATTTTTATAGCAAACTGCAGACAGTGACACTTTTTCGACCTATCAGGTCTCTTCAGTGCAGTTAGCGTTTTTATAGCGTTTTTGTACCGTTTTTATACCGTTTTGTATGCATTTTGCAAACATATCACCTGATGAGCTTCAAGGCGAAACAGACTGCTGTGGTTTTAGTGTTAATTCTGTAGTTGCACAAATAGATATATTGCGACTCTGGAAAATTTGTTGTTAAGCACTGTATAGCTGAGCGATTCTCTCTTAAAACTCGATAGTTTGTGTTAGTATAACAGGAAAAAAAGGTGACAAAAGCAAGCAAGATTACAAGAGTGCACAAAATGCCAAGGTAGTCAAAACGACCGTTTGGTTTCGGTATGGGACTCAACTTTAATTCTGCACAACCTACCAGGCAACAGAAAAATTTATCGCATTAATATGAATTTTAATAAAAATGAATAAAAATTTTGAAAGCTCAAACTCCAGATTTTAGAACCAACAAAATGTCACTCACTTGAAAAAGAAAAGCGATCAAAAATGACCGCTGGGTTTTCTAGTGTCACATTTTTGACCCTTGAATTGAGCAAAAATTGTACTGTACTTTAAAGACAAAATTTCTTGAAGAAACAGTTGATATTAAAGACATCTTTAGCATGGTATAAGTCTTTCATAAATGCATCATTTTTACCATATATCAAAACTGCACTAAGTAATTTAGAGAACGATAATAACATCTTTCAAGTGCTAATACATTTGAAAAATGATGCTAATTTGACACGAATTTTAGTAATATTGAAAGCTGGGTGTTTTTAAATAAAATAAAATTGTGGGCCTATATAGGCTAATGCTACCTTGTAGCAAAACTGAAAAAGAGTGCGGGCATAAACATTTGCTTCATCTATATAAATATCAGATGTGACGCCAGTTTGATTTGATTCCGAGCACTACCCAGGAAAAATATTTTATAATATGCTCTCACAACTAATGGCGCTTTTGAGCTTTAAAATCGCTTGAAGTTGGCTGTACTTTCTCATCCTTCCGACCATTTTTGTTTAAATTTTGTTGCAGTTGGCCTATATGTCATTAAAAGCATCATTTATTAAAATAGTTCAGTTAATTTTGATGAGAGATATTTTACCTATCCAACTCCAACATTGCTGAGCGATTCCGTTTCTGTTGCTAAAATATGATTGAAAAACTGAATCAGCTCAAACTTCATTAAAACTTAAATGCACTATAACAAATGCATTTCGCTAAATTAACATCTTCAGTGCTGTAAAAGAATAATAAAAACAACTAAATCTAAGGAACCAAGCAATTACCTGTACTGAAAACTCTACACTCCATCGCCTACGTAATTATTATCTATCCGGCGTATCAAAACAAATAATTTCATATTGTAGTATTGAAGTATTACCCACAATACAGCAGATCATCATGATGAAAAATATAAGATCAAAACGCAGGCTGATTGTAGACAATAAATCAATGTAGCAAAAACATTTAAACACAGTGAGTAATTAACACATTGAAAATGCGCAACTATATGGCTTCATAGAAATTTAAATTTTCGAATTTAGGTTTCACAATAAAGACAACAAAAACATTGCGCTATATTAGGCTTGCCGGCAAAGATTTCCTTATGATGTTTATCATAATGTCTAAGTTGGGCCGAATTACATTATTTTCAAAGTAGCAAAAGTTGTTCCATGGTACTCGATGTTTAGTCCAACATTGTGAGAAAGATGTCATTGTTTGACAAACATAGTAATTATCGCAGTTTTTGTAACATGCTGGGAAAATATCATAATCTTTGCAGCAGTGCTTCTTAACCTTTTTTGACGGCGACCCAATATCCAATCCAGATCGATCATGGCGACCCAAACTTTTATTGTTACCATTATATCACAGTAGTAAATTATATTCAAATGGAATCGCGAAAGAAAACATTTTATATTAGCGAGAGTTACCCTTAGTTAACACAAACATGTTGCAGAAATGCTCATTTCTAGTTTTTAAAAGTTATCAATTTGGGAGAATAAACAACGTTTCAACAAAGCAATGCGACACTAATTACTACTGTAACAGCTACAAGTTAATATTGATTACTTTTCAACAAAGGCATTAAAATTAATTTGTAACAGAAAGCAACAGCAATCGATATTCAACGCTTATAACATTTTGTGTCTGAAACAAAAATTAAATGCGAGATACTGATTACTGTTAGGTTAAGAAGCATATATCGGTGTAATGATCCACGACAAATAAAATAGTTTACTGGACACGCAACACAACACAACACAATTCAATACAATACGTATTCAATGACAGCCTTGGCACTGGATTGTTTTGATCAGCTCCTCAAATCTGGGTGACTTTGGTGATAGACTGCATCTTAGGTCATCTTCTGGTTGTAAACGGTTTCTGTACTTTGTCTTCGTGACTGCGATGGCTGAAAAGCCTGCTTCGCACAGATAAGTTGTAGCAAAGGACAGGAGTGCTTTCAGGGCTTCTCCTCCAAGAATGGGTTTTTGTTGATAAACTTTAATCCAAAAAGAGCTCAATGATTCTTTTTTTTGTTGAAAGTCGTAACAAAGGATTTGGTCATTCTGGATGTCAATAAGCTGCTCCTAAAGTTTGCTGATGTTTGCAATTTCATCAGGTAGGTCTTCAGCTTCAGTGTTGAAAGGGTTTCTTATCCAACTGTATTTCAGCGCATTTTCTGGAATGTAACGATCAAACTCTGTAATTAGCTTGGATATATGTACCTCGATAATGTCTTTGACTTCGATGAGCGAAAAAGTTTCATTCTCCAGAAGTACATTCAGAGATGGAAATGATGCAGTCTTTCCATCTTTAATTTTGTTCATCCACAACTTCAGTTTTCCTTTGAACGCTGAGAGTTTTTCGGCAAGTCCAACTAATGTCTGATCACAACCTTGCATTGAAATGTTCAAGGAATTAATCTCAGCAAATACCAATGGATGACTCTTTTCAGTCAAAAATATCTCAGTCTCAGTCCGCAACTCCAGCAATCGTTGAAGAATCTTTCCTCGTGACAACCACCTAACCTCTGAGTAGTACAGCAGATTTATATGATCACAATCAAAATCAGAGCACATCTGAGCAAATAACCGTGAGTTGAGAGCCCTAGATTTAATGAAATTAACAACTTGAATTATAATACTTCCTGCATCACCTTCTGAAACTCATGTGACAACTTTTTAGAAGCAAGATTTTCACGGTGGAGTAAACAGTGAACAATCACCACATTCGGATTCTCTGGCTTAACTCGCGCAGTAAAGCCTTGGCATGCTCGTAACATTGCTGGTGCACCATCACAACAAACACTGTAACACTGCTTCCAGAGAAGTCCTTCTTGCTTGAAGAATAAATCAACCATCACAAAAATATCTTCTCCAGTTGTTGTGGTTTGCAATGGCTTGCAAAACAAAAACTCTTCTTCCATTTCTGCTAGACCTTGATACCGTACATAAGCCAAAAGTTGGGCGTCATCACAAGTATCAGTTGACTCGTCCAGCTGGAGACTGAACTGCCCACTCCTTTTTATGGCTTCAATCATCTGGTCTTTTATGTCACATGACATGCTCTAAATTCGCTTTTTAACTGTGTCGTTTGGCAGAGGAACACCTTCAATTTTCTTTGCAAATTCATGTCCATAAACTGTGCGCACCATATCGAGAGCTGCAGGCTTTAACAATTCTTCTCCAATGTTATGTGGCTTCTTAGCTCTTACAATTCTCCAGGCTACGAGGTACGAAGCAAGTGTTGCTTGTTGCAGGCGTATAACCACTGTGTTGGTAGGAACATCCAGTCTCTGCCTTTTCAGTTTCTGTTCTTCTTTTTCGAAAAAACTTCGCTGTTTGTTGACTAGTCGGCTATGCTTTGCTTCTAAGTGTCGTTTTAGTTTGTTGTGCTTGAAAGATTCGTTGCTCAAAACTTCAGCACTGTTATCGCACCAATGCCCATTTTTTAACTCACCGATAATCGAACTGCAGCCCTGAGAACAAGAGTCTTATTGCACGTATTGTTTTGTCGCACTTTACTTTGTTACAATTATCTATTTCTACACTCGGACCTAAGCACACAAAACGCGTGGCTTCAGGCTCTTACTAATTATGTATATAAAGAAAAAGAAGTTACTTCAAATTCTGTTTTTGGTTCTTGAATGTTGCTGCTTCAATCGTTGTGGATAAAAGTGTAGTCAATTTTCTCGCGCTGGCCTATTCAAAGTTTTTTATTGTTATTTTGTCAATATACCCATTGATTTTACTGTTTGATTTTAAACTGGTGGTTGGATAGAGAACAGTGCGAGGAAGGTCCTGGCCATCCGCCTGTGACAACTATAATAGAAGACTCATCCCCTTCGAGTGGTGAATCCTCAACACGCACAAATAACACACTGTGGCTTAATTATGCCATGTTGAGATATGTATGTGAAACCCAGATTAAGGTATTCATCCTTGTACAGTCTCTTAGGTTGCTTTTTGGTATTAAGTAATTATATGGCAATGAGAAGTAGAAAAAAAATCGATAGTGAGGAAGAACGACCGGTACAACTTCCGCTTCAAGAAAATTTGAGTTGACAGAAAAATAACAAAAAATCCTTTTTTTTCTCAACAAATCCTTGGCAACCCATTCCATTGGCTTCGCGACCCACATTTGGGTCGCGACCCATAGGTTAAGAACCACTGCTTTACAGTATAACTTTTAGGTCAAACGACGTTCTCCATTAGGTGTGCGGATATGTTTCATCAGTGGGACCATAGAATTAAGTGAGCCATAAAAATGACTGTTACGTAAAAAGTAAATGTTTTTACTACATTGATTTATTGTCTACAATCAGCCTGCGTTTTGATCTTATATTTTTCATCATGATGATCTGCTGTATTGTGGGTAATGCTTCGATACTACAATATGAAATTATTTGTTTTGATACGCCGGATAGATAATAATTACGTAGGCGATGGAGTGTAGAGTTTTCAGTACAGGTAATTGCTTGGTTCCTTAGATTTAGTTGTTTTTATTATTCTTTTACAGAACTGAAGATGTTAATTTAGCGAAATGCATTTGTTATAGTGCATTTAAGTTTTAATGAAGTTTGAGCTGATTCAGTTTTTCAATCATACCTCATTAATTAAAAGTAGTAATGTTTTGCTCACCATACACGGCGCTCTCTAGAGGAAAAAATCAAAAAAAATGTCAAAAACGTTAGAAAACGACCGCTTAGATGGTCAAAAGTAAGTGCGACTAAAAGCAAACTGAGCAATAATTATTTCCAAATTTAATCTTACCGACAAAAAAATGTAGGCATTTTAGTGAAAACTTCAGAAGAAATGATGCATCTTTAATCTATACAATCTTTGATTGCCCGAAGAAGCTTTTTGCAGAAACATTTCTGCCATTACCTTATTTAGGTTTGCGCTAAAACATAAGAACAGCTCAAAAATAGGATCATCTTTCTTTTTGGCGTCAAATCAGTTTGAAATCTCAAGCCAAATGCATAGACAGTTATTTCAAAAAGAAAGAAGCAATTGGTTTTTGGCAACCTGATAGGTCAAAGCAGGGTCACTGTCTGCAGTTTGCTTAAGTATAAAGAGGTTTCATCACTGTTCACGGTTTCAGCCAACTTTCTTTTTTTCAATAGAAAGGTTGCAAATGACGTCACATATTTGGCGCTTAAAAGCTATAATTTATGCTGGAAAAGTGTAGGGCGAACACCAACTTTTGGGATTATTTTAAAAACTAATCAGAAATTAATTAAAAATTGGAATAAATTATTGCGAGTTTGCTACTCGGAATCAATTAAATTTAATCAAAAGCGATTTGGTTAAGATTTGGCCTTTCTGTTGGCTAGTCTAACTTTAGTACTGTGTGCCGATTTGCCAAATCGGCCGTATGAAAAGTGCCATCTAACACGGTGACTGCCAAGGGTATATTAAAATTATTTCCCACGGTGCCAAACTATTTTTTGCAAAATTTATCTTTCGCTGCAGCGACCGCGTTTTAGTTGGTGGTTGAACCGTTTTGCCTTGGATCGAAAATAGGGAACTCCGACACTTTATATCGAGAATTTTTGTCATTGAGAGTAATTGTGATTAGTAATTGTGACAGTTGCCAATTAATACTTAAAATTTGTAACTAACACTGCACCGGTAACTAAGTTATTTTTTTCGCTAGAAAACTGTAACTATGACAACAACTCACTTACTTTAACAAGGAAACTTGCCCAGCACTGTCTACTTGAAGTTCCATC
Organism: Trididemnum clinides; assembly: GCA_963675345.1. Taxonomy (NCBI): domain Eukaryota; kingdom Metazoa; phylum Chordata; class Ascidiacea; order Aplousobranchia; family Didemnidae; genus Trididemnum; species Trididemnum clinides. The sequence continues at coordinate 5,637,435 of OY776289.1, forward strand.
AACAACGTTATCAGATATCGTGGTGCAAAATAAGTAGGTCTGTGCCAACTGGCACTTTGCAATCATGCTAAAACCAACACTAAGCATCATAAATGGAAACTTAATAAACTGTCCGACAGTCATAAATGTAAACTACCAAAGCAAACCACGGACCATCATCATTTGGCTCTGCCCAAAATGTAACAAGCTATAACCGAAACAAAAAAATCGTATTTTTTAACTGCTGGTATCTGGGGCAAAACTAGAGCCTTTGCCTCCTTATCTTCAACGACTTTTCGAGAGTATAAAGAAGAGGTAATCTTGCCACTTTGAAATTAAATCCAAATACGAAACGGTTGGGAAGGAGTTCTTCATTAGCAGACGTCATTAAAAATAAAATCTGGCTGGGAGAGAGTACTGGATTGGGTATAGCTAGAAAAGGTCTACAGTTGTTCTCAACTTTTTGGAATATATTTCTTATTGGTCTGGTCTGCCAGCGTCGCCCAGCAGGGCTACCAGGTAGTTATGTCTGGTTTAGCCGGTTGAACCCAACTTAAATTTCTAAAAGCAGTAGCAATTAAATTGATTAAAATTGGAGGCTTCTACTCTTCGCCCCAATCCCCTTTCATCGTACTTTGAATAAACAGGTCTTACACAATTACTCTAACTCATTTTGCAAATTTTATTCGTTTCTTCCAATAAATATAGGAACATAACGTCAAAGTTACGGGTGAGCGCTTTAATTGTTTATGTTTTGCGATTACAGAAATAAGTTATATGGTGGTACACTTGTGGTGAAGCCCCTCTCGTAATGACATTTGTGACACCAAATTCTTTGGCTCCACCGATGTGCTTTGGGCCCATAAAAGAATAAAAATGGCTATACCTCAGTAGAACATTTAAGGGGGATAATAGGAATGCATCCCTTTCACCAACTTTTCTTATTCATGATTTTGTAAACCTATTAGTTTGTATGTCTTGAAAAAGAATTTGAAGAAAAAGTCTTCAAAAAAGTTGATTTCCAAAAATAAGTCCTCATTTACACATGTAACGCATCGATTTAGACAATTCTCATCTTCCCCCCAATTTTTCTTGATCCACTACTTCTGTACTTCTTGAATCCGATCACCCATTTGGTCAAATAACTCGTTTTCAAAATATTTTCCATGCTCATGTGCAATTGTAGATTTGATGACTGTGAATTCACACAGCGGTGTAAACCTAATGACTTATTTTTTTCGTTCTTCTTCGTCGTTTGAGCTATTTGTTCTAAGCATTATGCAAGAAGATACACATACACTGCGTGTGCGCTCATGCTCTGTTTGCGAGTCTCAGTTAGACTGAGCCACCACGACGGGTAGACTGCTGGGCCCATTTTTTTCATTGATTTCATCTTAAACAATGGATTTCTTAAAATATGCTCCTATAACATCGACTTCCCTACCAGTAAAACTTTTTCTTAATCCAAAAAGACAAATATGCCACTTTTCGTTTTTTGCACACTGTCAATGCTTGGATTTATTTTTGCTGATCAACTTTTAAGATGTTGGAGAACTTTTTGATATTTTTTTGAAATAAATTTTATTGGCAACTTTGTCGCAAAAGTTTTGCTACAGCCATTTGAAATTGTGATTTTGCTACTAGTGGTTTAACAAATTATTTATTAGCCGACGCGATGATGTAGTGGTTAGATCGTCTGCTTCGCAATCGATAGACTTGGGGTTCATTCACCTTGTCGAGTCATACCAAACGACTTTAAAAAATGGTATTCACAGCTTCCCTACTAAACGCTCGACATTTAGGGAAAGTTGTGGAGAACAAGCCAGCAAGCTCCCTTGTTTTGTCCTTGGGCAAGGCACTTAACGGGACGCCCTCACCTTTATGTGAAAGACAGGTGGCCCAGACACCTCGAAAATGGCAACTCCCTAGCGAGTGCGGACGTTGAGTCTACAATATAGCAATACAATTCGCTTTCTCGTAAATGGAGGACAAAAATGGACAAAACAAAAATTTTTTTTGACCGAAAAAAGTCCGTTAGCAAAGGGTTCAAACTACTTGCTTACAAACAACAATTTCACAAACTGTCAGGCGTTTATTGGGCTAAGCCCTTAGCGAAATAAATTCCAAGTTGTGGAAATATGCTGTAGTAGTAAACGTGTTTATAGTAACAAAGCCATAAAGTAATTGGCCTACTACAGTGATGGCAAAACTATGACACGTGTGTCGCTAGTGACACGCGAAGAGATTCTCACTGACACGGAGGGAAAATTTTGCAATGCGTTGTTAGTCCCATTCATTCAGCCTGTCATTACAGCTGACAATGTTTCGAGACAATTTACGCAATTAAGTAAGTAAAAAAGCATTTGCGTGACTTTGTATATTCGCCTTTTTTCTTGTGGTTGCGCAATTATTTCGCAATTTGTTATTTAGCAAATATACCTTGATACACGTGAGCCGCTCACTTCATATAGCGTTGGTATCTTTCAGACGTATGGTAGTAGAAAGTATTAGAATAATTAGGCTGTTCTTAACAAGTGACACGCGAATAGAAATAAATGCACAGTTTTAGTTCTTTTGACACGCCGTCAAAAAAGTCTTGCCATCACTGGCCTACTACTTACTTCTTAATGTAGGCCTTGTTATATTACACGAAGGCTCTGACTGCGCCTATATTTGCTCCCGCCATAAAAACAGTTTAGAGAAGGCTACTAAATTAAGTAATGGCTCAAATGAGTAACCTATTAACCAATTTTTGAACTTGAGGAAAGGTTAATTTGTTCTCAATCCTGCACAGATTTGCATTAAAACTCGTCGGCATTTTGTTCCACTTTTCTGCTTTGCTACACGTGACAAAAATATGTGAAGTATTAAGAGTACTCAGCCTCACGATATGACTACTACAAAGGTATAGCATCTAGGCGTCCACCTGCATTTCAGTTACAGTAATTTTCGTTCTTGCCATTGCATTATTAAAAAAATTAAATTTTAAACCGGAATGAAACTACTTTTAATATATCATTATACTTTAACAGGCGCCATATTAGTGATAAGCTCTACTACTTTACTATGTTATTTACGTTTGCTTTCAAAACAACAGTGAATAATACGCACAGCCGCTACCGCGCATAATACGTACAACAAAATATTAGAAAAAATGTTCTTCCCACCAATCTTTTTCTGGCTACGACCCTGAAGACAAGGCAGATGTGTAAACATGCAAAATTTCTGCATGTTATTACGCAAACAATGCCATAAATAAATCAGCCTAATTTGCAAAATCTACCTAAATAGACCGTAGCAGCCGATTGCCTGCATAAGCTTTTAAACACAAATGAAAAGACCAAGGTGATGTTTATATACAATCTAAAGCAGGGATGACGAACCACAGACCCGCGGGTGACAAAGTGATCCACTAGTAGATTTGTTAATACGGTATCAGTTTCTTGAAATCCCCACGGTGAGAACATTTTTTTAGAGATTCAACGGCAGCAGTTGGGAAAATTGGGCGTAGTTGGAAGTGAAGACTTTATTCTTGGGATTTCAACCACATGACTTACTTTTTCTTTTTTTTTTACACTAAAATACCTTTCGTGACGCATTCAATAATAAAGGTTCGCCATCTCTGATCTAAAAGTAAAGAAACTCTATACGCAAGTCGCACAATAAGTAAATAGCTATCTAAGCTTCTGCACTTTTTTGAAACTCACACCATGCAAACAAAGAAAATGTTAAACTCAGTTTCAGTCCAGATCAAGCACTGCCTAAAAGGTGCTAACCGAAAATGAGACAAAAGGCAAATATGCGAAAGGCTATATCAGTGGTTCTCAAACTTTTTTCGATGCGACGCATTTAAAAAAGCTTGCGAGACTTTGCGACGCACCAGACAGCATCCTAAGGCTTAGTTTGCCATACTGCAAGATAAATGCAACCCATAATTAACAAAAATAACTGTCTTTATGCTTCCGAGATTGTGGATTGGTTTGTCATCTTCTATTGCAAAATTACTCTCTTTGTAACCTCTCAAAGTTAGTAACTCATCTTTCCTGTTTTCCTCCAACATACAACTAAATGCTTTATTCTTTATATATTTTTCGCCAATTAGTTAAACTTCTGCAATTTGATTTTTGAATAAGAAGTCAACAACTACAACAATGTATTAAAAACACTATTGTGAAAATGCTACTGATTATGAATGTCAGAAGAAAGTAAAAATGGAATCTACAATCAAAGTTCTTTTGACGCAATAAAACCTACTTATTGGCACAAAACCAAAATATCCCGCGACGCCCTTGGAGAATTGAAACGACGCACCGGGGCGTCGCGACGCACAGTTTGAGAACCACTGGGCTATACAATTCATGTAGCCGCCTGGCAACTGTGTTCCTTTCAGTAATAATTTTTCTTTACCGTGAAACAGAACTGGCATGGCTGTCTATGAAAATTGACGTAGCAACATGACAACAAAGCACATAAACGATTAGGAGGATTAGATTTATTAGAATAGAGTCCAGCAAATACCTAAGCATTTTACAATTTTTTGATACGAGACTTATTAGCAAAAATCAAGTAAGTGTTTTTGCTGGAAAAAGCAAGTTACTTCAAATTTACTAAAAGGCCATGCATTGCTGTTATGGAATACTCACAAAAATATGAAGTGACAAGAAACTGTGTTGGGCAGTATGAAAAACAGTAATTGGCTTCGCTATTGCTTCTTGCCGTAAAAAAAAACCGCTCTCACGTGGTTAGTCTGCGCAAAAATTTTTTTCGAATCAAGCAATGAAGTCTTCAAAGCTAACTCGATATTTCCAGCAGCAGCATAGCAACTTTGCTAGCAAACCTCTCTTATTTTTGAGACTACTGAGCGAAATTGAAAATCAAAAAATTGAAGCGTAAAAAGAGATATCGGCCAACAAAGCCATTCTCAAATTGCTCTCTAGAAAAGCAAAACTAAAAAATTGTTTACAACTAAAAAAGAACTGGTGAAATATGCATCTCTGCTGGCGCAAAAGCAATTTTCAGTTTAGAAACTGCTCAGAAACTTGAAGGAATACCACTTTCAAATAAATCAGTTTCAAGAAGAATAATAGATACGGCAATGAACGTCAAAGACAAAGAGCAAGTTTTAAACATGAACAGAAATCGCAATACTTTGCTATTCAGTAATATGAGAAGTCAACAGATGTACGCAACTGCGCTATTCTTATTTGGTTCTTTCGATGTGAGAACGATGGAAGTATTGAGAAAGAATTTCTTTGTTGTCTTACACTACCTAAACCATAGGTCGGCAACCTTTTTACGACCGAAGAGTCATTTTGACTCTGTTTCCACAACAAAGAGAACAACGAGAGCGGCAATAAAAATACGTAGTTGCAGTTGAAGGGCAAAAGAGCCACATTGCTCCAGAACCGCAGGTTGCCGACCTAGGACCCACACGAACAACTGCTTCAGGAATATTTTGGTCGCTTAATAAGTAATTGCAAGAGCAAACTTTGGACTGGGAAAAATGTGTCGGGGTGTATATTGACCAAGTTGTCATCAAATGTAACTGCATAGATAAGAGAAGTTACACATAAAGACAAGGTATCTACACGATGCATAATCCACAGGGAACAATTATCTGCAAAGAAACTCTCTCCTGATTCAAACAACGTTATGAACCCTGAATTAGAAATCGTCAATGATTTTCGTGGTCGAGCATTGCACTCCAGGCTCTTTGAGGCACCGCGACGGAGTATGAGTTCACTACATCACCATCTCTTATTTCATGCAAAACTAAGGTGCTTCGAAAAAAACGTGCTCGTCTGCTCTTTCTTGAATTGATAGAGGAAGTAAATCAGATTTTATACAAAAGAAATCCCCAATAAAGAAACTTTTAATCAATGAGATGTAGATAGGAAAACTTGCGTACTTAGCGAATACATGCAGCGGCTTGAACAAACTTAATAGTGCTGTTTAAGGTTTTTGCACCAACGCATTTGCATTGCAGAACAAACCTGATGCTTTTAAAAAGAAACTGGAGTTTTGAAATAGTTATGAGCAGAAAAGCAATATCAATATATTTCCATGACATTTTTCCCATTTAATTCTTAACGTTAACAAGTAATTGATTTCCCATTTTGCTCGAAACCAATTAATTTCCAATTTCCAACAATCAATTAATTGTTAAGGATATGACGTCATATCGTGACTATTGTTCTATATGACTAAAAGATTCACAAATGCTACGAGTTGTGCAGCGCTTTAAAATTTAAACGCATTGTTATCCTGCAACAACACAGGGCTTTTAACTTGGCAACTTTTTGATTATCTGACATGATTACCTCACAGAAGCTGATATTATGCACGGTCAAGCGTCATGCTTTTACCTAACGTTTTGCATAAAGCATAATAATACCAAAGTTCATAAGAATTATAGAAAAGTGGCAAAAAGTACAATTAATTGCTAAATTCTAGCAATTAACTGCAATTGTTAAGATTTTTGCAAATTAATTTTCTGGAAACCCTATTTCCATGATTGCAAGACTACGTGGAATGGGTCTGTGCAAACAAAAAAGAAGTTATTTGTAATTACAAGTGAACATTGAAAAGAGCTTGCCGTCAGTTGTAATCACTTTTCGCAAAAAGACAGATCCTCAAAAGGAAAATTTTGAATCGTTTATCCCTTCACAGAAGACATAAAACTCTTGTAAACTTAATGCTGCTGAAAAAGTGTTGCTGATTAAACTCTCCTGCAATGTCACGTTGATCTCTAAACATAAAAACTTACCATTGCCACACTTTTGGATAATGTTCAAAAACAAATATTGAAAACTTAGTGACAAAGCAATTGACTTAGCGCTGATTTTTTTCGGAAAATAGCTTAGTGGGCGCAGTGGAATAAGGTGGTTGACTCCGGGGAAGGCATGGCCCCTTATCAGGTTGGGTCGGAGCCAAGAAAAACAGATAAACGAAACCTGGCGCCAAAGAACGTAATATCTCAAATACAAATATGAAAGGAGAAACTCAAAGTTATGAAATAGGCCTACCGGTAAATAGTTATTTCTGTAGTTGTGAAACCGACCACCATTTTGCCACTACTACCATTTTTGATTGCGTTACCCTCGTTATTTTTTGGAAAGAGCGAATGATAGCGTGTGAAATCATAGTTTACAAAAATCTTGTTGGTGGTACAAAATTTTAATATAGCATTGAAAAAAGCTGTGTGAGCCATAAGTGTTTCGTGACGCTCTCATCAGTGGCGGTATCGCGCCAAAAGGGAAGATCTAGAGTGAATGAGTGATTTATGTATATACAGTAGAACGCCGATTATCCGAACGCCTATTATCCGAACAAGACTTTAACAAAAGTCATTAGAGCAAGACGTCAATGGGTGAGAAGCATTAGAACGTCAATCGTGTTCAGAGAAAATAGATGCGTCCAAAAAGCAAAAAGCAATGGACTCGTGAAGTATTTATTAAAGTTTGCCACCAGTTACTATACTGCCAGTGCTAATAATATACAATAAATCACAATGTCTGTGAACTGTATAGGATGTATTTTTGTAATATTCTATGTTGTTCGATTATCCGAAGAAATCACTTATCCGAACCACCCCTGGTTTTAATCAGTTCGGATAATCGGCGTTCTACTGTAATTTGAACGTTAGGCAATCGAGACAAACCAATGATAGCACTAGTATTTTAAAGCGCGCCAAAGAAAGATTTCGCAATAGCGAAATGCTAAACAAAGGCCAGCCAGAGGCCAAATGAGAACGCCGGGATTATCGAAAGAGTTTGAGAGTGTACACAAACTCTTTCTATCTGCATATCACTAGGCGCCAGGTCTTGATATAAACAGCCTCCAAGAGATACTCATCTTAACACCTCAATCTTTAAACTTGCAAAGCATATCTTCCACCAACTCTTGGTAATTTTCAGTTTTTCGGTTTTCAAAGAAATTCTGTGTAACTAGAAGAAATGATTGCCAAGCAGTAGACTCTGTGCCTATCATAGAGTGCACAAAGCATGGATCTTTTATGAGCGTGCGGTTCTGAGGGCCATCAAAAATGCCTGCTTTCAGCTTTTCGATGGTCAAAGTAGGAAATGCTCTGTAAATATAGTTGAAGCAATTCCCAGTTACAGGCAAGGTTTTCACAAACTGCTTCATTAAACCAAGTTTGATACGCAGTTGTGGAATGATGATTTTCTCTCTGGCAACTGAAGGCTTATTGATGACGTTGGCTTCACCGACTCTCATGGAACCTTTTGGAGGCCACCTTTTTTCACCCAGTGATTATCACGTGCTCGGCTGTCCTATAGGCAGTAAAACATGGATATTTTGTATGGCCGCTTTTCTGGCCAAGCAAAAAATTTACCATCTTCAAGTCTACACAGATTAACCATTGGTGGAAATCATAATCCAGTTTCTGTAATGCCGTTTTCATTTTGTTCTAGTCTTATTTTAGATTTGTTGAATGGCCAACTGGGAGAGATCCATATCTGTTACCTCTATGTAGCAATACACATTTTAAACTGTCTAAGAATAAACGCTACTATTGAGCTCTAAATTGTGGCATTGCCATTTTAGTAGAATTCCTTCGATGTCTTTACAGTAAACAAGTTCTTCTTCGCCAAAGTATGGAAGTAATTCTTTTTCCCTCGTACTGTAGAATGTCATTGAAGCTTCGGTTCTAAGGCAGTTTTTGTCTTTAAGGTGGGATTCTAAAATTTCTGCTGCTTGATTAGATAAATTGAGACCCCTGATAAGATCACTCAGCTCCTCCTGCTTGAATTGCTCTGGAATTGATAAAATACTTTCGAACACATTTCTACCACTGTCACTGGCAGAGCTTTCTACAGTACTTCTGCACGAAACTCATCACACTCTGTGGACACGTCAGGTAAATCATTAATTTTAGGTGCAGGTACTTCCTCACAGAGAGGAACAAGTCGACAAGCAGATTACAAATCGGAATAATTCCAAGTCTTTTTCTTATGACGATTAAACCCTTTTAGATCCACCAAAAAAAAAGTAGCACTTATTGATATAATTATTTGGTTCTCTCCAAACTATCGGCACACCAAGCCTAAGACTTTTAAGTGTACTATCAGCCAGTGACGCAGCCAGAATTTCTTCAAGAGGAGGCCAATGGTTTTTGAGCAACACAGCCCAGATGCAGTGGTAAAATACAGAATTTAGTCGCAATGGTGATATCAGGACTTTTTCTCCCCAGGAGATGAGGAGTGTGTGCGGTTTTTAAACAAAACGTAAAAAAGCTTAGCGGAATTGCACACAAAAAAATTTTGCACTTACGCAACTGCACGCAACGCGTTTACTGATACAAACTTATTGGTAGTGGTGATATGCGAACCAAAAAATTTTACTAATGCTGTGTGTCAAAATTTAACTTATTTGAAATTTAGCCTACGATTTTTAGGTGAAAATTCATCAATCACACGTTCAAAATAAATGTTGAGGTCACGGTGAACGTGCAGCAATGCCAATCCATTTAAACAAGCTTCTTTCATTATGGACCACAAATAGATTTTCAAATATTTCAGAGCACTAAACGAACGCTTATTTGTTGCTGTAGTAACCGGACGAGTTGTCAATATTTGAAGAAGAACTTCCAAAGACCAATACGTTTTCATTTCTTTAGCAGACAGCAACGCGTCTAAAGTGTTGTACGGTAAAGAATCACCTTTGTGGCGCAGCCAATATAAACGCCATTGCACAAATCCAACCTCCACAAGATCAATGCTGTCATCCAGAAAAGAAAGATAGAAGTTCTCAGCATTTCTGATGGAGTCGAAGCAAATGCTTTACTCAAACAGATGTTATCAAAAATTTGAGTTTTATGCAATCAACCAGATCAAAACAAAATCTTTTGCTGTGTCAATAAAAGGCAAAAAGACAGAACGACTATAAAACTGCAATGATAAAAGAGCTAATGGATTTGCAGTATTGGGTTGCCGATTCACAATTTGGGGCATGGTTATGGATTCCCCGTGGAGACCTTCGGCATGTCTGAATAGTCCAACAAATATTTTTTTATAGTCCCTAAAAGCCTGTATCACATCTTTGTAACTGGTAATACTCGTAGCATTTAATGCAGTTAAAATAGTTTCTTGATGCCTTGTAGCTTCTTTGCAACTGGTTTGCTAAGATTCAGTGTAGCATTGATAACTTCTAGACAAACCAAAAACCCAGGTGTTGTTGTCGCTTTCACATGAAACATAGCCCTTCCAACAACTTCTCCATCTCTTGATTTTGACAGTTGATCAAGATAACCAACAGCCGCAGAATAAAACTCCTTGAAAACAAAGACAGCATCATGGCCCTCAATCCACTTTATGAAACAATGACGCTTCAAACGCGAATGTGAAAAATCAGGACATTTGCCATTAACGTGAGCATGCAGTAGCGAAAAATATTTTTCAAAATTAGAAAAAATACCGATATATCTTTAATGGTGCTTACGCATACTTGAATTTCGCGTACGTTGCAAGCCAGAGAATGTCACTGTAACTTCTCTGACTGTAGCGTTTCTGCTGCTTTTGTTCACTTATTGAACTTTTTATTGCGGTGTTTATTGTCTTTTAAAAAACATTTCAGAGAGAATGTCGAATTTTTCCTTAACAAATCAATGGTTTTGTTTCCTCCTGACAGTACAGTCCAAAGCATTTTGACTAAAATTTGAAAATTTAAATCATCAACTATGAATTTAGGCTCATGTAGATAGTTTGGCAAATAACTTTGGGGAAAATAGAAACATGCTCTGTTCCAGGCAATATTTCTGAAACTTTTGCAGAAGGCACAAAACTCGCTTTCACTTGTAGCAAGCTACTTGTTATTGTGCAATATTGCTCTCGATGTTGCACAAGATTTTTTTGCGCACCTCGTCTGACACCGATTAGTTACTGCTGCGAGATTCTTGCGCAAAAAACTTGCTGGTGTAATTTCTGCTTTATATCAAGAAAACTATATAAAATTTGAAGCTCTTGTATTAATCTCAGGCATGAAGCCCAACGCTATCAGGAAATTTTCACGCAATTGTTTGCTTTGTGCATAATTCTATCTGGGACCAAAGGGGGGAAGGGGGCATGGCACAGTGCTCTCCTGCTATCAGCCCACTTTCTCAAGCTTTCTACACATGCTTTGCAGACAATATGAGGTGCCCATGGTTTATTTTGGTCAACAAGCTTCACTTTAAAATACCCAAGATATATCCTCGCAAAATCAGTGATAGCTTTCCATTGGTTTTTGGAGGTATATTTCCCACAGATGAACAAAACTTGTCAGAATCATTACGACAGCTTTTTCGTGATAAATTCATAACTATTAAATACAGCTAAAGCAGTAAGTAGAATTCGGTATCCAAAGTGGGTATAAATCTGTGATCAAGAATAAATACTGTTCTAAAATGCGACAGGCTATTAATTTAGTCGCAGTAAATAAATAACGGATCAATTAGTAACTTCAGCATATTATAAAATTTTCACTGACAAACCCAATTCTTAGTTGAATTGCACAACCCTCCATATTTTCCAAATTTTAGTGATTTGAGTGTGAGCTTAAATTGGAATCATGGTAACATGTATTCACTTCTCTCGCCACAGAGCCATTAAACTTTGACTACAACATCTGCAAAAATGTAGCTACAAAATGAAATATTGACATTATCTACCATAATAAGATAGCTAAAAGAAGTAGCCTAGGGTTCATTCTGTGAGCATCACAAAGAAACTGCAGCTTATCAAAATGATTGGCCTACTGCTGCACTCCAATCACCTGGTTTACTGTTTGATGGTATACGGTTTGCCGAAAGCTGAGGAAAACACTCATAAGCTCAAGACATACAGTACAACAACATACGTACAGCTAAATAACTTGTTCTGAAGAAAATGGGGTCTGAATTGTAAATCTGAAAGAGTGCTTTCAAAACCTTACTACTGAAGTAATGGGATGTTACATCAAAAATTAGACACATTAGACATTGGTCTCGTCAAATTATGGGAGGAGGCTTTTAATATTTGTAATACTATTACTTTGTGAAATAACCACGTCATTCGTGTGAACATGCATATAAAGCGGGTAGATTACCTTTATAACTCAATAAATCGATGTATGATACGGTTATGGTGATCACCTGCTATGTTCATAGAGGTAAGGGTTTTAAATAGATCTCGCTTAGTATAAACTTTTTGAGTGGTAAAGTGCATTAGAGTACCTGGTAGCGAATAATGAATGCATGCTACCAAGGAGACATTTTCATTATACATATTATCGATACTTGTGTTCACATTTGGCTGACACAAAAGTTATCAATTTTTCTCTTGCCAAAAATGAAAAATACCCCTATCTCAAAAACTAGAGCTAATTCCGAAAAGCAAATGTCGTTTTCCGATTCAGCGACATCAAAGTACCCTAAAACCGTTAAAATATTTTTGGCACTTGAAAAAAATTTTTTTGTTGACTAGTGTAATCTACAAATATTTTTAAGTGAATTTCTTCGAAATGATTAAAAATTTGACATTGTCAGTTAAATAGAAATTAAAATTCTACAGCAATATTATCTCCATTATCGGGCACCAGGTCAGTTATTTTTTGTATTAACCACTCGCCAGCAAAACAGTATTTAAAGCTAGCATCGGTTGTCTTGATACGAATAAAAAACATACCTTCTGAACAGGAAGTGTTTTCTAGAAAATTTGACCAAATGAAAACCAACACCTGAAATAGATATTTAATGTCTAGAAAAGCAAAAGTATCTAAACTTTTGCTCAATTTTAGAAAATTGAGATCGTTTCTTAAATGAGCCTCCGACGTCTATCAAATAAGTTACTAATGCTTGTGCGTGGAAATTGGATTATCATAAGAAAATAATCCTGTCACTAGCAACGAAAATCAATAAAAATTAATCTGCATACAATTTCCTTGCAAGTTATATCGTTGCTTTCCTTGTCACGTTTTTGCAATTTTTGCTTCATGACGACAGCCAAACTTTCTTCAAAGAAACATATGTTGAACGTAGAAACATACCAATGCAGCGCACGTCATCAAAAGTCTCTTTAAGGTGAAGGAAAAGTGCAGTTGATCTCTTTTGTATTTTCAAACATGGAGCCTAGTGGTGAGACAACGAAAGAAGTCTTTGAAGTAGGATATTTAGATTTGCGGTGGAAAATAAGTAACATTAGTAATAAAAAAGCAACCTACATTTTTTTTACTAACAAATATTAAGAAAAAAGTTCGAGCCATAATAGGCATAATAAAAAAAGTGATAAGTTGTGTTAAATACAAATTAGCAATTAAAATTAGAAAACCCGTTACTTGAAAACGGTCTTTTGAGAAGGAGTTAGATTAATGACGTGACGAATTCCTCCGATCTTAAGCTACAACCTTCTTGCTTCTAATGAAGTTTAAGGCCTTTTTTTGAAGTGCAATTTAGTAATTCGCAATTTCCTGTTTCTGTTATGGCTAAAAACTATATTTTACAAATAGTATTGAAAATTAGTTGTTTGAAATAGTTTTGAAATTTAGTTGGTAATTCTTACCTTAGTTTTGAATTGAAAACACGCTTTGCTGTTGCATTCGCCGAGGTGCAATATTCGCCAATGCAAAAAAAAGTAGAGGGAAAGAAAGCTGAGTTGTAGGGTGCAATCTTAGAAGTACTTAGAAACAAATCTTTTTGAAGAAGGAGCGTTTAAGGAAGAACAACTTTTTGAAAGCAAGACTTTCGCCCATTTCGGTTTCCAAAGCAACATTAAATTTTTTTTTTGGAGATAGAATCTTTGAAACTGAGATTTTGTCTCCAGAAAGACTTTTCTGCTGCGTTTTTTGTTCCTGTCGTACCGTTGGGGTTGACCTTTACCCTATATCATCCTTCCACACTCTAAAACGTGATTGTTTGCAATTGAGAATAGGATAGTGCTACAAAAGATTTTCATTTGGTTTGGAATCAACTTTTGCCCGTCACTAGCAAAATTCCCTTGTTATTGAAGTTAGACTGTTTTAGTCACAAAATCATAACTATCTATGCCATTTTCACATTTTCAGACTCGAGAGAAGTCGCATGCACAATTCAGTTCTGCCTCGAGCAGAAGGCCGACAGCAGATGTGTAAAACTGGTAGCCCTCGTAAGGCTTTGTGACACAGTGCGATTGGCTGGTCTCCAAACTTGGTCTTCGAAAAACTGTTCTTTAAAAGAAAAATCTTTTAAGATGTAATTACGGGAAAGTAGCCATGAAGTAATAGTCGACAACTGCTGTAAGCCGTAGGTGACATTACAGTTTACCGAGAGAGAGATAATGATTTTTGTTTGAGATCAGCACCATTTCCTGTGAAGGTTTCGTTGGTTTCCTGTGAAGACAGGCAAAAAAGTTTGGAGACCACTGATATGCAATCTTGCCTGCTTAAATTTTTTTCGACATATTTTGGCCCGTATAAAATACAGGTATGTAATTGTGGCCCACAGCGCTGATCGAGTTTAACACCCCTGGTCTACAGCAAAGAAGTCATTTCAGTAATATAATTTTTCAGAAGAAAGTATTGCGCAATTTATTAGCAAGCATAAAATTCGAAAGTTTTCAGTTAATTGAAGCAATATGCTTCACCGATGAAAAGATACCAGTTACTGTACACTCAGAAACAACATGGGTACTTAAAATTCCCATTGATTAGCTGATGCCTTGCGAGTCGTTTTGACAAGTCTCTTCAATCCCAGCACCAGCTGAAGCTGGCAAACTCAAGGCCTACAGGTGCTGACAGCGGCACAAACTGAATAAACTAGAAAATACCAACAAAAAGTATACTACATCCAGAAAGAATAAAATAAGAATTTTTTCGAATAGGAATCCTTGACTAAGCTGTGGATTTATCTGCGAAAGCTCGTGATAACTCATTTCATCGCCCTGTGAGCTTGTTTTAAATTGCTCATACGATGTCACAGGCCAACACGACTACAAAACCTTCCAAATGTCTATTTTGTAAAGGCCTAGTAATAGGCTTATTGAGTTTATTTTTTGGTGTTTTAATGATGTCAAAGTCGATCAATCGTGCGTCTCGAATTTAAAGTTCAACATTTTCGTTTTCCTTTTATTTAATCATCATGTCATACATATTCGCATCAAAGTTGCTGTTGCCAACAAAACTTTGGCTCGCAATAGCTGTAGCGTGTGCTCTAGGTCTAAATAAGGAAGATGTAATGACCAAAAAAGTCAGTAATTAAATTGATCAGTTTTGATGTACCATAGTTGCTGTTAAACTCAATGTAGGAAGTATTTCATTGGTGGACTTTGTGATTAAGTTATTCACATCCGGTGAACAATCTCAATCAAGGTTTCTTTATTTTAAGGAAGATAAGTTTGTGCTGAACAAAATTACCTTTGAGTTAACTGAAAATTTGTAATGACTGTCAAGTCATTACAGTATTATTCTTCATTCTTTAAGTATGGTCATATGCTAATGCTATGATATCATTAACATTTCATTCCAGTGTTATTTTACAAAATAAACCATGAATCACAAGGTATTTTTGATCTATTTAGCCAGAGGTTTTTTTTAAAACTTAATTGTTTTGATATTTTTGAATTCACTAATCAAGTCTTTCTTGCCTGGAGATTCTTAATTTTGTGAAAGAAAACCCAGAAGGTCACGAAGCTAAGCTAAGCTAATCAAAAACGACAATTTGATTGCAATTAATTCGAAGTCTATAAAGTGGACCAAGAATGACTGATTATTATGATAGTAAGTAAAAACTATCTGTACTGAAAAAGGTCAGACAAGTTCTTTCAAACGTGTCTTACAATTGTTAATTTTTGTTGTTTTTTGGCACGCTGAAAAATTTATTTTATGAATCGTAAATATTAGTGATGTAGTTCTAGAGGCCTGCCTTTATTTCGAGACCACATCTTTCAAGTCTTGATCTTGGTCTTTGCCCTCTACTCAATGTCTTGGTGTAGATGTTGAAGGGATAATGTTGTAATCTTGTGGCTGTGTATCGGAGTTGAGACCAAGACATGCCATTCAAAAACGAGTTATTGTTTTGGCCACGAATTTTTGATTGTCACTATCATACCTTTACAATGAATATAAAATTACGTGTTTCCTATTAACTTTTTGTCAGTGCCCTTTTGGGCAGGAACGGATTTTGCAGAACTCCTGGCAACTTGGTTTCTTGACATCACAAGCAAACAAAAATAGAGTGGGCAGGCAGCTAATTGTTTTTCTTACTCTCTTTCTCGACTTTTGTCGGCAAACACCACTAACACTCCCTTTCGCTTTGAAAAAGTTGTCAGTGAACGACTCTTCTCAATCAATAGGAAGGTTGCATATGACGTCACACATTTCGCGCCAAAAAACGTGGCTGACCAAAAGCTGTAATTTATGCTGAAAAGGTATAGAGCGAGCACCAACTTTTGGGTTTGTTTTGAAAACTAATTAGAAATTAATTAAAAATTGGAATGAATTATTGCTAGTTGGATCATCGGAAACAAATACGTTAAATCAAAAGCAATTGGGTTAAGATTAGGTCTTTCAGTTGGCTAGTCTAAACTTAGTACTGTGTGCCAATTTAAAAACATTTTCCCTAAGAGAAGTGCCATCTAAATACCATGTGCTCCTCATTTAAAAATAATTCAATACCAATTAGATACTCGTCGGTTCATTAGCAAAAACAACCATTATCTGATCATTACTACCGGTACCGTAAGCTTGCCGGCAAGTTTGCTTGTTGTGTCCTGGGTCAATGCACCTAACGCCTCCATCTTTATGTGGCAAGCAAGTGGTGGGACCAAGCAGTCGACCCGTTGTGGGGGCCTAGTCTGACCAAAAACATGCATACAGAGCATGAGCTCATAGGCACGAATAAATGAATCTGTATCGTATGCTTTTTAATTACCTTGGTTCAGCAGTCTAGGCAATAGCCTAAAAAACTGTTTAAGGAGTAGTTAAGGTCACAAAATTATATCTGATATATCAACACGGCTGGTTTGCAAGCACTATTGACACAGCATTTCAAAAAATTACTGATTTTACCCATCAATATCTAATCCAACATGTGAAAAACGGTACAGAAGTCTGCCCTGTCATTTTATCTACAGTATAATTTAAGTTTACAACTTTTCAGTACACTTATGTAACTAAATATGCTGTGTAAGTTTCACATGACAATTAACTTAACCTCAGCATTCCCAAATACGCTGGTTTATCTGATATAAAATCCTCACAAAAGCTGGCTACAAATAAGCCTGCGTGCTTAGCCAACAAAATCAGCACAACTATTATTTATAAAAGCAAACCTTAGCACCTGTTACTTTACTTTGACTTCAGATTCATTCCTTAACATCATTTAAACAACATATTTAACGTTCATTCAAATACTGTCTAGTTTATCTTTTTGATTTGCAAAAAACAGTATCACTCCTATTCAATTCAATGCAAAAACATTGAAAGTGGTCAGCCACTTTTTTCGAAAGAGCATTTTGATGACGTTTGAGGACGTGCGTGCAACCTTTTTATACACTCTTTGAATCTATACCATAAAGCGCAATTCTTTCTGTCTGTTTTAACTCCTTTGAAACTACTGGTGGCACAAGCGTCAAACTTGCCATCATTGATCACCACTGTGTAGTGGGTGTCATAAAGGTGTTGGTGACATCCTCATCACGTCATAATCAAAGATTTTTTTTAAAAATTCCATTACTTGGCAGAGGACATACGCTTTTGCTCCAACGAAAACCAACTTCCGACTTACTACATTACAAAGATTTCCATTTGTTTGGGATCTAAAATAGCGTCACAATCAACGCATCTTCGCACAATCTGTTTTGGTTCTATTTCAAAAGTACTGATCGCACAAACACGATTAAACCCTTTTTCAGGAGATGTCAATAAGGCTTTTTCGACAAAAGCAATTTTACAACAATTAAAGCTTATTTGACAATGGTACAAGCAATTCTTTATTCAGGCACTTTAAGTCGTCTAAGCATTTTTTCTTCGCTTTTTTCGTTGCACGCTTAAAACTGGCTTTATGATGTCATAACACGTCTTGTACGGCTGACACAAGTGTTTCGCTACCATAATCCTAATAAAAGGGGCCTTCAAAAGATACGCGGAATTCTTAACATGATTGTTAATTGTTATGTCTTTATGACAAAATAAGCCTTTTTCTGAAATTCATTATTTCTGAAAAACCAACAAGTTTAAACCTGTTAGATCATGTCAGACAGAAAGAGTTTGATCTAGGCTATATACTGGTCGCTTGCGGTCATTCTTCGGTTAGGAAGGAACCCGGCAGGTGTTAGTTGATAACCAGTGGATTTTGACCCCTGGAACAAAAGGATTTTGAGATAAGAACCAATATCACGTTTCTAGTGAAACTTGGTTGGAAAGAAACGGAGATCATTGAACCTTTGAAGACAGTTTATGGAGACCATGCCCCAAAGAAAACTTACGTTTATAAATGGATGGAAAGATTTAGAGATGGTAGAGAATCTGTTGAAAATGATGAAGGTCGTGGAAGACCAACAACCTCAAAAAATGTTGAAAATGTTGAATCTGTCAGAAACCTGGTTGAAGAAGATGGAAAATTGTCAGCTTGTGAGATAGCTCAGGCTGTGGACCTATCAGTTGGTTCAGCGCATTCAATTCTGCATGAGGATTTAGGCCTGAGCAAGCTTTCAGCTCGATGGGTCCCAAAAGCGTTGCGCCCAGATCAGCTAACCTCAGATGTGAACTGTCAATAGCGATTTTGACCAAAATTGAAGCAAATGAAGACGTCTTTTTCAGTCGAATCATTACTGGGAATAAAACATGGGTTTACCAGTTTGATCCTGAAACAAAACAGCTGTCCAAGCAGTGGCTTTCGCGTGGATCATCGGGACCAATCAAATTTAGGTCTGAGAGGTCCGTCAACAAGGCGATGGCTACTGTTTTCTGGGACCAGGAAGGAGTTGTGCTAGTCGAGTTTTTAGAAGGTCGAAAAACGGCCACAGGATCCTATTATGTTGACGTTTTGATCCCAGCGCATTCTGCAAGAGTGGCAAAGCAAATTTTGAGAGAATTTCGATGGGAATTGCTGCCACATCTACCTTATAGCCTAGATCTAGCCCAATCTTATTTTTTCCTATTCCTAAAACTCAAAGAATATCTGAAAGGAGCCCGCTTCAAAAGCACTGATAAAGCAAAACATGCAGCAAAAACATGGCTTAGAAATCAGTCTGCAGAATTTTTCAAAAATGGTATAAATAGATGGAAGGACCGCCTGGGAAAGTGCATCAACCGTGATAGAGGCTATGCTAAAAAATAAATTTTATTGTAAAAAAAGCAATAACAAATTGAAAAATTACGCCTATTTTTTTAATGCCCTTTGTATGAAGATGTTTTAAAAAATTGCACTTTTTTGGCAAAATTAGTATATTTAAAAACTGATTTGTGACCTCATTTCCCAACTGATTTTCAAACTTTCTTCAACAAAGTAGATAATATTTCAAGACAATTTTAATAGTGTATAATATGTACAATTAATATTAGTTTTGATACTGAAATAAAATGAACTTTAAGACCTCTGGTGTAACTTTCTACACATTCCAAAGAGTGGTAAGCTTAGTAAAAACAGGTAATTTTAATATGAAAACGTCATAATAAGGTATAACAGTAATTGTACTAACGATTACTGTCCTACGAAAGCTTAGGAAATTTGCTTTCCAGTAATGTGTGACTTCAATTACTTGAGGCTAAGGATTAGTTTATAATGGCTGATCAATAATTGGTTGCCATACATCATATTTCATTTTTAGTTGAGCAATTATTATACTACTTAACTGAACAAACTTCCAATTGTTAAACGAAGTTAGTTTTTTTAGTGCATTTTGACTACTTTTCCTCACAAGCATGGTTTTTTTGCATTATCTGTTGATGTTTTCAAAAAGATCCATTAAAAACTGAAGTCTCTAAATGTTTATGAAATGTAGTCTACCGGTTAAAAACACGCAAAATTTTAGTGCCTGCATTTCACAAAAATGCCATTTCTAGAAAGACTAAGTATTTTGGTACATTTTGGCCATTCTTTCTTGATAGCATGGATCTTTGGCATTATCCATCAAATTATTCAAAGAAATTGATCGACAAATGAAGTCTACAAATTTCAATATGTAGCCTACTCCAAGCAAAACACTTGGTGATCAATAAAGAATAAGACAATAAGGTAAAAGTAGTCCTTTCTTGTCTTATGCAACAAAATCTAAATGTCGAGCTACGTATGATCTAAATGTTGAAGCAATTTCCTTCGCAATAGGGCGAGGCTGGCGCAATCTCGACATTTTAGTGGGGCCGCGGCCGCTGATGTGAATGCTTCATTTAGAGGTTAGTTTGCACGGCGGCGTTTATGCCAGGGCCAAGAAACATCTACGCAGTCAGAGATGTTAGTTCATATTAATTCGCCTGCAGTAACAAAAAGTGGTTAGTAGCGATCTTAATATTTAATGGCCTAAAATGGACTGTGAGGTCTTAATGACGATCTTAAATGACGTCACAATGCTTGCCACTATTTAGTGAAAACAGCAGTAGGCAGCAAAATTATCCACTGTCACTTTGATAGCAAACATAAACAGTAAAGCTCATTATTGATATTTGTAATTGCAAGGATATCGGTACAAAACACTAATCTTCATTTAACAGTAGGGAGGTCTGGATTAGGAGCAAAATTAAATGTAATAAATAAAATCCTAAATTTAAGAAAAGATCAAAGTTAAACAATAATAGCATCAATTTGTAACACTGGATTAAGATGGAACGTTTTTGTTTGAAAAGAGCTTAATAGGCGTCTATTGCAATAGGTTATATGACATGGGGGAAGGTATGGGTCCTTATCATGCTACGGCCGAATTAAAGCAAACAGCACAGGCAAAGATTTTAGCGTTACAAATATCAATACGAAAGCAGAGCCATCAAATCGTCAAATTAATCTACCACTAAATAGCTCATTTCTTTAATTGTCAAAACGACCAACATTTGGGCGACACCATCAATTTTGACTATGTTTCATCCTCTTCTTTCCTTATACTTTTAAAAATTACGAACGGTAATTTGTGTAATCATTCTTTCTTTTTGAATACTTCCAGTCTTGATTAATAAACCAAGATGATCACCATTACATGTACAGGAACTAAGGCATATATTTACTAAAACATTTCGTTGTGGCTCTAACAAACGTTTGTACGGTTAAGCTGACGCAGCTGCATTAATTGATACGTTTTAAATCGGCATGGGTGATGGTATGCCCTGACGGGGCAAAATCGCACCATACTTACCAGAAACATGTTTTTTATTTTGCTTGAAGCTTTATAGAGCTACCAGGATGAAACCTGAGAATCTGGGAAAAGCAAGAACTTATTAACTTCTATGAGCATACCTAAACAAAGAAAATCATAATGCGTAGCCAGCAGGAACTTGAGAAAGTTTCAGTGAAAATCAAAATTAACAACGTCACTGTGTCAAATCACACCACATGGAATATATCACTAGTATTTTGCCTTATAACAGCTTTGTAGAGCTACCGGGATCAAACCAAACATTTGAGAAAAAGCAAGGACTCCTTTAATTCCTCAGGACTCGTAAAGCAAGGAGAAAAGAACGAGAACTTGAGAAAGTTTAAGGGGAAATAAAAAAAAACAGCGTCATTGTGTCAAATCGCACCACACAAAAAAAATTTTTACTATTTTGCTTCAAAATAACTCAATATCAGAAATGTGTTCCCTATATTCAGACTAAGGAAAAGCATGGCTACCTTGGGTTTGTGTCAGCAATAAACAGAGCACATAGACATGAGGCATAGCCAGGATCTTGAAAGAAGAAATTCTATCAGGAAAAGGAGTACAACAAGTCGTGAAAAACTTGTGTACAGAAAACATACGAACTTTTAATAACTATTCACACAAGAACCTGATAGATGAAGCCGGGTTGTTCGGCTGAACCGACGCTCTCAATACCGACGTTAATAATGAGGACTTTGCGGGTGACGCCATCGTATCTATACTACAATACAAGGACTATTTTTGCTGACATGCTGCTTGTCAAGATATTTATGTCTATACTCTACAGCATTGAAATAAAATACTAAGCTTAGGAAAGAATTGACATGAAACCATGATCATAACAATTTGTAAAACTGAATATAGAGAGAACATTTGTTTGAAAATAACTCGGCCTGATGTGCCTCTACTGAAATATGATAAATGATTTTGGGGAAACCATAGCCGCTTTTATCGCTATGCCGGAAACAAGACAAATAGCCTAGCCAAATTAGGAACTTAATACCATAATAGCCGGCCAATATAAATAAGAAAGGGGCAGCACCACATCGCAAAATAGGCTTACCACTAAACAGTTTATTTCTGTAATTGTTAAACAACCAGCATTTTGCTGCTATCATCAGTTTTAATTGTGTTTCAATCCCTTCTCCATAATAAATGTTAACGATAATTTGTGGCAAGATTCTTTGTGAGCATTGCCAGTCATGGTTAAGAGAATATGATGATCGCAATTTTGTGTAGAAGAATTGTGAAAGTGCATAAAATTCATTAATTTTTCGCTATTGCTCACACAAGAGCCCGACTGGTGAAGCCGGCGCAGCCGGTTAAACCGAAATACTAAACCCCGACATTACTGATGGAGGCCCTTGCCGGGCGATGCTGACAAAGCCGGCTAGTCATCATATTTTTTCCAATACTGTAAAATTTTGCAAAATGGTAACCTCATTTCTTTACCGATTTTCACAATTGTTTTAACAAGTTGAAGGTTATTTCAAGGCAATTCCGATGATATCTGATTTGTATCTTTACTGTTCGTGGTTTTACGCTACAAACCTTGAACTTTAACCTTTTCCAAAGACGTTGCCTTCGTATTATTTTAAATAATCACCGGAATAACTTGATTATAAAAAATAAAGTGCTTGAGCTAGTAGAGGCCCCGAGAATCGAAGCATTGGTTTTAAAATCGAATTTGCACTGGGTTTGGCATAATCTCAGGATAGAGAATCGCTGTTTGCCAAAAATTATTCTCCCCGGTGAACTGGTCTCCAGACACGGAAATAATGGAGCACCAAACTAAAATATACAGACTTAAAGAACTCTCTGTCAGCCCCTCATATTGATCATCGTCAATGGCCAGACCTTGGTGCTGACCAAGTGTCACGAAGATACACAGTACACCTCTTTATCTCATTCTTTCGAGTCCCCCGCATATCCACTCCATAGGAAAACTATGATAAAGGAGTAAATGAGTTGTATCTTCACCATTGCCTGTCTCAACATTCCTTGCAGCCGCTGTGATCCAATCAATCTGCCACGAATTGGCCTCGCCAGCCACCAGCGAGCCAGAAATAGACGCCGACCACCCCCTTGATCTTCCAAATCACGACAAAGTGAATTTGATAAAGTCAACTTGAAAAAGCAGCAAACAAAACCAAAACCAAAAAAATGTGATTCTTTTCTTCTGATCATTTCATTGCCTGCATGCTATAGGCTTATTGTAATTTCATTTCCGAAGCAAAGAAAATTTCTTTCGAACTGTCTTGAATGCAGCGTGAAGTGACTAATATTTTTCAGGTCAAAAATGTTTGCCTCGGCTCCAACTATAGCGCAACA
This sequence comes from Trididemnum clinides, assembly GCA_963675345.1. NCBI lineage: Eukaryota > Metazoa > Chordata > Ascidiacea > Aplousobranchia > Didemnidae > Trididemnum > Trididemnum clinides. Next base: position 5,661,035 of record OY776289.1, read on the forward strand.
AAATTTTGTTGTTGCAATATTTGCATCAAAAACAACAATGGTGAAATTGCTTATTTTGATCGATTTACTTGATGGATTGATTTACTAGTGATATGAACTGTACAACACAATTCAGACACTAGGGATGGATGCAAAAAGTGCCACTCTTATAGTTTCAAAAGTACAGCTATTAAACCAACTAATTAGAAGTTGAAATGAGAATTTTGCCAAATTCATTCTCCACCAATCAAAAGTGTTTTTAGAAACGTGTTTCTTAGGGTATCACCCCCTATTTTTGAAACAATGTCACCTGGGGAACGTTCCTTCTCATAATGACGTCATTGAAAAATGACACTATTTGTTTTACATACAATAACCAACTAGTTCGTTTATTTTTCTTTAGTTAAGTCAGCTTTACAAATCAAGCGGTACTGACTTTGGCACGAAGACAAAAAAGCTATGAAATTATCTAGTCAGCTGCCACCGCTTATCTTTAGTTTTAATCATCTTGCAGAAAACTTCTCAAAATGTTACATCAGTCATTGACAGTATCCCTCCAGTAATCATTCGTTAAGCTGAGGTCAAAGACACAACCATGTAACGCCAGAGTCAGTAAAAAGTCAAACCCATGGTTTGCATTGCTTGTTTTCCATGGTTTTGCTAAAATCACAAAGTAGCAAAATGGCTAGCCAAAGACACGAACAAATCAAGTACTTACAAATCGTGAACAAAAATACCAGGAATTGCAAGAACAATTCATCACTCTGTTAATTATTTTTCAGCTTTATCAAAGGATGCAAAATGACAACACTATTACTCTGATACCACTAGTCAATGATTTAATATTTACAGTAACAGCTATGATAAGCATTATTTACATGGACTCAATCTAGCACAACCACAGTAAAAATGTGCCTAAAGTGCTATTTCTTGATTTGAAAAGGCGTTTAATTAAGGTGCAAGTCATAAAAAATTCGGCACCGATGCCAGAGTTCAGTAGGACATTTATTCAGACACTGCGAAACGAAAGCAATGACACTGAAAAACATGAAAAAGTTATAAAAACACAGTATCATTTAAATAGTCTGGAGCGAACCTTTTTGTTCGCAAATGCTGTTATGACATTGTCATAATCAAGAGATCGGGCGCAGTCATTTTCGATTGACAACATGGCTAATGAAGATAGTCTACTGTCTGTCATAGACGTTCTATTAAAAGTTTTGATCAGTTTCAATTTGCTGAAGCTTCTTTCAGCGCTGGCAACAGTCACGGGGCAAGTTAGTAAGATTCGAAGTGCGATGTACACATTCGGATACAATTCAAATAAATGAGTCTTTAGAAGATAGTTCAGAAAGTCTTGAGCCGTATTGAGATTGCGTTTTTTTTTGTAAAATTAAAACAAACCGCTGTAGCTCAGCGCTCATTTCATCAGAATCAATGTCACCGAACTTTTTTTGGAACTCTTTACAGCAAGTAAGAAGAGCATTTTCTTGTTGCACAAGCAAAAGTTTGTCTCCTGTGTACAAAAACGAAAAGGCGGAAGAAACCTCACGTAACAAATTAAAGCGCTCCTTTATTGACATAATAGCCTGGTCTACTAATGGATAGAAAAAGTTGCTTTTAAATTTCAGTTCAGGAGTAGCTCGTTGTTCCTCTTCACCTTGGTAATCCAACAATCTTCTTTTCTTTCCACTTCTTGACGGAGGAAAAGAAGGATCAATATCCAATTCCTGTGCTATTTCAACAGCAGATGTTGCGGCACTGTCATAACCCGTTGTGCAATAGTTTTGCAAAAACTTTTCAGTTGCCTGGATTTCCGTTTCCATTGTATGAAGGGAGACTCCATACCATTGAAGAATTTTGCTTGCTTTATTGACTTGGAATAGGATATCATACCAAATAAACACCGACAAAAGAAAACTCCATTTTGATAAATGAGCTATCAACGATTTTGTTTCTGAGGCAGCTCTTCCATCTTTTCTTTCTATGGAAATGGCTTCCAAGTCTTTCAGTGCCAGCAACACCTCTTTTAAATTGTATCGAAGAGGTTTGATGCATTTAATTCTGCTTTCCCAACGAGTATCAGATTGTGACTTTATGGACAGCTCCACATGTTTCTTCAAAATTTCCCAACGCTGAGCAGAGGAAGAAAACAGCACATACAACCTTGTAAGTACTCCAAAAAATGTCAATGCTTCCGTCGATCAATTAGCACTGTCAACAACAACTAAGTTAAGGGTATGGTTTGCACAGGGCACGTAAACAGCTTTGGGATTGATGTCTAGCATTCTTGCTTGGACCCCAGAATGTTTTCCTTTCATGTTAGCACCATTATCATATGACTGACCTCGACAATCAGACGATTCGAGTTGCAGTTCGGTCGCTTTTTCTAAGAAAGCGTCCAACAAGCCTTTCCCAGTACTGTCACTTATTCTCAAGTAGCCAAAAAATGTTTCTTTAACAACAGCAGCCAGCTTCTTCATTACATAGTACATAACGGAGAATGACAGGCATTTGTTCATGATGTCACATATCTGGAGTGCAGTCCAAAATTATAGAAAAATATTTTGCCAATTTCAATTGCTGTAAATTTTCTTTTTCAACTTCTGTCGCTAGCAATTCAATTAGTTCATTTTGTATGGTAGGACTCAAATAGTGATCTTTAGTGTTGTTATTCTTGATTCTGTCTTGAAGCTCTTTTAGGATCAGATCTCTTCTTGCCAAAAGCTCAAATATACCCAGAAAATTTCCATTGTGAGGAGATCCTAAGACTTCTTCAGATCCTCTAAAAGCAAGATTCCTTTCCGATACAAACAAGGCAATGTCGATAAGTCTCTCTAAAACATTTCTCCAAAAACGTCGTCTTTCATTGAAAAAAATATTCATCTCGCGTTTGTCGATAGTGGATGAATTTCTTATCCCTTCAGCTAGCAACATCCATTGACTGCAGCATTCTTGGTGGAAAATGCCGTTTTCATGGTCTTTCAGTTTTTTCGAAAAACCCTCCCATGTATTTATACCACTACAAAAAGGGCTTAGTGTTTTTCCAAATAGCTTACAACAAAAGCAAAAAACTTGATCTGATTCCCCAGAATAAACTAGCCACGACCGTGAAACACTTTCACCATTAGGTAACACACGTTTATAATGGTTGGAGGAAAAACGTCGCCTTGGAGTTGTGTTATTATATGGAAAACTCATTATTAGTTGATGTGGTCCACGCTTTACTATATCACATCGTTGAGCATCAGAAATACTTTCAGGCCATTTACATGGGTCATCAGGGATAGGGGTAAATTGAGATTCAGTTATTTTTGATATTGAAGGTTGCGTATTGGCAGGTAAATCACAACTTACATTTTCTGGAAATTCACAATCACTTTGATGCTGATCGTCATAGTCTTCTTTTTCTTGTACACTATAGTTTTCTTCATCCCTCTCGGTACTAGTGCCAGGTTTACTCTGCTCAGTAATCTTGAAAAAATCTGTCATCTTGGGCAATTTCGCTACAGCATCTCGAGCAGTGGCTGCTTCTTTTCTCTTTTGAGCACCACGTTTTGAACGTTTCATTCTATACAATGTCAATAAAATACTTTATCTGCACTCTGCAGTGTATATATATTGTCCCGGTATTTATAGCCAAACAGAATTCCAGACCATTCTATGATTGTTGCGTAACAACGGCATTGTTACGTCAATCGAATATTCAAGATTCTACCAGAAAATCAATCGAAATATTCTAGATTGTGCGAGATAAAATGACGTCGCATTCACTTATGATGTCACAAGCCAATTTCTTCCTACAGTTTAAATCGGTTGTAAACAAGTCTGCTGAACTGAAAATAGTCACGTAGCCAAAAAGCAATTTCAGACTAACTTGGGCCCCCAAAGTTGGCCTGGGCCCCCCCAATTGGGGGTTTGGGGGGCGGCTGCCACGTCTCTGCTTGAAATAATATCTACTTTGTTGAAGAAAGTTTGAAAGTCAGTTGGGAAATGAGGTCACAAATCAGTTTTTAAATATACTGATTTTGTCAAAAAAGTGCAATTTTTGAAAACGGAAAGATTTGTGTTAATCGTACGAGACATATTATGACATTATAAAGCCAGTTTTGAGTGTGCAAGGGAAAAATCGAAGAAAAATGCCTATAGAACTTAAATAAAGAATGGCTTGTAGTATTGTCAAAAAGCTTTAATTGTTGTACAATTGTTTTTATCCAAAGCACCTTATTAATATTTCCTGAAATTACATTTATTAATCGCGTTTCTGCGAATAGTACTTTTTGAAAAAGATCAACAACAGATTGTACAAAGATGCGTTGATTGTGACGTTATTTTAGATCCCAAACAAATGAAAGTTTTTGTGATGTGGTAGGTCAAAAGTTGTTTTTTGTTAGAGCAAAAAGCATATGTCCTCTATTAAGCAATGCAAATTAAATAAAAATCTTTGATTATGACGTGATAATGATGTCACCAACACCTTTATGACACTCACCTAGGGGGGGGTCATCGATCGTGGGAAGTTTGATGCTTGTACTTCCAGCAGTTTTCGAGGAGTTAAAACAGATAGGCAGAATTATGCTTTATAGTATAGATTAAGCAGGATAGTGACTTGATTTCTGTCCACCCGATATAATGCAATTGACAAAAGAATGCGTTAGCAAAACTATTGCACATTGAGCGCAGCATGGTACGAAATGTCTTCTACGACTTGCAAGTGTTATCTAGATTGCTAGAAGGCAGCAACTATGGGGGTGAGCAAAAAGAACTCCATATTTTTGCTGCTATGTGTAAACTTACAGAATGGCTGCTTGACATCGCGAAAGTAATCGTTCCTAATTTGAAGCAAAAATTTTACTTTAACATATATTCACATGAATAAGCTCGTCGGATGCTTGCATTGTCATCATTGCATTCATCGTCTGATTAAACAATTTTTGTTTTTATAAGGTTATTTCGTTTGAGATGTATGTCAAATAAAAAAAACAACGATTGGGCTGATGATTGTTGACGCAGTGCACTTAGTTGCTTTTTGACAGATTTTTGATTGTCTTTGTATACATTTGATCAGTTAAATTCAGTTTTTTTCCTTTCGACGAGAAAAAAATTAAGATAAATTTTGATTTTACATCTATTTTTAATATTTTAAACTAAGGATTGCACCTTTGATTTTTATATTTCTCTAAAGGTTTTCGGAAACTTTTTCGGAAATTAGTTTCCAATGGTAAAAAATGACATCCACTAGTGAGCATTTGCTAAAAGCTAGACCTTGCATCGAGCAATTATTCCAATGCGACGTAGCAAAAGTGATCGACCATTAATGATATTTTTGCTTTGAAGCTCGCATTGCTGACATTTAATTAATGATTTGTTGATAATAACCTTGGTGGTGAGATTCAAACCAATATCTAGGCTACTGTAACAGCCAGTCTAACTGATTTATTTTTGTATTGCTGTGAAGCACGTCTTAACTGGGGCCATCACCGCTTTGTTTTTACTAAACCACCACAGCTTGCTGGTTGATTTGGCTATCAATTAAGTAAATAATAAACATACACCTTATTATTTATCAACGACGTCACCAGGGTAAAAAAAGACCCAGTACAGAATTAAAGATTCATTCCTACGTTTAATGAAAAAATGCGTAATATTGTGCCAGCAGTAAATAGTGCTTGCATTACAAACCATTCGTAAAAACTTTCTAAACTCCAATATAGAGTTAGAAATATTTTTCGTTACAGAGTGATGAGCGTCGACATAGCACAAAACAAATGGAGCTTTTATTTGAGTTTAATGTGCAAGGCAACAAGTAGGCACATATTTTTCAGTAAAAATAATCAAAATCAATCTCAAACAAATTTTGAAATAGGTATGGAGCCATTTGCCACGCAACTTGCTAAGCTCAGTAAACTATGTACAATAAGCCAGTTTTGTTCAACATCTGTAGTGACTATTTGTAACGGAATCGCACGTCTTTTGAGCAGTTATGGTTGTACAGGGTGATCCAGAAAAAGAGGGTCCAGCTTTTGATAGTCTTCATTTTCTGCAAAATTTCAATGAAACTTTGGTTATAACTAATTTATTGCTTTCAAAACATCATATCAAAACATGAGAGTCTTTGTACTTTTCTATTTTATTCTACAGCATTCGTTCCAGATCACTTCAAGTTAGCTCTGTGCTTTTTTTGAGGCGCAGCACAAAGTTGTCCATAACGTTCTTACAAGCTGACCGAGGAATGGCTCTGATCTCCTCCCTGATGGCTTCTTTGAGTTCGGTGATGGTTCTCGGTCTCCCTACGTACACTACTCTGTTCTAAAGATAGCCCCAGAGAAAAAAATTTGGAGGGCTGAGGTCTGGGCTGTAAGATGCCCACTCAAAATTAGTCTTGAGACTAATCGTACGGTTTCCAAAGTTCTCTTTTAACCAGTCTTGGGCTAGGTTTGAGGTATGAGAGCTGGCTCCGTCTTGCTGTAACCAGAACTTGCCCATAAGCGACAGGTACAGTGTCTGCAGTTGACTCTTGAAAATTTTGGGGACCTCAACATATCGCTCCTTCGTGACTGTCGCTATCGTGCCAGATTCCTTGATGAAAAATGGCCTGACGATGCCTCTGGCTGAGATTGCAGTCCATACCATGCACTTAGTGGAGTGCAGTGGCCTAGTGGCTACTTTATTGGGTCTGGAAATTCCCCGGAAGACGTTTGTCTTCAAGTTTACTTTTCCTTCAAGATAGAAGTGAGCTTCATCTGAGGTCTAAAGGAGGTTAAAAAAACTGGTGTCTCCTGGATCTTTTCCAGTATCTTGACTGCCATCGTTCTTCTCTGCTCTTCATTTGAGTCTGTAAGAGTCTTTTTTGTCTGTATTATGTATGAGTAAGCCTTTAAATCCGCTACTAGCACTCTCCTGCAAGTCTCACGGAATATGCTGAGAGACTGACTTCGCTTGCGCACGGAGCGTTTCGGACTCTGAAATTGACTTTCCCGCTCTCTCAATCAACACAGCTTATGTTTTCTGGGGCGTCTTGAATAGCTTGGACGGTTCTCACCGGCTATGTTCCGGTTTCCCACTGTTTCATAGTTCTCGACATGGTCCACCCAGTTCTGAATCCTGCTTTTGGATGGTGCTTTTTCACATTGGAACTGATGCACAGAAATGTCTTGCGCTTTCTTAAACGAGCCTGTTTTATAGAAGTGTTGGACGTAGTATATTCTTTGCTAGAGCTCCCACTGACATCTAGTTGTGTCCACAGACGTTGTTCCTGCCATGTTCGGCAAAATAAGGGCGATTGGTGAATGGATAAAAGAGATATCAAAAAAGTACTCCCGGGGTCCGCTTTTTACTGCTCATCCTTTCTTAATTAACAAAAAATACCATAAGTGAGACCTAAATAAAGGCAAACGTTAAAGCTATTTATTAAGATTATCTCGACGGATTTACAAAAATTACTTTTAGAGTGATCCAGCGACATTTTAATGAATAAATATGGTGTCAATGATAGTTTACCGAAATCTTTACCATAGCTTTATGGTCTCAGTAGCTGCTCTGCCAAAATACTACTTAATTCTAGAATTTACAAAGGATCCGAAAATGGCTTATTGCAAATTATGCTAAGTAGAGTAAACTGTACCCCAAAAATTGCCGGGAAATTACCAGGGGATCAAGTTGATGAGCCATGAAATGTGGGAGAGAAATAGAAGCAAGGATAAGGAAGGAGATGACGATCGCTGAGCAACAATTTGGGTTTATGCCAGGAAGAAGTACCACCGACGCAATCTTCTGTTTGAGGATGCTGTTGGAAAAGTGGACTGAAAAGCAGAAGGCAGTGCATTGTGCCTTTATTGACTTGGAGAAGGCATACGACAGGGTACCCAGAGAGGAACTGTGAAAATAGTTGCGGTTAGCTGAAACTTCAGAGTGCAACATACGGATTATTAAGGACATGTATGACGGAGCGACAACTACTGTGTGAAGTGCAGCAGGGTTGACTGAGGAATTCAAGGTAGGTGTTAGACTTCACCAAGGCTCACCACTCAGCCCATTCCTTTTTGCCATTAACGTGGACAAGCTGGCGGAGGACATCAGGAAAGACACACCATGGGATATGCTTTTGCAAATGACATAATGCTGTCTAGACAAAATCATATGGAGCTAGAGAATGATTTGGAGTTTTGGAGAAATGCACTGGAGAGAAGAGGCCTGAAAGTGAGCCGGAGCAAGACCGAGTATTTGAAGGCTGGGGATGTGGATGATGGAGAAGAGTTGAGAAGAGAGAAAAACTTCAAATACCTAAATTCGACAGTTAGTAGCAATAAAAGATGTAAATAAGAAGTGAGGAGAAGGATCCAAGCAGGATGGATAAGTTGGAAGAAGGTGTCTGGAGTTTTGTGCGACAGGAAGTTATCAGCAAGGGTTAAGGGTAAAATGTATAAGAGTTTTGTTAGACCAGCCATGCTTTATGGCATGGAAACGGTGGAAGTGACACAAAGACAGGTGGGAAAAATGAAAGTTGCCGAGTTGGAAATGGCGAGGTGGGCACAGGGAGTGACAAGAAAGGACAAGACATGAAACGAGTACGTGAGAAGGACATCGAAAATTGCAAAGCGAGGAGACAAACTTCGGAATGCATGGCTACGCTGATATGGACACGTGAAAAGAAGAGAAGAATAGTACGTGGGAAAAAGGATGATAAAGGTGGCGGTGCCCGGTAGAAGGAAAAGAGGAAGGCGAAGGAGAAGATGGATGGATTTGGCGAGAGAAGACATGGAAAGAGTTAGAGTTAAGGAGGGAGACGAAGTCGATAGGGTTAAATGGAAAATAATTTCGCGCTGTGGCCGCCCCGAATAGGGAGAAGCCGAAAGAAGAAGAAGAAGTAGACAGCAAAGTGCACTAAAATCGACTACTGGTTTTGTCATCGGAAGAAATTTTAACACCAGAAAGCGTTAAGCAAAAAACCTGAGGTGCAAAATCCATGCTATTCTGAAATCTTTTTGAAAAGCATTAATCAAACTCTGATGAGAATGTGGCCAAGGCATTCTTTCAGCTCATAGCTTCTGGCATAAACTGAACAACAAGCACATAAGCAATCTTTTTCAAGAAACTAGTCACAGTTTACCTTTTGGTTGTGTGCCTAGTTGTTGAAAAATTAGGCTTAAATTTCAAAGGGACAAAATTCTGCAGATTATAACTGCTTTAGATGATAAAAAAATCTACCTGATTGTTAATAAAAGCACTTTATCAGGTACAGCATACATAAACAAACTAGTCGTAAACTTCAAATTACTGTAGGTTGCCACCTTTGACATCTGCGTCAAAAAGCGAAAGTTTATCCTCAGCATTTGGCGATGCTGTGATTTTGTTTGGAATTAATTGTAATTCTTTCTGCTTGTTGTTCTCTGATGCTGCGCAACATATGGGCGCTACTGGCACCTGCTGTCTCCTCGAGCGCCGAGGCTCGCAGTCATGTATCGGCGTGCTGCCAACTATGCCTTAAAGCACCACATTTAGTTTATAACCTTTGGAAGGTCTTTCTTTGCCAAAACACTCATGGTGTGATAAACTTTATGTATGGATATCAGTTTTTGTTCGTATTTGAACGGTTAGCAGTAAAGTCAAAACGAACTTGGTTCAAAAGTAAGCGGTAGGTAAGTTTTGTGCTTTGTGTTAGATTGTTTGGGTTTGTTTCGTATACAGTCCCATGTAGGATATTGGGCAGGTCGGGGGCCACCTAAAGTATCTTACAATCGACATGATACCAAGTGATCACGATGCGTTTTAATTACCCGTACTTTAGAGATGATTCTGCCTATTTTGCTAACGCTGTTCGCATCGTGACTCTTTGTAAAAACTGAATACATCCTTAGCTGTTTTATGTTACTTGCATTAGCTATTTTTTGCCCAATTGCGCCATTAAAGTCACTTTTAGTTCTACAATGTCAATAAACAAATAGCAAAAATTCAGAGCTGCAGGCAAGCCGAATTTGCTATTGTTGGTTATCCATCCAATTTGTTGTAACCCGATGAGTAGCAGGAAAAGTTGCCATTTCTGACTCGAAACACTAATCTAAAGTCAAAGCAATAGTGAAAAATGTTAAAAAGTCTGAGATATTAGCCAAGAAAGCAGAAGCTAAATTACAAATACCTGATTTAGCCATTGAACCACCTAAGATAAAACAACATTTTGAATATTTGATTCGGCTATTTGAAGCAGTGAAAAGAACAAAGTACAGCATTAATTGAGGCTTCTGAAATCAGGTCGAAAACTTAACATTAAAGAAGACTCTCGCAATATTGAACGTTACATCTTAAAAAGAGTGTAGATAAGAGATAAATCTCAACAAGTATACTGGCAAGACCAAGCATTTCACCAACTGAATGCTGTTTCTTGCATCTCTGATATATTCAACGATTGCTTGTGTAAAAGACATATTTCAATGCTATGAAAGCTTCTTGATAAAATAGAAATTTTAATGCTGACAATGTCAAACTTTACATGCTTGTGAAACAACACTAAAATACCGAAATTCACGGAATTAGGGAAATTCTTACTAAAACATGGAAAAAACACCAATTAAATTACGGAAATTACATAAATGCGAAAATTTGCAAAAATGGCTAGTTTAATTCCACCCAATTATCAAATTTTATCCAGTTGGGTGGTAATACAATTAGTTTTTATCGACATCAGTAAATTTTCGTGTTTTTGCAATTTCCTTACTTCTTTAATTGATATCTAAAGTTTTTCGGTTTTTTCAGCAAGTCAGTAATTTCCTTTTTAAAATTAATTTTCGTATTTCACTAATTTCGTATGTAATGAATTTTCGTAATTCAGTAATTTCATAAATCATTATAATTTTCCGTATTCCGTAAATTTTTGGCATTTTAGTGATTTCCTACTTGTGCATTTTAATTCTCTTCTTGAAGAGAATAACTTGATTTCTCTTTTCAAGAAAATATTTGTGTTGGCCAAAAAAACCGAAAAGAGATTTTAAACTTAGCCATGTTTTTGGTTTGTTGAGTCAGGTCAATAAAGTCAACTTCTATAAATTTATAGGTCTATTTTTTCTCTTTTTCTAGATTAAAAAATTTATTTTAATGATTTTGCATAGAGTTCGTGTATTTACAATATTACTCTGTTCTTATGTTAATAATTTTCTGTTCCTTCGTTCGCTTACTTTTGAAAAGGCTTTGCTTACTGGGCCTTCTCTGAGGAGCCGCCACTGCTTTATAGAGGGCTAAGAGCGCAAAAAAATTGAACAAAGTCAATTTTTACTTGCTTCGTCAATTCTTTCAAATTTTTCCTAAAGCAAAAAAACGCTTATCTTTTGCATGTACAAAATAAGCAACTATTCATTACCTGGTTACACAATCACTACCATTCGATTGATAATTTTCATTTATGTTGTTACAGTGCCAGTCAACTATGCAAAAGTGACGTTTACGCTTTTGATTTTCATTGTTGGAATAATTGCAAACGGAGCTGCTATTTTCGTAGTTGTTGTGTTGAAGCAATACAAAAAATCCATCACTCACTGGTAAGTAATAGTGCTGGTTTGAAAACAACAAATGGGGACTCTGGATTACGCTCTATATATATAGTATCTAAAATTGCATAAAGTAGTTATTAGAGGGTGGTAGACATGCCCATATCATATGCCGGAGAGAGGGAAGATCTTACGCTTAAAGTTTTTTAATCTTGATCAAAAAAACTTTTCAAAAGAAGCATTTTTCTTTCTAAAAACAATTGGGCTATTCCGAAGTATTTTCTTGAGCGAAACAAGTAGTATGAGGGCAACGACCGCTTTTGCTTGCCTGAGTTAATATCTAAAAAATAGCTTCAGTCAAACAGAAAAAAGAATTGTTATCAGATTTATCCTCGAGGTGCCAGTTCTACCGCAAGGGTAAAATTGCCGCAAAATGCTATTACCAAAGGCGCAACAATACAGATATTACTTGAACATTCATCTATAAAGCTTATCAGATTGGATGAATTGTGAACGTATACGTATCCTACCTAGAGAAACTATGTGATTTGGTGTATTGGTGACAAAGTCCTTATATAGACAGCTAACTGTAATTGCTATTGTCGATTACACCAATGCACTTTTTTCTAATACCTGAAGATCTCAAGTTTAAAGAATATTTCCTTCCATCAGCTTCTAGAAGTACATTATCAAGCATTGTGTAAAATTTATCTAAAAAACAGTCGTGGAGTAATATTAGGCTCTCCTTGAGATCTATGCTATATGTATATGCCCTAAAACAAAAGTTTGACACCACCTTGGGGCAAATGTGTATTTTTAGAAACAAGCATATAATTCACTAAGCTGTATTGTGTTATGTGATCATAATTCATATTTAAGATCTGAAATGGTAGGGGGAGGGCAGGACAGTTCATACACTTTTTAATATTTTTTTTCTTTTCTGATCGATTTTTAAAGCTGCAAACCTGATATTTGCTCTGATTCTGCATTATGGCCTTGTACATTTATGTGTCGTCGATGGAGTTCTTCAAAGAAGCGGTTTTACACTTATATGAGTTTTTATGCGGCTCTTCAAACGTATCAACTCACCTGCCTGATCAGGACAGTTGAGACACCGAAAAGGTCAGTTGAGACAGTGACAGGTCAGTTGATACATCAAAAACTTTGCGTCTGACTTGCTAGGAAACCAAGCTTAAACTGCATAAAATGACGACTAGATAAGCTATGACCTGAAAAAAAGTTTATTTTTCTCTATGGAATATGACTGATGCAGTTGTTAAATTACCACAGTATTTTCAGTACCAGCATCACCAACTAACGATTGTGTCTTTACACAAAGAATTCCAATCAATTTATATTAGTAAATTTAAGCATCTCGTTTAATTCAAATCCGCTCAGCAATCACTTTTCAAGCAGATGGTACACATCCTTTAAATAACGATTGGGGCGCATTCTCACAAAAACAAAACTCAAGCAGAAATTTGGTGTGAACCATTAAAATTACCAAATCGGTTTGAACTAGCGAAATTGTTCATCACAAAATGCCGATTAGATAATTTTTAGTTGGCTAACAAGTATTTCAAATACCGATAAGTTAACAATTATGTTTTGCTTTTTATGGGTCATAGGCACTGAATAATCAAATATAACACAGAATTAGTCCCAATTGTCCATTTCAATTTACAAAAAAAAAAATTCGGTTACTTTTATTGCGCAATTCACAACAGCGATGTGTAGGCCAACAATAAAAATCAGTCTGCTTGAAATTAATTTATGGTGAAAATGCTGTTAGACAACATCCCATTTTTTCAAGTCACAGTTAAATCGTAAATGTTTAGCTCGTCTGGCGGTACCATCAACTAAGACTGGAGGGGGCAATTTGAATACGATATCACTTGCAAAAAGTGATGCGTCATCTTTTTCGTTAATAGTAAAAGAAATACAGTCATCTTTTAGGCAGCTGGGAATTTTATGGAGGAATACGCATTCATATTCACCATCATTAACTTCATCAATTCTAGCAATGTATCGCACTACTCTTGCTTTTCCAGTTACTTTCACCACAACATAATCTCCTTCAGCAATGTCGTCATCATTCGAACAATCAGTTTTGTCATCATACTCAATTTGGACATTTTCTTCTTCGGAAGAACTCTTTGATTATACCATGATGTGATTCTTCTTACAAAAAAGCGGTTTGGTGACTTTTTCTACTTTGACCAAATTTTTTGCTTCTTTTTGCTTTTTCAACAAAGCATATTTTTTTCTTACTGGAGTAGAGGTTAGAATTTGTGTCTTTCCTTTTCTTGCAGAACTCTTGGATTTACGAGGTTGTGCTTTCGGAATGCTACATACATCACTTGGAAAGACATATACAGTTGACGATGGAGCGGGAAAATGCTCTGGTGAAGTTGTTTTTTTGCTCCACTTGAAGTTGCATCATCTACTAAAGAGCGAGCCTGCATGGTGTGACTACTTGGCCCACCACCGATGAGCACAGACTGCGACGTGCAAGCTGAAGACCTCGCAGAATCAACTGGTAAATCATTAATTAATGGGATTTGAATATCTGAAGGTCGACGATCAGTGATTGTGGCAGCTGCAAAATCTTCTTCAGCAAAAATGTCTGGATTGTAGGGCCAAGTTCCAGTGTTTTTAAATCCAAATAAAATATTTCTTGGCACCAATGCACAAAGTTGGGCTTCTTTTGCCAAAGCAGGAACTTTGTAGATTGTGAGAGTCCTACTAGGGTAAGTTATCATCCAGTTGTCCATCACTTTATTGTAATTTCTTTTAAATAAACCAAACATTGATACGTCAAAAGGTTGTAATCGATGTGAAGTTTTTAAAGGAATAGTAAGCATTACAATGCCTGACGATTTGGCCTTGTCAATGACTCTCAACGATATATGGCTTTCGTGATTATCAAGAAGAAGCAAAATCTTGTGGTCTAATGAACATCTAATGCGACTGATAAAATGTTCTAAATAAACAAGGGACAACTCCTCATTTATCCAACCAGATTTGCTGCATTGTCCAATACAATCTTGAGGTCCTCCTCTGACAAAATGATCCCGATAATGTACACGGGAAAAAATAAGCAAGGGGACAAAACACTACCTGAGCCATAAATAGTGTACACCGCTGTGACTAGTTCTCTTCTTTCAGCAGACGTTACAGATCCAACATTTCTTACCCCTCTTGCTGTGACAACTTTACCAGGATTTTGTACTGTAGTTAGGCCTGTTTCATCAACATTAAATATCTGTTGAGCTGTGAACTTATACTCATCCAATATTTTTGCCAAATTGTCAAACAACTTTTTAACAATAAATTTATTAAAAGCAGAAGCACGTCCAAGTGAGGTTGGTTCTGGAGAACTGACGGATAAATTGGGTCGGGATTTGAAACCTAGCCACCAACTTTTTTCAGCTTTCTTCTTTTCATCCCATGAAGATGGTACCTTTAACTTGTTTCTTGTTGCAAATTCCTAGGCAACGTGTTTACATTTCTCTATTGTAAGGCCATAAAACATGTCACTTAATGTTTTAATGTGCTGAGCAAGATCACTTTCCATCGCAGGAGGAATAACAAAATTAGACAATAAAACTGCATCATAACCAGTTACGGGCTGGGGTTGTGATTTGCATTTATTGACATAGCGAGAGAGTGTCATTTTGTCAATGTTGAAGTTCGCGGCTGCTTTACGAAGAGAACTTCCATTTTTTACTTCTTCAGCACCTCTTTTCAATACGTCAAGTGATGCCCTAAAAGCTCTGTTTGTTTTTCTTTCGTAGGTTTGAAGCATTACAATTCACTTAATTGATTCAGAAGGAGATAACTCGTAGAAGCCAATTAATACTGTTTTAGTAGTTTATTGACCACATTATCATTTTTTCTCAGCCTGCATGCAACGATAAAATTTGTTATAACTCCATTCTAATGAAAACAAACTACGTTATGCTAGAGCAGATCAGTTGATACAGTGTATCAACTCACCTAACCACAGCTGTATCAACTGACCCGTTTTACACTTTTTAGAAAGATAGCTACCTTGTTAGAGCAGTAAATATAGGTAATAAGAAAAGTGCCCTTTTTTCAACAGCCTATGCTTTATACAAGTCAGGTGAACTTTATAGCTTTTTAAACCTCAATCTGGTTTCTCAAAGACAAAATGTTAAAATATGTTTAAATTTACTCAAACAGCAACTAACGACATTTTTGATTAGTTCAACTTTTTCTAGTTTGTCCACTACCTTCGCGCCTTTTCCAGTACAATTTTTTCAAGTTTTCTCACAAAAGATGGCATTGTTTCACTTTAAATATTTTTACTATTAGCTACTCTTAGCTCACCCGCCTTTCCCCTATACAATGCTATGAAATAAGATGTGGCATTTTTGCAAAAAATTTTGGTTCAACATTGCATTTGACCCAAAAACTTGTTTTTTGACCTAAATACGGGGTTCAAATCTAGCAAAATTCACGGGGTTCAAATCTGTATATAACTAGGTGGATATTCAACTATACCTCTTCTTTCAAACCAAGAATTTGATATACTACACTGGCAAGACCAATGTCAAGGTGCCGAGTTTTACTTTTAGAAAGATGATGCATCTATCCCTTTCATTGTGGTGTGAGAACTTATCTGAATAAAAATATGCAAAGGTTTTGTTGAATATCCACCTAGTTCAACAGATTTGAACCCCGTGAATTTCTTTGTGTGGGGGTTTCTAAAAGACAAAGTTTACAGCCGGAAACCTGAAATAATTATTAAAATGAAAGTAGCAATTGAAAAAGAATGCGCTTAAATACAGGAGGAAATGTAGCTGGACGTTTCTAGGTCTACTCTTCAAGATATATAAATGGTATTGAATAGAACTACAACCAGTTTGAGCATTCATGTGAACTTATAATTACGTAAACATTTTGAAATTGCCCCAAGTGTCTTTCGTCTCATTAAAAGTTAATTTGATATATTTGCGTACATTTTACTTTCAAATTCTTTAAATGTGTATTCTTTCTCTTGTATCAATTTTATTTACAAGTCAAAATCATTAATGTGATTAAGTCATAGCGATTCTAAGTATGTATACATTTTTTTGGGACACCCTTATATATTATATATTAAAAGCCTGACAAAATGTTTCACCCAGACAAACATCTGAGATCTTTAGAGGCTTTAAAATTAATTTAATAAAAATGTTGTTAACAATATGGAATTTACTCCAAGTAAAACCTTTTATTTGCTAAAGCAACCCGCGGACCGCTAAACAGTTAAAAAATGTTGCAAAATTATCCAAAGGAAAAAATATATTTTTAGTGTTAGGTACGAAAATATGTAAAGTATAATCGGAATAGTTACGTATCAGATAGGGAAATGAAAAATTAAGTTAATGAAAAATGATATAATGAGTGATACGGCTTCGCAGAGTACTGACAGACCTTCCACCAAAGTGGATCTAGTATAAATTCCACAAGTGTGGCGGTCTAAGCTATGCTTTTTTAAAAGGCTCTAGGTTCTTGTCTGTCACTGACTGTACTGAAGTGACCAGATAGGTCGAAAGAATGTCACTGTCTGCAGTTCGCTAAGTGCATCGTTAGCCTCTTGCATTACTAAAAATGATATAGTTTACGAGAAAATAGTGGGTTAAGGGAGTAGCTCCCACTCAAAACGACCAATCATTTTCCAAGCTATGTGCCGACCAGGTACATTGGTAGTTACAGTAGCATAAGCGTGGGCATCGGTTAACGATTATTCACATTTTAACCCTATTAAGGCCGGGCTTTTTTTGCTTTCTATGTCCGGGGGGGGGGGGGGGGGGGGGGGTCGATTCGACCCAACACTTTGGCAGCTAATAACTTTTGAACCGCTTACAATAGCGATTCCGTTTTTGCTCAGATAGATGCAGAATTTATTTTTCAATCTAATTATATAGTTTTGGTTATGATCAGATTAATAGCGTACAAGTTATTGCAAATTAAATGCACAGCATTAAATTTTCGATTTTCGACTGAATTTAAAATAAAGAAACGGCCGGCGAATTTTCTTTTTTCGTAGTGTTTGCTCTTCGACGTTGTGGTTGTGCGAGCGCCTAAGCGAAATTTATCAATGTCAGCTACCAGGTAAAAAGTTCAACAACTTGTCATCAATTTTCCATTTTGCTTTTTACGGAAAGTTACCAGCCGTGATGTTTGTATAACATTTCTTATGTTGGACTACTCGCCATACGCCATATCTCCAGCTAGATTTTTGTAATTTGAATTGACTGTTTGTAAATGTGAAACAGGGTGTCAAATAGCATTTCAACGACAAAAATTTCTTAGCTTTATGAAATTATTACTTTTTTCATTTAGACAAAAGATGCAAGCTATGCTTGCTCATCAAGCATAAATATTTTTATCGATCAAGACATAAATCTCATTCAAATTAAGGAATGCTCACGAATCATATGGCTCTTTTATTCTTTCCTCTCCCTTATGCGACGCAATACGACGTTTTTGTAAGCCCCTCCCATCCTTGTATGTTAGACGATTAAATTTTTTTTAGCATTTTCAAATTAAATTAAACTTAGATATAGAGCATTAATGTTTTTCTCAAATTAGGGTAGAATAAAATGAGAGCTTTTCTGATTATCACAAATTAAGTGGAATCGGAATTAGAATTAGAGCTTTCCAGTTTTTCTGGAATTAGTTTGAAATTTTAATTACCAAGCGAATTTTGATGCCATTTAAACATCTTCGCAAAACCACTTTGTATTTGCGACAATTCTAAAACTTTTTCATTTTTGCCATCAAATCATTGTGAAGACCTTTTTTCTTTTTGGAGATCACCTAATTTCGATTTTGATTTTCGGCCAAACTTTTCACAAATAATAAAAAAGGTTCTTGTCATTTTTCAGATTCGACTCTACGGTCAGGAACTTTTCTAAAATTAGATTAAAATTGAAATTAGGGATTTTTTATATTACACTACAATAAGAAACTTTTAGTTTTTTTAAATCAGAATTAGCGACTTTTTGCTGTAATTTACCAAAGTAGCCAGCTAGAATTAATCAGTTGTCCAAATCTGCGTAT
Source organism: Trididemnum clinides (assembly GCA_963675345.1). Taxonomy (NCBI): domain Eukaryota; kingdom Metazoa; phylum Chordata; class Ascidiacea; order Aplousobranchia; family Didemnidae; genus Trididemnum; species Trididemnum clinides. Next base: position 5,679,565 of record OY776289.1, read on the forward strand.
GTAACGAGTTGCATAAAAAAGTGCTCAAGCAAACTTAAGTTTTGGATTTGTTACAAAAACTTGTGACATCGAATGATTGTAAACTTTGATTCTTTTTAATAGCAAGTTTGTCCTACAACGATATGTCTATGTAGCCTATCTTTTATCCCTCTCACTATGATAACACCAATACGGCAGTTTTGTTTCCCTCTGGAGGCGTTATATGATATTTATACTGCCCTTACAATTTTATATCCCACTGGGATCAATTATAATGTCACCAATTTGAGCTTTATTATCGTAACTTGTGCTTTGAGGCGTTACTGAATTTAGAGCTATTAATTAAAAAATCTCTTGCAATTAACAGAATACATTAGAAATGTGAAACAAAATAGGCTATTTCTGGATTAGCTAGTACGCAGTCATGCTGTTTCTGCTTATAATTTATCGTCTAATACGAAAATACGGGAACACTACATTAAATTTACGGGTAATATCAACAATACATATATCATCGTCAAAAGCAGCAATACGCTTGTATGCTTCAAAAACAACTACGGCAGTGCAATTTTATCCGTAAGTGTAAGCCTAACAACATTTTAATCTTGCAACGAGAAATCGTAAATGCGAATAAGACGCTTATTGCACAAAGGCTTTGCGCACTTTTGGCCCTGGCTCAGTTGCTTATAAATTTTGTTTTTCTTTTCTTTTGATCGTTTCCTTTAGTCTTACTGATACATGCATCGTATCGCTTTCGTTTTTGACTGTGATGAGGAAAAAAGCCATTTAACGTTTTTGCATTTTGGAGGATATTTTTTCCCCAGCACTATCTCAATTTTGCGAACCACAGAAGACTTTATACCAATTAAAGTTGGTTATGCTATATGTGGGCAGTGATGGGATTCAGGGGGTTCGCACGGGTTCGTGCGAACCCGTTCTTGGAGTGTCGTGATAATCAGCGAACCCGTTCTTGTTTTTTATTATAGACCTTAAACGACCGCAGCAAATGGGTTTTCTAAAATGAGGGAACCTGTTGTTAGTGAGTTTGATACAAAAGAGAACCTGTTCTTAAATTTTGAATCTCATCACTGTATGTGGGTGAATCAAAGACATAGCTAGATTAAATCCGAAATCTACAGATTTTATGTTTCGAGGCTGCAGATCGTTGTTCATTGCATACCGGTATATCGTGCTGGCGTTCACTCGACATGTGTTCAAAACGTATCAAAATGCATTCATAGTTCAGCGCTTTGATTTCGATGTACAACTGTAGTACCCCCATTTTTTTGGTCAATGATGTCTGTTTTGCGTTTTGAAAAGTCTTATAGTTTGTAAATAGCGGGCTTGCTTTTGTTGTCATCTTTTGTAGTTGCAAGTAGCGGTGGCACTGTTCACTTTTTGCTTTTACCACATACGAGTGTAGATTTAATATGACGTTATTCTTTTCCCAATAAATCTCGTATGAGTTTGTTTCTCGGTCTTTGATTTCTCTAATTTCGGCTGGAATTGTTTTTCTATTTGATTGTAAAGTTCCTACAGAAGTTTTTCCGCGATCAAGCAGCCACAGCGCCATTGGTATTGAAGTATAGAATCTGTCATATAATATGCTTCTTGCCACTAAATTTGTGTGGCATTCCAAATTTTGAATTAGATATTTTATTGTTCGTGACATCCCAGGAGTGTAGTAAGATGTCGGCTCTGCTTTTGGCTTATCAGAATACACAACAGTTGAAAAGGCAAATGAATAGCGAAAAGAATTGATTGATTTATACAGCATTCCATACTTGGCTGGTTTGCTCGGATTAAATTGTTTGAAACTGATTTGTGTTCTTGTAGGATAAAAAGTATCATCCAGCGACAAATAATCATTAGGAACTAGAAATTTCCCACAGTTTTTGTTAAATTCTTCAAAATTTTGCGAAAAGCTGCAAATCTATCGTATTGCTAAGGAGTAGGACGCGTTGTATGATCATCAAGTAATATGTGGGCAATCAAAAATTTAAATCTATTCCTTGACTTAGCTGCACTAAAAACTGGATTGCCAAATATTTCACGGAACATCGCATTAGTGCTTTGATGTGCTTGTCCTAGTAAGCCTCGCATGTAAATCATTCCAATTAGTGCCAATACTTTCGAAGGTGGTTCTGATCCCTAACATAAAAGATCTTTTTATTTTTCACACCCGACTCTTCGGTTAGGAACTTTTTCGAAATGAGATTAGAATTGCAATTAGGAATTTTTCAAATTAAATTAGAATTAGCGACTTTTGGCTGCAATTCACCGAATCAGCCAACTAGAATCACGCATATTTTGTTGTCCAAGTCTGCGTGTGAATGTGACGAGTCATATGAAAAAAGTCCTCCGGCAAACTTCAGTTTTGGATTTGCTACAAAAAGCCTGTTATATCAAACGATTGTAAACTTTAATTTGTTTTATTATCAAGTTTGTGCTACAACAATAGACCTACGTAGCCTAGTTTTTATCCTCTCCCCCATAATAACACCAATACTCCCCCATAATAACCCGCCAGAGCATTTTGTGCGGCCCTCCAAACTTATACAAACTTCCATGAATTCAATTCAGTAAGAAAGGGTTGGCCGCACTTGCCGTATTGAAGAGCCAAAAACGATAGAAGCCATCATTGCAAGAGCCGCTACGCAATTCTTAGTTTGAACTGACGCATTTTCCGTCCAAATAAAGAGTGATGATCTTTGTTTTTGGACGCCATCATTATCAAAGCCCTGCAATACGTCTTTGCAAGAAGTTATTGCAAGATTTTAGGCTATTGCAAGCTCTTGCATTGCATACAGCTATTACAAGATTTTACGCATTGGCTCTCGGCGAATTTTTGAATGGTCGATGCGGCCCTCGGCTAACTCTTGAATGGTCAATGCTACCCTCCAACTAAAAAGTTTGCCCATCTCTGGTTTAGAAGAATGGAAATGACAAGACGATATTTGAGTCAGCATTCAATCTTATAATGTTGTGACAGTTGACGCAAGCTGTAGTTTGAACTTTAAACGTCAACTTCAATGCAAATGCCATTCTGCTCGGCCATGCAGCAGGAAACGTAATGCTTTTACCAGAGGCGTCTTTATAAAAGTGGATAAAAGAACACGGAAAAAAATCTTCATTTGCTTTTGGAAGTGTGTAGATGTAGAATACAAACACATTGCTTTTGTCACGCGGTCAACAGAAAAATATTTTGGTGTTGGTTACAAACTCAGGAGATATTTCACAGTTCCTTCTCCCCTTAAAAAAAATTAAATTTTGTGATTCACGATTGGCTTCTTGCGTTTTGGATTTGTATTTGCTGATAAAAATTCGGTATTCAATTAATTACTAACAGCTTACTCGTAAAGCAACGGAAATCAAGTTTTATAAAACTCCTAAATTAAATTTTGCTAACTGTCGCCCTGCGTCCCTTAGTCTACCACTGCATATTTTCCATCCAATAAAAATTGCAAGTGCGCTCGTTGCTCTCCCACCAACCAATCCCCAATTTTAATTGGTAACAACATTACAAATCATTATGAAAAGCGCAAACTATGTTATCACGCCGCCAAATTTATTTTCTGGCTTTGCGCTTGAAAACAATTCTTTTTGCTTTGTTGCATTTGTCAAGTATCAAAATTACGAAATATTTGCTTGCATTACTTTATCGGTAGGTTATGGTCTAGCGTCAAGAAGGTATTATTTATTTAACTAAAAGTTACAAAATAGCCGAGTATCTGAAAACACTTTGATGTTTTTGGCTTGTCAAATTAAGAGTTGCTATTCACAGCGAAAAGGTTTTGAGAAGAAAGATTTCTAAGAAACGGTACAGTTTTACAGTCAGTGCTTCACTTCAAACAAGCTCTGTGGTTTACGTAGCTCGTCACGGTTTTGCGTGTGCGCTCTTTCTCCTTTTTTTCTTTATTATACAAAAGCAATCGATGAAGAAATTTGCCCGAGTGGGTTTCGAAATTGCTATGTTTAAGTCAAAACTACAAAAAATATCTTTGTCAGTTTATAACCAACCAAAAGCCAGATAAATTTTAGGAAAAGTCAAAAAATTTCAAACATTTATCTCAAGCGGTCGCTAAGTTACAACAGTTTTAATTTGCTGTGGGTCGAATCGACCCCCCCCCCCGGGCCAAATAGGGTTAACCCTATTTGGCCCGGGGGGGGGTCGATTCGACCCACAGCAAATTAAAACTGTTGTAACTTAGCGACCGCTTGAGATAAACTTTTGAAATTTTTTGACTTTTCCTAAAATTTATCTGGCTTTTGGTTGGTTATAAACTGACAAAGATATTTTTTGTAGTTTTGACTTAAACATAGCAATTTCGAAACCCACTCGGGCAAATTTCTTCATCGATTGCTTTTGTATAATAAAGAAAAAAAGGAGAAAGAGCGCACACGCAAAACCGTGACGAGCTACGTAAACCACAGAGCTTGTTTGAAGTGAAGCACTGACTGTAAAACTGTACCGTTTCTTAGAAATCTTTCTTCTCAAAACCTTTTCGCTGTGAATGGCAACTCTTAATTTGACAAGCCAAAAACATCAAAGTGTTTTCAGATACACGGCTATTTTGTAACTTTTAGTTAAATAAATAATACCTTCTTGACGCTAGACCATAACCTACCGATAAAGTAATGCAAGCAAATATTTCGTAATTTTGATACTTGACAAATGCAACAAAGCAAAAAGAATTGTTTTCAAGCGCAAAGCCAGAAAATAAATTTGGCGGCGTGATAACATAGTTTGCGCTTTTCATAATGATTTGTAATGTTGTTACCAATTAAAATTGGGGATTGGTTGGTGGGAGAGCAACGAGCGCACTTGCAATTTTTATTGGATGGAAAATATGCAGTGGTAGACTAAGGGACGCAGGGCGACAGTTAGCAAAATTTAATTTAGGAGTTTTATAAAACTTGATTTCCGTTGCTTTACGAGTAAGCTGTTAGTAATTAATTGAATACCGAATTTTTATCAGCAAATACAAATCCAAAACGCAAGAAGCCAATCGTGAATCACAAAATTTAATTTTTTTTAAGGGGAGAAGGAACTGTGAAATATCTCCTGAGTTTGTAACCAACACCAAAATATTTTTCTGTTGACCGCGTGACAAAAGCAATGTGTTTGTATTCTACATCTACACACTTCCAAAAGCAAATGAAGATTTTTTTCCGTGTTCTTTTATCCACTTTTATAAAGACGCCTCTGGTAAAAGCATTACGTTTCCTGCTGCATGGCCGAGCAGAATGGCATTTGCATTGAAGTTGACGTTTAAAGTTCAAACTACAGCTTGCGTCAACTGTCACAACATTATAAGATTGAATGCTGACTCAAATATCGTCTTGTCATTTCCATTCTTCTAAACCAGAGATGGGCAAACTTTTTAGTTGGAGGGTAGCATTGACCATTCAAGAGTTAGCCGAGGGCCGCATCGACCATTCAAAAATTCGCCGAGAGCCAATGCGTAAAATCTTGTAATAGCTGTATGCAATGCAAGAGCTTGCAATAGCCTAAAATCTTGCAATAACTTCTTGCAAAGACGTATTGCAGGGCTTTGATAATGATGGCGTCCAAAAACAAAGATCATCACTCTTTATTTGGACGGAAAATGCGTCAGTTCAAACTAAGAATTGCGTAGCGGCTCTTGCAATGATGGCTTCTATCGTTTTTGGCTCTTCAATACGGCAAGTGCGGCCAACCCTTTCTTACTGAATTGAATTCATGGAAGTTTGTATAAGTTTGGAGGGCCGCACAAAATGCTCTGGCGGGTTATTATGGGGGAGTATTGGTGTTATTATGGGGGAGAGGATAAAAACTAGGCTACGTAGGTCTATTGTTGTAGCACAAACTTGATAATAAAACAAATTAAAGTTTACAATCGTTTGATATAACAGGCTTTTTGTAGCAAATCCAAAACTGAAGTTTGCCGGAGGACTTTTTTCATATGACTCGTCACATTCACACGCAGACTTGGACAACAAAATATGCGTGATTCTAGTTGGCTGATTCAGTGAATTGCAGCCAAAAGTCGCTAATTCTAATCTAATTTGAAAAATTCCTAATTGCAATTCTAATCTCATTTCGAAAAAGTTCCTGACCGAAGAGTCGGGTGTGAAAAATAAAAAGATCTTTTATGTTAGGGATCAGAACCACCTTCGAAAGCATTGGCACTAATTGGAATGATTTACATGCGAGGCTTACTAGGACAAGCACATCAAAGCACTAATGCGATGTTCCGTGAAATATTTGGCAATCCAGTTTTTAGTGCAGCTAAGTCAAGGAATAGATTTAAATTTTTGATTGCCCACATATTACTTGATGATCATACAACGCGTCCTACTCCTTAGCAATACGATAGATTTGCAGCTTTTCGCAAAATTTTTGAAGAATTTAACAAAAACTGTGGGAAATTTCTAGTTCCTAATGATTATTTGTCGCTGGATGATACTTTTTATCCTACAAGAACACAAATCAGTTTCAAACAATTTAATCCGAGCAAACCAGCCAAGTATGGAATGCTGTATAAATCAATCAATTCTTTTCGCTATCCACTTGCCTTTTCAACTGTTGTGTATTCTGATAAGCCAAAAGCAGAGCCGACATCTTACTACACTCCTGGGATGTCACGAACAATAAAATATCTAATTCAAAATTTGGAATGCCACACAAATTTAGTGGCAAGAAGCATGTTATATGACAGATTCTATACTTCAATACCAATGGCGCTGTGGCTGCTTGACCGCGGAAAAACTTCTGTAGGAACTTTACAATCAAATAGAAAAACAATTCCAGCCGAAATTAGAGAAATCAAAGACCGAGAAACAAACTCATACGAGATTTATTGGGAAAAGAATAACGTCATATTAAATCTACACTCGTATGTGGTAAAAGCAAAAAGTGAACAGTGCCACCGCTACTTGCAACTACAAAAGATGACAACAAAAGCAAGCCCGCTATTTACAAACTATAAGACTTTTCAAAAGGCGAAACAGACATCATTGACCAAAAAAATGGGGTACTACAGTTGTACATCGAAATCAAAGCGCTGAACTATGAATGCATTTTGATACGTTTTGAACACATGTCGAGTGAACGCCAGCACGATATACCGGTATGCAATGAACAACGATCTGCAGCCTCGAAACATAAAATCTGTAGATTTCGGATTTAATCTAGCTATGTCTTTGATTCACCCACATATAGCACAACCAACTTTAATTGGTATAAAGTCTTCTGTGGTTCGCAAAATTGAGATAGTGCTGGGGAAAAAAATATCCTCCAAAATGTAAAAACGTTAAGTGGCTTTTTTCCTCATCAAAGTCAAAAACGAAGGCGATACGATGCATGTATCAGTAAGACTAAAGGAAAACGATCAAAAGAAAAGAAAAACAAAATTTATAAGCAACTGAGCCAGGGCCAAAAGTGCGCAAAGCCTTTGTGCAATAAGCGTCTTATTCGCATTTACGATTTCTCGTTGCAAGATTAAAATGTTGTTAGGCTTACACTTACGGATAAAATTGCACTGCCGTAGTTGTTTTTGAAGCATACAAGCGTATTGCTGCTTTTGACGATGATATATGTATTGTTGATATTACCCGTAAATTTAATGTAGTGTTCCCGTATTTTCGTATTAGACGATAAATTATAAGCAGAAACAGCATGACTGCGTACTAGCTAATCCAGAAATAGCTTGTTTTACATTTCTAATGTATTCTGTTAATTGCAAGAGATTTTTTAATTAATAGCTATAAATTCACTAACGCCTCAAAGCACAAGTTACGATGATAAAGCTCAAATTGGTGACATTATAATTGATCCCAGTGGGATATAAAATTGTAAGGACCGTATAAATATCATATAACGCCTCCAGAAGGAAACAAAACTGCCGTATTGGTGTTATCATAGTGAGAGGGATAAAAGATAGGCTACATAGACATATCGTTGTAGGACAAACTTGCTATTAAAAAGAATCAAAGTTTACAATCATTCGATGTCACAGGTTTTTGTAGCAAATCCAAAACTTAAGTTTGCTTGAGCACTTTTTTATGCAACTCGTTACACACGCAGATTTGGACAACTGATTAATTCTAGCTGGCTAATTCGGTAAATTACAGCAAAAAGTCGCTAATTCTAATTTAAAAAAACTAAAAGTCTCTTATTGTAGTGTAATATAAAAAATCCCTAATTTCAATTCTAATCTAATTTTAGAAAAGTTCCTGACCGTAGAGTCGAATCTGAAAAATGACAAGAACCTTTTTTATTATTTGTGAAAAGTTTGGCCGAAAATCAAAATCGAAATTAGGTGATCTCCAAAAAGAAAAAAGGTCTTCACAATGATTTGATGGCAAAAATGAAAAAGTTTTAGAATTGTCGCAAATACAAAGTGGTTTTGCGAAGATGTTTAAATGGCATCAAAATTCGCTTGGTAATTAAAATTTCAAACTAATTCCAGAAAAACTGGAAAGCTCTAATTCTAATTCCGATTCCACTTAATTTGTGATAATCAGAAAAGCTCTCATTTTATTCTACCCTAATTTGAGAAAAACATTAATGCTCTATATCTAAGTTTAATTTAATTTGAAAATGCTAAAAAAAATTTAATCGTCCAAGTCTGCATACAAGGATGGGAGGGGCTTACAAAAACGTCGTATAAGGGAGAGGAAAGAATAAAAGAGCCATATGATTCGTGAGCATTCCTTAATTTGAATGAGATTTATGTCTTGATCAATAAAAATATTTATGCTTGATGAGCAAGCATAGCTTGCATCTTTTGTCTAAATGAAAAAAGTAATAATTTCATAAAGCTAAGAAATTTTTGTCGTTGAAATGCTATTTGACACCCTGTTTCACATTTACAAACAGTCAATTCAAATTACAAAAATCTAGCTGGAGATATGGCGTATGGCGAGTAGTCCAACATAAGAAATGTTATACAAACATCACGGCTGGTAACTTTCCCGTAAAAAGCAAAATGGAAAATTGATGACAAGTTGTTGAACTTTTTACCTGGTAGCTGACATTGATAAATTTCGCTTAGGCGCTCGCACAACCACAACGTCGAAGCGCAAACACTACGAAAAAAGAAAATTCGCCGGCCGTTTCTTTATTTTAAATTCAGTCGAAAATCGAAAATTTAATGCTGTGCATTTAATTTGCAATAACTTGTACGCTATTAATCTGATCATAACCAAAACTATATAATTAGATTGAAAAATAAATTCTGCATCTATCTGAGCAAAAACGGAATCGCTATTGTAAGCGGTTCAAAAGTTATTAGCTGCCAAAGTGTTGGGTCGAATCGACCCCCCCCCGGACATAGAAAGCAAAAAAAGCCCGGCCTTAATAGGGTTAAGGTACAAAGCTCAAAAACAAACACAAACTATCTCAATTTAAAATTTTTTAATTTAAATGGCTTCTGTGCCTGCTTTTTGCGAGAATTTTTGATGATTTCTTCAAAGCATTGTTTTTATCTGCAATCAATATTGCGGTCTTTTCCGTCGAACATACAGTGCAAACCATATTTTCGTTTTCCACATTTGTACTTTGATTCGTTAGCTTTGACATTCCATGTAATGTTAGGTTGAAGATCAAATGTCACTTTCTTTGAAACTACAATAACATTTTGATAGTTCTTTTGGTGAAGCTTTGTTCTGGTACTTGAAAACGCTATTGTAATCTGCAAATCTTGTTTTAAATTTGATTTCACATTAGCAGTAGCAATGTGAGGGGCTTTTGGGAAAGGTATGTTTGTTGCTATTATTTGTTTAATAGCTTGGTGGAATAACGGTTACTTCGCTGACAATGGAATCAATGTTGCATTGAGATATTTTTGTTTTATTTATAATTGCACTTTGTGGGTTGTTCCGGTTCATTTGATTGAACATGTTTTCGATTATGACTAGCAATAATTGCCTTTAGGTTGGGTAAATGGCAATAGCCAATTTTTTTTTCGTATTTCTAATGCAAATGTTGTGTAACTGCGGAAAAAACAAGAATACCCTTCAAAGGCATGTGCAACACTGATTCCATTGTCTACAATGCAGCTATTATGTCACCAAGCTATATATAGGCAGATATATCATCTGAGGTTCCGTGGCCGCTAAAAAAGAGGGCCTAAAATAATAATCTGTAGGCTTTATTTTGCTTTCATTAACCTAAGCGGTTAATACTTTATTTTGATTTGTTCGCTTAATACAGTGATCACGAGCCAGGCGTTTTTATTAGAGAAAAACTGGGGCGATTTACAATTATGTTTTAGCACAAATTTGTGAAAATGGCCCAAAGTTAATGTTTTATAATTTTTTAATTATGCTGGTAGAAAACAATCGTTTTGACATGCAGTGGAAGCTCGCCATTCGTACACAATCCGTTCCAGAAGTCTGTTCGAATTGCGAGTTGTACGAATGGCGAATCAATTTTTTCCATAAAAAGCAATGTAAATTGGATTGATCTGTTCTAGACCAACAGACAATTATCTATGTAACCCCTAATAATATGTACTTCAGCACATATTACATATAAACCGAAAATATACACTAAGTACATTTATTAAACCAATAAAACTTTAATTGCACTTTACCTGTAGGTCCTAAATTGGCATAATTTGAAGGTGAAGAAGGAAATGTTTGTTTTACGGTTTGGAAGAAGAGTTATTATCCATAGGAACATCAAACAATATCTATTCTGACGTTTTTTCTCCTTCTGGTGTTCATTCTTTTTTATGTTTTTTGATGCTAGAGGAATCTTGAGATTTTTGCTTTATAATCTTATTTAATGTTGTTTGCCTTTAATGGTTTTTTAGAATTTTTTTAAAGTGATCAATTACATTGTCATTAAACAGGTTGATGCTTCTGCTGATCACTACAGTGTTTGGGTGCCATTTTTCAGCCAGTCTCTGTGTGATCTCCCAGTGGTAACACAGTTTTTTATTTTCTGCAGTGGAAATGTTTCCTTTGCTGTCTTCCTCCTCCTCTGAAGAAATTTCTTCAAGCATTTCTTGCTTCTCCCTGTGCAGGTCTTGGAATTCTTTAGTGGTCGACGCGATGGCGTAGTGGTTAGAGCGCCCGCTTCGCAGTCGGTAGACCTGGGGTTCATTCCCCTTGTCGGGTCATACCAAAAGACTTTAAAAAATGGTATTCACAGCTTCCCTGCTTGGCGCTCGGCATTTAGGGGAGGTTGTGGAGAACAAGCCGGCAAGTTCGCTTGTTGTGTTCTTGGGCAAGGCACTTAACGGGACGCCCCACCTTCATGTGGAAGACAGGTGGCCCATAAACCTCGAAAAAGGCAACTCCCAAGCGAGTGCGGACTTACCGTCCAAAGTATAGCAATACAATTCGCTTTCTCGTGAATGGAGGATAAATATGGCAAATAAAACAAAAACAAAAAAAGACTGGTCAGTTAACTTCTGTGGTATTCTACCAGCTCCTCCACATCATCACTCTCTACATCAAAACCCATAGCTTTTCGCAAGGAGATAATATCATCTAGCACTGCAGACTGTCTGTCAAAACTTCCAGAGTCTCTGGCTACCACACACTCTTGACACAGATTCTTCCAGGCAGTGTTTAGAGTCCTGAAAGAAACTTCTCCCCAAGCTTTGTCTATTAGCTTCCAGCAATGAAAGATATTGAAATGGTTCTTCCAGTAGTCCTTGAGGGTTAATTTAGTGTTAGTGGTCACTTCAAAGCACCTTCAAAACAAGGGTTTTGTGTACAGCTTCCTGAAGTTTGAAATGACCTGTTGATCCATGGATTGGATTAGAGGAATGGTGTTCCGGAGCAAAAACTTTGCTTGGATGAAACTGTATTTGCCTACGAGATCATTCTCCAAGCATGGAGGGTGAGCCGGTGCGTTTTCCTTTACCAGAAAAGCCTTGAGTGGTAAATTTTTTCCTCCAAATATTTTTTTACACCTGGAGCAAATTCTTCATGCATCCACTCGGTGAAAAACTGCCTTGTTACCCAAGCCTTGCTATTTGCCCTCCACATTACACTGAGTTTACTTTTAATGACATTATTTTTTTAAACACTCTTGGGTATTCTGAGTGGTAAACAAGTAATGGTTTAATTTTAAGATCCCCAATAGCATTAGTACAAAATAGGAGAGTAAGTCTGTCCTGGCAATGCTTTTTCTTCTTCTGTAATGTATGTCCTTTTAGGCATTTTCTTCCAGAAGAGGCCAGTTTTGTCGCAATTAAAAACTTGGTCAGGAGTAAATTCTTCACTCTTCACAAAGTTTTTAAATTCCCCAATAAACTTTTCAGCAGCATCTTTGTCTGCACTGGCAGCTTTCCCATGTCTAACAACACTGTGAATACCACTTCGCTGCTTAAATTGGTTAAACCATCCCCTGCTAGCTTTAAATTCATTACTTTGCTCGCTTGTTCCAGGGCTATCTTGCTTGTGATCATGATACAACCGCTTTGCTTTTTCACAAATTATTATTTCAAAAATGCTGTCACCAGAAAGTTGTTTTGCATCAATCCAAACTAACAAAAGTTTTTCCACTTGCTCAATTATAGGTGACCTGCTCACAGCAAGAACGTTCACTTTTTTTGCCAAATTAGCTTTTTTTATTACAACTTTATTTTTCAGTATGGAGGATATGATGGATTTTGCCATACCATATTCAGTTGCCAGGTCGGAGACACGCTTTCCACTTTCAAACTTTGCAATGAGTTCCTTTTTCAATTCTATGGTCGTTCTCACTGCTTTCCTTTTAAACTTGGTTGAATCACTGTTCCTTTTTCGATTCATGGGTTCAATATTTTAAATACATAAATGTAAATAACAAAGAATATTAATAATATAGCACAAAATTACACGAAGCTTGTATGAAACCTAAATAATGCTGGACGTACAGAAAGCAGTCAGCACGAGACTGATGAATACAAACATTCGGAGTGGCGGACTGGTAGGGTGCGAATCAGTTGACAGCAACGTTCTAAAACGTTTGAAGTACACGTACAAACGTTTTAGAACGTTGCTGTAATTTATCTTCTTTTGCTCTGTAAATCACTGTATGGGTCCGAATTGCGGAGCAGCGTACGAATGACGAGTCAAAAGTTGTGTGAACATGTTGGACGAATAGCGAGTTGTACGCATATAGAGGCATACGAATGGCGAGGTTCCACTATATATACTACTCTAGGATAAATTTGTGCATCATTTCTTCCAGCTATTCTGGAGTGCGAATCAATATTTCTATGTAACCAAAGGCTAAAACAAGTTAGCTCAAATGAACGACGAGGTGTTATTGTTTAGAGTGACAAAATGTTTCTCAATTCTTGGGCCAACCTTATTTTAATAGAACTCAGGCTACTTACATCTTCATCCCATTGGGATTTAAAAAGCATGTATAAAGACTACCAGCACATTGAGAAAGTCGATTTTAGTTATTGTAATACCTTCTTCCTGGTCCCATTATTTCTGCAATCAGAAAAGAGTTTATGTAATTTTTGGTAGTGACATTTTCTGAAAACAACGGCAAACTTGCCTTGTTATCACGTCGAAAGTTAGTTACTGCGCCCTGCTATTGAATGTGTATATTACAAATGTTCTGATGTAAATATAAAAAACTTTAGCTGTTGCCACGTCAAACAAGTAAAATACAGAAATTGTAGAATATAGGGATACGCAAAAGCGTATCGTTTTTTTGAGGTTTTGGTATAGACAAACTTCCAAAGTCCATATAGGCCATCTCGATTGTACACAAAAGATGTAAGTAAAGTTCTGCTGGGACCAGCAAAATTTGACGAGATAAGGGTTTTGTCAATTTTATATTGCTAGTTCCAAGTGGCTACGATCGATAGAGAGCGTCTTATAAGCGAGAACAAAACAACAAAGCGAGTGCTGAAGGCGTGAGGCCCCCGAATGGAGCAATGCTATTGAGAGATATTTTCAAATTTACAAAGCCATCCCTGGGCGCGTTTCGTCCTTTTCGACTCATCAGCAGGGCTTGCCAAGGGCCAAGAGATCACCCCCAATAGCATTAACGTTGACTTTTATCAAACAAACTAACACAACGCATAAGACTTACCTGCCGTTTATTTTTGAACGAGGTTCGTTTTGGCGTACTGCTAGCCGCTCGACTATGGACTGAAACTGATATCCTTATGTAAAGTTGATCACGCAAGCAGTGATTAGGCACAAAAAGGTTTTCCAAAGGATACAAGCTAAATGCGGTGTTTAATGTAATTCCTAGAGAAAGGTTTGATTTTGTAGCGCCAGAACTTACCTGTAGGCAAAAAGAATGCTTTAAAACATGTTATTGACTCCCACATTTTCCCGGTTTGTTAATTGACTCTCCATCCTTTCCGGATAGGTAGATTTGCTGGGCCTTAATTCAAGGCCGTATTCACCATTCAGGTAAGCTTACTCCTCGCTCTGCCTACAAAGTATGAAAAGTTAAAACATTTTTCGAGGAATGTTAGGTATTTTGTGTAGCATAGTTATGTGTTGCGCATAAGCAAGGTATACGGATTTCCTTTCAAATAATAATTTTGATTGATTTTTCTTCGATAAATTTATATAAAAGACAATATAAATTGCTGTGAAAGCTATTTCACACTATGTAGAATGATAAGTTTACAATAAATTTTTGTAGAATTATTTTGATCAAAATAAATCTTAAAAACAGATGGGCTGTTTTACATTAACAGCAAAAGTTATCTTTTGTTTTTACGTTAAAAAGCTTTTTGCCTTGAAAAATAATTCTATGCAGCTCTTCGAAACAACTCTTTTTCATGTGATGAAAATTTTAAAATCATTGATACACTAGAGGTGGGAAAAATACGACCCACCAGAGCATTCTGTTTGGCCCGGCAAGGCATTTGTAAAATTTTGATATATCTAATTTAATATGACAGTGGTTACCACACTTGCCGTACTGAAGTCAAAAACGATAGAAACCATCATTGAAAGAGCCGCTACGCAATTCTTAGTTTAAATTGTCGCATTTTCCGTCCAAATAGGATGTAACGACTTTCTTTTTTGGAGACCATGATTTTCAAGGCATGCAATTAAGCATTTGTACCCTTCCGCCGCCCACAAAACTTAACGTGTCGCACACCAGGTTGCACACCTTTACACTACACAATTCCTGTAATATGACTTTCCATGAAGCTATCGCAAGATTTTAAGCTATTGCAAGTTATAACATTGTATACAGTTATTGCAAGATTTTAAGCACTGGGCCTCGGCCAACATTTGAATGGTCAAATGCAGCCCTCCGGTTCAAAACTTTGCACAACCTTGTGCTAGACTACGGCTAATTGCAGGTCATCCAGTACGGCTAATTGCAGGTTCTCCATCACGTCTTCTATCCTCGCTAGACAGCAGTTAAGAAGTTGTTTGTTTAACAGGTACGTTCTTCAATTAGCAATCGCTGATTCTTTGTTTCTATTGACTTTGCCGTTTAAAGCTTCTCAAGACCTAAACAATTCGTGGCTATTTCCGCAATGGATGTGTAAAGCAAAGGAAACTATTCTTTTTATCAACTACTACGCTTCAGTTTTGTTTTTAATGGTACGTGCATAACTTTCATTTTGGATGGTTTTAAGTTTATGCAGGGTATTTTTAATACCTACCGTGTAGCAATACACTATTACTTTATCACGAGACGGTACTTTATGTGTGCAGCTAACATGTACATAGACTGAATAAATTTAATTCAAACGGTGATAGGAGAGTGATCCATCCAAAACCAAAATATCATCTTTGCTTATGATGTTAGTCTTCATCAAAACCAGACAATATGTTACCACAATAACACAGCATCAGTGAAAATTGACTTTGAGTGGGATTTAAACAAACAATCACCATCACTTACTTTGGAGTGTGAACCACATCTTTCGTATCAGAAGGTTCTGACTGGAAACACCGCCAAAAGCAAGAGTGTCAAACTAGCGGCCCGCCTTGCCCCGTTTTGTAGCACGCACTTTGCTAAACACTGATCTCCAAAAAAGGGTTTATTGTTAAATTTGGATAAGCAACAAAAAAACCTCGCATTGAAAGCATTGATTGACAAAGGAAAGATCTCCACTGGGATAAAAATGTGTTAAAAATGGCCCATTCTTAGCAGTAATGCATGTGTTATTGATTATAACATTATTTAGATTTTACAAAATAGCCTGGCTCGCGTAAAATATGCGTCAGTAAATGCGACCCACATCACTGAATAAGTTTGACACTAAACCGTTCAGTCTCTGAAAAACATCAATTAGTTTGAGCGGAGCTCGATAAATGAATTTTTTCAAATACCACTTATTACGAACTGAAAATGTTTGATATTCTATTCAGCTGGAATAAATTGCGCTCTCAAGTGGTGTGACAGACTACTGGAAGACGAAGTTTATCCCAGATTTTTGAATAAATTTAGCTTTTTTGAAGTCAAGACAAACACTACAGTATATCTTCGAAAGAGATCTAAAAGTCTGCCGATTGGGGAATTAATTTCTGAATACTTCTTTGGTTGTCGTAAAACAACAAAGATTGTCACTAAATAATATTTTCTTCCAATTCAACTCTCTGCTCCATTTCAAACACTGATTTAATGCTAACTATGAGTAATTTTGGCCAAACATCAAACTAAACCTATATTACAAAGAGTAATTCTATTCGTTCTTCTGTGTGTGTGTGCGTCTGTGTGCCTTCACTCCTTCGAAACTACTGGATGTACGGAAATCAAACTTGGCATGATAGATTCCACCCCGGGGTGAGTGTCATAAGGGGGTTTGTGACTTCATCGTGACCTCTCAATCAAAGGTAATTTTCAAAACTTTCTATTTCTTGACCAAGAAAAGCGGCTTTTGCTTAGAAGAAAGCCAGTGCCCGGCTTACCAACTTCAACAAACTTTATTGCTTTAGCATCTTACATGATATTATAACGAACAAATAATTGTAAAATATGTATTCTTAATTTACTCAAGAAGTACGCATTGTAGAAACGGTTTTTTGAGAGATATTAAAAAGATGCATAGTTTTTAAAAAACACTTCAAAGTATTTTAAGGTCATTGGACAATGGAACGAGCAATTTTTTTTAAGCATTTTAACCTTCTAAGCATGCTGTTTCTCTTTTTCTCTTAAACCTTTGAGGATCATAACATTCTAATTCATAAAATATGGGACAATTCCTTAATTGTTTTGTGACAACAAAATTACAATAAATTTCAGAAAAATGGATATTACGTCATAATAATATAATAATCAACAATCATGCAACATATGTGTTACATTATCCTTCAAAGGGTTAAACGCTTAAAACTCGCTCTATGATATCGAAAAGCCGTCTTGTACGATTGACACAGTTTTTCGCTGACAGAGATCATAATATGATGATGTTTTCGAAACTTGCACAATTTTTACAAAATCAGTTATTTTCCAAAACTGATTTATGATCTCATTTTTTCAAACGATTTTCAAAATTTGTTTAACAAAATAATAGGGATTTCAAAACAATTTTAATGGTATGTAATATGTACCTTTAGTACTATTTTTTGTACTAAAACAGTTAAACTTTATCAATGGTAGTGTAAGTATTTACCCCTTATACTTTTCCACAAGCTGAGTAAAAGTAGATAAGTTAAACACATAAAAGTTATAATAAGGTACTAAAAATTACTGTTCTTTGTAAGCTTAGGAAATTTGCTTTCCTACAATGTGTGACTCTAATTAGTTAGGGCAAATGATTGGTTTATAATGGTTGATCAAAATTTTGGTTGCCGTAGATCGTGTTCTATTTTTAGTGAACAATTATCCTACATGACCTAACAAACTTGCAATCGTCAGACAAAGTTAGTTCTTAGGTACATTTCGTCTACTTTTTCCCAGCAAGCATGGTTGTTTAGCATTATCTGTCTACGTTGTCAAAAACAATTATCAAAAACTGAAGTCTCTAAACGTTTATGAAATGTAATCTACCGGTAAAAACACTCAAAAAATTGGTACCTGCGTTTCACAAAATTGCAATTTCTAGAAAAACTAAATATTTGGTACAATGTAACTTTTTTTCCTCAAAAGCACGGTTGTTTGGCATTATCCAACAAAGTTCTCAAAAAGAATCATCTAATTCTGCTCTCTACTCCACAACATTAAAATTATGTTTCCTTGCACATTACTAAATAAACCAACAAAACTTTTAAATCGTTTTAAGTGAGCAAGTACACCTCCCAAGTGCAAAATTGGGCAGGCAAGACTTAGTCAGGAACTTCAGAAAATCGGGAGAAATATAGCGGTTGTGCGCAACCCCTTGTAATGCATTTTGGCGAAATCGATTTTCTTTGAAAAACTGTACTTTTGATTATGGAACGAGAATTAACAATGTCAAAAAACAATAACTTTTCATTATTGTTCTCACGATTACCCATGTTCTTAGTGTCGACATTGCTGTTGAGGGTACAACTGTAATTGCATCTCTTTGGTTTAGTTTCTTCTTTTCCTGACTGCGTTTATGCCAGGACCAAGTAACATGTGCCCTGCCAGTGCCTTTAAAAATTGAACAAATAAGCATACAACTAGAAAAAAGTAGTAAGTAGTGGTCCCAATATCTAACTCTACCAATTTCCTCGGAAGCGCGCCGCATAACAAGCAGCAAAAAGAGCAGGGCTAGGGACATCATTTCTGCTAATGATTTCTTTGTTTACTGTTTATTATTTTCACGAGGGTGGTTTCCCTAAGTCGTAAAATATGCATACGACCAAATACTGATTTGTGTTATCGTAAAAGAAAAGTCATTGCCCTTTCCGTTTTGTACTCTTACACTTATTTGAAGAAACGCACAAAATTTGTGAAATGATAGCGAGTTTCTAATACCTCTCTTAATTGAAAACAATCGTAATGCGATTGGGGTTGGGGGCATAGGGGCGATGACCCCATTACTACCAATTTATTGCTTATGTTCTTCAAAACAATTTGGTTGAAGCAGGCTAAACCTACTGTATGTCACTTATCCGACATAACTGAGTAGTTGCCCTGCCGAACGACACCGGTGGAGCCGGTTAGTAATTCATAAAGGAATTTAATTTTTTTTCTGTAAAAAATTTCTTTTTAATCACATCAGTTTATCACTATGAACTAATGTGATTAACCCATTTAAGCATTTTATATTTTGGAAAATTATATCCATTTTACTACTATGATCCCCTACATGTTCGTCCAAATTAAGTTTGAAGCACAGGAGTATCATAGGGCCGTATTTACTCACACTAGAAATTTACAGCCTAGTTCAAGTAAATACGGGCCTGTGCTGCTCCAATGCTTCAAAGTTAATTTGGACGAACATATACGGGATAATGCAAAAGTGATTTGTAAACGACAGACGGATATATTCGGGTTACTGCTTTAAGGGGTTAAAAACTGCAATGGGCTTTGTGTTGTATCGAAACTTTTATGTATTCCTCTAATAGTAGAACTAGTCTAGTGTTTCTTAATCTTTTCAAGCAGCGGTTTATTTCTAAGTTGACAAAAAATTTTGCGGATGTAAAAGGGAATGTAAAATAAAAAATCAATTTTTGGTAAAATTTTTTGGGTCAAATAAAATGATATTTTTCCCATGAAGTCATTTGCTTGGCAGTTTATTTCATTAAAAGGAGGTGGATTCAGTGTGAAGCTTCTAGATTTCTTTAATCAAGTATGGTACAGGTGTTTTCAAGACGGTTAAGAATGTTAGTATTTTCACCGTACAGTTACTTAGGGTCACTGATTTTCGAATTTGTGCTTATCATATTACCACAAAACTGCTTGCGTACTCATTCACACCTCTTTGCAGAAGCACATGGTTCTACAAACTCAAAAATTGACCAACGCTGGTCTAAGCAAAATGCCATGAGAGTTGTTGTGCATGGAGCATGACCCATTAGCGTTACCAAGTGCCAAAAATAAAGCTATGTCATCAGTTTGACGCTGATGTTGTTTTACCCCTGAGAAATACGCTCAATGCAATGCTAACAAAATGTGTTTGATTCCAGGTAATGAGTGTCGATCGATACGTAGCTGTGTGCCAAACTTATTCAAAGAGATTTCAAATGTTACGAAAAAAGTCAGCTTCATTCATCATTACATTTGTTGTGTGGTTAATTGCCACAGGCATGAGCGTGCCAATTGCACTTTACAGCGGTAAAAAAGGAATCGTCCCCCACTGCACATGCACGTTCGTACTAAATTAAATATTTTATTCGTAGCTTTATATTTCTGTACGATATATAACTTAGGTTAGCTATAAACAATTTTAAGTAATGGCAGCTTAATTAACGGGTCATAACACCCAGCACTAGTGATATAATGGATCTTGGTTTTTTGGTCATATCTACATGGCCTAATAGAAAGTGCGTAAAGAAACAATCAAACCCAAGCTCTGACCTTGCATTACAATGACAGTCTTGATGACAATTTTTCCAATGCTAGTTTATGATGGTAAGATATTGATTGGTCTTCATCAAGATTAACATTGTAATTCAAGAATAGAATAGAATTCATTGTGAATAGAATTTGAAAAGATAAGAAGTAGTAGAAAATTTCAAGAAAGTTTCTTGTTAGCGAACATTTCATTACACTCTTTTAAAAAGAATAGGTAAAAACTCAAAGGTTTTCGTCTAGCTATTTTCAGGAGTTATTACTAGAGTGAAGCCTGGTGTTAATGGCGAGGTATTTATGGCGAATGAGGTTGGTGAAAATGTCGGAACGTTCTGATTGGTAGACAACCAGATGTTTAGTGGAGTTTAAATTAATGATGTAATTTTAGCGTCTAGAGAAATTCTTTCTGGCAACAAAGATCTTGTTTAAGCATTTCGATTAAAGTTGCTTCCAAGGTCGAAAAATAAAAAAAAGTCTTCTTCCTTTAGCCAAAAAAGAAAATTAGTTGTGATCGTAGTAAGAGGCGTAGTTTTCATTGTTGAGAAGGTATTGCCCAATAGCCAAAGTACTAGTAGGATTGGATTGAGATAAGTCACGATTTGGTTGAGTTTGATTTCTTATTGCTTTTGGTAAGGGCAGTTTTATTCTATCCTGCAGTCTATGAGCTGTTTTGTTCTATCCTGCAGTCAACTCGACGAAAAGTCTGGTTGTCTACCAATCAGAACCTTCCGACATTTTCACCAACCTCAATTTCTATACAGCAAATACCTCGCCATCAACACCAAGCTTCATTCTAGCGATAACTCCTGAAAAGAGCTAGACAAAAACGTTGGAGTTTTCAGTTATTCTTTTTAAATGAGGAAAATGAAACGGTCGCTAATAAAAGCTTTATTAAATAGAATTCGGTTCTACCTTCTTGTTTGTCGCTGCTTTGTTCTTGAGTCACAACAACTGATGTTAGTGGTAAAACCAGATGAAATTTCTTTACAGAATTTATCCCAGAAAGGGTAATTGCGCCCGAAAAATTAAAGCTTTCAACCTAGTGTCTACAGCAGGCATGCAAAATTTTTAAGTAAGAATTTTTAGGTTAGGCATGCAACTTTTTTAAGTTAATTTTTACTTTTCAGACTTTTCAAAACTTTTTGTAGACCAAACTTAGTACCGTACCTTGATGACAATGACCAAAAAAGCAATTTTAAAAACCGCTTTTTTTTGAAATTCAAAAACTAATATGGTGCTTGGTTTTGCTTGTTGGGAAAATAGCTTACGATAATATCATTTTCAGCCTAGTGATGCAGTGGTTAAGACTTTTTCATGGATTTGACAGACCTGGATTAACTTCCCTTCTCAAGTCATACAAATGAGTTTAATGAGATAGTCATGCTGTAAATTTCACAACTTCTCTTTTTGACGTTTTGCACTAAAGGCATATTGCGGAGAAAATGCTGAGAAATTTGCTTGTGTCCTTGGGTAAGAACAACAGGATTGTAGTACTTTTGCATGTATGTTAATGTGGAGGTCAGATGGTAAGTTCAAGCAGTCTACAAGTTGTGGTGACCCAGTCTGACAAAAAACGTGCAAACAAGGCAAAAACTCATGCCCATAAAAATCAATCGTATATGCATGTAAATCTAATGTGAGTTAAAGCTCACAAAATCAGTCTTATTAAACAAAAACATATAAATATAAATATAGAAAACATAATCATCACATTACAAAACTATCAACACTACGTGATAAATCTAATGACTACCTAACAAAGCAATGGGCTTCATCTCGTTAGAATTGCTCGCACAGAATGCACAAAAAGTAACAAAAAGCTGGAGGCAGAAAACTGCGCTACAACGCTATAGGAGATCATTCTCCAACACAAGCAAAAAAATCGCAACAAATTTACGTTAAACGTAATTGCATAAACTTGAACTAGTCAAATAAATCACATATACTTCAATTAAACATGGCATCAAACAATAGCAACAAATTTACAGTTAACCTAATAGCATAAATTTGAACTAGTCAAATAAATTGTTTAGATATAAGGCATCAAACCATATCGTTTTATTGATTTCCATGCATGTGTCAAACAACACGGCAGCATTACATTGTTTTCACCCACTGCTTCACTAGAGCTTTCCCATATTTTATTTTCTGGGTTTGCATTAACAGAGCTATCATCAGTTTTAGATTCATTTTCAGCATATACCATACATTTGGTTTTAATACATGCCTCTGGGTCAGGAACATTACTTCCACATTTTGTTCTCTCTAGCACGGAGCTAAATCTCTTACAGAAACAAAATTAGCCGACCATTGTTAAAACTTACTAGACAGTAAGCAGAATTAAGCTTCAAAAGTTGAGCTTCGGTAGCAAGGAAATCCGCTTTGTCGCAAGCATGTCGTCTAATATATAAAGCGCGATTCTGTCTGTACGTGCGTACCACTTTAATCCTCCGAAAATACTGGACGTCCAAGCATCAAACATTGCACGATTGATCCCATCACGAGGTGAGTCTTATAAGAGTATTCATGACGTCATCATGATGTTGTAATCAAAGATACTTTTTTTAATTTACATTTCTTCACAAAGCAAAAATCGTGTTGTGCTCAAACGAGAGCAAGCACCTAACCTATCACTTTGCATAATAGTTCATTCTTTTGACTTCTAAGATGACATTATCATCAATTTTTGATTGGACGATTTGTTAGCTGTATTTTCTTGAAAACTTCTGGTCGTAGAAACGCTATAAATTACATTTTCAGAACATATTAATAATGTATTTCCGACAAAAACAACTCTTCAAAAATTTAAGGTCATTAGGCAATGGAACGAGCAATTTTTTTTAAGCATTTTAACCTTCTAAGCATGCTGCTTCTTTTTCTCTTAAACGCTTAAAACTCGCTCTATGATATCGAAAAGCCGTCTTGTACGATTGACACAGTTTTTCGCTGACAGAGATCATAATATGATGATGTTTTCGAAACTTGCACAATTTTTACAAAATCAGTTATTTTCCAAAACTGATTTATGATCTCATTTTTTCAAACGATTTTCAAAATTTGTTTAACAAAATAATAGGGATTTCAAAACAATTTTAATGGTATGTAATATGTACCTTTAGTACTATTTTTTGTACTAAAACAGTTAAACTTTATCAATGGTAGTGTAAGTATTTACCCCTTATACTTTTCCACAAGCTGAGTAAAAGTAGATAAGTTAAACACATAAAAGTTATAATAAGGTACTAAAAATTACTGTTCTTTGTAAGCTTAGGAAATTTGCTTTCCTACAATGTGTGACTCTAATTAGTTAGGGCAAATGATTGGTTTATAATGGTTGATCAAAATTTTGGTTGCCGTAGATCGTGTTCTATTTTTAGTGAACAATTATCCTACATGACCTAACAAACTTGCAATCGTCAGACAAAGTTAGTTCTTAGGTACATTTCGTCTACTTTTTCCCAGCAAGCATGGTTGTTTAGCATTATCTGTCTACGTTGTCAAAAACAATTATCAAAAACTGAAGTCTCTAAACGTTTATGAAATGTAATCTACCGGTAAAAACACTCAAAAAATTGGTACCTGCGTTTCACAAAATTGCAATTTCTAGAAAAACTAAATATTTGGTACAATGTAACTTTTTTTTCTCAAAAGCACGGTTGTTTGGCATATCTAGTAATATAATCAAAAGGTTCATCCAAAAATGAAGTCTTTAAAAACTTTAATATGTATCTAAATCCAAGCAAAAGATTTGGTGATCCCTCAAAAAATATGGATGGGAAATACAGATGTTCTTGTTTAATCATTCGCAACAAAATATTTGTGTCAAGCTACAGTACATGTCATCTAATTGTTAAAACCATATTTTTGCAATTGGATGACACTAGTGCAGGCAGCTGATTTTATATTCTTAACCTTGACATTTTTAATGAAGAACCTGCTTTTGCAATAACTTAGCTATGAGTGCTTTATTTCGGATCGGTTTATTTTTTGTAAAGCTGCGTTTATGTCAGGACCAAGCAACATGCGCACAGTTGAAGGCGTTAGCTCATACAAGTTTTCTTGCACTTACGTATGTAGCGGTCCAAACATTTAATGGCTTAATCCTGAAAGTATATATCAATTACCTAGACGCCCTGCCACAACTTTTATATGCTTTCAAGCACTTGTTAAATCTAAGGGAAAATATTTGTTTAGTTTATGAACGCATATCATGAGAGCAGACCAAATAGGAGGGTACCAGCACTGGATATACTTGATAGCCACTGTGCCATGCCCCCCTCAGACCCCAAAAATGAAAAATGTAAAGCAAACCAAGCAGTTTTACCAAAAGTAAAGCTGGTTTTTCGCGAGTATTCTGGGTTCGCCCTGGATTTCGATCTTCTTGTGAAAAACCACTCGTTGCTCAGACCACTTGCTGGTAGAAATTTGGACTGGACTATCTCGTTAAAGTAAAAAGTTATCAAAATTTGTTATGCTCTTGAAAGTGAATAAGAGTTGTAGAAGGAAGACAAGACCTTGTAGAGGGAAGACATATAGCCGCACAAACCACTATTTTGTAAGCGATATTCGATCATTGAACTCTGCTACTTATGCGAAATATCAGCTTTCTGCAGAGTGGTTAGTGGCAGCCACGTTTTTAAAGAGAATCATACAACTTGTACGAGAATAGAGAGCTACCGGTAACACTAGGCACTATACATGAGCATTTCTAAAACAAACAGTAGAAGCGCTCAGATTTGAAAAAGTAGTTTGGTTATACTTTTAGCTGAAATAGTGTAATGAGGCATTGAAACTCATTTTCCCGGGACATGCCCCGGACCACCCTAGAATGATCGTGCTTTCGGCACTCTCCATAAAGTTGATTCGTGACGTCACACGAGTGTAACGAAACTTTGCCCCCCTCGGAAACTTTCTGCGTATGCCACTGCTTGATAGACATGTAGTGGCTATTCACACCCGTCCATAATGTTGTTTTTAATCGATTTCGTTTAAACAAATGATTATTTTTGCTTAAAGTAATTCTATAACATTTTACGCTGTATCAAGGTGCAACAAGCAATTATTAATTTAAGTGTCTTTTAGGCATGATTTTTTTCTTCTGTCTTGAATGTTTTTAGAAAACAGTGTTACCTCATAATTTTAAATGACATCACACTGCTTGCCACTATATAGTGAGAACAGCAGCAGGCGGCAAAATTGTCCATTATCATTTTGATAGCAAACATAAATGGTAAGTCCATTGCTGATAGTTAGAATTGATAGGCTCTTTGTATCGTTACGAAACACTGATCTTTGATTAAAAATAGGAAGGTCTGGATTAGGGGCCAAGTTAAATGTCATAAAACCCCAAGTTCAAGAAAAAGTCAAAACAAAAAACAATATTAGCATTAATTTGTAAAACTGGATTTAGAGAAAACGTTTTGTTTGAAAAGAGCCTAATAGACGTCTATTGCAATAGGTTCTATGAATTTGGGGAAAGAAATATCCCCTTTTCACGGCATGGTCAAATCAAAGCAAACAGCGAAGCAAAAGAACTTGATATCACAAATATAAATACGAAAGGAGGCACATCAAATTGTCAAATAGGCCTTTCAATACATAATTAATTTCTTTAATTGTAAAAACGACCACCATTTAGACGCTGTCATCAATTTTGACTATGTTTCACCTTCCCTCTACCGCTTTAAAAAGTACGAAGGATTGTTTGTGACATCATTTTTTGTTACTGAGTACGACCAGTTTTGGTTCATAGACCAAGATGATCATTAGAGCTATGACCTATATTTTCTGAAGCTTTTCTTTGTTCCTCTCACAAATGTTTGTGTGGTGAAGCTGGCGCAGCTCCCTTAATTGTATGCGTTTTAACTTTGCACACATGATGGCATGACCGGCCGCAAAGAATCAAACCATACTTAGGGAAAATATTTTTATAAATTTGTTTGATAATAGCTTTATAGAGCTACCGGGATCAAAGTTAAAAATTTTAGAAGCAAGAATTCTTTTAACTCTTCTGAGCAAGCTGAAGCAAGGTAAAACGATCATAAAACATCATACGTAGCAGGCATGGACTTGAGAAAGACTGAGGGTAAATTAAAAGAAAACAATGTCCCTGTCTCAAATCGCATTACATGAAGGATACTATTGGTATTTTGCTTTGTAATAGCTTTATAGTGCTACCGAGGTTTAACCTCCAAATTTTGGGAAATTTAAGAATTCTTTTCACTTTCCTCGACGCGCCAAGCTGACATATACTATAAAGCAAGATTGTTTTCTGTTGCGAATATGCTGCCGGTTATGTTATTTTTATCTATACTATAAAGCAATGTAATAAACTCCCGAACTCAAGACAAAATCAGATTAAACAATAAACCTGACAATTTGTATAACTGAATTTAGAAGAAATATTTTTGTGAAACTAACTTGTTCTGATAGGCTTTTACCTGAATGTGGTTAATGACATTAGGGAAGACAAAGCAGCTTTGGTCGCCATGCCCAAAACAAAGCAATTAGCGCAGCCAAAGAACTCAATAACACAAATATATAAACGAGCGGGGTCGCACGTAACCCCAAAATAGGCTTATCATAAAATAGTTTTTTTCTGTAATTGTAAAAACATCGACCTTTTGGCTGCCACCAACATATTTCACTGTGTTTCAATCTCTTCTCTCTCACACTCTTTAAAAGTATTAATGGTTGCTTGTGACAAGATTTTTTTCTTCGTGAGGATTACCAGTCTTGTTTAAGAAATTATGATGATCACATTTACGTGTACAAAAATTATATGGAGGAGCATAAAAAACAAAATTTCATCGTTTCTTTTCATATCAGAGCACGATGTGTGAAGTCGGCGCTGCCGGCTGAAACAATATTTTTAACCGCACCGTTACGGGTGGGGGATACTGCGGCCAACGCCGGCTAGTCTAATACCATAAAGCAGGGTTTTTTGTTTGTTGTGTTTTTGTAAAATATTCAAAAACTGTTGGGCCTACCAACATTAAACTTGGCACGATTGATTATCACACCTGGATGGTTGTCGTGATGGGTCGGTGAAGTCATGACATCATTACATCCCACGAGAGTGACAAAGATGTAAATGTACTTACGTACGTGCGCTTTAACTCCTCCAAAACTTTTGGGAATACAAACATCAAATTTGGTACGATTAATTCCCACTTCGGTGTGAGTATTACAGGAGTTTGATAACATCATCAACGATGACAACTTTTCAAAAATTGTATTTTTTGTTGGATGAATGCAATTTTGAACTCAAATGAAAGCCAGCATTTGACTTGCCAACTAAATCAAATTTTCGGATTTTTACCGCCTATGACATCAGAGTTATCACGTCATAATCAACAAAATAGTTTTGGTAAATATCTTCAAAATTGATGATCGTAGAAGCAAGGTTGACGACTCATTTGACAGACATCAATAAGGTCATCCCAAAAATTGAGCCAGTTTTTAACTTTGTGATTATTGGCGAGGCAACAAGCGATTTTCTGCATAGGTAAGCTCAACTCTTCCAAAACTACTCCATATATAAACTTTAAAATCGGTACCTTTCATCAATACACTTACGTAAGGCTCACACCGAGACTACTGACGTCATAACTCATTATTAAGTTTTTAAAAATTACATTTATTTTTGTCATAGAAATGCCATTTGTAGTGCAAATGAATTCAGCGCTTGACCTGGCTATTTCTTAAATTTTTCATTATTCTGCGATTTATAATGACATCACGCTCACCAATTGATTGCAAAAACGGTTTTCTTTCATTTCTTAAGAAATACAGACCATAGAAACATGCTTATTGGCTTTTTCGGAAAATATCAACAACTACATTATTTCCAAAACAAAGCTGTTTTTTTACATTTAAAGATTATTGGCGATGCAACAAACGATTTTGTGATTAATCACTTTTAAACTAACGCTTTTGAAACCATTCAACATGCAAACTCCAAATTTGCCATCATTTATTACCACACCAATGTGAGGATCATAAGGAGGTCGGTTACTTCTCGTGACGTCACAATTGAAGATAGATGGATTAAAATTGCATTTTTTGATAGAGAAAACGATTTTTTGGTTTAAACATTTTCCAGCACCCAACATCCCAGCTTCAAGAAATTTCATGTTTTTAAGAACTGACATCGCGTCACGAAAACAAATTTCACAACAATTTTAAACCTTTATTTTGAACGCAACATGCGATATTTCTTTAAGCCTTTTGATTAGGCCAAGCACGCTTTTTTCTCTATTTTTCTTCATCGTGTTGTGCCACATTAGGAACATTTTTTTTTCAATGCGCTTTGTCTAAATAACTGAAAGCCTTTATGTGTAGCTATTCGCGACACTTAAACACATGAGCTAACCTTCCTTGCTACTAATCACCCAGTGTGAAAAACTTCCAAATTTAAGAAAAAATCAGATAAACCATAAACCTGACAATTAGTATAACAGAATTTAGAAGGAATATTTTGTGCAAAACTAACTTTACTTCATTTTCAATGGTTGTGAGCGTTTTTATAGATCAACTTTGCTTTCGGTAATTAAAATTAAATTAAACTGAAATTGAGCTGCTAGACTTGATCAAAAAAAATAAGATGATCGCTTTTTCGTGTACAATAATTTATAAATGATTTTTTGTTTCTCTTTACACAAGTACCCGATGGGTGAAACCGGCGCAGCTGACTGTAACGATATTTTTAACCACGACGTTGCTAATGTAGAACCCTGCGGGCAACGCGGGCAGAGCCGGCTAGTCTACACTATAAAATAATGTAATAAAATCTCAAGTTCAAGAAAAATACAAAATAAATTCATGAACCTAATTGTTTGTAAAACTGGATTTAAAGAAAACATATGTTTGAAAATGACTTGGCCTGATAGGCTACTACTACAAAATGGTAAATGATTTTGGGCAAAGGCAAGGACGCTTTTGTCGCTATGCCGGAAACAAAACAAATACCGCAGCCAAAGAACTTAATACCACAAATATTAATACGAAAGCGGTCGCACCAAATTGTAAAACAGGTTTATCATTTTAAGTAGTTTATTTTTGCAATTAGAAAAATAGCCACCATTTAGCTGCTACCATCAGTTTTGACCGTGTTTTAATCTCTACACCGAACATTTTTAAAAGTATTAATGGTAGTTTGTGGCAACAGTCTTGCTTGTGAGCCATGCCAGTCTTGATTAAGAGAATAAAATGATCACCATTACGAATGTAAGAATTATAAATGTGCATATAAAACACAATTCTATCGTTTCTGTTCACTCAAGTCAACGATTGGTAAAGCCAGCACTTCTGCTGAACCCATATTTTTGACCTTGACGTTGCTGATGGGTGGTCTTGCCGGCAGAGCCGGCTTGTTTAAAATAAACGAGGCCAGGTTTCAACCAACTTGGCTCGGACATACCACTAATAAAAGGACAAGTATGGCAAAACATACGCTCATGAGGTTTGCAATTAATAGATGAGCAAAGCAATGATCAAATACTATGCCAGCATCAGTCATAAAATGCTCCCGGTGTGTTACAGGCAAACGACGAAATTTTAGTGCCCCCAGAACAGCGTTCCACATTCTGTCACTATACTTTTCGCATTGGCCGTTACCCCTTGGATTATAACTAGTAGATTGGCTGGTAGCCACGCCATGCGATAATAATCAAGATTTAAGTTCGTGAGATTGAAAAGATGACCAATAATTTGAGTAAATAAGGGCACACGTACCAAAAATAAAAAAACAATTGATTTAAGCAATTAATTACAATAAGATGCGCAATGTCGGTAAATGGAAACGCAAATGGAAACCGTATGTACTCTTTGATAATAGCTAGAAAATGACGGCGTTTTGTCGCGCCAGGCAGCGGGCCCCTAAAGTCTTGATCAAGCCTTTCAAAAGGCTGAGTTAATGTAATCAAGCAATTCTTTTGTGATTGCACATACTGAGTTTTTATTTTTGGCATTCTCTGCATTCGGATGTTATTCGTCGAATCTCTGATACTGAACAAAGAAGGCTCTTGTTTCGCCAAAAATGCACCTTTCTTGTTACTACGGAATGACAAAGAGAAACATGAAACTCTTTCAATTGTGAAAAGCCAATAGCTCCACAAAATGCACGAGAAAGGGTGTCTGGCTCAACCCTTTTCTTTCCAGGCCGATGAAGGATTGTAAAAAAAAATGAAAGCAAATCCATTCATCATGTTATGACTTTTGACTTTTAATTTTGCTTGCATGACGAAGATGAAAAATAAACACTTTTAAACCTTCTTTAGCAAATCTTTTTTTGATGTAACAATCTGAAGATCCGGTCTCCATAAATGATTTAGCTTTAACACCGTTAAATTTTACATTGAACAAGACTTTATTTGAATTTTGTACAACTGAAGCAGAAATTGCAGCTAATACGGCTCCACTAATCGCGTTTGATGTATGATTACAGTTAGAGCGCAACTTCATCAGTCTCTTTCCACGTACTTTAGCATGATGTCTTACTCAACTATAGTAGTTGCATTTTGCAGTTTTAGCTGGTCATACATTTCTTACATGATTAGATTTTCCATAAAAATAACAAGTCGACTTTGCAAAGGAGCAAGACTATTTATCGCTGCTTGGATTTGCGTGATTTTTTTCTGCCTCAGATGGTTATATTTTCAATCGATCGCTTGCAGTAATATTACAGGTAGTGGCACTTTGAAAAGTTAAAAAGTTTGAAAAGTAGTGGCACTAGCAATAAAAACACTAAGCATTAATTCTAATTGACGCTGTTCTGCGGTCACATTTTAGCAGTCACTTTTTTACTCACATGTAAATACTCAACTCGCCGCGGATATAGGTTAGTGGATTTACCTGCTTATTGTTTGCATATGCAGAGTTTATGTCGTGCAGTACCAACATTTTTTGATTTAACGTAAGATTCTGCAGCGTTTAAATAGATGTGTCGTTTTCATTGATATTGGGGATATGACAACAAACTTTGAATGACGTAAAATTTGTCAAAACTTGAAGTTTATTGTACTATATCTCTGCTGACGTTAAAGCAAATAAGAAATAGGTAAAGGTTTTGTACAAATGCTTATATTGAGCACTCGCGTTGACTATTCCTGGTTCGACATTTAAGCGCTCTGGCTTTGTGCGTAATTTCATTTTGTGCATAATTCTGCATAATTTAAGTTTAATAAATTGAGTTAAAGGTTACAAAATCAGCCATATTAAACTTAAACATGAC
This sequence comes from Trididemnum clinides, assembly GCA_963675345.1. NCBI lineage: Eukaryota > Metazoa > Chordata > Ascidiacea > Aplousobranchia > Didemnidae > Trididemnum > Trididemnum clinides. Next base: position 5,711,127 of record OY776289.1, read on the forward strand.
ATTCGTCTGCCAAATACGTGATCATCGCATCACAAAACTATTAACACTCCGCAACCAATCTAATCACTATTTTACAAAGCAATGTGCTTCAACTCGTTGCAATACAATCGTTACAATTGCTGGCACAGAACGCACAAAAAGTAACAAAAAGCTGAAGAGATAAAATTTGGATAGCTAATGAGAATGTTTTATAGCAATAAAATGTAAATTAAAGCACTATGCCATAGCTGTGGCGGATCTAAGGGTAGGTAAGAAATACATCTCCCTTACCAGTATTTCGAAGTCATGCTTTTGTATATTGTACTAAAAAATATATGCTTACGAGTTAGTAATGATGCAGATTATATTTCTTACTCCAAACATCAATGCAGAGCGGATCTAGCGTGAATGAAAAGTGCAGCCCCTGACCAGCTATTTAAATGTACGTTTTTGCTTAACTTTAAAATTATTTCATCAGTAAGATTATTTTCAAGTGCTCAACATTTTGGATATCTCCTGCAAAGCAATGGCATACATCCCGTTTGCTATTATAGTTTATATGATTTTGCTTTGTTTAGAAGCAACAAATAACTGCCGGCATTTTCTTTCTTCCCAATTCTGCAATCCTGCGTCAAAAATATTTCTTACGTTTGATAAATTTGCAAAAATCTTGTAGAGCATGCATTCCCGAACCTACATAACCAACCTTTTCCATAAGTTTTATTCTTATTTTTGATTTAATTAGTTTGCAAATTGTAAAGTCACTTGTTTGCATACAGCCTTTTTCTCGTCCCTCAAACAGATTGTTAATTTTTTTGCATTTCCCTACCAACAGACCACAGGTTAGCATGCAACCAGTTCCCCTTCTAGCATTCCTGGGTATGTAGAGCAATGCACGGCAAAACGAGTTACATTTTGACGTTATTGAGCCCAGTCCATTCTGGTGCAATGCTCAGCTCTTTTCACACCCTCAACGACTCTGTCCTCAGCTCTCTTACTACATATTGACTTCGTTATTGTAGCTGACGATCAATTTCTTCAAACTTTGAATTGCTACAATTATTGCAATATATGATGCTAAAAATGCAAACACATGCAGTTTTATTGCAAGCTATAAGCGAAGTGCAGAAGAGGCAGGATCAAAGATTGCTTGTTCGGTTGATTCGACATAGTGAAAACACATTTTGCCATTTTCCAGCTGAAACAAATTTAAGATCTGCTTTTTTAGTTAAAATAATTTATCTTTTCTCAAGAATTCTGTCTAACTTTTGTTAAAAACAATTCAGCTTGCATAGGCAATTTAGTATTGCAATATCTCGATGCTCCTAAAACAACCGCAACTATTCAAAATGAATCCATGTATGAAGAAAAAGAGTTTCGTAGGATTGATTTTAAAATTTAATTACAAATAAACAATTAATAAATAGCGATAAAGTTACTGACGACACAAGTGAGCACTGTGATGTATTTCTAGAGTCTAGACTATAGATCACAACATGTGCTAACAGTGCCGCTATCTCTGAGTTACAATGCTTCAACAACGATTTAAAAATTGCTTGACATACAAAGATTAAACTTTTTTAAAAACCATTACCACAAAAATTTTGACTTCTCTTTGATTTATAACACTTTCCAAAAAGTCCCTCTAGGTACTGAAAGCAAACTTATTTTTTGATTGACGGTCAGATAAATTCCTTCAAAATTTTGACTTTATTGACTTTCGCGAGTCCAAGCAATCAATAATATATATTTTACTAAGTTGCTGCCTGATTAGATCACCGCAATATCCTCTTGCAGCTCACTCTTGTAAACTATTACAAGAAGAAATAGCTTCTGAAACGCGCCTTCAGAAGCGGTTGCTTGACTTAGTCAAAACCGATCTTAGGTCAAAGGGGATATATGACACAATACCACCAATTGAATCGCAAAGACCTCAAATATATGGTCTGCAAAATACACACAAAGAAGACACTTCACTTCGTCCTGTACTATCTATGACAGGTTTACCCCATCATGAAATTGGCCGGTGGTTAGCTGGCCTATTACAGTCTGTGTTGGAGCACTTTTTGTCACATTGCATATCAGATTCGTTCATCTTTGCTAATACTATGAAAAATCTTGACATCGACTCTAATGTCTTCATGTACTCCTTTGATGTGTCCAGCTTGTTCACCAATATTCCCCTTGATGAAACCAACAAAATCTGGTGAGAAACCTTTTTATAATGAGTCCAATTCACAGCCAGTCATTCCAAATAACATGTTTGTTAATTTGGTGAAGAGCGCTACATCCTCAATTGAGTTCACCTTCAATAACGCTATTTACAAGCAAACAGATGGAGTAGCAATTGGATTACCGCTTGATCCGGCTTTGGCTGACATTTTTTTGGATATTATTAAAAAAATTATTTTCTCAAACACGAAAACCTTCAATATACTTCAAATATGTTGACGACACGTTTGCCATCTTTGATAACAAAGCTGAAGCTGAAGCTGATGAATTAGTGAACAAACACAACTGCCTCATCCATCTCTCAAATTTACTTTTGAAAAAAAAGGTAAATGTTTACCGTTTCTTGATGTCTATGTCGAAAGAACAAGATAGTGGGTTTAAAACCGGTGTATACTAGAAACCCACTATAACTGGTCAGTATTTGCGTTGGAAGTCCTTTAGTCCTTTTAAACGCAAAGTAAGTCTAATATCTACACTGGTTCATCGAGCCTTTGTGATTTGCATCAAACGTAGACTCAATGGAGAAATAGAACGGATCGAAAAAATATTACCTAACAATGGCTACCATAAAAACCTTGTCAATATTTGGATCGCCAAAGAATCGATCAGTTCTCCACTTTTAAGCGATTTGGCCCTGAAAATCTTTTGTACTTGTTATTGTCTTATGTACTTGAGGGTCCCTTGGGTAGGTAAGCCCTCCACAAACTTGGAAAAAGAAGTGAAAACAGCCGTGGAAAGCTGCTATGGTTCCATCATCCGCTTGGTCTTTATGTCAAGCGCACCCTGCCAGTAGCCCGCAAAGATATTCTAACTACCACTCACAAAAGCTTTGTCATGTATGAATACAAATGCCACTGTGATAGTCGGTACCTAAAGCGAACATCTCAACGGCTACAGAATCGCATCAACCAACATGTTCCGCAATGGTTAAGACAACAATTAACTTGTCCACGCCAATCTCAACCACACAGATTGTGCAAACAAAACGACACCAAACCGAATTGTGACTCTGCCATTGGTGAGCATCTTTTAGAAAATGAACAATGTGCATTAAACTATGACAACAAGCGGTTTTCAATCCTCGCCACAGCACGCAGCTCTTTCCCATCTTAATCTCTCAGAGGCTGTTTATATCAAGACTCAGCGCCCGGTGTTGTGCAGACAGAAAGAGTTTGTTTACACTCTCAAACTCTTTCGAAAATCGCGGCGTTCCTATTTGGCATTTTGCTAGTGCTAAATCTCTTTCTTTGGCGCGCTTCATAGAGTAATACTAGCACTATCATTGGCTTGTCTTGATTGCGTAACGTTTGAATTAACACATGAAACACTCACTAACTCTAGCTTTTCTCTTTTGACGCGATACCGCCAATGATGAGAGCGTCACGAAAAGCTTATGCTCAAACAGCTTTTTTCAAAGTTATAATAAAATTCTGTACCACCAACAACATTTTTGTTAGCTATTACACTTAAATAAAAGTAACAACGTGTATTTTTCTTTTCTTACATTTGTTTTTGTTTTTGACAAAAATATATGTTGGACTAGAGCTTGAACTGTAAAAATTATGCTACTATAAGTCATATGGTGGAAGAGGGTGATCAATGCTAGAGGTGCCTAAGTATTTTAGGAATTGCAATAAAACTAAATTTTCATTTCGGCATCACTCGCTTTTATGCCTCACAATATTAAGGATGCACCACAGTGCAAAACTTGCAACTGTACTAAGCAATTAATTTGAATTTTTTTTAGATTTACTTTTCCTAGTACTAGCGTTGAGAATAACAGCAACAACACTGAAGCGGAAAACTGCCAGTAAGTTTAACAAAGGTGGATGTAATAATAGCAACTTTTTTATGTTCAGCAGTAAAGTAAAACTCATTAACTGCAATATCTATGTAAAAATATTAGTAGGTGTGGGAAACTAACTTTAAAGAGGTTTTTAAAAGCTTGTTATGTTTTACATGATACGGCCTATGATCCTAGTTTGTTTTGGAAATCAGTTTCTGATGGGAATTTGAGTCAATTAAAACTTCTAAAAAAATAGTTGTCATGGCCCATAGTGAAAACGGAAGTTTTTAATCGTTTGAGTGGAAGATTTGAACCTTTTCGTTTTCCCCATACAACAAAATGACTTCAGCGCAAGCCAATCAAGAGAAACCTTTAGCAAACCATCTTTTATCAAAATTGATTTAATTTTACTTTTTGTGATAGAATTTCAGATGGCAGCGATGAAGCAAGTGGGGGTGGAAATGTGGAGGAAATTGATGATTATGACTTTTACGCCAATTATTTTCTCCAAGATACATGTAAACTGAGCTCAAATCAAACTTCGTACATTGCTTTTATTTATTACAATTTTTCGGTGATGTTCTTACTTCCTTTGCTGGTGAGTAGCAACTATGCAATTCTCGTGTTAAGCTGGTTATTTCTTCCCGGCGTGACATATAGGCCAACTAGCCGGCTCTGCCGACGTCGCCATCACGGCCTCCGTCATTAATGTCGAGTTTAAGAATATCGGTTCAGCCGGTTTTCCGGCTTGGCCCAATTGATCTTTGTGAAAAAGTGATAAAAATTTCATGAGTTGTTGACATAGCCAATTCTCGTTTCAAAATCCAAAGTGCTGTGTTTATAAAAGAATTTGATTGAGCACAAAAAGTATTATACGATTGCACACAGCCGCTCTCTTTCTCCTCAATAATCTAAAGTTTCTGGTCACGTGTTGCTTGCCCTGTTTAGTACTTAGGATGTGTACTTGCTCACAAGTGAAGCAACAAACGATTTCAAAAAGTTTTGTTTGTTCATTCTACAGTGCATGGAAGCATAATTTTAGAGTTGTGGAGTAAAGGGGAGGATGCGCCTTAATGATTGATATGTATTTTCAAGAATGCCCTATTAAATATTGGCCCCTTTACTTAAGGCTTTTTCGTGATTCCATGCCTATTTGTGCGACCTCAGCCTATGGCTGCGCGTTTATTGCTTGTTCCTGGCATAAACGCACAGCCATGCAAAGAGCAACTATCAAACCAAAGTCAAGCACTCACAGTTAATTGTAATAGCAGCTCCTCCATTAGTGATGTGGTGGTTAAAAATATCAAATCAGCCCACTGTTTCGTCTTAACAAATTGTAAAGAACATTGCTTCAAGATATAGATGATACGTCTCTCCACACTATAGGGATTCTCACATTTTTGCATTGAGTAAGCTACATTTAAAAATTTATAGAGACTTTTGAAAATTTTTTTGAAAACTTGGTAGATAAAGCCAAATAGTCATAATTTTTGGAAGAACGATCACATTGCCAAAAGACTTAGTTTCTTTTTAAAAAGTGCAAATTGGTGAAGCTCAGCAGCCATCAAAATTTTGAGTGCTTTACCGATAGATTGAGTTTTAAACTTTTTGGAGACTTCATTTTGAGATGATCTTTTTTACAAATTTAAATTGATGATGCCAAAGTGCAGTGCTTGTTTGGAAATATTGTCAAAATGTACTAAACAATTAAATATTTCCAAAAAACTGCAAGTTGCCTAGGTGAAGCAGGAAAATTGTTCAACTAAAAATGGATAATGATGCATCGCAATCAATTTGTGATCAGCCATTTTACACTAATCCTTAGCCTTAACTAATTAGAATTACGTATCGGTGGAAAAAAAATTCACTGAGCATTCAATCCACACTAATTGTCAGTACTTTGTCATAATCTTTATATACATGTATATTAACCTTACCTTATCTGTTCTTAGTCAGCTTACTTTTTTGGGGAGAGCTAAAAGGCTACATCACAGGTTAGAGTTGAACTTTTTTGGTATAAACACAACCAATAAAGATACATGTCATATATTGTCGGAATTGACTTGAAAATATCCTTCCAGTTTTTAAAAAATTGTGAGAATCGGTTGAGAAATGTGGTCACCAATCAGCTTTTAAATAAAGTGATTTGGTAAAAATGTTTCAAGTTTTGAAAAAATCGTAAAATGATGATCTCTGTTAGCGAAAAACTGTATTGATCGTATCAGATAGCATTATGATATCTAGAGCAAGTATCAAGTGTGCAAAAGAAGTAAGAAGCAAGGCAAAAAAGCCAAAAAAAGCATCTGTTGTGGCATTGTCAATTCAGTTTAAAATGAGTAGAATTTTTTATCAAAACCACCATGCTAAGATGTCCCAAAAAAGATGTTAATCGCTTTTTTTACGGTCAGTATTTTTCGAGAAAATACAGAAAACCAATTGCGCTATCAAACATTAATTGTGACGTCACCTTAGACATCAAAGGGATGAAGTATTTTGTAAGATGGTAAATTGGGATCTAGCTTTTGTTTGAACAAAAACAGTTTTATCTGTCAAGATATGCATATTTAAAAATGCCATCTTTGATTATGACATTATGATAACATCACCAACACCGCTATCACACTCACCTTGATCTGGTGATCAATCATAACAAGTTTGATGTTTGTACGCCCAATAGTTTAGGAAGAGTTTAAGCGCATGTACAGTGGACCCCAGATTGGTGACCACCCTGATAACGTGACCACCCCAGTATCACGACCATTTCGCTGCGGTCCCGAGTATTTTTCTGCAGTGAAGCATTGTATCTTGCTTTGCTAACTCGACCATCCCGGTTTACAGACGGTGGCCACTATATAGGTGGTTGGAGCTGCACATTCAACCCGCCAAAGCGACCGCTATTGCGCTCAACACATTCACGATTGTAACAAGGTCATTGCATATCTCGCCCAAACAGCAGAATTGCTTGCGTAACCACACTGATAATTTCATAATGAAAAACCTTTGTGACGAATCAAAACTAACGTTGTTAGAGTTCGATAATTAGTTTAAGCAAACTATAGACAGTACGTTTGTAGGCTAGTAGCTATGACTTACTCCGCACTGTGTTTACGACCTCATGAAAACATATGGCGTCGGACAAAATAATATCAGAAAAACTCTCAATAAAAAAAAAGGTTATGGATATAAAGCAGTGGGAAAGTGTGGAAAAATTGCGGCGTAAATTTGTTAAGAATGTCGGCACCGGCGCGATGGTGTAGTGGTTAGAGCGTCCGCATCGCTGTCGGTAGACCTGGGGTTCATTCCCTAAGTCGAGCCATACCAAAAGACTTCAAAAAATGGTATTCACAGCTTGCCTGCTTGGCGCTCAGCATAAAAAAGGGATAGTGTGGAGAACAAGCCGGCAAGCTTGCTTGTTGTGTCCTTGGGCAAGGCACTTAACGGGACGCCTCCACCTTTATGTGGCAGACAGGTGGCCCCCCCGTACTTCACCGGATAACAATTGTGAAGTTGCCGTTCCTGCCGTACCTCTATCCCGAGGAAGAGGAGGGGTAACCACAAACAAACAAACAAACAAGAATGTCGGCATTAGCAAAACTCAAATACAGAATACAATATAAAGAAAGACAGACTTTTTGACTGAATGCAAGTATAATTCAGACGCAGATGCATTGGCACAAACGTCCATCCCAGAATAAGACTTGTTGTGTTTACGTCTTATTCTCCAAAAATTAATAACAAAAGTTTGTATTTAAATTATCGAGCATTTTACACCCATGAATTACTGTGCTTAAGGGTGCATGTCTCATTACTGCAAACATCATGCTAACAAAGCAAAATCCGCTAACGCGACCATCCCACTAAAACGATGGCTTGATAGCGGTCACGTGGTTGATCGGATTAGCGAGGTTTCACTCTATGTACAGACAGAATTGCGCTTTATATATTAGACGACAATAGCAAGCAGTAAATGATAACAGAGGAACATCATCCGATATTATTATGTTGGACAGGCCAGAACACCAGTTATTATTATGACGTCACAAACAAGTCTAAGACAGAAAATTTGCAACAGAAAGTAGCAAAACATTCGAGTGTTCTAAACTAGATACAACTGAATTCTAACCCAAGCTGCATCAAATGGTCACTACACCACACATCTATTGCACACTACAAGGCACCATTTTGTCCATTTGAATTCCTCCAAAGGTACTTGATGTGCAAGCATGAAACTTGGCACGATTGAACGCTACCCCAAGGTGATTATTATCAGAAAGTTGATGACGTCATAATTACGTCACAATAAGACAAATTCAAAATTTCGCATTTGTCGACGGCAAAAAGCGTTTTTTTGCGGCGAAGTCAGCACCCAACTCAGCAATTTTTGCAAATTTCTCATTATTAGAATGTAAAGAAGACGACATAATTGCAGTTCAAAGTAGAAGTTTTTTCTTCATTTTCTCATAATTTTCTCTCTGCAGAAAATGCGATTAAAAGTTCTCGGGAAGTACTACCAAGCTGCTTCCAACAAAATAAATTTCACAACTATTTAGTTTCATTGGAAATGCGTCAAGCATTTCTTTAATTGACTACTAGCCGGCGTCGCCCGGCAGGGTCCACCATTAGTAATGTCGAGGTGAACAATATGAGGTGATTGCGCTTTGTAGAACCTGACCTCCTGCAGATTTTACCTGCAAAAAATAATCACGCGTTACCATGGCAACCAAAATTACACAACATCATTACCACGACAACGAAAAAATATACTTCCTCATGGGGCCCCTCTAAGGAGTCTCTCTCTGCTCTGTATAAAGTTTTTCTTCTGCCCCTTCTTACTTACGTTTCGCCCGCATGGTTTCCTTTCTTAAGCGTCACCAATTTCACCAAATTGAAACGCCTCCATCGAGCGGCAAGTCGCACCATTATCGGCTGCCTCGCTTCCTCCCCAATCCCTCTTTTTCTCTCCGAGGCCCCTTTACCTCCCCTACGAGTCACCCTGACTCATTTCACTCTTTCATCTTATGAGCGGGCTTTTCGTCTCCCAACCTTCTTTCCCATTTCAGATTTGGCCAGACTAGGAGTGAAATCAAGACTCTGCAGATCGTCCTGGAGAGCTTTTGCGTCGACTCACCCGCTCATGCTTCCTTTTACTTCTCTTAGGGAGGCTCTTCTTGCTTGCCCTCTCTCTCCTTTTTGAAACCCGCCTTCCTTCACTATGGAGTCCACCCTTTTCTCTACATGCTCCCGCTCTGATCCTCCTCTCTCGCCAAGGTGCGGCTCTCGCTTACCTTGACTCTCTCCCCCCTCACGATCTGGTGATCTAAACAGATGGATCCGTTCCTTTTCCTTTTGGCAAGGGCGGGTCGGGCCTACTTGCCAATTACTCTCTCTGTGGCACTGAGGCCACTCTTTCCTTTTCAGCAGGCCTAGTATGTTCAAGTTTTTCTGCTGAAACCTGCGCCATTCTGCATGCTTTTTGCTGGTCTCGGCAGCAGCAACAAGTCTGCCATTTTTCTTCTCTTCTTCTCCTATCTGACTCTCGCTCTGTCCTCGCACACTCTGTCCTTTCCTCCATCTTTCCTCTTATCTCAAACTCTTTGGCAGATCTGCCAGGAACTGTTTTCTTTTTCCTCCAGTTCTATCAGGCTACTATGGGTCCCCGGACACTTGTTTCTACCGGAGAACGACGCAGCTGATAAGCTGGCCAGACGGGGAGCGCTACTTGCGCCCTCCACAATCCCTTGTAGTCTCTCTTCTCTTATCTCTCGTATCCACTTTTGTTTTTTCTCGGACTGGAGACGTACTGTCACATTGAAGTTTTTTGACACACAAGTTCCTTCGTTTTCCACCGAGGAACTTGTGCTACCTCTTCATGCTCGCTGTGTTCTCTCTCGACTACGCTGCAAGGGACACAGCCTTCTTTTGGGTTCTTATCTCTCTAGGATTGACAGAATCGAGAATCCTTCCTGCAGCACTTGCGGACAATCCCCCCAGGACACTTCTCATCTCATTCTGCACTGTCCAGCTACGGACTCTTTCTCCGCTCACTCTTTGGCGACTCTCTCTCTCTCTCTCTCTCTCTCTCTCTGCGACCTCTGGTCCAGACCCTGGAGAGTTGCCCGGATTCTGGGACTCCATGGTCTTCCGCCATGCCCCCATCTCTCGGAAGGGGTCGGGTAAACAACTACAGGTGAGCAATAGCGAAAAGTTAATATTGTTTATTTACTTCCATGATTCCTCTACAAGTAATGGTGATCATCTTATTCTCTTAATCAAGACAGGCAATTTTCACAAAGAAAGAATGTTGTCACAAACTACCATTATTACGTTTTTAAAGTAAGAGAGTAAGGCAGTAAAGAGTAAGGCAACTCCCAAGCGAGGTCGGACGGCCCGTCCAAAATATAGCGATACAATTCGCTTTCTCGTGAATGGAGGATAAATATGAACAATATAAACAATATGATGAAAGGGGGAATTTTGAAACACAATTAAAACTGATTGTGCCAGCCAAAATGGTTGTTGTTTTGACAATTACAGAAATCAATTATTTAGTGGTAAGCCTATATTTCGATTTGGTCACTTTTTTCTGCCAACCCGAGTATATTTGTGGTATTAAGTTCTCTGGCTGCGTTAGTTGTCTTGTTTGCAGCATAGCGACAAAAGCTGCTATGTCTTCACCAACGCCATTTACCTTATTGTAGTAGGAGACCATCACGCTGAGTTAGTTTCACACAAAATATTCCTTCTCAATTCAATTATACAAATACGCTCATAGTTATGTTTATGGTTTTTTTCTGATTTTTTCTTAAACTTGGGAGTTTATTACATTGCTTTATAGTAGCAATTTTTTTGCCTGCTGCTGTTCACACTATAAAGTGGCAAGCAATGTGATTTTATTTAAAAATGCGACATAACACTGCAATTTAAAAGCATTCGAGGCAAAAGAAAAAAAGCAAACTTAAAAGACACTTAAATAATCGCCTGTTGCACGTTGATACAACGTAAAATGTTGTAGAATTCGTTTAAGCAAAATTACATTGTGGGTGACTGTGCATAGCCAGTATATGTCTATCGAGTTTTATGTCAAGTTTATCGAGTCCCTGACAACCTTCTACTAGGCCTGTTTTCACCACAGGCGCTCTCAAGCTATACAGACTTCTATCCACAAGCTTTTCGTGACGCTCTCATCATTGGCGGTATCGCGTCAAAAGAGAAAAGCTAGAGTTAGTGAGTGTTTCATGTGTTAATTCAAACGTTACGCAATCAAGACAAGCCAATGATAGTGCTAGTATTACTCTATGAAGCGCGCCAAAGAAAGAGATTTAGCACTAGCAAAATGCCAAATAGGAACGCCGCGATTTTCGAAAGAGTTTGAGAGTGTAAACAAACTCTTTCTGTCTGCACAACACCGGGCGCTGAGTCTTGATATAAACAGCCTCTGAGAGATTAAGATGGGAAAGAGCTGCGTGCTGTGGCGAGGATTGAAAACCGCTTGTTGTCATAGTTTAATGCACATTGTTCATTTTCTAAAAGATGCTCACCAATGGCAGAGTCACAATTCGGTTTGGTGTCGTTTTGTTTGCACAATCTGTGTGGTTGAGATCGGCGTAAACAAGTTAATTGTTGTCTTAACCATTGCGGAACATATTGGTTGATGCGATTCTGTAGCCGTTGAGATGTTCGCTTTAGGTACCGACTATCACAGTGGCATTTGTATTCATACATGACAAAGCTTTTGTGAGTGGTAGTTAGAATATCTTTGCGGGCTACTGGCAGGGTGCGCTTGACATAAAGACCAAGCGGATGATGGAACCATAGCAGCTCTCCACGAAACCATAGGAGCTTTTCCTCTTTCCAGTTTTCCACAGTTAGCAGTTTTTTGACGTTATACCGTCACTGAATAAAACATCACGAAAAGCTAATGGCTAAATCAGCTTTTTTCAAAGCTATATTAAAATTCTGTATCACCAACAAGGTTTTTGGGACTTTTGTCCGTTAAATTCAGCGAGTGCTTGAAAGCATAACAAAGTTGTGGGGAGACGTCCAGGTAATTGATATGTATTTTTAGAATTAAGCCATTAAATGTTGGGATCACTCAGTATTACGACTTTTTCGTTACTTTAGGCGAATTTACATGAGCTAACGCCTCTGACTGAGCAAATTTTGCTTGGTCCTGGGTTAAACATAGCCAGGCAAAAAGCAAATTTATCAAAATGGAACACCTATAGTTAAGTTATTTCCATGTACTCATATTATTAATGTCGAGGTTAAGAACATCAAATCACCTGAATGCATCGGCTTCTCTCATTGCAGTAGAAACTGCTTTAAGATTCAGATGGTAGGTAACTCGAAAATAATATTTTTTTGGAAAAAATAGAACAGAACCATTTATACTTCCATGCTTTTATAGGTGGATTACCAAGTTATTTGCTTGGCGTAGGCTACTGTTTGAAACGTTTAGGGACTTCATTTTCAGATAAATCTCTTTGAGGATTTTCATAAATAATGCGAAAGAAACGTGCTTTTGTGAAAGGACAGTGAAAATATACCAAAGAACTAACTTTTACTAGAACTTGCAATTTTGCAAACTTCAGGCACCAAAAGTTTGAGTGGTTTTAACCGGTAGGCTACATTTCCAAATTTTGAAAATCCTCATTTTTTGATGAATATTTTAGCAAATTTATATACATGTAGGTAATGCCGGAGCACTATGGTTGTTAGAAAAAATAATCAAAATGTACCAAAGAACTCAATTTTTCTAAAAATTCCATGTTTTTTGGGTCTAATAGGAAAATTGTTTAACTACAGAGGTAACATGATGTCAGTGGCGCAGCCAGGATTTCTTCAAGGAGTAAGCCAAAGTTTTTTAAACAACACAGCCCAGAAGCAGAGGAAAAACCACAGGATTTAGTCACAATAGGTATATCGAGGTTTTTTCCCCAGGAGACGAGAGGTGTGTGCGGTTTTAAACAAAACGTAAAGAAGTTTAACCCAACTGTACACATAAAAATTTTGCCCTTACACAACTGCACCCAACGCGTTTACTGATACAAAACGATTGGTAGTGGTGACAGGCGAATCGAAAAAATTTACTGGTGCTGTGTTTCTAAATTTAACTGAACTGAAATTTAGCTAACGATTTTTACGTGAAAATTTATCAATCACATGTTGAAAATCAATGTTAAGGTCACAGTGAACAAACAGCAATGCCAATCCATTAAAACGATCTTCTTTCGTTGTGAACCGCAAATAGATTTCCAAATATCTCAGAGCACTAAACGAACGCTTTCATTTGTTGCTGTAGTAACTGGACCGGTTGTCAATGTTTGAAGAAGAACTTCCAAAGATGGATACGTATGTATTTTTTTAGCAGACAGCAACACGCCTAAAGTGTTGTACGGTAAAGAATCACCCTCTTGGCGTGGCCAATATGAACCCCATCGCATAAATTCAACCTCCACAGCGTCAATGCTATCATCCGCAAAGGGAAGATAGAAGTTCACAGCATTTCTGATCGAAGCAAATATCATGCTTTACACTGACAGATGGTATCAAAAATTTGAGTTTTGTGCAATCAACAAGATCAGAGCAAATATTTCGCTGAATTAGTCAAGTACTGTGTCAATAAAAGGCAAAAAGACAGAACGCCTGTAAAATTGCAATGGAAAACAGCCAGTGGATTTGCTCTATAGGCTTGCCGATTCACAATTCGAGGCATGGGTATGGATTCCCCGTGGAGACCTTCGGCATGCCTGAATATTCCAACAAATATTTCTTCATTGTTTCTGAAAGTCTGTATCACATCTTTGTAACTGGTAATACTCGTAGCATCTAATGCAGTCAAAATAATTTCTTGATGCCCTGTAGCTTCTTTGCAACTGTTATGGTTAAGTTTCAGTGCAGCATTGATAACTTCTAGGCTAACCAAAAATCCAGCTGTTGCTATTGCTTTTAAATAAGGCATAGCCCTTCCAAAAATTTCTCAATCTCTTCATTCTGACATTTAATCAAGGGAACCAGCAACCGCCGGACAAAACTCCTTTAAAACAAAGACAGCATTATAGTTCTCAATCCACTTTATGGAACAACGACGCTTCAAACGCGAAAGCGAAGAATCAGGACATTTGCCATTAACTTGAACATGCAGTAGCGAAAGACGTATTTTAGAATAGAAAAAAATACCGATATGTCTTTCACGGTGCTAAGGAATGCTTAAATTTCGCGTGCGTTGCAAGCCAGAGAATATTACTGTAACTTGTGCTATTTCTGATTCTAGCGGCTCTGCTACTTTTGTCCACTCATTAAACTTTTTATTGCGGTCTTTATAATCTTATAAAAAAACATTCCAGAGAGAATGTTGAATTTTTACTTAGCAAATTGATGGCTTTGTTTCCTTTACAGTCTACAACATTTTGACTAAAAATAGAAAATTTAAGTGGTCAGCTATGAATCTAGGCTCACCAAGATAATTTCTACGCGCTTGTATTGTATTGCACAATGCACTAAATAACCTAAAGCGTATTTCACTTATTGATGATTGCTATTTGGATCTCTAGTTTACACCCCATTGCAACTAAGGATTGACACCTTAGCGTTAGAAGTATTTTTCGTACAGAATCCTGTCAGTAATTTGCTGTTTAGTCGGAGTTAGTATGATAATGGTACAATTGAAACGTTTTCTTTTGCAAGGTTTAATTTGTTCCGTTTATTTGGTCATTTTGTTAAGTTGAAGTTAACGAACGTGGCAAACGAGGTAGTAAAAGATCGGAGAAACAAATATAGCCCAAATATATAATAACCGCTCGTATTGTTGGTCGACATTAAAACTGGTTCGTTGGTTGGCTTGCATCGTTAACGGTTCTGTACTATCGCAAGTTATCTTCAATATACACCAAGCTCCTCCTGATTGCTTGTTTGTCAGAGTTGGCGGTGGTGGTGACACACAAAGAACATCCTAATCGATCGATTTGCGAGCGCGTTGTTCAAGGGGATAAAGTCTTGTAAGAGCTGGATCGTAAGTTGAACTGGCCCGTCACTAAGCCAGCTAGTATATCTTACAATTGTTATTAAGGTTGTACAATACTCTTGCGCACCTTGTCAGACACAGATTGGTTATTGCTGCAAGATTCTTGCGCAAAAGAACTTGCTCGTGTGATTTCTGCTTCACCTCAAGAAAGCTATAAAAGTTTGAAGCTCATGTGTTAATCTCAGGCATGAAGTCCAACGCTACCATCAAATTTTCAGACAATTGTTTGTTTTGTATATAATTTTATCTGGGACCAAAGGGGGGGTGGGGCATGGCACAATTGCAACCAATTTTTGATTCGCGTTTACACTGAGCAACAAATTTTCAACTTTGAAAAAATTCAATATCTAATAGGAGGGTGCTATCTAAATTCAGGACGCTGATACCGATTATGGGCTTTGGTTTTTATGTGCATGTAAAAATTTTGTGAAACAAACGTTTCTAATTTTGCAAACAATATGTTTGAAAAGCCACTAAAATGAGCCTTACATGCATGGCTAATCAACACAACTTAAAGCAAAAGTAATGAAATCGCTAGCGTATTTGTGGAAAGCTGCATGTACCGCTATAAACGGAAATATTTAGTGGTTTTCACAGAAAACTACAGAATCAATATACCTAAAGCTATCCTGGTACACATTGCAAGTCCGCCAAGCCATGAAGAACTGACTATGACTATGGACATTGGACAACAATACACTACTTTTACTACAGGCAAGCATAACTGTCAAATACATAGCATTGCCACTACTCCATACTTCATTGCCACTTGCTCCAAGAGTTCACTTTTATCTTTACACAGATTTAAGTCACACATAAGATTATTCAAATGTTATTCAGTAATAAAATGTGAATTTTTTTCATTCACACAAGGGTCAAAGTCAATGCTTCATAGAGCTGTGTCTCTAGGCATGTCTTGGTCTCAAGACACTATTTTTTAAAGTCTCGGTCTCGTCTCCACACCTTGAAGTCTCGGAAAGTGGACATGTCTGGGCCATATTCAAAGGTTCGTTTCAACATTGAATAAAGTAAGTAAAATTTCCGAGAGTTTTGCTTTACAGTAAAACCAACATTAATTTTAACTTCTACTGAAAAGAACAGCTTTACAGGCCGTAGCGTTATGGTAAATGCGTATGATACACAGATACACGATACACAGTATACACGATACACACATAAACGATACACAGTATAATCATTTTCACGCATTCCTTAATAAATAGCTTGTTGTTTATTAAATAGCTCGAGTCTCGGTATCATCTCGGTATCGCAACGTCAATGTCTCGTCTCGGCCTCGGTCTCGAAGATTTTGGCTGAGACTCCAGCTCAGGTGCTTGAATCTTCAGAGCATACAGCAGATTCATCACGTATTACTGGGAGAGTAGATAAAGGCCATGGTATTGGCTATTCTGTAGAATGTAGAATTAGTTGATGATAGTGTAGAGTAAGGTAAGCAATACTCTTTTTAAGTAAATGGTTGTAACTTTCTATTTTGGTTAGGCAGAAATAACAGTCTGTAATGTGGTCTTTCTGCTCTCTTCATACCATTGGTACAGCAAATTTTATAGACACGTTTTTTCCAGCAAACCATTTGCTAAGCTTGTTGCTGCAGTCTATGCAACGAGAGTGTGGAGCCCAATCTTCATTTTGGTCACCAACAGCACATTAAAAGTATGCATAATACAAGCGCATGATGTTATTTCTGAAATTTCTTCTGTATTTTCTCAAAGTTATCTCACCACAGATATAACAAAAAGCATCAGGTTTGTTTTTGCATAAACGGCTTTGTTTAGAAATTGTCTGTATTTAAGTAGAATTTACACAGCTATTCCTCCAAAACATGTGATTATTAGTTTTGGAATCAATCCCACAAACAATGAACATGAACCGAAACAGCCGTTTATGTAAAGTCACATAAAATAAAAGCAAAACAATGTGAAAGCAATGCTTTCAACTCTACAACCTAGTACCCGCGATAAAGCAATTATGAATATTTTTCAAAAGATGTAATCCAAATTACAAAAAATTGAAGGGTGAGGAAAAAAACAGTTTATATTTGTACTCAGCGCACCGAAAATACCCAGAAACACCTCTCCACTATTTTGAATCATTTTTCGTATGGCACAGTGTTACATATCAATCCTTTGCCTTTACTGAGTAGAGTAACATATTGCTGAAAAAAAATTTCTTCTTTCAAACGACATTACTTGTTAGTATTTTATCATAACTTTTTTTGTACATAAAACTAACCTCTTTTTATTCAGCTTAACTACTTTGTGAGGTAGCAAAAGTTACAATACCGGTCTTAAAGTTAATCGTTTTTAGTTTAAAAACTAATCGTTAATTGTCATATGTTATCGGAACTGGTTTGAAATGCCCTTTAATTGGTCAAAGAAGCTTGAAAATTGGTTGAGAAATGAGATGACATATTAGTTTTTAAACAAACTAATTTTGTAAAAATGTTGCAATTTTTGAAAACATCATCAAATGATTTCTAATAGCGAAAGACTATGTTAATCGTACCAGGCATGAATTTAAGCGTGCAAACAAAGCAAGCAGAATGTTTAGAAGGCTTGCTTAAAATGCTTAAATAAATAATCTGTTGTTGCATTGCCAATTGCGTTTAATTTGTTGTAGAGTTTTTTTGTTTAGTGCACCTTGTTAATATCCCCACAAAAAGATTTTAATCGCGTCTCTACGATCAGTATTTTGTGAGCAACTTAAGAAAACACATTTTACAATTAATTGCTAATTATTGACGACATGTGACATCGCAAAGAAGTAAAATTTGTTAAAGTTGGTAAGTTGGGCGTTCGTTTAAGTCTGGCTTTCGTTTAAGTCTAAAATTGTTTTTCTCGATTCAAAAATGCGATTAAAAAAAATTGTCTTTGCTTATGACAATTTTATGACTTCATAAACCCCTAGTGACACTCATCAAAAAAGTGATTAATTATGCCAAGCTTGATGTTCGTACGCCTGACAGTTTCGGAGGAGTCAACACAGACACACAGACAGAATTGTGCTTCATGTATTAAATTTAAAATAAGGATGCTTCTTTTTTTTGATCGCTTTAAATACAGCACCGCTTATTGGTGATGCTAAATGACATCATAATGCTGTGTGATAACCCTGCAGAAAAATCAAAACTACGTATAGTCACGGCGCGGCCATTAATTTTCTGTGCTGACCAACAGGTTTTATTGGCGCAACCATGAGGTCTCAGGTCATAAATATATTTTGTGAAATAGGCTTACCACTGAAAGACTTAAACATGCAATTGTCGATACAACTGCGATTTTGTCTCTTATAGCCAAATTTCATTTTGTTTTCCTCGTAGGCCTACTGTTGAAAAGACGGTTAAAAATTTGTAAAGTGGTGGATCGATTGTAAATAGACCAGTCTTTATTAAAGATTAGAATAATGAGAGTTTGGGATGCAAAGGCTTACCTCTAGTTTGTAAAATCTTTTTGATGCTGAGGCACACGGTATAATTGGGAAAAAACTAGTAACTTCAATCCAAATATACAGCCAAATAACTTTTCAAAAACATACTGCGAACGTTTCGGCCATCAACTTGTGCCATTTTCAACAAAAATGATGTGCAACCATCAGGTTGACTAGCAACTACGCCATTTTTGATACTGCTTTTGCAAATATTTTCAGATTAAAACTAAAGTCGGCTCAACCGGTTTAATCAAGATATTTATAACCCTACGTAACTGACGAGTAGCCATGGTTAGTGCCGTCAGGAGACTTGACAAGTAAGCTTGCAGGTCAAAAAGTTTATGCAATGCAAGTGTTTCTGATTCAGTTTACAGCGTCCGCGAAACAAAATGAGATAGTGCAGTCGCGGGTTGAATTCCAAAGGTAATTGATGTAAGCTTGGGCGCCACAAAATGTCTCTTACAGTAATTTATTTACTGCTACGCTTTTTATTTACTCCTCCGCGAAAAGTTTTTTTAAGAGTTGCCACAGATTCCGTTTTTTCAGCTGACATCTCTAATTTTGATGCTAAAATCTGCGTCCCGAAAAAATGTTAAAACTGACGTAGATGTCAAATATAGCTTTAGAGTGCTTAAAGTAGACAAACAAAAATGACCTGGTATAAAATACTAACGTAATACTAACGCACTCTTCGGAAAACTTCCCACGCTAAAAGAGTTAAAAGTCTCTTCAACCAGTTTATATCCCATCTTCATACTTGTAGAAATGCAGGTGTTGTAGTATAATAGCTTCGCAATACTTTGTTACCACTGTGACATAGAGAATATCCATAATGTTCGTGACCAAGAAAGTAGTGAAAAGTTAGTTAATGTTAACAAAAGATAAGTATTGCGGTACAATTGTAATTCTGTTGTTTTTTAAGAACTTGTTTATAATAGTGATTTGTGATGCACGATTGAAGCAATAAGGCATTATAAAGTTAGGTTGTCTAATATGTTGTTTTCATCATTTCTTACGGATTCGGATCGACGTTGAAATTCCCTCCAGCGCAATGTAGTGTAAGTGATTAATTAATTCTTGATAATTTTCATAAATAGAATTGCACAATTTTCTTTTTTAAGACATTCCACATTGCCAATGTAGAACACGCTTTTTGTTGATAAAGAATCAGTTCACGAAGAAAAGAAACATATTATGCGTTGAGACTATGAAAAGTATTTTAAAGCTTCAGTACAATTTCAAAGATACGTATGTGTTGGTAGTCATTTTTTATATCTTGGAAAGCAAAAAAACCGTGTTAATGAAAATTCAATCTTCAGAAATACGCATGAGATCATCTATTTAGCCAAGCATTGCAATTTCTTGTGCTGTGCTTGCACATATTGTATAGTAATTGTGCAGTATTTCTTTTTTTCTTTTTTGTTGCAATTTCAGAAATATTTGGCCTGGAGATCTTTACCAGGGATACAAGATCTGATCTTAGGGGATGGGTGGATGGTGAATAATTAGGGTTGGTTTTATTACTATTTCATTTTGTCTATCAGATACAACATAATTTATACCATTGCCAAAAGTGGTTGTTGAAAGCTTTGACTAGTGGTGAATGTAACTCTCGCAAAAATATCCCAAATTTTGTCTACTTAAAAATGGCAACCCTATCTTTGCATCACTTAAAAAGATCACATCATCAACAAAAATGCACTGACGCATATAATACCAAGTATATTTCCTATGCGTTGTTGAAGCTTAGAGGCAATCGCAGTTTGGAAGTGTATAATGCATCGACAATAATTACTTTCTAGAGGACATTCTACATGAGAACTAGCTAATGGTCAAGCAACCACGTGATGACCTGCCCTACGCTACAAAGACGTAGGCAAGTGCGATCTGAGGCAGGCGACATTAATCATTTAAACTTGGAAAAAACGGATTTAAACCGCTCCGTATGGTTATCAATAGTAAAGACTGGCTTTTTTAAGAGGAAGCCAAAAAACAGGCTCAATGGAAGAAAAAACTCCCCGAAAAAATAGAAAAAAATCGGTATTTTGAGTTTTGCGTGTAACACATACCACGGAACCTACCACACACGTTTTGACTTCTACATTCAAAACATACTCTGAAATATAATCTCGAATCAATACTGCTTAAAACTTGAAGGTCTCAAAAAACAGGATACCAACAACAATATAGTTGAAGATGGCTACAAAAATCATTGCAGTAAATACAACGACTCTTCAAAAAAACTTGGTACTGTGGGAATTTTCTGCGAAGGGTACTCTCAGAATTGACTTCATTAACTTGAGCACTATCGTTTGAGATTTTGCGGCGAAAAGAACTCTAAAATCTTCCAGTTGGTGACAAGTTTTGATTTAAGATATTTAAATGCTGCATTTCGTAAAAAGTTTATAGCTGTTTTGCATTGATCAGAAATAGACGTCAAAAAGTTTTCTATTTTTGATTGTAAGCATTGTTTTTGTAGATTTATTAGCAATTTTGTCAAGTGTGTACATAATTACTGGAAGCAGTAGCAGTGCAAATAAAATTAGTAAAAGAATCAACTACATTTTTACAGCTAGGGGCAAAAATACTCCGATGCACTGTGCCAGCAGTAACTTTAGTAACTCTGAAGTAAGTCTGACGCACAAATGCTACTGAAAGAAAAAAGAGTTTGACTCAATTCTGTTTAGATTATTTATAGTTTTTGTATTTGAAACAATTATAGTAAATATTTGTTTAGCCTTCTTAGGCTCATGGAACAGAATAAAGCTCGTTGGACACACAAATGTTATTAGAAAAAATAATTTGCCACCATTTATCTTAGATCTATCTAAATTCAAAATAGCAATAGCATTACACAAACAAATTACATATATTAATTAATTTATCTAGCCTACTAATAGGCTTACATAAAATACCAAAATTGTATTGTGAATACCATTTTACTTATTTCAATACGGTTTTAGGTCATGTTTGTTTGTTATGGGCTTATTGTTCGACGTTTACAATCGACTTCGATTCCAGTTAATGCTCGAAGCAGTAATTTTTCATCGACTGGGAGTGCTGGTAATATTCCTGCACATTCTAAAAAATCAAAATGTCGTTCTCAGTCCAGCAAAGATCGAAGAAGAGTGACAAAAATGTGTGCTTCATTGGTGGTATGCTTCATAATGTGCTGGCTTCCTTATCACTCCGTAAAGCTTGCCCAAATTGCAGGAATGGGAACTAGTAAGGTAAGATGTTATTTTCACTTTTATTGAATAAGTGTGCTTTTAGTTGCTTTTGTACATGCACAGCACGAGCGATCAAAAGCTTTACTCTTAAATTTAACACCTTGTTACTGGAAAGATACCAATTCGCACATATTATCTTGGGCTTTTAAGGTCATTGCGACGTCATTGACTTGTTACCAGCCACAGCTTGGAACGATGATCAGTTGTTCCGAGTTTTCTGTTTTTTGCGACCAGTACTTTTGATTTTAGCGCCCTTTTACTAAAGAAGTACATATTTCACACAAATTTTGACGAGATTATGAGGTCATTGCGACGTTATCAGCATCTTATCACAACAATCTTGGGATGATGGTTTGTCCTTCGGAGTTTTATGCTTTTACAACCAGTACGGTACTTTTGGTTTTAGCTTCCTTTCACAGAACAGGTGCCCATTTACACAAAGTTTGATATAATTACGACGCCACTGCGCTTCATATGCCTCTTTTCACATCCGCTTAGAGATGATGATTAATCATTGTTTGATGTATGTGCAAACAGCGCTTTTGAATTTAATACCTAGTTACTGAAAAGGTGACGAATTTACCCATATATTGATGGAGTTATGATGTCACTGTGAAGTGTTGGGCTTTTTATTGCACCCAGTTGGAAACAATGGCCAGTAGTTCCAAGTTCTATGCACTTGGGGCCAGTACTTTTGATTTTAAAACCTTATTCACCAAGTGCCCATTTTACAAAATTTTCATGAGATCATGATGTCATAAGTTCCTTGTGGCACCTGTCTAGGTTCAATCATCAACGACTGGAAGTTGTATGGTTTTGAGCTCAGTAGTTTTGAACTAAAAACAAGTTTCTTTGCAATTATAGTTATCAGAAGTTAGCAATAATAAGGAAACAATGAATATCTCATTCGTGCGCATTGCATTCGCCGCGTAAAACACGTCATTCTGCTACTTGTCACATGATCGCCTTTTATTGAGTAAGACGGCCAATTGTTTAGGAGACTACTTTGTTTAGCTGCACTTTATGTACGAGTATACCTGTATTCTGCAGTTTCAAAACGTCATTTAGAGCTAATACAATTTTTGTGTAAAAAAACTTTTTAGTTCAGCGTCAAATGCTCCTATGTTGCAGCTTGCATTGCAATAGGAATTAACTCGAAGCAGTGCTTACACTGAATTTGCAAAACACATGCAGATACATGTCACTCAAAAAACTTTAGCACCACCCTGTTGAAATAGAAACAGGAACGATGAAGGAAAATTTGCACTACAATAATTTTTTAACAACTGAGTTATTGTATCGAGCAGTTTCTTAGTATTTAAGCTTAGTTGTAGAATCGAAAATTATGCAGCCAGTGTATCAGTGGCTAGTATTCTAAAAAATACTTTAAAAGCAAATCACAACTGAATTTGACTTATGGTGGAAGCACAACGCATTTTTTGTAAGTGTGAACAATTATTTTCGTCCATGACGCACACCTAAATTTAATTGCAAATGCGAATAACTGATAACTTTTGCAAAATATTATGCTTCTGTCATGAGCGTGGCTAGGTAGCTCAAAGGAGTTATGGCCCCCAGATTTTTTAAATCAAATCTAAGAAAGAAGGTATTTTTTAGTACAACGGAAACAAAACGTCGACCTCAGAAAAATAAAACTGAGGGACAGAAATTTCTCAAATGTTTTTTTGACACTCTTGAAATTTGCTGCCGGATATGTTAATGGCTTGTAGCTTCAGCTTGCCTGTCACCTAAATTTCAGAAAGCCTCAAGCATAAAGTCAAGTGTTACATTAATGCTGTGCTGTCAATAAATGTATTTTGTAATTTTCTTATAAATTGTTACTAGTTTGATGAGGAATAATCTGTAGCTAAATCAAATTGATAGGGAAAAAAGAGAAGAAAACAAATAAAACACACACGCACTTAATAAAACTAAATTCTTTATCTTCAAATTATGCATTGTTAAAACAAGCCAAAAAATGCCCGAAGTTTGCAATATTTAACGCCCTACAAGCAGAAAATGGAAATAAATTTGCTAGTGAAAAATTAACACGCCCTCTTGAGATCTTGCAAAATGCAATTTTGGCTGTCGACTAAGAAAAGGTTGCCAACCCTTGCTTGATAACTTCTTAAATCAGGAGTTCTCAACCGAGGGTAAATTTACTCTCAAAATTACTTCTGAGGGTAAATTTTGTGCGCAAAAATTCACACTTTTACCTTCTACAATTGGCATTTGTAGAAGTAAAAATTTAAAAACAATTTGCGGGTAAATTTTACTTTAGAAATTTGTCAAGGGGTAAATGAGAGAATAAAGCTTGCGAACCCCTGTCTTAAATAAACCCCACCACAATACCTTTTTTACTGTTATTGTTTTGACAAGTTTAAGTAAGTTTACCACCAAAAATTAGGGTGTTAATGACTTTTACTGGTCCTAGTGATGATCTACTGCCTTACAACACAATACATTTAAAAATATAAAAGCGCCTGTAAATGTTTATCTTTCAAATTACAGAAATATTGTTGATAGTAAATAATGGATCTACAAACAAAAAAATGATTATACATACTGATATAAAAGTCCATACTTTTGTGAAGGCTTATGCAACTTACGTTACCCGTAGAAATACAAAAACAATTAGGGGAATGGTTGAGTAACATAAATGGATCCGCTCCAGTTTCTAATATCAGTCATAAGATTTGGGAAAAACGAATTTTATGGTAACATAGCAACCCTTTAGCAGCTTGAAAAAAATGATGATATTGTTATGACTGAACCTGACAAAGACTTTGGCGTCATCTTTTTAACATATAAATAAAATGCAGGAGATGCTTAAAAAACAGTGGCAATTTAAAAGCCTCGATCGTCAAGCAATGACAAGATCGCTAAAATTGAATCGCGTACTTTGTTTATCCGATTGTAAACCGCGGCTTTCATTGTTTTCTGCTTTATTTTTGAGCGGCTTACTTTCAAGGGCGGCTTACAATCAAAGACGGCTTACAATTTTTTCATTGCTGAATTTTAGTTAAATTTCATTGCTGCATTTTAGTTAAATTACACAAAACGTAACGACGGCAGTAGCAAACATTCTAAACACTCGCTACGAATTGAAAACTACAGCTATCAGCTACAGCTCCTATATTGACCTTAGTCGTACCGGCGAATGTACAGATGCGCTTGTGCATTGCAGATACCTATTATTGCCTTATTATTGCGCAATTCGATTGCAAAACCATATGGCATTGTTGTGTAAACCAGCAATGCACGGGTATTTGCAAAGAAAAGTCTATTAGTTTAGCAGTCTAAAAGTCTAGCAGTTTGATTCTTTACAGCGGCTGTTAGCAACAACTTACTGTCATAAGTTTACTAGAGGTACCGGAATGGAAACATTTGTTTTAATTTGAGGCAAAATTTTAAGCAGTTTTAAGCTTTCTGTAGCAAATTTTCATGTAGTATTTTTTTGCAGAACTACTGCAGTGTTTAACAGTTTGTGCAATTGCATCATGAGTGAAAGGCGATTCAGTTCAGTTGATTTCAAACTGGGGGTCATAAAGTTTGCATAAAATCATTCTAATCGAGAGACTGACAGAAAGTTTAAAATTGACAAATCGATTGTATGTAGATGGAAAGAAAAAAAGCAAATTTAGTAGAAATTCATAAATTGCCAGGACCATCAAAAAAGAGGTTGAAATTTGGCTGTGGAAGAAAACTGATGGTAATCACTATGGAAAATCAGCTGATGGAAGAAATTGCATTAGAACGACAGCAACAACATCATGTCTCCTCAAATTTGATACAAGTTTGAGCTAAACAAATGGCCCATGATGACGGCTTGGCTGATTTCGTAGCATCTCGTGGTTGGTTTCGAAATTTCTTGAGCCGATTTAATTTGTCCCTTAGAAGACGAACGACCATTGGACAAACAGTACCAAGTGATTTACAAGAAAAACTTCTCAACGTTGTTGAGTTCAATAAAAAGCAAAGAGAGTTGCACAAGCATGAAATTTTCTGGCCCATCCATAGAGAAATTAAAAGCTGGAATTTTTGATGGACCCCAGATTCGAAAGTTAATAAATGACGCAAATTTCTGTTATTTTATAAATCCTGCAGAATGGAGTGCCTGTACGGCATTTACGAATGTAGTAAATTCTTCTTGGGAAAAACAAAGGCGCCTAACTACAAAGAACTTGTTGAAATATTACTCACAAGTCTCCATCAACTGGGTGCAAATATGAGCGTCAAGTTACATTTTTTGCAAAGCCATCTTGCCTGTTTTCCAGAAAATCTAGGTGATGTGAGCGACCAGCATGGGGAACGCTTCCATCAAGACATCAGCGACATGGAAGTTCGCTATCAAGGTCGTTGGAATGCCACCATGCTTGCAGACTACTGTTGGTCTATCAAGCGCGATGATACTGGAGCCTCCCATTCTAGAAAATCACTAGAACGTCCATTTATGGCTGATGGTGTCTATGCTTAGCATTTTTTACAACTTCAAGCTTTGATTGTGAATATTTTGGTGTGATTTCATGAATATGTGCCATAAAGTTACATAAAATAATTGTTTCTTCGATTTGCCTGTCTTTATTGTAGCTATCGCTTTCCTACAGAGAGGGGTATGCTATAGCAGAAAAACTAGACCTGATAGAGAAAAAGTGAGTGCATTTCTGGAATCAGCGCCCTCAAATTAGGTAAAAACAGTTAAAACATCTTCGGCACCAAGACAAAAATTTTTTTTTTTGGCCAGTGTTATTTGATTGCTGGCTTTCGTTTGAGCCTGAAATCTTTTATCACTGTTAAGAAACATAAATTTTAGAAAAACTAATGTTTCCAGTGGTGACATCATTATGAAAATTACTTGTGCCAAGTTTCATGTTTTGCGTTATTAGATTTTTTCAACTCTCGTCTGAGATTCCGCTTTTCCACACCATTTTTGATTGATCGTAAATGAAAATTGAATCAAATTATGAACTGGAATGCGAAAGCTTAGATTTCATGTTTCTTTTTGTTAACTGTAGCTTAAGAATTTAAGTTTGCAAATTACAAGTTTACATGCTCTGATTTGTTAAGAAGTGAATGCAGGTGTCTCAATTTTCATGATGCGTAGTGAGATTGGGCACTGATACGAGTCAATGCCAACTCCAAATCAAACATTGATACTGCTGATGTATTTGCATATCATGTGCAAAAAAGCGTGCAATAACAAGCAATATCTTTTTGTTTTGATAAGTTTTATATCACCTAACATACAATTTGAATTTAGAGAACGTGTCAAAAATTGCACTTTATGGGCTCGCTGTTTGCTTTCTTGAACTCTGCTGCAAATCCATGCCTTTACACTTTCTTTGCAGCAAACTTTTCTCAAAGCTGGAGGTACGTGCAATTATTCAAAATTTTATAGGCCCGTAATAATGTAAATAAAACGCAGCTTTTTGCAAGAATATGCTTGAATTTTTACTGCAATGAGTTTTAGAGGCACTAGTATAAAGCATTTTTGGTGCGAATTTGTATTTTATTTGCGTAATTTCAATTGAGCAACTCGGTTTAATCTCGGGGGGCTTAATAAAGTGTTAGTTACGCTTTGTTTGACCAGCGTAGTGGTGTGGAGTTTAGAAGGTCTGTTTTGAAATCGAAAAACCTGTGTTTGATTTCTAAATAGAACGGCATCAAAGATATTAAAAATGATATAGACAGTTACCCTACTTAGCCCCCAACGCGATAGGCAATAATGGAAAGAATAAGACGACATATTCTCTTGCTGTATGCGTCGGAAAAGCACATAATGGGATTCCTCCACATTTAGGTGACAGACGTGGATCAGACCAAGCAGTGAACTATTTTAGCTTATAAATAAATGTCCCATAAGCTTCTTCTGAAACGTCTGCAAAGAGACGCAGCTGAAGGTGAACATATTTTGCCAAATTTTGGAAGTTTAAGGCATCTTGGCAACGTGAAAAAGCTTTGTTTTGGCAGTTGTTCAAGCCAGCTTAGCCATCGCCTTTCTTCATCTGCGAGTATAGAGTCATCCCAACCCAAGTTTTTGCGGCAAAGTTTTTGCAAGAGAACCTTCATTGGTCATATATGAAAATTATCATTGATAAAATGCCTCGTCTGGTGCTAGGCTTGCGTTTCGACTTTACCTTGACGGTCAAAGAGTCCTTTTCCATGTTCCAGTGCAAATCTAAGGCTCTCTTCAGGGACACGTCATCGCTTTATAAATCTAAATCTGAAGCTCCCTTAGACCATTCCGACTTAGGTATCGAGTTTATGACCTTGCGACTGTCGCTAATCCATTTATTTAAACAGAAACCTGCTGAGTAAACTGCGGAGCTCGTGCACAAAGTTTGTGGCAGTGTCAACACTTGAGGTGGAAGTTAAGCAATCATCGACGTAAAATCCACGGTACGCCGTCGCTATAGTTTCTGCGCCATATTCTTGCTCGTGGTCAATCACAGTGCGCCTTAGGGCAAAGTTGGCCCAGCTGGGTGAGCTAGCAGTGCCAAAAGGGTACGCGGTCATTCTGTATTCCTCGATGTCTTCTTCTACGGTTCCGTTCTTCCACCAGATAAAACGCAACAAATCTCTATCCTTAGCTGGGATTCTCATTTGGTGAAACATAAATTTGATGTCTGTATGAATAGCCACTTCTTCTCTCCTGAATTTCAGGAGGACACTTACTAAACTGTTAGTGAGAATCGCTCCCTGAAGTAAGTGATCATTTAGTTCATGACTTCATTAAACGCCATTAAACAGTCAAACACTACCCTGATTATACCCAGCTTCTCAGGGTGATAGTCGCCATGATAAGGTAAATACCAAGTTCTGTCTGGCCCTCCAGGAAACTCCACCTTCTCATAATAACCCTGTTCTATCATATCGCAGACAAACTTCTTGTAGTCACTGTGAAATTCATAATTCTTCTGAAGTTTCTTCTTCAGGTAACTTGCTCTCTGTAGGGTTTGAACTCTGTTGTTTGGAAGCATGAGGTTGGGATTCTTGATAGAAAGGCCAATCTCGCAATGCTGATCTTCTAAAGATCTGTTTGATTTCGTGACTGCCATCATAATTTTTTTGATCCACTGATAACTCTTCCTTGACGGTAATTAGAGAATCCATGATGTCAGTGCATAGAATGCTTTATGGGAGCGAGACATGGTGTCTAAAGGAGAATGAGATGGAAATTTTGAGAAGAACTGAAAAAGCAATGTGTGCGGAGTTAAGTTGATTGAGAAAAGACGGAGCCAAGAACTTTTTGGTTTGCTGGGTTTAAATTATTCTTTGGATTGGCTGGCCAGGCCAACTGAAGCGAGATGATGTGGGCATGTTTTGAGCAGGGATAATGATCAAGAGAGAGAGAGAGAGAAAGAGAGAGAGAGAGAGAGAGAGAAAGGGAGGGAGAGAGAGAGTCTTGAGAAGAGCGTTGGATTTTCAAGTGGCGGGAAAAAGAGAGCCTGGGTGACCGCATATGACATGGAAAAAGCAAATGAAAAACATATTAATAAGATTGGACTGAAAAAGGAAGATGCCACTGGCAGAACAAAGTGGCGTAATGATATTTATAAACTTTCTAGCAAAATGAGGGGAATCTGGCCACCTCTGTTAAAGCAGACAACACCGAATTTAAAATAGTGGATCTTTCTTGAAGACAAAAAATAGCCAGTATATACACTCTTGTAGAAATTAAAAAAATTTCTAATTTTACGATAAAAATGAGGTAGAATGGTTAATCTACTATGCAATTTTCAAATTATAGCTATTGGCATAACATGAATTGAAAAATTATGCTCAAATCTTATTAAATTTTTGACCATTTTTACAAAAATTTCAGAATTTTTCGAATATTCATATGCGGTGTGGCAGTTTTTGTAAATTCGTTAGAGCCAAGAAATTTTAGCTCCCTTAGTTTTGAACGAAAAAGCAACTTTACATTGCTATTAGAAATCAAAAGTCAAAAATTTATAGTTTTCGATTTACCCTAACATACATGTAATGAATAAATTGACAGCTTTTCTGCTAAGATCAAGTTGCACTTGCTACCGCTGCATCAACGTAGTGGAGCTGCATTTGCAATGAATCATATTATTGCTGGTTCAAAACCTCCATCTTCAGGTCACTAAATTATTTTGTTAGCTTGATTGCATGTCCTTTATTTCGATGGAAAAATTATTGTTTGTGATTTCCATATTCTGAATAAATTTCTATGTAGCAGAATCCATAATACAATTTGGTGATGCTCTCAGAAGATATTATTGCATTACATGGAATCGACTTTGGCTTCCATTCACCGTTGAGAAAGCATGTGGCTTTGGCTCTGCAATTGCTCTGAGGTTAGGCATCAGGGGAGCTATCGGCACTCAATACGGTGGAAAGTTGCTTTTTATTGTTTCCCGATATGACTACAGCCATATTTGGCACACAGCCATAGCTGATTTTAACATTGTTTTATTGCGTATCTTAAGAAGTCGATGATGGTAAGGCGAATGCTTGATGATTAGTTTAAGAAATTTACGACCAACATTCGTTAATGCTTTTACTGTATGGAGACTTGAACTATACCACGTTTCTTTGTTTTCAGTGATTGCTTGTTTTTGTCGTGGCTCTTTCAAGCATTACAGATTGATTTTTTTTATAGTGTAGCCGCTTTATCAAGCTCTTTATTCAAGAATGAGTGTCGGCTGAGCCATTAGCGGACCATAATTGGAATTTATTTTTTTGTTGATGGAGGGCGGTTTGAATTATACTTGCAATTGCATTTCATACTTGATATTAGTTTTTTGAGTGTTCAATAGTTGCATCAGTACTCTATAGGTGTTGCTGGTTCCCAGTGAACAATCAAATTAACGAAGCTTCATTTTTTGTTCATTTTATGTCGTTTTGCAGAAATATTTAAATAGTCTTTAAAGCAAATACTTTTGCCGATAAATGAATATCGCTTTGCCCCAAGTGTAGTGATTGAACACTCTAAAGTTTTTTATCTACTTTATATTTATATGTAATCTGTGAATATACAGTATATGGCCGCGTAAATGGCAGGCAAAAACAAAATGCGACCAAATGTTTTAATAATCATCAACCTTGATAACGGCACGTCAATACCTACTACGGGTAATTTTTGCAAGAATTGCAAAAGGCTTACTCACTTGCAAAATTGTCGATCGCCAGATGTTCGGCTGACCATCTGCTAGCTCCAACACACCTCAAATACCAACAAAGTGGTCGACAATTCTGATCAGCAAATCATTGCCAGCTACAAGATTGTAAAAAGCAAGCGTAAATGACTGCTTGCTTGGTAGCCTATTTTTAAATTCGCAGTTTCAAAATGGCTCTTTAAAACTGTGTATGTGAAGCAAAAGCAATAAACATAGAAATTTCGAAGATACGATTTTGAGAAGAATAATCATTCGGAGAAATGTTCTAGCAAAGAAATATTCTAATGAGAATTATTTAAGGAAAAATTGTCGTGAGGGAAATGATTTAGTTAAAGTGTTTAGAGAAAAAACGACGGATAATAAAATTTAAAATGAATTTAAGAGTAAAGAAAATTTATCCTTGAGAAAAGTTTATATATCAAGCTAAAAGATTCAATAATAGCTGCACGCACAATATCTTGAGAAATAGTATCCCGACATCAGTGCGTCAAGCTGAACGGATTACAAGTGGAGTACGAAGTGTCTAGGAAACGCATCGTAGCTTTGTTTTGTTCAGGTTGATACCAAGCTTGACTGAGATATAAATTGGCCTGGTTTCCTCAGTGGCTTACAAGCGCGAACCAGTGGAAAATGGAAGAAATGGTAAACCGTAAACCTTGTACCTAATTGGTAAAGCAGCATACTAGCGAAAGGGACATTAACAATTTATTAAAATGAATATGCAAGGAAACACTAATGAGTATACCACCCAACCAATTTAGACGAGACCATTTCTGGACGCGTTTTGTCCTTTTTGGACTCATCAGCAGGGCCCATCCCGTCACAAGCAAAAGTAACCCACTTATTAACGTTGTCCTTAAAAAAACAGAAATGCACATGCAGAAGTAATAAGACTTCAACCGACGACGTATTGCATTGCGTTCCTTAATGCCCCTTTTGCTGGTATGCTGCTTTACCAATTAGGTACAAGGTTTACAATTTCCATCTTCGCCTATAATTTTCAACAAAAGGTAAACGATAATGTTTAAGTCTTTCGAATTCCATATTAAATGCATTAGGAATACCACAAATCCTGCCAACAGCGTCAGCTCTATCTGACAAAACATTTAAATATCGATAAAAAATAAGACAAACACTCCCAAAAAACTCTCCCACAAAAATTGAGTATCAAGCAATGTCAATTTTTGATGAATGTTTAGTGACAAAAGTTAGATCAACCAGAAAAAATTTGAACCTCAAACAACCGTACTACTGAAAACAACCTATTTCCCATAAAGCATTTCTTTTCTTTAAATAAACAAAACTATTCGAGGAATCGCTTGTAAAGTGCATTTTAGCGTATTTTGTTTACGTGAATTTTGAAGTAAAAGTAAATGAAATTGGATCAAGCTGAGACTTTGTGTCATTGCTATGTTGATTAGCTACAAGAACCAAAAACAAAGTACAATTTCAAGACAGTAGAACTCAAAAAATTTGATTTAATGTGCATATCGCAGAAACACCACTTTATTTACTTTATACAAGAAATTTCAAAAGTCAAAAAAGTTTGCACATGTTTAATGCTGATAAATATATGAAGTTTAGTCTTTGCATTCGGTAAATTTCCAGTTGCCACTACCTCACTTCACGCAAGTCGACCTTCCGCAGTAATTTCAAACGGTAATACTATTGTTTTTGCAATCACTTCCGGCACATTTTTTTCGGTTCTAAGATAATCTCTTGAGCATTAGGCCTACGTCTCTCTACGCCAATGGCTGCCGCTTTACAATGTGAGCATCTCTTATATCATCGATAAGCTGAAGTATGAAGTTGCATCGGTTATGATGCTGCCGCCGGAGCATTTTCTACGCAGAATCCAAAAATTCAAAGTTCAGCAGATTGGTCCAAAGAGCTAATGGCCATCTTCTAGTCGCTACGTCCGTTATGAATTTTCTCGCCATTCGGTCCAAAATATTCACACCTACCTTGTTTTGGCTGTAGAATTGTATGAACTTTAGTTTTTGTTTTTCTGTTGCATCAGTGCTGGGGATGTTGTGCATTGTTGATAAAAGCTTTACGTTTTCTTTTGTTTGCACTGATATTCGTCGTAAGAGCTATTTGTTGTGAGCATTATTTAGGAAGATGTATATATAAGTACACTGCGTCAGCGCTCACGCTCGGATTGCAAGTCTGCAGTTGGACTGGGGCCACCACGACGAGTAGACTGCTTGGTCTCACCACCTGTCTGCTACATAAAGATGGAGGTATGCCGTTAATTAACCAAGGACACAACGAGCAATCTTGCCGGCTTGTTCTCTACGTTCTCCACTCCACGCTATCCCTATTTTGCTGAGTGCCAAGCAGGGAAGCTGTGAATACCATTTTTTAAAGTCTTTTGGAATTACTCGACTTGGGAAATGAACCCCAGGTTTACCGACAGCGAAGCGTATGCTCTAACCACAACGCCATCGCGCCGGTGATTGTACTGATTATTCATAGTAAGCAATTTTTCTATAAATTGTAGAAGAGCTTGCTGGAATATTTTTTCGTTCACCACTAGTTATCTTTTTTGGAAGTTTCTTGTTGTTGGCAAGAGCTGTTCCAAAAATTTCCATGTTTCGTTTATGTAACAAACCAGCAAAATGCACACCGATGAAAAAGTTATCTGTTATGATGTTGTATCCGCCGTTTTCATCCAAGTTTGCTTAATTCTTAACACAAATCTTCCGCGAGAGGTCGGCAATATTTTAGCTTTTTTTCAAAGCTGCGAGGTAAGGAAAGATATTGCAAAGGTATATGGAGCTCATCTCAGCTATCACCCAAAATTTTATGTCAAAGTTGTCCGATAGTTTTGACATGAAAACAATGAAAAGGCATGTGTTCTTCAAAAAGCACGCCTGCTCATTGTCTGTCAGACTTCAATCCGGCATGTCTTTTCTGACGCAGTCAGCGACTAAAGCTTCCATTGGCTTACGAATGTGGATAGACTTATCAGTAACCAACTCTTTCTTTGCATAAGGGGCATCCATTTACTGATGGGATCAGATGCTGGTCGTGGTGATATTAAGCCTAAGTCAGACCTTGACATTGTTTTCTTGAAAATAAGAGGACCGTACTTTTTACTTTATAAAATTTAACACAGCGGTTTTTGCCGACGATTCCTCTTGCATACTGTTGAGCAAATCTCTTTCTTTGGCTTGCTTTGCAATACTAGCGCTATCATTGGCTTGTCTTGATTGCCTAACTCCAAATGAACTACATAATAGACTTATTCACTCTAGATGTTCCCTTTTGACGCGATACTGCCACTGATGAGAGCGTCACGAAAAGCTTATGGCTCAAACAGCTTTTTTTCAAAACTATATTAAAATAAATTTATGAGATAACATTTTTACCTCAATTCAAATTGCGAGTGCAATAAATCAATCTATAGAAATAGTACTGTTAGGTTTAGTACTGTAAACTAATAAACGTTCTGCGCCTACATAATGTACAAACTTTTTTTGCTGGTATCAGTATAAACCTACCGAAAATCTAAGGCCCTCCCATAGCAGTTTTTCCTTTTAAAAGAAAGTATAGTATTGTCGGAGGCTTATTATTTTATGACTCGCAGACTCCAACCTCACGCGAAAACTGCCTGTTAGCCCAAATTTTTTTTAGCAGTCAATGTTGTGTTGTTGTTACGCGATCCCTTCCGAGGGATGGGGGAATGGTAGAAGACCATGGATCCTCAGAAGCCGGGCAACTCCCCAAAGCTAGGACCAGAGGTCGTAAGGAAAGGAAAAGGAACAGAGCCATCTGTTTAGATTACCAGATCGTGAGGGGGGAGAGAGTCAAGGTAAGCGAGAGCCGCACCTTGGCTAGAGAGGGGGATCAGAGCAGGAGCATGTAGAGAAAAGGGTGGACTCCATAGTGAAGGAAGGCAGGTTTCAAAGGAAAGAGAGGGCAAGCAAGGAGAGCCTCCCCAGGGAAAGTAGAAGGAAGCATCAGCGGTTGGGTCGACGCAAAAGCTCTCCAGGACAATCTGCGGAGTCTGGGTTTCACTCCTAGTCTGGCCAAACCTGAAATAGGAAAGGAGGTTGGGATACAAAGAGCCCGCTCATAAGATGAAAGAGTGAAATGAGTCAGAATGACTCGTAGGGGTGGTAAAGAAGCCTCGGAAAAAAGAAGAGGGATTAAGGGGGACGAGAGGCAGCCGGTGATGACGCAACTAAACGTTCGGTGGAGGCGTTCCAATTTGGTGATATTGGTAACGCTTAAAAACGAAAACCATTCGGGTGAAGCACATGTGAAAACAAACCGAAGAAAAGCTTTATACAGAACAAAAAGGGACTCCTTAGAGAGGCCCCATGAGGAACCAAAGATACAGTGTAAGGCCTTGAGACTAGGAAAAAACTTGGTCTTAAGCGAAGAAACATATTTAGAAAAGGAAGAAGTGCAGTCAAAGGTGACCCCAAGAAATGTAGAAGTTGGGTTGAAACAGAAGTGGGAGTTGAGTAAGAGGAGGTTGGGCTCGAGGCTATCTTGGTGGGGATCCACTGAGAAGAAGGAGATCTCACATTTGTTCGGATTAAGAGGAAAACACCACAATTTGCAGTAAATCGTTTGAAGTGTCCAAATAGGTATACGTAGATTAATGACGTCATAGGTTGCCATCAAAACGATATAAGCATTCATTGATCTTCAACCGAAAGAATAAAAGGTAAATTTACTCAGCAACTGTTATTGCAACTCCATTGATAGCTAAGCCTGCGAAGCAAAAGAGCTGACTAGACTTCAAATTTGTTCAGTATTGAAATTGCACCATGTCCTTAAAAGTACAATAGCTTGGCAAAGGATAACAAAAAACATTTTTATGATAAAAGCTTGAATTCATACTCCCTTCGCAAATTCACGAAGCTAATAAAAATTCGAAAGCGTAACAATTGTATTTATTAGAAAAAATATTCAAAAAATTCCAAAAGTGTCGATTTCGATACCTTGGTCGTTTTAGTGTAAAACAACCCCACAAACCCTACCACAAAACATCAACGTCATTTGCTAATTCCTAGTTAACACATTCTTGACTCACTATCTACTGACCACATTTTTGACTCCATACCGTTTCCTAATGATCTAACTCGATAATTTACAAATATTAATAAACAAGACATGACCACCCTTCCACTCACAAAATCCACCAACCACAGCAAGGTATTAGCATCTCCACAAAACACGTCAATTTGATTCCAATTTATCTTTCTTAATTTTCGTATGTCGAAGCTGATTGAGAGCATTTTTACTATTTCGAGTAATTTATTTGCGGAGTCCAACTCCATTTTTTATCTCTCGTAAGGCCTTTTTTATCCGGGTTGTTATACTCTTGATCAAATTCTTTTCCTGTCTGAATATATCTCGAATAGTTTTACAAACCCAAGCCTGGCTCTCCAAAAGTTCTGGGTAGTATCAATTATTTCACTCGACCCTCGTTTTTTCAAACTGGATGGTGCAGGAGCCTGTCCGGATAATGAGAAAGTTCGGATAACACAAATGTATTTATGTAATACAAATAAAATGAAATAACCGTCCTTAACAATATCCACATTAAATTGTATTATTTACAGGATTATTTTCGTATATGTTTTCACTGTTATCTTAAAAAACGATATAATTTTTTCGTTCAATCATTTTGTGTTTTTTGTACGGAAAGGCAGAACTGTTTATTGATACCCGACAACACAGTGTTTACGAGTGTCGGTAGCCACCTATCTGGCGTATCTGGCAGTTCGCGAAGCGCGCGTTGCTTGAATTTATTTGTCGGCCGTGCAGGCTCACTGTCCAGATAAACCGAAATCCGGAAAAACGAGGGTCAAGTGTATTCCAAAAAATTTCATTTTGTTTTGCAATCCACTCTCATCCACAACTTTGTTTCCATTGATCTTTTTCTTCCTTTGTTCGGTAAACATAATTTTCTTTTTCTGGTAGGCACGCTCGTGTTTTCTTTTGAAATCACAAAAATCATTTCTCTCGAGACTACTAAAGTATTTTGCAAAGATTTGTTTATGGGTTTGTTCTGTTTTCTTCTTTGTTGTTTTTAATAATATTTTGCTTTTCTTTTCTGCGTAAGCTGATCTGTTTGTGATGGCATCCTTGCCATTTTCTGTGCCTCCGGCTGCTGTGTAGATTACACATAGGTCCATGGCTAGAAGTAGTGTCCTTATGTTTGATTTAGGCGAGAAGAATGTGAAGTTTTCTTATGTTCAGTCAATACCCAGCAGATAGTTTTTACCAAAGCCTATTGCTGCTCAACTATCGTTTCGTTTTCTACCTCACTTCCATTTATGTTAGTGCCATTTTTAAACCAACTCTTTTATTCGATCATTTCACTTTGTGAAGGCCAAGTTTTTCCGTAGCCTCAAGGCTTTGCGCTACACCTCTGCTTTCTAATGAGACCTCTTTTAAAAGTTTATATCTCTCGATAAAGAAAACCTTGAGTCAGTTCATTCGTGCACTTCATCAAAATATCTTTATTTTTCTTTATACTGTCATCGATTCGAAACTAAATTAGGGCGTCATCACCAACTGTTTGTCATTCTTAGTGATTCCTCTTTTGTCTGAGGCATCTTTGTCTTTTCGAAGGCTAATTAGACTCTTTTTTCTTTGATCATTAATTATTAAGTCCTTGGTAAATAATTCTTTTTTCGTGTTTCAAAATTGCGAGACTTAAAGTGAAGCTAAAGATTTCCAGATCCTCCTAATGAGATTTTGTCTCGTTCAACCGCCTATGATTGTTGTTTCTCATCAAACTAGTAAAGAAGTTTACTAATCAAATTGAAAGAAAAGGCAATTACAAACGGGCACACAAAAGAGTTGTTTCTTCTGTAAGCAGTGAGGTACCTGTGAAGCAGTGGGCCTACATGTGAACTTTCGCTTTTTTTAGCGTTGATAGCTACGGGGAGGAGGTGAGGAGTCGGATCTTTCTCACCGTACTTCTAAAAACAAAATCCAAGGTATTTTCAACATTATCTCTTTGCAACTGCAATGCAATGTTTTCAATTATTCTTATTCACTTCCTGCTTTATTCGTGTTACTAAAGAGAATGAATAGTGACACCAGCCAAACATTTGACAACTTTGAGATATTTTCAATGCTTGATTTATTTTTTAGAACAGCAACAGCCACAGTTCGGCAGTGTATGGGCACAAGAAGTTTGTCGTCGACTAATGTAACAACGCCGGGTAAAGTCCGATTTGAAATGAAAAAATCAACTGAAAAAGAAGATGAAAATCTACCAGCCACTACAGAAACAAACAAGTAGTCTTTTTCACTGACTTTCCGCACAGTGCCGAACGAGCTGTGCGGCTGTGCAGCTATGCGGCTGTGCGGCTGTGTTTATTCCCTTGCACGCTATATCTGAAAGTGATCGTCATTTCCATTAGTTTCGTTTTTAGCTAAATAAATTTGATTGACTGCATTAGTCACCATTTTCGAAACACTTATTAAATCTAATTGTTGCAGATCTTCGTCTAAAATTGGCTTTGAAACAATATCTTTAAGTACACCAATAAAAAGCGTGTCATGCTGTGCTAGCAACCATGAGGTCGGAAAGAATTCAACGTGTTAATTGCAAATCCCAACGTTGACGATGATACCATTTTTGAAAGAAAGTAAATGTGACTGCTGCTATTCCAGTCACGCGGTTTCGGGGATGGTTTTAGCGCACAGCACAAACTTTATGGCGGTATGAAAAGGCACTCTTGATGATGGAATCAAATTTAATGATGACGCGAAAAAATTTGATCAATCATGTAGGAATGGCATCGATAATGCGACAGGTTTCCTAGAATAATTAAACAATTATAAACAAATAGCCAAACCTCACACTAAATGTGGATGCAAATTGTAGAAGAATAGAACAGTGGTTCTCAATCTCTTTCGTGCCGTTCCCATTTCAAGGAGCCACAAGTCTTTATGGCCCAATTTAAGAGGGTCACATATTTTTGTGGCCCACTTTGAATACGTCGGTGATGTTATGATGATGAAGTTGCTGGGATCAGCGTTAGAATTTATGACAGCGGAGGTAATTTCCAAAAAAATAAAAAAGGTCATTGCCTCTCCAGTGCCGAGGATGGCCAGTCCGCGGACGGAATCGGGGTTGATTAACAAAGGAAAATAAGGTCATTGCGCCTCCAATTCATGGGTGCTGGTCCGTATGGCTGTTCATATGCACCGGTATTTCTCAACCTCATTCGACTTGCCAACCCATTATTTAAGTACACAAAGGTCTGTGGCCCACTGGTTGAGAACCAATGAAATGGAATGATTAAAGTAGCGAATAGTGATGGCATTAACAGTACGACGATAGATAAAAATAATTATGCGAAAGGATTATAGAGAAGCACTTACTTTATACACAGTTAAGCTTATGGTTTTTTAACTAAGTTAACTTTTAACTAATGTCTTTTGACTACGATTCTTGCAGTCATTACATACTTTTGTATGTTCTGTGATGGCTGTTTTTGTTTTTGTTTTTGTGGAGTGAAGATACTCATCAACTTGCAAATCGTCTTGCTTGTCTCGTGCAAAAGAAATTTAATGTCGACGTGTCAGTGTATTGTACAAGCTTTAAACCGGTGCATATTTTCAACTCAAGTGTTCTACTCCCGCTGCTTTGATGTCCAATGTTGTCTATAAATTTAATTTTCTGCGTAATGCAAACTGTTTATACATCGGTATGACCACATGCCACTTGGTCACCAGAACACATGAGCATCTTCACTCCACAACAACAAAAGCAGCCATCACAGAGCATACAAAAGTATGTGATGACTGCAAGAAAAATTGCAACATAAAATCGTTTAACATCATTAGAAAGTGCACCACACAATACGAGACCAAAACCCATAAAGACTTAAAAATCAAGAACATCAATCCACAACTCAACAAACAACTGCAGTAGATGCCAATGGTACTTCGTTTTTGCTAAATGTACTTTAGAATTTATAATTGATCGTACTCTTTAACTGCTGTCTCCGTGTGTATTTTCATTTGTTTTTAGGATTGCTTATGTTATGTTCTAACGTTAACTGCATTTGTTTATTATGTCACCAACAATATTATTATGTCATATTTATCTCATTTATGTGCTGTCAATGTGTCATTAACAATTTGTTTTATATACATCTTCAACTTTAATTTTAAGTTGTGATGTAAAGATGTAATTTGATGTCCCAACGAGGGCCATGTTGATGAGGCGAAAACGTTCAGGTATAATATAAAATGTTCAAGACATATCGTCTGCTAATTTTTGCTGCTTTGTGGTATTAGAAGAGTACCTCTTCATCGAAAATTTATTTTCTTAAATTTCTCATTAATTTGAATTCCTTTAATGCAAAATGCATACTTTGCTTTGATAAAAATTCTTTTTATCAGTTTATTGTATTTCTCATACTTTATACTTTTATTAGATCATCGAACAGCAAAAGTTTTTTTTATATTCTATGGGTCGGAAAATTTAAAAAGATTGTGAATCACTGCTTTAAGCTACAGTCAAACCTTGGTTTTTGAACACGATTCGTTCTGGAAGGCTGTTCAAAAACCGTTTTGTTCGAAAACCGAACCATATTTTCCCATTACAAATAATGTTAAAGAGATTAATTCTTTCCATATACCAAAAGAATAACTTACAAGTATTTGCCTGCTTACACTATACTCTGTATATAATAGTATAAAACCATTTATTCGAAGAGTAAATAAAACCCAAAAGTGTAAATAAAATGAAATCATAACAAATAATTTTAAATGTAAATTTAAATAATGCAGTACTTTATTGTGCATATGTGTACCTTTTTTGATGCGAGGTGTTGGGAAGAAAGGGATGAGTTGTTTCTTGGATGGGGAATCTCCTATAATAAAACCTTCTGGTAACTCTAAAGGTGTTTCTTCTATTCTCTGTCTCTTTGGTTCAGGTAAATCTTTCTTTTGAGTTGTTCGAAAACCGAATTTTTGTTCGAGGGCCGAGTCATTTTCATCTCAAATTTTCCGTTAGAAAACCGAATTGTTTGAACTCCGAGACGTTCGAAAACCGAGGTTTAATTGGTATATGGTTTTTTTGAATTTTTTGGCTGTACACGAATTTTAAAATTTGTTAAAAGAGAGATCGTCATTTGCGGCACTTCGGCGCGCACACACAATTTTAAATTACTTTACTTCCCTATTCTCAGTAAAAGGAATGAGTTATTTGTCATTAATAGGTTGTTTGTAAGTAAGACTAACCTTGATTTAAAAGTACAGCAATTCAGATTAGGGACCAAGTCAAATATGATAAAATCCCAAGATTAAAATAGAACAGTAGACCTATCAATGAATAAAATTGGGTTAAGAGGAAACAATTTTGCTTGAAAATAGCTTAATGGGGGCAGTGAAATAAGGCGAATGACCTTGGGAGAGGCATTGTTCCTTTTCAGGCGATGTCGGAGCCAGGATAAACAGATAAGTGAAACCAGGAGCCAAAGAACGAAATATGACAAATACAAATATGAAAGGGAAAGTTTCCAGTTGTGAAAAAGGCCTACGGGTAAATGGTTATTTCTGTAATTGTAAAACCGACCACCATTGTGGGACCACTATCATCTTTGACTGTATCCCCTCGTTACGTTTTGAAAAGAGCAAATAATTGTTTGTAAAATCATAGCCTGTTTGCAAATATTACCAATCTTGATTAATAAAGTAAGATAATCACAATTACAAAAGCAGGAACTACGGCCTCCATTTAGCCTACAACAACTTTTGGTTATTGCTCTCACGAATGTTTGTACAGTAAAACCACTGAAGCCGTTGAAATAATACCTTTAAACTCGGCACTGCTGATGGCTAACCATAAAGGAATAAAATTGCACCGCATTTAGGGAAACTTTTTTGCTATTTCGCGTAATAATAGCTGAATAGACCCACCCAAATCAAAGCTAAAACTTAAGAAAAAGGCAAGGTCTTCTTTCACTCCCCTGGGTATGCCTATGCAAGGAACAGAGCACATAGGGCGTAGCAAGCAGGGACCAAGTAAATTTTAAAGGCAAATCGAAAGAAAGCATCACCATTTTGTGAAGTCACATTTTATAGAAGACATTTCAGATATTTTGATTGACAATAACTGAGCATATTGGCCTTTTTGGGTCAAGGTTAAAAACTAAGAGAAATCAAAGCCCCTTTTGCGCCTTGACTACGCGTAAGCAAGCAAGAAACAAAGCACGCTGACCGAAGGCGTAGCCTGTACTTTGAAGCCACAAATTTAATTATCAAACGGAGCGCACGTGGTCATGCATAGGCCTACTACTGACTACTCAATTTCACATTTTTGAAAACAGTCGATACTTTGGCGCTGCTCTGCTTTTCTTAAATAGTCTACCCTTTGACTAGTCGTTTAAAGGAGTAGAGAGATCGAGATCACGGGATTGAGGACCTACACTGTTTATGTTTTTGACTAAGGTAATTTTTAAAGTACAATTTAGGGTATCCTGGGTATCTTTTTTATGTACAAATCAGGGTATCAATTTCACAGTACTTTTTAAATAACTTTTTAAAAACTGTTTAAAGTACAGCACTCTGGATTTTGGAACAAGAATTAAATTTGCAGAAAAAACATTAGCTTTTCATTTCTGTTCTCACAACTACACATTGGGTGAGCCGTCTGAACTGATATTCTTAACTACGACGTTACTAATGGAGGTCCTGCGGGGCAACTCTGGCTGGTTGATTTCATATAATTCGTAAACTAACTTATTGCATTTTTAGATGATAACAAATCAAGGAGTAGTGAACGACATTTAAAGTTTCAAAGAAATTAAAAACAGTATCTGAAAAAAGTTTTGGCTACTTTATTTGAAATCGCTTATTACTCCCGGTTCCAAAAAGTAATGAAGCATTGGCCACTTCCGCCGT
The DNA here is from genome assembly GCA_963675345.1 of Trididemnum clinides. Classification (NCBI taxonomy): domain Eukaryota; kingdom Metazoa; phylum Chordata; class Ascidiacea; order Aplousobranchia; family Didemnidae; genus Trididemnum; species Trididemnum clinides. The sequence goes on from OY776289.1 coordinate 5,753,862, forward strand.
TCTGGCTACTTCAACAACTGAAAAATGTCTTTCAGATCATAAAGTCACCAGGAGTCAATATCGACTTGACGGACAATGATGATCTTTGTCACGTTTTTCAATTTTTTATTTTCCTTTGTCACGTTTTTTCAATTTTTTCAAATTTATGACGACAGCCAAACTTTTTTCAAAAAAACATATGTTGAACGTAAAAACATACCAATGCAGCGCACGTCATCAAAAGTCTATTTAAGGTAAATGAAAGGTGCAGTCGATCTCTTTTGTATCTTTAAACATGGAGCCTAGTGGTGAGACAACTAAAGAAGTTTTTGAAGTAGGGTATTTAGGTTTGTGGTGGAGAATAAAGAATAAGTAGCATTAGTCATAAGAAAGCAACCTATATTTTTGTACTGACAAACATTAAGAATAAAGTTCGAGCCAAGCATAACAAAAAAGTGATAAGTTGTGTTAGATACAAATTAGCAATTAAAATTAGAAAACTCGTTACTTGGAAGCATCCTTTTAGACTGAGTCAAGATTAATGACGAGACGAATTCCTCAGGTTTTACTTTATAACTTCTTGTTTCTAGGCGTCTTTATGAAGCGCAATTCAGTAATTGGCAATTTCCTGTTTCTGTTATGACTAAAAACTATATTTTACAAATACTTTTAAAATTTAGTTGGTAAATCTCACTTTAGTTTTGAATTGAGAACAAGCTTTGCTGTTGCATTCGCCGTGGTGCGATATTTACCAATGCAAAAAGTAGAGGAAGAGGAAGCTGAGTTGTGGGGTGCCATCTTAGAAGTACTTAGAAACAAATATTTTTGAAAAAAAAGCATTTAATGAAAAACAACTTTTTTAAAGTTAGACTTTTGCCCATTTTGGTTTCCAAAGCAACTTGAAACATTTTCTTCGGAGATCGACTCTTTGAAACTGAGATTTTGCCTCCAAAAATACTTTTCTGCTGCGTGTTTTGCTTCTGTCATACCGTTGGGGTTGACCTTTGCCCTACATCATCCTTTCAAACTCCTAAAAACGTAATTATGCGCAATTGAGAATAGAGTAGTGATACAAAAGATCTTCAATCGGTTTGGAATCAGCCTTTTTACGTCACCAAACAAAAAACTAAATAGATAAATTGTCCAAATAGGTTGAGAGCTCATCCACTACCCACTACAGCGAGGCAGAAGATTTCCTCGTTGTTAAAGCTAGGTTGGTTTGGTCCCTAATTATTCAATGCAAAATTTCGGATCTATCTATAGCATTTTTACATTTTCAGACTGGAGAGAAATTGCATGCACAACTCATCTCTGCTTCGAACAGAAGGCCTACAGCAGGGGTGTCAAACTGGTGGCCCGCGGAAGGATTTTGGGGCACAGTGTGAATGCCTGGCCTCCAAATTTGTCTTCGGAAAATTGTTCTCCAAAAAAATATTTTTTGTAATTACACAAAAATAGTCTTGAAATAATGGTTTGCAAATTCTAAAAGTTGCGGGTGGCATGACAGGTTAGGGCAAAAGAGATAATGACCTTTTTCTATAGATCGGCACCATTTCGGGCAATATTACACGATTTTCGGAGATCTTTGTCCGGAGAAGTGGTGATCTCCAAATAATGCCCTGGTTGGTGTGCCGCGATATTTGATCAACTGGTTTCCTGTACCGGCAGACTAAAGGTTTGGAACCACTGATATACTGTGTTACCTGCTAAAATTTTTTTCAACAGAGTCTGGCTCGTATAAAATCCAGAAATGTAAATGTGGCCCACAGCACTGAATGAGTTTGGCATTCCTGGCCTACAGCAAAGAAATCATTTCAGTAATATGATTTTTCAAAAGAAACAGCTGCGCAGTTTATTAGCAATTATTAAATTTAAAATTTCTTAGTTAATTGAAACAGTGTGTTTTACCGATGAAGAGATATCTGTTACTGTACACTCAGAAACAACGTGGGTACTAAAAATTCCCTTTGATTAGCTCATGCCTTGCTAGTCATTTTGACTAACTTCTTCAAAGCAAAGGTATTCCCAGTACCAGCTAAAATTGGCAAATTCAAGGCTAACAAGTGCTGACAACGGCGCAAACTAAACAAACTAGAAAAGACCAACAACAAAATATACTATATCCAGAAAGAATAAAATAAGAATCTATTTGAATAGGAATCCCTGACAAAGCTGTGGATTTATCTGCGAAAGTTCGTTATAATTCATTTATACAACATCGCCCTGTGACCTTGTTTTAGATTGATCATACGATGTCACAGACCAACAAGGCTACAAAACCTTCCAAATGTCTATTTTGTGCAGGCCTGGTTGTAGGCTCATTTAGTTTATTTTTTGGTGTTTTAATCACGTCATAGTTGATCAAAGGTTCGTCTCAAATTTAAAGTTGCACATTCTCGTTTTTTTTTATTTAATCATCATTAAACACATGTTCGCATAAAAGTTGCTGTTGCCAAAGAAACTTTGGGTTCGCAATAGCTGTAGCATGTGCTCTTGGTGTAAATAAGCAAAATGTAATGACAAGAAGAAGTCAACAATTAAATTAATCATATTTGATATACAGTGCCTAACAAAAGTTTGAGACCACCTTGTAATTTTAGAAAAAACTGAAGAATTTGTTTTTCAAACATTTTAATTACAATCAACATTAATTTTGCAATTTATGCATCAACACATCACAAACAGTTCTAAAATAACAAAATATGCAGAAATTTTGTTGACTATTAGTGTTTGGTGTGTCCTCCTTTGTTCTCAGTGACAGCCTGCAAACGTCCTGGCATGCTGTGTATCAGGGTTTCGCAATACTCAGTCACTATTTCAATGACCCAAACTTTTTTATGATATCAAAAAGTTGTTTGGCAAATCACGGTTGCTTTTTCTGCGACTATATCTTTAAAAAATTTCCACAGATTTTCCATAAGGTTTTGGTCGGGGCTGTTTTTGGGCCATTTCAAAACCTCCACTTTCTGGGTTTTCAAAAAATTAGATACATTTCTGTACCTGTGACATGGGGCACCATCATGCATGAAGATTCTACACTGATGAATGTCCAAATAATTTTCAGCTTATCTTTAATTACTGTAGTTCCAAGTACATTTTGCCCTTTATGGTCCTACCAGGGGGAAAAAAGTACAAAGCAGCGGACCAATTGCATGGCATGACCCCCCAGATAATTTAAGTTGGGGCGTGTTTCTTTGTTGAAATTGTGTACCTCTTATTGTATCTCTTTCCTTTTGATCTACGAGCATTCTGCTTTCTTACCGCAAACTGCTGAATGGTTGATTCATCACCAAATAATACTTTACTCCAATGTTCAGTCGACCAATGTTGATGTGCTTTAGCAAATGCTAAACGTTTGGTTTTCATGATTTAGTTAGTAATGTTTTTTTGCGGGTTTTCGGGATTTTAATCCAAAATCGTATGTCAATCGGCGAGAAACAGTCATGTCAGTTACTTTGACGCTAGTAACTGACATGCCGAAAATTCAGATTGCACTGTCTGTATCTAACTAGTTGGGGATCGAACAACTATTCTTTTCGTTTATTGATTCTCTCTCACAGTGGTTTTCTTTGGTCTACCACTTCTCTTTAAGTTACTGTAACTCCTCTTCAGTATTCAATTGACTATTGGGTGTAAACTGCTGTTTTGTTGATATCACATTTCGCACTACTTTTGCCTTCTCTGTATAATGTTTCAATTTGAGCATGTTAAACTTGACTGAGAGACATTTTTTGCCCATTTTTGCAGCTAAAACTAATCATAAAAACAACTCAAACCTGCCTCCCTAATCAACAAAAAGCAAATAAAATTGCATTTACTAATTTCAAAGAGCACCAAGATGACAAAATCACACAAAAGAATACTAGAATAGGTATTAACATGTAAAAAATGGACTAATACAACACAATCATAAAAAAAACACATTATTTTCAAAAATGGTCTTAAACTTTTGTTAGGCACTGCACTAATGTCTCTGTTGAGTTCAATCTAACAAGTATTTTATCAGTAGATATTGTGATAAAGTTATTTACATCCAGTGAGCAAACTCAATCGAGATTTTTTTATCATAAAGAAGATGGGTTTGCGCTGAACAAAATTAGCTTTAGGTTGATCGTTGCTGACTGTCAAGTCATTACAATATTATTTTTCATTCTAAAAGTAAGGTGATATGTTAATGTTATGATACCATTAATATTGCATATCAATATTACCTAACAAAATAAACCATAAATCACAAGGTATGTTTGATCTATTTCGCCAGAGGTTTTATTCAAAACTTAATTGTTTTGATTTCATCGAACTCACTAATCAAGTCTTGTTGCGTGCAGATTCTTAATTTTGTGAGAGAAAACGCAAAAACTCACTAAGCTAAGCTACTTATAAACGACGATTTGATTGCAATTGATTCGGAAAGTCAATAAAGTGAAGCAAGAATGACTGAATATTATGATAGTAAGTAAAAAATATCTGCTTTGAAAGAGGACAGACAAATTCCTCCAAACGCGTCAAACAACTGTCAGTTTTTGTTGTTTTTTTGGCACGCAGGAAAACTCATATCATGAATCGTGAATGTCAGTGATGTAGTTCTAAGAGGCCTGCTTTTGTTCGAGACCACATCTTTGAAGTCTTAATCTGAGTGTTGGTTTCCGGCCTCCACTCAATGTCTTGGTGTAGGTGTTGAGGCAATAATGTTGTAATCTTGTGGCTGGGTATCGGAGTTGAGACCAAGATAGGTCAGTCAAAAACGAGTTATTGTTTTTGCCACGAATTTTTGATTGTCACTATCACACTTTTACAATAAATATGTAATAACGTATTTCTTATCAACTTTTTGTCAATGCTCATTAGAGCAGCAACAGATTTTGCAGAACTCCAGGCAATTTGGTTAAAAATAAACAATAAGTGAGTGCGCAGGCAGCAAATCATTTTTCTTACTCTATTTCTCGACTTTTGTCGGCAAATACGACAAACACTCACTCTCAGAACACAGTCGTTACTGAGCAACCCTTTTTAAGCAATGAATTCTTCGAATGTATATTATAAAGCGCAATTCTGTTCGTGTGTGTCTGTCAGTTTTAAGTTCTCTCAAAATGATGGAGGCAAAAACATCAAACTTACCCCGTGTTGAGTGTCATAACGATGTTGGTGACGTCATCACGACGTCAAATCAAAAATATTTTTAGAAATCGCACTTCTTGACAGAGGACAACTGCCTTTTACTCAAACGAAAGCCACCTTCCGACTTACCACATTACAAAAACTTTCATTTGTTTGGGCTCTAAAATGGCGTCACAATCAATGCTTCATTGCACAATCTCTTTTTATTCTTTCTCAAAAGTACTGATTGCAGAAACGTTATTAAACGTTCTTTCAGGAGATATCAATAAGGTGTTTTCGACAAAACAATTTTACAACAATTGAAGCTGATTTGACAATACTACGAGCAATTCTTTAGTTAAGCACTTAAAGCCCTCCAAACATTTTCCTTCTCTTTTTCGCTTGCAAGCTTAAAACTGACTTTAGGATGTCATGATATATAAGGTACGATGAACACAAATCTTTTGCCATTAGAGATAATATCAGGATGTTTTCAAGAATTGCACCCTTTATGCAAAATCAGTTTATTCAAAAACTGATTTGTGACATCATTTCTCAACTGATTTTCAAATTTTTCAACAAATTAAAGATTATGTTAACGTAATTTCGATGGTGCATAGTATATACAATTAATATTTGCTTTCATACTGTAAAAACTGAATTTCAAGATCTCTGTTATAACTTTCTACCCTCCCAAATAGTGGTGAGCTCAGTAAAAACAGATGATTTTAATACAAAAACGTTATAATAAGGTACTAACAACTAATGTCCTTTGAAAGTTTAGTAAATTTGCTTTCCATCAATATGTTACTCCAATTACTTAAGGCTAAGAATTAGTCTATAGTGGCTGATCAATAATTGGTTGTCATACATCATGTTTCATTTTTACTTGAACAATTATCCTACTTGACCTAATGACTTGCATGTTAAACGAAGTTTTTTCTTTGGTATATTTTGACTACTTTTCCTCACAAGCATGGTTCTTTTGCATTATCTGTTGACGTTTTCGAAAAGATCAATCAAAAACTGCGGTCTCTAAATGTTTATGAAATGTAGTCTACCGGTTACTAACACGGAAATTTTTGGTGCCTGCACTTCATAATATTGTAATTTCTAGAAAAATTAAATCTCTTGGTACATTTTGGCTATTCTTTCTTGATAGCATGGATCTTTGGCATTATCCATCAAATTATTCAATAAGATTCATCGACTAATAAAGTCTACAAATTTTAATTTGTATACGACTCCAAGCAAAACACTGGGTAATTACCAAAGAAAAAGATAATGGGGTGAAGATTGTCCTTTTTATCTTTTGCAACGACATGTAAGTGTCAAGCTACATATGATCTGAATATTGAAGCAATTTCCTTTGCAATTGAGCGAGGCTGGCGCAGCCAGTTGATTTAATATTCTTAGCCTCGACATTATTTCAACGGGGGCCGCCGCTATTGCTATAACTTAACTGTGAGTGCTTCATTTCGGGTTAGTTTGCTCTTTGCATGGCGGCGTTTATGCCAAAGCCAAGGAACATGCACACGGGCAAAGGCGTTAGTTCATATCGATTCGCCTACAGTGACGAAAAAGTGATAAATAGCAATTCTAATAATAATAATAATAATAATGGCTGAAAACGGATTGTTAGATCATAATCTAAAATGACATCATAATGCTTGCCACAATTTAGTGAAAACGGCAGCAGGCAACAAATTATCCACTATCATTTTGATAGCAAACACAAATGGTAAAGTCCATTATTGATATTTGTAATTGTGAGGATATCGGTACAAAACACTAATTCTCATTTAACAGTAGGGAGGTCTGGATTAGGGGCAAAGTTAAATATGGTAAATAAAATCTCAAATTTAAGAAAAGATCAAAATTAAACAATAATGGCATCAATTTGTAACACTGGATGAAGAGGGAATGTTATTGTTTGAAATGAGCTTAATAGGCGCCTATTGCAATAGGTTATATGACTTAGGAGAAAGGCATGGCCTTTTTTCATTCTAGGGCGAATTAAAACTCTTTCCTACCCGAGCCGCAAATATTGCTGGCAAAAAAGAGGTTTCTCTCAAACTTTTTTCTTCCAAAGTTACACAATCAGTTTACTAAAAAATAAATTTGTGACTTCATTTCAATTCCGATTTTCATAAAATTTTTAAAAGATCACGCTTACTTTCTCACGCATTGGAAGACGCAAAATTTGTGCTCTAATTACTGGATTTTCTTGCTCAAAAAGGGTTAAAAAAACTAAAAACGCAGTTGCAGACGACAAAATTTGCCAAATTTTTAGCAGACATATGCAAAAGCCAACTATCTTGAAATCAACTTAAGATATCATGTTTACCAGAAAACAAAAGCCTTCATTATTAACACAGTCTAAAAACTACTTTTTTTGGGGTATCATTTGACAAAATTTCAACCCACAATATAAAAATTTACATATTTAAATTTTCAAATTTCGTAGGGGTCTCAGAACCCCCAAACAAATTTGTATGGTAGGTAAAAAAAGTAAATTTTGTGCGTAAAAAATATGATATGTTGCTAAATATTGGTCTCATTTGAAAGCTTAGGAGATATTCTTTCCAGCAATATATAACTTTAAATAGTTTAGGCCGAGCAGTATATGATATTTACTGATCAAAAATGAATACCGTACATCATATCAGTTCAAAATCTCCCAAAATTTTTTCGACCTATCTTTACTAAATCATAATTTTTAGAATAACTACATACTTTAAAAATTGAAATAATTTGCAAGCATTTTGCCACTAAAGTTGTTGTTTTGTATTAAGTTTTCAAAGAGATAAAAGCTAAAATACAAGTTTAAAAGTCGACAGAAATTGGGCTCCTCCAAATTAAAATTTGCTGTATCCCCCTTGTTTTTCAACAAATGGAAGGGGTGCAAAAAAACTTTTGTTTCATTGCTAGTGACAACATTATCTATTTAAACTTGATATTTTCTGAATCTTGAAGAAATTTATTTTTCCAAAATACATAATGTTACAGTGTTTAGGCTAACCTCAAGCAAATGTTGACTGATCATATTTTAGGTACTAAATTTAACTTACAAATTTAGTACTAGTCAGCACCGGTGAAAAAAAAGGTCATGGGCCTGAGAAAGTTGCAAATTGTAGAAAAATTAGGCTTTTAAGTTAGTTTTCTTAACTAAGTTTTCTTATTTTTTTCTTATTTGTTCATTAAGTTTATTTTCTTATCATCCTCTAGCGACCATTTCTAAAAAAATTGGCAGAAAAACAAAATCTGTAGGGATCTTTAAGTTAACAGTACTACTTTAATTTTGAAGACAAGTCAGTTATTTGAAATCTCTAAGAAATAGAGATTTCAACGTTATATAACACTTGATGTAGAAGTAAGTAGATGAATAATGATTTACAAACAAACTTGGGGTATTTCCTAACGATTAATTATGATTGATAATAACAAATTATGACAGTTTTTTGCACTGACACCTGACCCACATTTTTTTCGCTATTAACGCAGTAGCGAAAGAGTTAAAGCAAACTGCGCCAGCAAAGATTTTAATTTCAAAAATATTAGTGCAAAAGTGGGCCACCAAATTGTCAAATAGGTCTACCACTGAATAGTTCATTTCTTTAATTGTCAAAACGACCACCATTTGGGCCACACCATCAATTTTGAATATGCTTCAATTTCCTCTTTATACTTTTAAAAAGGTACGAACGGTAGTTTGTGACATCAATCTTTTTTTTAATACTTTCAGTCTTGACCAATAGACCAACATGATCACTATTTCTTGTATAGGAAATATGGCTTGAATTTACTAAAACATTTCGTTGTTGCTCTCACACAAATGTTTGGACGGTGAAGCTGGTGCAGCTGCAGCAAATGATACGTTTTAAATCGGCACGGGTGATCGTATGCCCTGCCGGGGTAAAACCGCACCATTTTTAGGAGAAACATGTTTTCTATTTTGCTTGATAATGGTTTATGTAGCCACCTGAATCGAATCTGAAAACTTGGGAAAAAGCAAGGACTCTTTTAACTTCTATGAGCATACCTAAGCGAGGAAAAACAAATGTTAATCATAATGCGTAGCCAACGAGACTTGAGAAAGTTCAAGAGAAAATCAAAATTAACAACATCACTGTGTCAAATCGCACCACATGGAAGATGTCATTGGTATTTTGCTTTATAATAGCTTTATATACAGCTACCAGGAGTAAACCAAACATTTGCGAAAAAGCAAAGACTCTTTTAATTCCTCAGGGTATGTCAAGCAGGGAGAAAAGAACATGCTACGTAATGCGTAGCCAGCGAGAACTTGAGAAAGTTTAAGAAGAAATCAAAAGAAAACAGCGTTACTCTTTCAAATCGCACCATATGAAAGACATTTTTGCTATTTTACTCAAAAATAGCTCAATATCAGAAATATATTTCCTACTTCCAAACTGCGGGAAACGCAAGGCTCCCTTGGGTTCGTGTCAGCAATTAATAGAGCACATAGACCTAAGGCATAGTCAGGATCTTGAAATGAGAAATTCTATGAGGAAAAGAAGCACAACAAGTCGTGAAAATCTTACGTGCAGAAAACACATAAACTTTTAACAACTCTTCACTCAAGAGTTTGATAAGTGAGCCGGGTTGGCCGGCTCAACCGACGCTCTCAATCCAGACGTTAATGATGGGGACTCTGGGATGATGTCGTATCTATACTATAAAGCAAGGATATTGTTCTTATGCTGATATGCTGCCTATTAAAGTATTAATGTCTATACTTTACAGCACTGTAATAAAATTACAAGTTCAAGAAAAAAATTAACATGAAACCATAACCACAACAATTTGTAAAACTGAATTTAGAAAGAACATTTGTTTGAAAATAACTCGACTTGTTATGGTAAATGATTTTGGGGAAGGCATTGCCGTTTTTGTCGCTGTGCCGGAAACAAGACCAATAGCGCAATCAAAAGAACTTAATACCAAAATATAAATGTAGATATAAATAGCCAGCCAATATAAATAGGAAAGGAGTAGCACCACATTGAAAAATAGGCTTACCACTAAATAATTTAGTTTATTTCTGTAAATGTGAAAGCAACTACCATTTCGTCCCTACAATTAGTTTTGATTGTGTATCAATCCCTTCTCACTCACAAGTATTTGCAATAATTTGTGGCAAGATTCTTTGTGAGCATTAGCAGTCATGATTAAGAGAAAGTGATGATCACGATTTCGTGTGCAGGAATTGTGAAAGTGCATAAGCATCACACAAAAACCCGATGTGTGAAGCCGGCGCAGCCAATTAAACCAAAATACTAAACCATGACATTACTGATGTAGGGCCTCTCCCGGGCGACACTGACAAACCAGGCTAGTCGTCATACATGATTTTTCCAGAATTGCAGCATTTTGCAAAATGATAACTCCATTTCTCAGCCGATTTGTACAATTGTTTTAGCAAGTTATAGGTTATTTCAAGGCGATTCCGATAATATCTGATTTTTATCTTTACTGCTTGTGCTTTTATGCTGCAAACCCTGAATTTTAACCTTTTTCATCAATGTTGCCTTTGTAATATTTTAGGTAATGACCGGATTGACTTATTCATAAAAAATAAAGTGATTGAGCTAGCAGAGGCTCTGAGAATCTACGCAACAGTTTTAAAATGGAATTTGCTCTGGGTTTATCACATCTTTGGGATGGAGAATTGCTTTCAGCCAAAAATTATTCTCCCCTGTAAACTAGTCTCCAGGTACGGTAATAATGGAGCATCAAACTAAGATATAAAGACTTAAAGTAACCCCCTGTCAGCCCGTGATATCGATCATTCCAATGCCCAAACCTTTCCGTTGACCAAGGATACTGAAGGCACACAGTACACCTCTTTATCTCGTCCTTTTGAGGCCCCTGCAGATCCACTCCAGAAGAAAATTATAGTATAGGAGTAAAGATGTTAGATCTTCACCTGTCTCAACATTTCCTGCAGCCGCTGTGATCCAATTAATCTGTCACGAATTGGTCACGTCAGCCACCAGCGAGCCAGAAATGACGCCGACGACCCCTTGATCTTCCAAACCTCGACAAAGTGAATTTGATGAGGTTTACTTAAAAAAGCAGCAGACAAAGCCACAACCAAAGAAGAAAGTATGAGTCTTTTCGTCTGATCAACTCATTGCCTTCATGCTATAGGCTTATTGTAATTTCATTTCCGAAGCAAAGAAAATTTCTTTCTAAAAATAGCTTTTTGGCATTCAAAATTAATTTGTCCGGGAAAATATCAAGCTGTTATTCGTTACTAATTTGATCGAATATGTACTGCACCTTATGAGATAAAGCGCTATCTGAAAGACAAACGATGAAATTAGTGATTGGTATCCCGCCAAAGTAGAATTTCCGTGAACCGTTTCTATCAAAAATAAAGTGATTAATTAATTGACTAATGCTTACGTGGTTTCTGTATTTGAGCTGATGAAATAAGGAAATGATTTTCATTTTATCTGCTTGGTTTCAGAAATATTCTGAGTCAGTAGTATTGGTGTTAAGTTCGAAGCGGCTCTACACAAATAAGTTGTTCTGCGTACAGTACATGTATATTCTCAGAAATTTGAAAGTGAATTGAAATTAAAGACGACATAACTCAAAAATTGCTGTAAAGCATCTTGAAACCATTATAAGTGAAATTTACCCCCAAATTGTTTTTATATTTTCACTTCTACAAATGCCTATTGTTATAGGTAAAAGTGTGAATTTTTTGCTAAAAAAATTTACCACCAAGGCTGGTCACATTTACTCCCAAAGGGTAAATTTACTCCCGGTTGAGAATCCCTGAAGTAGAGCATTAATTGAGGCTTCTGAAATCAGGTCGAAAAGGAGTAAAGAGACTCTCATGATGTTAAACGATTTTTCTCAAAAAGAGCATAGATGAGAGAGATATTTCAATAAAGTACAATAGCGAGACCAGGCATTTCAGAACTGAACTGTTTCTAAACACTATTTCTTGTATCTCTGATAATCAACAATTGCTTGTGTAAGAGACATATTTCAATGCTATCAAAGCTTCTTGCTTCTTGCTCTATCAAAGCTATTACAGGTCTATCATTTTTTTTAGATTAAAAAAATTTATTCTAACGATATTGAATAAAGTTTGTGCATTTTAAGTATCATTCTGCTCTTATATTAATATTTTTTGTTCTTTCTTTAGTTTGTTTTTAAAAAGGCTCTGCTTGTCGTGCCTCCTCTGAAGAGCCGCCATTGCTTTATAGAGAGCTAAAAACACCAAAAAAATCGAGCAAATTTAGTCTTTACTTGCTTCGTCAATTCTTTCAAATTTTTCCTAAAGCAAAAAACGCTTATCTCTTGCAGATACAGAACAAGCAACTATTCATTACCTGGTTACACAATCACTGCCATCCGATTGATAATTTTCATTTATGTTGTTACAGTGCCAGTCAACTATGCAAAAGTGACGTTTACGCTTTTGATATTCATTGTTGGAATAATTGCAAACGGAGCTGCTATTTTCGTAGTTGTTGTGTTGAAGCAATACAAAAAATCCATTACTCACTGGTAAGAAATAGTGCTGGTTTGAAAACAACAACTAAAGACTCTGGATTACGTTTTATATAGAAGCTAAAATTGCATAAAGTAGTTATTGGAGGATGGCAGACATGCCCATATCGTAAGTAGGAGAGAGGGAAGATCTTATGCTCAAAGTTTTTTAGTCTTGATTATAGACACTTTTCAAAAAAAGCATTTTTTTTTCTAAAAACAATTAACCCTTTCACTGCGTATACCCGGTATTACCGGGTATAACAAAATGTATTTAAAATGCATATGCACGGTACTACCGGTTAGTCAAATAATGCCTTGCTATATGTAGCAAATGTATGTAAAATACGTATACTTGGTACCACCGGGTAGTCGAATAATTTCTCGTTATTGTAGCGCGCATGCTCCTGATTTCAATTCAACTTCTGTGATTGTGATGTCATTTGCAGCAGTGAAAGGGTTAAGCTATGCCAGAGTATTTCCTTGAGCAAAACAAGTAGTATGAGGGCAACGACCGCTATTGCTTGTCTGAGTTAATCTCTAGAAAGTAGCTTCGGTCAAACAGAAAAAAATCTTATCAGATTTATCCTCAAGGTGCCAGTTCTACCGCAAGAGTGAAATTGCCTTAAAATGCTATTACCAAGAGCTCAGCAATACAGATATTACCAGAACATTCATCTATAATAACTTGTCAGATTGAATGAAATGTGAACGTATACATATCTTACCTAGTGAGGCAATGTGATTTAGTGTATTGCTAACAAAGTCCTTACATAGAAAGCTAACTGTAATTGCTATCATGGATTACACCAATGCGCTTTTTTAATACCTAAAGGTCTTAAGTTTAAAGGATGCTTCCTTCCATCAGCTTCTAGAAATACATCATCAAGGATTGTGTAAAATCACTTAAAAAACGGTTATGGCGTAATATTAGGCTCTCCTTGAGACCTTTATTATGTGTATATGCCCCAAAATAAAAGTTTAACACCACCTTAGGATAAATGTGTACTTTTATATATTAAAGGCCTGACAAAATGTTTCACCCTGACAAGCACTTGCGATCTTTAGAGGCTCAAAAACCAATTTAATAAAAATTTTGTTAACAATATGGAATTTACTCCGAGTAAAGTCTTTGGTTTGTTAAAGCAACCCGCCGTTTGTTAAATAGTTAAAAAATGTTGTTAAATCATTTAAAAAATATATATATTTCTAGTGGTAGGAACAAAAATAGGTAAAAGTGTAGTTGGAATTGTTACTTAATGGACAGGGAAATGAAAAATTAAGTTAATGAAAAATGATGTCTAGCTTCTGAAAATCTGCGCGATATGATGTCAAAGCGGTGAGAATTAATTCGCTCAAGTGTTCATTTGTTAGGCTTGTACTATATTTCGATTTTACGAATTTCATTACAGAGAATAAAGATTCACAGCAATATGTTGTGCTGAAAACGAAACGGAGTCGTGTACTGGTTTATTTTAGTTTTGGATATTTACGCTCTGTAACCTGTTCCCAGAACTCCATTGCAGAGTGGTACTTATTAAAATTTTTTAAAGCCAGATCTTCTGGTAGCTTGGTCAGTTCCGTTTCTGCTGCAGATACGTCTGTGAGGAAATGTTGACGAAATAGACACGTAAAGCATGAGTTAAGTTCCGGCAAATAGTCAAATCTCGCTTGAAACTCTTCCAGCAGTCCTTGCAATTTATTTTCATATTCTTCCACTTTGTGGTCAGTTAATGCTTATGTAAATGCATTTACTGTCATTTTGAGGTTGGAAAAATCACGGAAAATTTCTGACATTATGTCTCTGAAAAACTTTAATTTTGTTCTGAAGACTAAAAACGGTTTAAGCAAGGTGTGATATAATTTTTTTAATAGCCTGAAGTGCTAAATTGAGAATTTGTAGATGCTTCATTATGTCAGTGAGAAACATCAGGACTTCTATCCATGCATTATTTTTTAGCTGAGGATAACATTTTTACTTTTCATCAAGAAAAAGATTGATAGGCTTCAACAAATCAACCAACCTACTTAGTACATTACTTGTTGACGGCCATTTTACAACGCAGTAAAAAGAAACATCACTTGGCACATCTTCTAACTCCAGCTCTTCTCCAAAGTTACGGAATTATCTGTGGTTTTTTCCCATTCAGGCGTATAAAATTTGCTATTTCGAGGACAGTTTTTATGACATCTTCATACCTAAAGTGTTTTGTTGCCAGATGTTCACGATGACTAATGCAATGTATTGGAAGAAACTATGGAAAGTTAGGATCGCACTTCATAAATCCAATCAGTCCGACACGTTTACCCACCATTACTGATACATCATCAGTCGCCACACTGACGAGTTTATTAAGAGGTACTTGAAATCTTGTTAAAGCTTCTTCGAGTGCATTTTTAATGTCCACTCGAAGAGTTGTTTCTCTTATCGCCATAAAGTCCAACAACTCTTCTTTGATGTAAGATCAGATGAAACACACCGGACAAATATGACTAATTGCGGATTATCTTGTATGTCTGTTGATTCATCAAAGGCAAAAATAAATGCAAGGAAACTTTTGAAGTCACTTTGCATTGTAACTTCATTATCTGCACTTATCGAAGAAACGCGCGTTTGTGTAGTTCGGCGCAAACATGGCATTTGCGCTATTGAGCGCTGCAGCTTTGTGTTGTAGGGATCCAACACTGCGACCACATCAGTTATATTTTTCTTGACAAATTCACAGTCAGAATATGGGTGTTTAGAACGAGCAATGTTCCAAGACATAAGAAAAGAAGCTTTAGTCGTTGCATCAGATTTTGCTGAATACTTTCATAAACCGCTGTTGACTTGCTAACCCAGATTTTAACTGTTGACATGCTTTTTCTTACTTCCGATTTTGGTGGAAACTTGCTTGAAAAGTTTTTGTGATTCGTTTCATGATGAAGTTTTACATTACTGCTTTTGTTTTGACCAAGTAACTTATGGCAAATTAGGCACAAAGATTTATTTTCATAAACAGTAAATGCATACCGGTAATCCTCTTTTCACTCTTCACTAAAAACTCTATTTTCCTCTTCATATTTTCGTTTTTTTGTATTCGCTGATGCCATCTCACTTCGTTTCGCAGTCTATTTATTATGCTTGTGAATTTGACTTCAGTATAGTTAACTGAGTGCTTGAAATAGCACGCAACTGTAATTTAAATCTACACCTCTCAATCTGACCTATATTCTTACATGACACTTCGCACTGCAATGCTTGCAATGAACGAATGACTGATTTCCTCGCTACCCGACTAAGCACCTGCTGTTCTTAAAAATCTTCTGTTGACCTAATTTTGACTGTGAATTACAGTTTGTTGAGAATTAGTGGCGTCCTACCTTGGTCAATACTAAACAAGCCATTGCAATCAGATAGCTATGAAAGTAACTATTGTAAATTTGTGAGTAACAATACATATTAATAACAATTGCACTCTGTTAAATTACAATATTATTGATCAAAAGAAGAGCCGCAAACAAAAGATTGGGGAGCCGCACTTTGCCCACCGTTGTTATATAGCTTGGTGGCATAGTGGTTGCTTCGATGACAATGGAATCAATGTTGCATGTGCCTTTGAGAGGCATTCTTGTTTTATTTGTAGCTGCACTATGTGGGTTGCTCCGGCTCATTTGATTGAACACGTTTTCGATTATGACTAACAATAATTGCCTTTGTGTTGGGTAAATAGCAATTGCTAATTTTTTTGGTATTTCTCTTGCAAATTTTGTGTAACTGCGCAAAAAACAAGAATGCTCCTCAAAGACATGTGCAACACTGACTCGATTGTCTACGGTGCAGCTAATATGTCACCAAGCAATAAATATACAGATATATCATCTGAGCTACCGTGGCTGCTAAAAAAGAGGGCTTAAATAAAAATCTGAAGGTTTGCTTTGATTAACCTACGGGTTAATGCTTTCTTTTGGTTTCTTTACTGAATACAATGATCACGCGCTAGGCGTTTTCATAGGAGAAAAATTGGGGAGATTTACAATTATCTCTTTGCACAAATTTGTGCAAATGGCCCAAAGTTTTATACTCTTTTAATTATTATGTTTGTAGAAAACAATTGTTTTGACATACATACTACACTAAGATAAATTTGTGTATCATCTCTTCCAACTACTCTGAAGTGCTAAATTAACATCTCTATGTAATCAAAGGCCAAAACAAGTGAACCCAAATGAACGACAAAGTGTTATTGTTTACAGCAGTGGTTCTCAACCGGGCTCCACATGGACTCCTAGGGTCCATGTAATATTAGTCACTAGGGGTCCACCCATCAGTCGATGGCAAGAACAAGCGAAGATGGTTGTTCTTATGTCCAATAGCTATGAAGGGGTCCACCAAGAAAAAAAGAAGGGACAAGGGGTCCATGGGTAAAAAAAGGTTGAGAACCACTGGTTTAAAGTGACAAAATGTTTCTCAATTTATGGGCTTATCTTATTTCAGTAGAATTCAGGCTACTTACATCTTCATCTTATTAGGATTAAAAGGATATATATAAAGACTACAAGCACATTGGCGAAAGCGATTTTAGTTTTTGTGTTACCTTTTTCCTGGTCGCATTATTTCTGCGATAAGAGTTTATGTAATCCTTTGTAGTGACATTCTCTGAAAGCAACTGCAAGCTTGCCTTATTATCTGGCCGAAAGATAGTAGTTACTACGCCCTGCTATTGAATGTGTATATTACAAATGTTTCGACATAAAAAAAAAGAAAGTTTAGCTGTTGCCACGACAAACAAATAAAATACTGAAATCGTAGAATATAGGGATACGCAAAAGCGTACTGTTTTTTTAAAGTTTTTGGTAGGCCACTTCGATTCTACACAAAAGTTGTAAGTAGAGTTCGGCCGGGACCAACAAAATTTGACGAGATAAGAGTTTCGTCAATTTAATCATAGTCGAGTTTTAATGTAATGCCTAGTGAAAGATTTTGTAGCGCCAGAACTTACGTACCTGTCGGTAAAAAGAATGCTTTAAAACATGTTATTGGCTCCCGCATTTCCCGGTTTGTTAATTGGCTCTCCTTCATCTCAGGATAGGTAGGTCTACTAGGCTTTAACACGAGCCGTATTCACCATTCAGGCAAAATTACTTCTCGCTCTGCCTACAAAGTATGAAAAGTTAAAACATTTTTATAGGAATGTTAAGTATTTTGTTTAGCATAGTTATGTGTTGCGCATAACCAAAGTATAAGAATTTCCTTGCAAACGGTAATTTTGATTGATTTTTCTTCGATAAATTTATATAAAAGACAATATAAATTGCTGTGAAAGCTATTTCACACTATTTAGAATGATAAGTTTACAATGAATTTTGTAGAATTATTTTGATTAAGTTGAATCTCCAAAATAGATGGGCTGTTTTATGTTAACAGCAAATATTATTTTTTGCTTTTACGTTAAAAAGCTTTTTGCCTCGAAAAACAATTCTTTGCAGCTCTTCGAAACAACGCTTTTTCATTAGATGAAAATTTTAAAATCAATGCTACACTAGAGGTGGGAAAAATACGACCCACCAGAGCATTTTGTGTGGCCCGGCAAGACATTTGTAAAAATTTTCATATATCTAATTTAATATGACAGCGGTGGCCACACTTGCCGTACTGAAGAGTCAAAAACAATAGAAACCATCATTGAAAGAGCCGCTGCGCAATTCTTAGTTTAAATTGTCGCATTTTCCGTCCAAATAGGATGCGACGACTTTCTTTTTCGGAGACCATGATTTTCAAAGCACACAATTAAGCATTTGCACCCTTCCGCCGCCCACAAAACTTAACGTGTCGCACACCAGGTTGCACACCTTTGCACTACACTATCCCTGCAATATGATTTTCCATGAAGCTATTGCAAGATTTTAAGCTATTGCAAGTTATTGCATTGTATACAGTTATTGCAAGATTTTAAGCACTGGGCTTCGGCCAACATTTGAATGGTCAATGCAGCCCTCCGGTTAAAAACTTTGCCCAATCTTGTGCAAGACTATGTCGAGCACAGCTAATTGTAGATTCACCATCGCGTCCTCTATCCCCGCTTACAGCAGCTGTTAACAAGCTGTTTGTTTAACAGGTACGTTCTTCAATTGGCAATTGCTGATTCTTTGTTTCTATTGACTTTGCCGTTTAAAGCTACTCAAGACCTGTACAATTCGTGGATATTTCCGCAATGGATGTGTAAAGCAACGGAAACTATTCTTTTTATTAACTACTACGCTTCAGTTTTGTTTTTCATGGTACGTGCATAACTTTCAATTTAGATTGTTGTAAGTTTATGCAGGGTATTTTTAATATCTACCGTGTAGCAATACACTGTTGGGTTATCACGAGACGGTACTTTATGTGTGCAGCTAACATGTACATAGACTGAATAAATTTCATTCAAACGGTGATAGGAGAGTGATCCATCCAAAACCAAGACCTAATTTTTGCCATGATGTTAGTCTTCATAAAAACCAGCCCATATGTCACCACAATAACACAGCATCAGTGAAAGTTGACTCAGAGTGGGATTCAAACAAGCGATCGCCATCACTTACTTTGGAATGTAAACCACACCTTTTGTATCAGAAGTATCTGACTGAGAACACCGCCAAAAGCAAGAGTGTCAAACTAGCGGCCCGCCTTGCCCGTTTTGTAGCACGCACTTTGCTAAACACTATTCTTCAAAAAAAAAATTATTGTTAAATTTGGATAAGCAACACAAAAAACCTCGCATTGAAAGCACTGATTGACAATAGAAAGATCTCCACTTTCTTTTTGGATTAAAAATGCCCCAATCCTAGCTGCAATACATCTATTATTGATTATATCATTATTTGGATTTCACAAAATAGCCTGGCTTGCGTAAAATATATGCCAGGCGGCCGACAATATATGCCAGGAATAAAGTCGACCGACGTCACTGAATCAGTTTGACGCTAAACCATTCAGTCTCCAAAAAACGCCAATATGTTAAGCGATGTTCTATAAATGAATTTTTTTCAGATAACATTTATTAGAAATTAAAAATATTTGATATTCTTTTAACCTGGAATAAACTGCGCCCTCAAGTAGTGTGACAGACTACTAGAAGGCGAAATCTATCCCAGCTTTTTGAATAAATTTAGCCTTTTAAAAATCAAGACAAACACTACAGTATTTCTTTGAAAGAGATCTAAAAGTCGGCCGATTAGGGAGTTACTTTCTGAATACTTTTTTGGTTGTCATAAAACAACAAAGTTTGTCACTGAAAAATAATTTTTTCCAATTCAACTTTCTACCCCATTCCAAACACTGGTTTAATGCTGAGTATAAGCAGTTTCGGCCAAACATCATACTAAATCTACTCTTCAACGAGCAATTCTATGTGCGTGTGTCTGTGTGCTTAAACTCCTCCCAAACTACTGAATGTACGAGCATAAAACTTGGCGCCATAAATTTCACCCTGGGGTGAGTGTCATAAGGGGGTTCGTGACGTCATCATGACGTCTTAATCAAAGGCAATTTTTTAAAATTTGCATGTCTTGACCAAGTAAAGCGGCTTTTGGCTTCAACAAATGCCATTGCCCGATTTGCTAACTTCAACAAAGTTCATTGCTTTAGCATCTCTCATGACATCATAACCAACAAATAATTGTAAAATATGCGTTCTTTTACTCAAGAAGTACGCATTGTAGAAATGCGATTAAACGGTTTTTTGAGAGATATTAAAAAGATGCTTATTTTTATAAAAAACACGTCAAAATATTTTCAGCTCATTAGACAATAAAAGAACAGATTCTTTTTTTCGGCACTTCAAGCTTTTTGTGCGTGCTTTTTGCTTTTTTCTGTTGCACGCTTAAAACTTGCTCTATGATGTCAAAAAGCCGTCTTGTACGATTAACAGTTTTTCGCTGACAGAGATCATAATATGATGATGTTTTTGAAACTTGCACACAAAATCAATTTATTCAAAAACTGATTTGTGACTTCATTTTTTCAAACTACATGTATTTTCGAAATTTGGTTGAGAAAACAAAAACTATTTTACGACAATTTTAATGATATGTAAGATGTACCTTTTTCATTACTTTTCATACTAAAACAATTAAACTTTATCAACAATAGTGTAACTTTTTACCCCTCCCAAAAAGTGGTGAGCTTAGTAAACACAGATAAGTTTAATGAATAAAAGTTATAACAAAGTACTAACAATTACTGTCCTTTGTAAGCTTAGTAAATTTGCTTTCCAGCAATATGCGACGAATTAGTTTAAGATAAGGATTAATTTATAAGAGCGGATCAGATATTGGTTGCCATACATCATGCTCTATTTTTAGTCGAACAGTTATCCTACATGACCTAATACACTAGCAATCGTTAAACAAAGTTAATTCTTTGATGCATTTCGACTGCATTTCCTAGCAATCATGGTTCTTTGGCATTATCTGTCTATGTTTTCAAAAACATTTATCAAAAACTGAAGTCTCTAAATGTTTATGAAATGTTGTCTACGGGTTAAAAACACTCAAAAATTTGGTGGCTGCTTTTCAAAAAATTGCAATTTCTAGAAAAACTAAATATTTGGTACAATATAATTTTTCTTCCTCAAAAGCATGGTTGTTTGGCATTATCCAACAATGTTCTCAAAAAGAATCATCTAATTCTGTTCCCTACTCCACAACTTTAAAATTATGTTTCCTTGCACATTACTAAATAAACCAACAATACTTTGAAATTGTTTTAAGTGAGTAAGTCCACTTCCTAAGTAAAAATTGGGTAGGCAAGACTTAGTCAGGAACTTCAGAAAATCGGGAGAAATATAGCGGTTATGCGCAACCCCTTGTAATGCTTTTTTGGCGTAATCGATTTTCTTTGAAAATCAGTCCTTTTAATTATGGAACGAGAATTAACAATGTCAAAAAATACTAGCTTTTTATTGTTGTTCTCACGATTACCCAAGTTTTTAGTGCCGACATTACTGTTGGGCGCGCTCAAACTGCAATTTCATCTCTTCGGATTAGTTTGCTCTTTTCCTCGCTGCGTTTATGCCAGGACCAAGTAACATGTGCCCTGCCAGTGCCTTTAAAAATTGAACAAATAAAGCATGCAACTAGAAAAAAGTAGTAAGTAGTGGTCCCAATATCTAACTCTACCAATTTCCTCGGAAGCGCGCCGCATAACAAGCAGCAAAAAGAGCAGGGCTAGGGACATCATTTCTGCTAATGATTTCTTTGTTTGTTTACTGTTTATCATTTTCACGAGGGTGGTTTCCCTAAGTCGTAAAATATGCATACGACCAAATACTGATTTGTGTTATCGTAAAAGAAAAGTCATTGCCCTTTCCAACTTTGTGTTTTGTATTCTTACACTTATTTGAAGAAACGCACAGAATTTGTGAAATGATAGCGAGTTTCTAATACCTCTCTTAATTGAAAGCTATTGTAATGCGATCGGGGTTGGGGAAATAGGGGCGATGACCCCATTACTACCAATTTATTGCTTATGTCCTTCAAAACAATTTGGTTGAAGCCGGCTAAACCTACTGTATGTCACTTATCCGACATAACTGAGTAGTTGCCCTGCCGGACGATGCCGGCGGAGCCGGTTAGTAATTCATAAAGGGATATTATCTTTTTCTGTAAAAATTTCTTTTTAATCACATTAGTTTATCACTATAAACTAATGTGAATAAAAATTGCAATGGCTTTGTTGTGTATAGAAACTTTTATATATTCCTCTAATAGTAAAACTAGTCTAGTGTTTCTCAATATTTTCAAGCAGCTGTTTATTTCCAAGTAGGCATAACGGTCTGCGGATTGAAAGGGAAAAGCAAAAGACAATCAATTTTTGGTAAAATTTCTTGGATCAAATAAAATTATAATTTTCCCGTAAAAGCATTTGTTTGGCAATTTGTTTCATTTATCATTCAAGAAGGTGGATTCAGTGTGAGCTTCGATATTTCTTCAAGACAGTATGGTATAGGTGCTTTAAAGACGGTTAAGAAACGTTAGTCCTTTCACAGTACAGTTACTTAGGGTCCCTGCTTTTCAAATTTGTGCTTATCATAGTACCACAAAACTGCTTGCATATTCATTTGAAGCTCTTTGCGGAAATATATGCCTCTACAAACTCAAAATTGACCAACGCTGATCTACTCAAAATGCCATCAGAGCTTTTGCGGATCAAGCATGACCCATTAGTGCTGCCCAGCGCCAAGAATAAAGCCCTTTTAACAGTTTAATATTAATATCGTTTTACCTCTTAGAAATACACTAAATGCAATGCTAACAAAATGTGTTTGATTTCAGGTAATGAGTGTCGATCGATACGTAGCTGTGTGCCAAACGTTTTCACAGAGATTTCAGATGTTACGAAAAAAGTCAGCTTCATTCATCATTACATTTGTTGTGTGGTTAATTGCCGCAGGCTTGAGCGTGCCAATCGCACTTTACAGCGGTAAAAAAGGAATCCATCCCCACTGCACATGCACGTTCGTACTAAATCTAAATATTTTTTTATAGCTTTAAATTTCTGTGCAATATCTTACTTAGGTTAGCTGTAAACAATTTCAAAAAATGACAGCTTAATTTACCAGTCATAACACCCAGCAATAGTGATATATTGGGTTTTGGTTTTTGATCGTATCTACATGGCCTAATAGAAAGAGCACAAAGAAACATCAAACCCAAGTTCTGACCTTGCATTACAATGACAGTCTTGATGATAATTAATTTTTCCAATGCTAGTTTACGATGGTAAGATATTGATTGGTCTTCATCAAGATTAACATCGTGATTGAAAAGTAGAATTCATTATAAATTTGTTTTTGTTTTTGTTTTATTGTTTTGTTTTATTTGCCATTTTTATCCTCCATTCACGAAAAAGCGAATTGTATCGCTATACTTTGGACGGGAAGTCCGCACTCGCTTGGGAGTTGCCTTTTTCGAGGTTTATGGGCCACCTGTCTTCCACATAAAGGCGGGGGCATCCCGTTAAGTGCCTTGCCCAAGAACACACCAAGCGAACTTGCCGGCTTGTTCTCCACAACCTCCCATAAATGCCGAGCGCCAAGCAGGGAAGCTATAGATACCATTTTTTAAAATCTTTTGGTATGACTCGACAAGGGGAATGAACCCCAGGTCTACCGACTGCGAAGCGGACGCTCTAACCACTACGCCATCGCGTCGGTTTAATACAATTTGAAATGATGAGAAGTGGTAGAAAATTTCAATAAAGCTTTTTTTAGCGATCATTTCATTACACTCTTTTCAAAAGAATAAGTGAAAACTCTAACGTCTTCGTCTAGTTCTTTTCAGGAGTTATCGCTAGAATGAAGCCTGGTGTTGATGGCGAGGTATTTATAGCAATTGAAATTGGTGAAAATGTCGGAACGTTCGGATTGGTACACAACCAGACGTTTCGTCGAGTCCAAATTAATGATAAAATTCAAACCTGTCGATGAATTCTTTCTGGCGACAAAGCTCTGGTTTAATCATTTTGATTAAAGCTTCTTCCAAGGTTGATAAATAAAAAAGTGTTCTTCCTTTAGCCAAAAAGGAAAATTGGCTGTTATCGTAGAAAGAGGCGCATTTTTTATTGTTGAGAAGGTGTTGTTCAAATGGCAAAGGACTAGTAGAATTGGATTCATATAAGTCACGATCTGATTGAGTTTGGTTTCTTATTGCTTTTAATATGTGCTGTTTTATTTTATCCTGCAGTCAACTCAACGAAACGTCTGGTTGCCTACCAATCAGTGTGTTCCAACGTTTTTACATACCTCAATCGCTCTAAATACCTCGCCATCAACACTAGGCTTCATTCTAGCGATAACTCCTGAAAAAAGCCAGACGAAAATGTTTGAGTATTTACTAATTCTTTTTAAAAGAGTAAAATAAAATAGTCGCTAACAAAAGTTTTATTGAATGGAATTTGGTTCTACCTTCTTGTTTGCGCTGATTTGTTCTTGAATCACAATAATTGATGTAATTGGTGAAACCAGATGAAACTTCTTTGCAGAACAAATTCCAAGAAAGGTTGATTGCGCCCGAAAAAGCTAAGCTTTCAACCTAGCATTAATAGCAGGCATGCAGCTTTTTTAAGTAACAATCTTTTAAGTTAGGCATGCAACTTTTTTAAGTAAAAACAAATTTTTCTTTTCAGACTTTTCAAAACTTTTTGTAGACTAAACTTGGAAATTTGGTGGCAATCACCAAAAAAGCAATTTTAAAAACCGCTTTTTATTTTAAATTTAGAAATTGATACTGTGCTCGGCATTGCTTGTTGGGAAAATAGCTTACGATGATATCATATTCAGCTTAGTGGTGCAGTGGTTAAAACTTTTGCTTGAATTCGGCAGACCTAAAATAACTTCCCTTTTCAAGTCATACAAATGGGTTTAACAAGATATTTGTGCTGAAAATGCACAGCTTCTCTTTTTGACGTTTTGCAATAAAGTAATTGTGCGGAAAAAATGCCGAGAAATTTGCTTGTTTCCTTGCGTAAGAACAACGGGATTGTAGTACTCTTATGTTAATGTGGAGGCCAGATGGTAAGTTCAAGCAGTCTTCAAGTTGTGGTGGCCCAGTGTGACAAAAAACGTGCAAACAAAGCAAGAACTCAAGCCTATAAAAATTAATCATATATATATTTGATGTGAATTAAAGTTCAAAAAATCAGCCATATTAAACTTAAAAATGACATATAAAAAACATAATCATCCCATTACAAAACTATCAACACTACGTGATAAATCTAATGACTACCTAACAAAGCAATGGGCTTCATCTCGTTAGAATTGCTCGCACGGAACGTACAAAAGGTAACAAAAAACTGGAGGCAGAAAACTGCGCTAAAACGCGATAGCAGATCATTCTCTATCACAAGCAAGAAATCGCAGCAAATTTGCATTGAACGTAATCGCATAAACTTGATCTAGTCAAATAAATCGCATATACTTAAACTAAACATGGTACCAAACAATAATAGCCGATTTACAGTTAACCTAATAGCAAAAAGTTGAGCTAGTCAAATAAATTGCTTAGATATAATGCATGACACCAAATGTTTTTACTGCTTTCAGTGCACGTGTTAAACAGCACGGCAACATTACAGTGTTTTCATTTATTGTTTCACAGATGTTCTCCCATGTTTCATTTTCTGGGTTTTCATTAATAGAGCTATCATTCTTTTTGGGTTCATTTCAACATATACCATAGATTTGGTTTTAACGCACGCCTCTGGATCAGGATCATCAGTTCCTCATTTTGTTCTCCTCAGCACGGAGCCAAATCTCTTACAGAAACAAGATTTGCCGACTACTGCTGAAACGTACACGAGCGTGAGCAAAATTAAGCTTCAAAAGTTGAGCTTCGTTAACAAGGAAATCCGCTTTATCGCAAGCATGTCGTCTAATGTATAAACAAAATAGTCACCTACCTTCACAGTGCTCAACAGCAAACTTGCCGGAGTCGTAATATATTCCTATATACTGTATATACTCAATCTCTGAACGGCTGCCGTTTCTGCCTTTGTGGCGTTATCAGCGGTGCACAGAGTGTTCTGGAATGCACTACCAACCGAGAGGTTAATATGTGCTGGAAAAACCGTTTCGTTTGTGGTACGTAACGATTTCTCCACACCGCATCGCAGAGTGCTCAAACTGCAGAAGCAGTGATATATATATATATATATATAAAGCGCGAACAATAAGAAGCACCAGAACGGTTTCGCCATCATTGGGGCTTTTAGTGGCGCGTATCCGACTAGCAGGGAACCAAAGCTTTGAGATGTAGACCTGCTATCTGTGGTAAGTACCAATCGCCCACCTGGCTGGACGTCACTGCTGATGTTATAGCTGCTTTTTGTGGGTGACCGGATTTCCAGGTTTTGCCATTTGTGGAGTGCATAGAATCCACAATGCTGTAACTCCACAGCAGCACCTCATGACCGAAGCTTCACCACAACAAAACGTAAGCATCGCACTATGCAAGTAACTTGAAGGGCGGAACAAAGAATCATAAATGAGAGTGACGATTTATAATAATTAAGTAGTCAAACACGAACAATAAGGAAGTACCAGAACGGTTTCGCAATCATTGGGGCTCTTCAGTGGCGCGTATCCGACCAGCAGGGAATCATCGAGATGTAGACCTTCTATCTGTGGTAAGTATTACTTGCCCACCTGGCTGAACGCTGCTGCTGATGTTATAGCTGCTTTTTGTAAATGAGTGACCGGATTTCCAGGTTTTGCCATTTGTGTCCAGGTTGGGTCCAGGTTGAGTCCACACAAAATATAGAAGGAATATTTTCTGCAAAACTAGCTATACTTCATTTTCAACATTTATAAACGTTCTTTGGATCAAGTTTGCTTTCTGTAATTAAAATTGAACCGAATTAAATTGAAATGCTAGACTTGATTAAAAAATAAAATGATTGCTTTTACGTGTACGACAATTTATAAATCAGGACAAAAAATATTTTTGTTTCTCTTTACACCATTGACCAATGGGTGAAGCCGGCGCAGCTGCCTGAAACGATATTTTTAACCCTGACATTGCTAATGGAGTTCCTGCGTGCGGCTAGTCTACACTACAAAGCAATGCAATAAAATCTTAAGTTTAAGAAAAAATCAAAATAAATTCATGAACCTAATTGTTTGTAAAACTGGATTTAAAGAAAATATATGTTTGAAAATGACTTGGCCTGATGGGCTCCTACTACAATATAAATGGTTTGGGGCAAAGGCATGGACGCTTTTGTCGTTATGTCGGAAACAAAGCAAATACCGCAGCCAAAGAACTTAATACCACAAATATTAATACGAAAGCGGCCGCACCAAATCGTAAAACAGGTTTATCATTTTAAGTAGTTTATTTTTGTAATTGGAAAAGCAGCCACCATCAGTTCTGACCGTGTTTCAATCCCTACACCGAACATTTTAAAAAGTATTAATGGTAGTTTGTGGTAATATTCTTGCTCTGTGAGCCATGTCAGTCTTGATTAAGAGAATAAGATAACCACCATTACGAATGCAAGAATTATAAATGTGCATGTAAAACACAATTCTATCGTTTCTGTTCACTCAAGTGAACGATTGGTAAAGCCAGCATACCTTCTGAACCAATATTTTTGACGTTGACGTTGCTGATGGGTGGCCTTGCCGGGCGATGCCGGCAGAGCCGGCTTGTTTAAAATAAACGAGGCCAGGGTTCAACCCACTTGGCTGGGACATACCACTAATAAAAGGACAAGTATGGCAAAACATACGCTCATGAGGTTTGCAATTAATAGATGAGCAAAGCAATGATCGAATACTATGCAAGACATCAGTCATAAAATGCTCCCGGTGTGTTACAGACAACCGACGAGAATTTAGTGCCCCGAGAACAGCGTTCCAAATTCTGTCATTATACTTTTCGCATTGGCCGTTACCCCTTGGATTATAACTAGTAGATTGGCTGGTAGCCACCCCATGCGATAACAACCACAATCTAAGTTCGTGAAATTGAAAAGATCACCAGCAATTTGAGTAAATAAAGGCACACGTACCAAAAATAAAAAACAATTGAGTTAAGTAATTAATTACGACAAGATGCGCAATGTCGGTAAACGGAAACGCAAATGAAAACCATATGTACTCTTTGATAATGGCTCAAAAATGATGGCGTTTTGTCGTGTCAGGCAGCGGGCCCCTAAAACCTAGATCAAGCCTTTCAAAAGGCTGAGTTGATTTAATCAAGAAATTCTTTTATGATTGCACCGACTGAGTTTTCATTTCTTGGTATTCTCTGCATTTGTATGCCATTTGTCGAATGATGTGTCGAAAATAAGGAAGATTCTTGCTTCGCAGAAAATGCACCTTTCTTGTTACTACGGAATGACAAAGAGAAGCATGAAACTTTTTCAATTGTAAAGTGCCAATAGCTCCACAAATGCACGAGAAAGGGTGTCTGGCCCAGCCATTTTCCTTCCAAACCGATGAAGGATTGTAAAATAAAATGAAGGCAAATCCACTCTCCATCTTATGATTTTTGGTTTTTAATTTTATTTGCGCGACGAAGATCAAAAATAAACAAACCCTCTCAAACTTTCTTAAGCAAATCTTTACACCTTCTTTGGCAAATCTTTTTGCGATGATCCGGTATCCATAAATGATTTAGCGTTAACACCGTTAAGTTTTACATTGAGCAAGATTTTATTTGAATTTTGTACAACTGAAGCAGAAATTGCAGCTAATGCGGCTCCACTAATCGCATTTGATGTATGATCACAAGTAGAGCGCAATTTCATTTGTTTCTTTCCACATACTTTGGCATGATGTCCAACTCTAATATGGTAGTTGCATGTTGCAGTTTTAGCTAGACATACATTTCTTACATGATTAAACTTCCCACAAAAATAACTAGTCGACTTTGCAAAGGACCAAGACTATTCATCTCTGCTTGGATTTGCGTGAGTTTCTTCCAACTCAGATAGTTATTCTTTCAATTGGTCGCTCGCATTTAAGGCTGGTTTCCATTAGGCGTAAATTGATACTATAGGTAGTGGCACTTTGAAAAGTTTCAAAACAATTGTTAGCAGATTCTTGAGCTCCAGCTTGAACACATGTCTGCTGCTGGAACGTCAATGTTCTATTTTCTAACAAACGCTGCCAAATCGATATCGAAGAAATGCCAGCAATAAAAGCACTAAGCAATAATTCTGATCGATGCTGTTCTGCGGTCACAATTTAGCAGTCACTTCTTTACTTACATGTAAATACTCAACTCGCTGCACAAATTGGTCAATGAATTTACTTGCTTGTTGCTTGCATATGCAGAGTTTATGTCGCGCAGCAATAGCAATTTTTTATTTGAGGTAAAGATTCTGTAGCGTTTGAATAGATGTGTCGTATTCATTGATATTGGTGATATGACATCACACTTTGAATGACGTTGAATTCGTCAAAACTTCAAGTTTATTGTGCTGGATCTCAGCTAACGTTAAAGCACATAAGTAATTGGTAAAAGTTTTGTACCGATGCTTATATTCAGGACTGGCATTGACTGTTTTGATTCGACATCTAAGCGCTCTGGCTTTAAAACTTTGTACATAATTTAAGCTTAATAAATCAAGCTAAAATTCACAAAATCAGCCATATTAAACTTAAACAGGACATACGTCTGCCAAATTCATAATCATCGCATTAAAAAAATATTAACACTCCTCAATAAATGTAATCGCTCTTTTACAAGGCAACGGGCTTCAACACCTTACAATGCAATGGTTACAATTGCTCGAACAAAACGCACAAAAAGTAACAAAAAGCTGGGGACATAAAACTGCGATAGCTAATGAGAATGTTTTTATAGCAATAAAATTTACATTAAATCAAGATACTATAGCAGTGGCGGATCTAAGCGGTAGATGGGAAGTACATCTCCCTTACCAGTCTTTCAGAATTGTGCTTTTGTATCTTCTTCTTTAATTGCCTTGCCTGAACCAGGCATTGACGGCCTCATGAGTAAATGTTGCCCATTGATCTCTTTCGTAAGAATTATGGATAATGGTTTGGGTGTTTTTATTGAATTGGGTCAGATATGTTTGTCTTTGTTTGCCAGGAGCACGTTTTCCAATTATTTTACCGGTGAGAGAGAGATGTTCTAGTTTCAGTTTTCGATTGATATGTCCAAGAAATTTGTATTGTCTGATTTTGATGTTTTTCAGTAAAGATTTGTTTTGATTTACTTGATGTAAAACAGCTTCATTGGTTTTTCTAGCCATCCACGA
The DNA here is from genome assembly GCA_963675345.1 of Trididemnum clinides. NCBI lineage: Eukaryota > Metazoa > Chordata > Ascidiacea > Aplousobranchia > Didemnidae > Trididemnum > Trididemnum clinides. The sequence goes on from OY776289.1 coordinate 5,784,226, forward strand.
AATTCGTTGCATTCTTCGGAAGCACCACATTTCAAAACTGTTGATTTTACTAGCCATTCTATTTGAAATATTCCAGCTTTCGCAGTTGTAGTGAAAAATCGGATATATGTAGCACTTTAATGCACGATATCTTGTCTTGAAGGAGATGTTTTTGTTACAGAGAACTGTTTTCATTTGTTGAAAGCTGGCTTTTGCTTGGGCAGTTCTTGTGTTTAGGTCAATTAGGTCAATGCTTTGTTTTAGGTCAATGCTTTGTTAGGTAAATGCAATTAGGTCAATGCTTTGTTTGGTCAATGCTTGTGTTTAGGTCAATGATTTTGTATATGGTACTAAAAAAATATATGATCATGAGTTTGTAATGATGCAGATTATATTTCTTACTATAAACATCAATCCAGAGCGGAACTAGCATGGATGGAAAGTGCAGCTCCTAGCCAGCTATTCAAATGTACGTTTTTGTTTAACTTTAAAAAACCTCAACTTTTTGCGCATCTCCTTCAAAACAGATTACAAGTTGGCATACATCCCGTTTGTTATTACCAGTCTATAAGATTTTGTTTTGCTTAGAAGCAACAAATAACTGCCGGCATTTTCTTTCTTCCCAATGCTGCAATCACGTGATAAATATTTCTTACATTGATAAGTTCGGAAAATCCTGTTGAGCATACATTCCGAAATCTACATAACTAGCCTTTTCCAAAAGTTATATTATTATTTTTGATTAGATTAGTTGGGAAATTGTAAAGTCCACATGTTTGCATACACCCCTCTTCTCATGCTTCTAACAAATTGCAACTTTTATTGCATTCCATTGCTAACAGACCACAAGTTCGAATGCATCCAGTTCCCTTTCTAGCATTCCCGGGTATATAGGGCAATATACGGCAAAACGAGTCGTTATTGAGCTCAGCCCATTCTCGTTCAATGCTCAGCCCTTTCAACACCAGTAATGACGCTTTGCTCAGCTCTCCTACCATATATTGACTTCGTTATTTTAGCTAAAGATAAATTTTTTCAAACTTCGAATTGCAACAATTATTGCAATATTGGATGCTAAAAATGCATACACATGCAGTTTTATTGCAAGCTATAAGCGAAGCGCTGAAGAGGAGGAACCGAGATTGCTTGTTTGGTAGATTCGACATAGTGAAAACACATTTTGCCATTTTCCATCTGAAACAAATTTATTGTCTGCTTTTTATGTTAAAAAAATTTTTCTTCTCTGAAGAATTCTGCTTAACTTTTGTTGAAAACAATTCATTTTGCCGAGACATTTTAGTATTGCAATATCTCGGTGCTCCTAAGACAACCGTAAATGTTCAAAATGACCCTCAGGTATGAAGAGAAAGCGTTTTATATTAATGATTTCAAAATTTAATTACAAAAACACAAAAAACAGATAGCGATAAAGCTATTGATGATTCAAGTGAACACTGTGATGTATTTTTAGCCTATACGCCATAATATGTTCTGACAGTGCCGCTATTACTAAGTTACAATGCTTCAACAACAATTTAAAAAATTACTTGACGTACACAAGCTAAACTTTTTTAAAAACCATTACTATGAAAAATTTTCACTTCGCTTTGGTTTATAAAACTTTTCAAAAACTCCCGCTAGGTACTGAAAGCAACCTTACGTTTTGATTGATGGTCAAATAAATTCCTTCAAAATTTTGACTTTATTGACTTTCACGCAAGTTGAAGAGATTAGTAATATATATTTTACTAAGTTGCTGTCTGACTAGATGACCGCAACATTATCTTGCAGATCTTCCTGTAAGCTATTACCGAAAAAAATAGCTTCTAAAACCCGCCTTGTAAAGCGGTTGCTTGACCTAATCAAAACTGATGTTATGCCAAAGTGGATATGTGACACAATACCACCAACTGGATTGCAAAGACTTCGAATGTATGGTCTGCCAAAAACACACAAAGAAGACATCCATTTCGCCCTGTACTGTCTATGACAAGTTTGTTCGATCATGAATTTGGCTGGTGGTCAGCTGGCCTATTGCAAACTGTGTTGGAGCGGTTTTTGTCACACTGCATATCAGATTCGTTTACCTTTGCTAGGACCATGCAAAATCTTGACATCGACCCTAATGTCCTCATATGTTCCTTTGATGTGTCCAGCTTGTCCACCAACGTTTCCCTTGACGAAACTATCAAAACCTGGTGAGATGCCTTTTTATAATAAGTACGATTCACAACCAGTCATTCCAAAAGACGCGTTTGTTGAAATGATGAAGAGCGCTACATCCTCAGTTGAGTTCACCTTCAATGACACTATGTGCAAGCAAACAGATGGAGTAGCTATTGGATCACCACTTGGTCCGGCTTAAGCTAACATCTTTGTTGGATATTATGAAAAAAGTTATTTTCTCAAACACGAAAACCTCCACTATACTTCAAATATGTTTACGACAGGTTTGCCATCTTCGATCACGAAGCTCAAGCAGATGAATTCCCGACCAAACTCAACTGCCTTCATCGATCCCTCAAATTTACTTTTGAAAAGAAAAAGGAAAATATTTACCGTTTCGTGATGTCTATGTCGAAAGAACAGACATTGGCCTTGAAACAAGTGTATACAGGAAACTTACTTTCACCGGCCAGTATTTACGGTGGGAATCCTTTAGTGCTTTCAAACGTAAAGTAAGTGTAATATCTACACTGGTGCATCAAGCCGTAATGGTTTGTGCCAAACGTAGATTCAATGGAGAAATAGAACGAATCAAGAAAATATTACTGGACAATGGCAACCCTAAAATCGTCGTCAACACTCAGATGGCTAAAAAATCCCTCAGTTCTCTACTTTCAAGCGATTTGGCCCAGAGAAGTGTTTTGTGTACTTGAGGATCCCTTGGATAAATAAGCCCTTCGTAAACATGGAAAAAGAAGTCAAAACCACCGTGGAAAGCTGCTATGGTTCCGTCAGCATCCGCTTGGACTTTATGTCAAACTGCATGCAGCCAGTTGCTCGCAAACATGTTCTACCTACCACTCAGAAAAGCTTTGTTATATATAAATACAAATGACCTTGTGATAGTCGGTGCGTAGGGCAAGCATCTCAACGACTACAGGATCGTATTATGCAACATATTCCGCAAGGGTTAAGCCAAAAATTAACCCGTCCACGCCGATCTCAACTACACAGATCGTGCAAACGAAACAACATCATACCAAATTGTGACTGCCGTTGGTCATTATCTTTTAGAAAGTGAACAATGTGCATTAAACTATGACAACAAGCGGTTTTCAATCCTCGCCACAGCATGCAGCTCTTTCCCACCTTAATCTTTCAGACGCTGTTTATATCAAGACTCAGCACCCGATGTTGTGCAGACAGAAAGAGTTTGTTTACACTCTCAAACTCTTTCGATAATCGCGGCGTTTCTATTTGGCATCTTGCTGCGCTTTCACTAGCCTTTTGCTACTGCTAAATCTTTTTCTTTGGTGCGCTTTACAATGCAACTACAGGATCACATTATGCCTCACAATATTAAGGATACACCACAGTGCAAAACTTGCAACTATACTTAGCAATTAATTTGAATTTTTTTAGATTTGCTTTTCCTAGTACTAGCGATGAGAATAACAGCAACAACACTGAAGCGGAAAACTGTCAGTAAGTTTAACAAAGGTGGATGTAATTAGTAGCAACTTTTTATGTTCAGCAGTAAAGTAAAACTCATTAACTGCAATATCTATGTGAAAATATTAGTAGGTGTGGGAAACTAACTTTAAAGAGGTTTTTAAAAGCTTGTTATGTTTTACATGATACGGCCTATGATCCTAGTTTGGTTTGGAAATCAGTTTCTGATGGGAATTTGAGTCCATTAAGACTTCTAAAAAAATAGTTGTCATGGCCCATAGTGAAAACGGAAGTTTTTAATCGTTTGAGTGGAAGATTTAAACCTTTTCATTTTCCCCATACAGCACACCGATTTCAGCGCAAGCCAATCAAGAGAAACCTTTAGCAAACCATCTTTTATCAAAATTGATTTAATTTTACTTTTTGTGATAGAATTTTAGATGGCAGCGATGAAGCAAGTGGGAGTGGAAATGGGGAGGAAATTGATGATTATGACTTTTACGAAACATTTTTTCTCCAAGAGACATGTAAACTGAGCCCAAATCAAACTTCGTACATTGCTTTTATTTATTACAATTTTTCGGTGATGTTCTTACTTCCTTTGCTGGTGAGTAGCAACTATGCAATTCTCGTGTTAAGCTGGTTATTTCTGTCCAGCGTGACATATAGGACAACTACCCGGCTCTGCCGACGTCGCCATCACGGCCTCCGTCAACAACGTCGAGGTTAAGAATATCGGTTCAGCCGGTGTTCCGGCTTGGCCCGATTGATCTTTGTGAAAAAGTAATAAAAATTTCATGAGTTGTTGACATCGTCAATTCTCGTTTTAAAGTCAAAATTACTGTGTTTATAAAAGAATTTGATTGAGCACAAAAAGCATTATACGATTGCACACAGCCGCTCTCTATCTTCTCAATAATCTAAAGTTTCTGGTCACGTGTTGCTTGCCTTGTTTAGTACTTAGGAAGTGGACTTGCTCACAAGTGAAACAACAAACGATTTCAAAAAGTTTTGTTTGCTCATTCTACAGTGCATGGAAGCATAATTTTAGAGTTGTGGAGTAAAGGGGAGGATGCGCCTTAATGATTGATACGTATTTTGAAGAATGCCCTATCAAATACTACTGGCCCCTCCAGTTACGACTTTTTCGTGATTGCATTCCTATTTGTGCGACCTCAGCCTATGGCTGCGCGTTTGTTGCTTGTTCCTGGCATAAACGCGCAGCCATGCAAAGAGCAAATATCAAACCAAAGTCAAGCACTCAGAGTTAATTGTAATAGCAGCTCCTCCATTAGTGATGTGGTGGTTAAAAATATCACATCAGCCCACTGTTCCGTCTTAACAAATTAGAAAGAACATTGCTTCAACATATAGATGATACGTCTCTCCACACCATAGGGATTCTCACATTTTTGCATTGAGTAAGCTATATTTAAAATTTTTCGGAGACTTTTGAAAATCTGTTTGAAAACTTGGTAGATAAAGCCAAATAATCATAATTTTTGGAAGAACGGCCACATTGTGCTAAAGAACTTGGTTTCTTTTGATAAATTGGAAATTGGTGAAGCTCAGCAGCCATCAAATTTTGAGTGCTTTACCGATAGGTTGAGTTTCAAACTTTTTAGAGACTTCATTTTTAAATAATCTTTTTACAAATTTGGATTGATGATGTCAAAGTTTCATGCTTGCTTGGTAATTAAGGCAAAATGTACCAAAGAACTAAATATTTCCAAAAAACTGCAAGTTGCCTAGGTAAAACAGGAAAATTGTTCAACTAAAAATGGAAAGTGATTTATGGCAAACAATTTGTGATCAGCCATTTTACACTAATTCTGAGCCTTAACTAATTAGAATTACATATCGGTGGAAAAAAATTTACTGAGCATTCAATCCACACCAATTGTCAGTACTTTGTCATAATCTTTGTATACACTAACCTTACCTGATCTGTTCTTAGTCAGCTTACTTTTTTGGGGAGAGCTAAAAGGTTACACCACAGGTTTTAAAGTTGAACTTTTTTGGTATAAACACAACCAATAAAGATACATGTCATACTGCATATTATCGGAATTGACTTGAAATATCCTTCAAGCTTTTAAAAAATTGTGAGAATTGGTTGAAATATGTGGTCACCAATCAGCTTTTAAATAAAGTGATTTGGTAAAAATGCTTTAAGTATTGAAAAAATCATAAAATAACGATCTCTGTTAGCGAAAAATTGCATTGTAGCGTGATATCTTTTCTCATGGGCCACTTTTTTTCTTTGTAATGTTCACTACAAGCTCTCAAATCTTACCAGCACAAGAAGCCGCAGAACTTTGTGTAGCCCAGTTGACGCCTTGCCAGTAAAGGCAGCTACTTTCAAATCAGCGTAAACCAGCCAATTATTTGTGTTTTAGTTTATTCTGTCTAGTATGTACTGCAAAGTACACTAGACGCCGCTTATTACGCCCGCCTCAAGACCGGACGATTTTGGACTTGTTAAATGGGTGGGCTTGTTAACCGAAGGACGACTTTTTCTAAATACTTTAAGCTAAAATATTTGTAGCTAACTGTAATAAAAATAAAATTTTTAAAGCTAATCACATTGTACTCAGAAATTAATAAAGAAAATAAATATTCGGATTATAAAAATTTTGATATTAAAGATCAAAGAGACCGCGTATGTGCCCTCTCTCACGCAATTAACGCACTACAACTACTGCACTACATGCACTGTTACTAACGGTTCCCATAACTTGAACTTGACGCACTTCAAAAGCACAACAACGATAGCAAACTTTATATTTTTTGGATAAAGAACAGCATTTATTTATCACAAAAACGGTGTTTAATACAAAACAGTATTTATTACCATCAAAACAGATTCATTTTCGTACAAATTCCTTAAGAGTAAGTTGCCTCATAGATTGCTGATAGCGTAAAAAATGTCGCGCGCTGTCACCAAACTTTTTTCAGACATAAAGGGTTTGTGACAAAACAGAAGAATTTCAGACTTTAACCAAAATGCTTGATATTTATCCATACCGAGAAAAAAATCAAGAATTACGTAGTGAAATTTGTTAGTTATGAAGCTTTTTGAACAGATTTAAAAGAATTGCGTAGAAAATTTGGGCTTATTAAACCGGTTTTTGGGCGTATAAAGCGAGTTTTGTTAATACACAGTCGAATGGAAGAATTCCCGGGCGGACGAATTTGGGTTTAACTTGCGGGTGGGCTCATAAACCGTGGGTTTAATAAGTGGTGTTTACTGTAAGATAGTTGTAGTGTTTTTGAGCATGCCACAGTATTTTTGAACATGCCACAGTGTTTTTTAGCATGCCACCCGCATGGTTGGTAAAATGTTTCCATTATGTCCAAGTACAGTTTTGATACTTCTCTTTGAACTGACTACAAAGAGTCCCAATGATTAGACAATCAATAATTTCAAACAGTCCAGGAATGTTATTGCAGTAACAAAACTCACCATCAGCAGAAAAAAGATACGATTACCGGTAATCGTTAAGTCTTCGTCGGTAGAATGTAACTTTTGCTCCAAAAGAAAGTAAGTTCCATCACTGTAAGCGTGACGCCAAGAGTTTACTTTTGTCTCTGGACAGATTTAAGTCACGTACAAGATTATTTAAATGTTATTCAGCAATAAAATGTGGACTTTTTTTCATTCACACATAGGTCAAAGTCAATGCTGCATAGAGCTGTAGTGTCTCAAGGCATGTTTTGGTCTCGAGACACTTCCAAGACACTATTTTTCAAAGTCTCGGTCTCGAAGGTCTGAAGTCTCGGTCTCGTCTTGGCACCTTGAAGTCTCGGAAAAGGTCTTGGCCGTATTTAAAGGTTCGTTTCAACATTGAATAAAGTGAGCCAAATTTCCGAGAGTTTTGCTTTACAGTAATACCAACATTAATTTTAACTTATATTGAAAGGAACAGCTTTACATACAGTAGCGTTATGGTAAATCCGTATGTCACTTGGAACTAGCAACAATATAATTATTTTCACGCATTCCTTATTAAATAGCTTGTGGTTTATTAAATAGATCATAGCCTGGTATATTGCAACGTGTTTTAAAATTCATTAAAATGTCCAAAATGTAGTGTTAAAAATATTCGCGACATTTAATAAACGTTTAGTTTTAAAAGTCTAGTGTCTCGTCTCGGTCTCGGCACTTTCAAGACTGGGTCTCATTTTGGCTTTTTGCCAAAAGCGTCGGTCTCGAAGATTTTGGCCGAGACTCCAGGTCGGGTGCTTGAATCTTCAGAACATACAGCAAGTTTATCACTTATTACTGGGAGAGTAGATAAAGGCCTTGGTATTGGCTATTACGTGGAATATAGAGCCGAACGAATAGCTGATGATCGATTAAAGTATGCAATGCTCTTTTTGAGTATATGGTTGTAACTTTCTATTTTGGTTTGGCAGAAATAACATTCTGCAATGTGGTCTTTCTGCTCTCTTCATATCATGGGTATAACAAAATTTAAAGACACGTTTTTTCCAGCAAATCATTTGCTTAGCTTGCTGTTGCAGTCTACGAAACAACAGTGTGGAGCCCAATCGTTATCTTGGTCACCAACACCACATTAAAAGTATGCATAATACAAGCGCTTGATGTTATTTCTGAAATTTCTTCTGTATTTTCTCAAAGTTATCTCACCACAGATAAAGCAAAAAGCATCGAGTTTGTTTTTGCATAAGCAGCTTCATTTAGACATTATGTAAAATCAATAGTAAACGTACATGCCGAATATTATCGAAACTGGTTTGAAATACCCTTTAATTGGTTAAAAAAGTTTGAAAATGGGTTAAGAAATGTGATCACAAATCAGTTTTTAAACAAACTGATTTTGTAAAAATATTGCAATTTTTGAAAGCATCATCAATTGATGATCTCTGATAGCGAAAGAGTATGTTAATCGGCATGAGTTTAAGCGTGAAAACAAAGCAAAAGCATGATTAGAATGCTTAAATAAAGAATCTGCTGTTGCATTGCCAATTGCGCTTAATTTGTTGCAGGGTTTCTCTTATTGAGAACACCTTGTTAATATCTCTCAAGAAAAGATTTTGATTGCGTTTCGCATTTCTAAGATCAGTTATTTTGTAACTTAAGAAAACGCATTTTACAATTAATTGCTAATTATTGACATGTGACATCATGAAGAAATAAAACTTGTTGAAGTAAATAAGTTGGGCCATTGGCTTTTGTTTAAGTCTAAAATTGTTTAGATCCAAAAAATGCTATTTAAAAACGTTGTCTTTGTTTATGACAACGTTATGAATTCATAAGCCCCCTTATGCTACTCATCTCAAGGAGGTGATTAAATATGCCAAGTTTGATGTTTGTGTGCCTGACAGTATCGGAGGAGTCAACACAGACATGCAGACAGAAACACAGACGGAATTGTGCTTCATGTATTACATTTAAAAAAAGGATGCTTTTTTCCTTGATTGCTTTAAATACATCACCGTTTATTGATGATGCTAGATGACGTCATATTGCTGTCTGATAATTCTGCAGAAAAATCAGAACTATGTATAGGCGCGGCCATTATTTTCCTGAGTTGGCCAACAGGTTTTGTTGGCGCAACCACGAGGTCTTAGGTCATAAATACATTTTGTGAAACAGGAGACATAATTTATGAAATAGGCTCACCACTGATAGACTTAAACATGCAATTGTCAATACCACTGCCATGTTGGCTCTCGTAGTCAAATTTTATTTTGTTTTTCTCGTGCTATTAAAAGAATGGTTAAAAATTTGTAAAATGATGGATTGATTGTAAATATACCAGTCTTGATAAAATATGATAATAAGAGTTAGGGATGCACAGGCTTACCTCTAGTTTGTAACTTTTTGATACTGCTTTTGCAAATATTTTCGGATTAAAACTGAAGTCAGCCCAACCGGTTTAATCAATATATTTATAACCCTACGTAACTGACGAGTAGCCATGGTTAGTGCCGTTAGGAGACTTGACAAGTAAGTTTACAGGTCAAAAAGTTTATGCAATGCGAGTGCTTCTGATTCAGTTTACAGCGTCTGCGAAACAAAATGAGATAGTGCAGTCGCGGGTTGAATTCGAAAGGTAATTGATGTAAGCCCGGGCGTCACTGTCTCCTGCAGTGGGTCAAGCTAAACTCCTTCGGCTGACCAAGGCATTGAATTGATCAGCCAAACTGCTCTCTTCATCCAATCGCACAGGGTTGATTGTCCAAACAAACTCCTAAAAATAGTCATGTCTTTCTATGTCAGCATAGATAAAACTTTTTGTCATAATGGGTAATCCAATTGAAAGTGGTCTGCCTGGATTCGTCTTTGCCGTGACTCTGTTTTGTCATCTTTATATCGCTGCCACGTTACGTTTTCCAAAGTTCTGAGAATGGCGTCTTTGGTTAACTAGGATTGTAAAAAGGTAATTTTTTCAAACTGGTCCTTCTCTGAGCATAGACGAGGTGAATATAGTTTTTGTCAGAGAAATTCTTTTCGCCCACGACGTCACGCTCACCGCTCGTAAGAATAATGCAGTGCTAGGATCTCGTACTTATTTTGCCTGAGCTTTTTTTCAAGTTTTCACTGACGATCCTTCGGAAAAAGACTGACCTAATAACTTGTTGGCTCTGTTCCATGAAATTCTATTGGAAATCACACACTTGAAGTTTACAACAGCTTCAATTACCTTGGATCTACTTCGGCTTCACTGACCATGAATCTCCGACAAAAACTTTCTTAAAGCTGAGCTAAACGCACGGATGGTCAAGGCAGCGGCAATGGCTACGCTTGCTAAAAGAGCCTGGGACAATTGCTTGTTGACGATTAATACTACAGTAAAATTTTACCAAGCCTGTGTTCTGGCACCCTTCTTCATGGCAGAAATGCAATTGCTTTCTACTCCCAAAAGCGTAGACTGAACACTTTAAATTTACTCCGCTTTGCAAAGCCCCTTTTCTCCATTACCATAGATTCCGTTTTTTTAGCTTATACCTCTAATTTTGATGATAAAATCTGTGTCTCGAAAAAATATTAAGAACTGACGTAGGTGTCAAATATAGCTCAAATATAGCTAGTGCTTTAGCGTAAACAAACAAAAATGACCTAGCATAGAATACTAGCGCGGCATTTTGCGCAAAAATTTGCGGAAAACTTGCCACGCTAAAAGCGTTAAAGTTTTTACAACCAATCTACCTCCCATCTTGTAGAAATGTAGGTGTTATAACATAATAGCTTCGCAATACTTTGTTACCACTGTGATTTAGAAGTTATTTGTAATGTTGGTGAGCAAGAAAGGAGTGAAAAGTTAGTTAATGTAAAGAAAAGATATACATTGCTGTACAATTGTAATTCTGTTGTTTTTTAAGAACTTGTTTACAGTAGCGATTTGTTGTGTACTATCGATGCAACAAGGCATTGTCAAGTTAGATTGTCTAATATGTTTTCATCGTTTCTCACGGCTTTAAATTGGAAAATTATCAAGCAATTAATTAATCCTTTACACTACAGTGCATTGTAGTACACTGGTGTAAATGATAATTATTTATAATTGCTTGATAATTTTCATAAATAGAATTGCACAGTTTTCTTTTTGTGACATCTCACAATACCAATGTAGAACACGCTTTTGTTGATGAAGAATTAGTTCACGAAGATATGAAACGAGTTAAGCGTTGAGACAATGAAAAGTATTTTGAAGCTTCAAGTACAATTTCAAATATATGTGTTGCAATAATTTTTTTCATCTTTAAAGGCAAAAAATACCGTGTTGATAAAAATTCAATCTTTAGAAAATATGCATAAGATCGTATATTTAGCAAAGCATTGCAATTTTTCGTGTTTTATTCTTGTACAGATTATATTGAATTGTGCACTATTGCTTTTATGCTTTTTTGTTGCAATTTCAGAATTATTTGACCAAGAGATCTTAACCAGGAATACAAGATCTGATCTTAGGGGACGGGTGGATAGCAAAAAATTAGGATTGGTTTTATCATTATTTCATTTTGTCTATCAGATAGAACAGGGGTGTCAAACTCGCGGCCTTCGGAGCCTTTCAATGCGGCCCGCGAGACGATTCTAAAGTTCTAAACGAATTTCACTTCGTGCCACAGAACTCGATTTCTGATTAACGATGCTTGAAAAAGGGCGGAAGGGCGATTGTGTGGAGATGTTGGAGAGGCAGTGACCTTTTTTTTAGGAGCTCGACCTCGCCACGATTGCAAATGCATTTTGGAAATTCGACCTCACCACAATCGGCCCTCGGCACAATTGCCAACGTGCAATGTGGCACCCAGAAACCCACGAGTTTGACACCCCCGAGATGAGCATACTTTATATCATTGCCAAAAGTGTTTGTTGAGAGCTTTCACAGGTGATGAATGTAGCTCTAGAGAACGTATCCCAAATTTTGTCAACTTAAAAATGGCAACCTTATTCTTAGCATCATTAAAATGGTTACATCCTCAAGAAAAGTGTACTGACGCAAATAATACCAAGTATATTGCCTATGCGATGTTGAAACTTAGAGCTATGCCTAGTTTGGAAGTGCATAATGCATCGACAATAATAACATTCTAGAGGACATTCTACATGAGAACTAGCTAATGGTCAAACAACCACGTGATGACCTGCCCTACGCTACAAAGATGTAGGCAAGTGCGATCTGAGGCAGGCGACATTAATCAGTTAAACTTGGAAAAAACGGATTTAAACCGCACCGTATGGTGATCAATAGTAAAAACTGGCTTCTTGCAAGAGGAATCCAAGAAACATGCTCAATGGAAGAAAAAAAACTTCCCGAAAAAATAGAAAACAATTGGTATTTTAAGTTTTGCGTGCAACACATACCACGAAACCTATCACACACGTTTTGAGTTCTACATTCATAAAAGACTCTAAAATACAATCGCGAATCAATAACTCAAAAGGATACTTATATATAATTAAGTCTCAAAAAACAGAAGGATACTAACAACAATGTAGTTGAAGCTGATTAGAAAAATCAATGCATTAAATACGACTCTTCAAAAAAAACTTGGTACTGTGGGAATTTTCTGCGAAGGTTACTCTCGGAATTGACTTCATTAGCATGAGCAAAATCGGCTTATGCTTTTGCGGTGAAAAGAACTCTAACAACTTTTGGTTGGTAGCAAGTTTTGATTTACGACATTTAAATGCTACATTTCGTAAAAAGTTTATAGCTGTTTGCGTGGATTAGAAATAAACATGTCTAAAAAGCTTTCTACATTTGATTGTAAGTATCGCTCTTGTAGATTTATTAGCAATTTTGTCGAGTGTCTTGAAGCATAATTGATGGAGGCAATATAAATTGTGCAAATAAAATTAGTAAAAGAATCGATTGCGTTTTTACCGCTATGGGCAAAAATGCTGCAATGCAATGTGTCAGCAGCAACTTTAGTAACTCTGAAGTAAGTCTGACACTCAAATGCTAATGAAAGAAAAAATAGTTTGATTCAACTCAGTTTAGATTTTGTATATGTTTCTTATTTGGAACAATTATAGTGAATATTTGTTTAGCCTACTTAGGCTCAAGTAACAGAATAAAGCTCGTTGGACACACAAATGTTATTAGAAAAAATAATTTGACACGATTTATTTTAGATCTTGTACAGTTTCTACGTAGGCCTATCTAAATTCAAAATAGCAATAGCATTACACAAACAAATAAATAATGTATAGTAAATAACTTATCTACCTTACTGATAGGCTTACATAAAATAGCAAAATTGTATTGTGAACACTATTGTACATATTTCAATGCAATTTTAGGTTATGCTTGTTTGTTATGGGCTTATTGTTCGACGTTTACAATCGACCTCGATTCCAGTTAATGCTCGAAGCACTAAGTCTTCATCGACTGGGAGTGCTGTTAATATTCCTGCATATTCTAAAAAATCAAAAGGTCGCTCTCAGTCTAGCAAGGATCGAAGAAGAGTGACAATAATGTGTGCTTCATTGGTGGTATGCTTCATAATGTGTTGGCTTCCTTATCATTCCGTAAAGCTTGCCCAAATTGCAGGAATGGGAACAAGTAAGGTAAGATCTCGTTTTTACGTTTATTGAATAAGTGTGCTTTCAGTTGCTTCTGACATGCACAGCAAGAGAAATCAAAAACTTTATTCTTAAATTTAACACCTTAATAAAGAAAAGACACCAATTTACACATATTATCATGGACTTTTAAGGTCATTGCGACGTCATTGACTTGCTACCAGCCCCACCTCGAAACGATTATTATCAATTGTTCCGAGTTTTCTGTTTTTTGCGACCAGTACTTTTGATTTTAGCGCTCTTTTATTAAAGAGATGCCATTTCATGCAAACTTTGATGAGATTATGAGGTCATTGCGACGGTACCAGCGTCTTATCTCAGCTATCTTGAGGTGATAATTCACCCTTCAAAGTTTGATGTTTTTGCAACCAGTACTTTCGGTTTTAACTTCCTTTCACAGAACAGGTGCCCATTTACACAAATTTTGATGTGATTGTGACGCCACTGGGCTTCATTGGTCTCTTTTCACGTGCACTTAGAGATGATTAATTATTGTTTGATGTGTTTGCAAAGACCATTTTCGAATTTAATACCCAGACACCGAAAAGGTGCCGAATTTACCCATATATTGATGGAGTTATGATGTCACTGTGAAATGTTAGGCCTTTTATTGCATCCAGTTGGAAACAATGGCCAGTAGTTCCAAATTCCATGCACTTGCGGCCAGTAATTTTAATTTTAAAACCTTATTCACCAAGTGCCCATTTTACAAAATTTTCATGAGGTCACAATGTCATAGGTTCCTTGTGGCACCTGCCTAAGTTCAATCATCAACTGCTGCAAGTTATATGGTTTTTAGGCCAGTGCGCATTGCGTTCGCCGCGTAAAACACGTCATTCTACCACTTGTCACGTGATCGCCTTTTGTTGAGCAAGACGGCCAATTGTTTAGGAGACTACTTTATTTAACTGCACTTTATGTGCACCTGTACTCTGCAGTTTTGAAGCGTTATTTAGGGTTAACAAAATTACTGTGTAAAGAAGTTTTATTTCAGCGGCAGATGTTCCTATGTTGCAGCTTGCATTGCAGTAGGAATTAACTCGAAGCAGTGCTTACACTGAAGTTGCAAAACACATGCAGATACATGTCATACAAAAACCTTTAGCACCACTCTGTTAAAATAGAATCAGGAACGATGTAGGAAAATTTGCACTACAATAACTTTTTAAAGACTGAGTGATTGTATCTAGTAGTTTCTTAGTATTTAAGCTTAGTTGTAGAATCGAAAATTATGCCCCCAGTGTATCAGTGGCTAGTATTCTAAAAAATGCTTTAAAAGCAAATCATAACTGAATTTGACTTGTGATGGAAGCACAACGCACTTTTTATACGTGTGAACAATTATTTTCGTCAATGACGCACACTTAAATTTAATTGCAAACGCGAATTACTTCACCGGGTTACAATCGTGAAGTTGCTAACCCAGCATGTCAGACGACTCTTGGGTACCCACCAATGGCAGTCCGCCTTGTTGGTGGTTGGGCTACCAGTCACTCAAGACTGGTTCGAAATGGGCTGCCATCTTTCCCTTAGCCTAATTCCAATTAGGTTGACGGCATGAATCCGAATTGCCGTTCATGCCGTACCTCCATCCCGAGGAAGAGGAGAGGTAAACAAACAAACAAACAAAAAAATAACTGATAACGTTTGCAAAATATTATGCTTCTGGCATAGGCGTGGTTAGGTAGCTAAAAGAGTTATGACCCCCAGAGTTCTTAAATCAAATCTAAGAAAGAAGGTCTTTTTTAGTACAACGGAAACAAAACGTCGACCTCAGAAAAATAAAACTGAGGGACAGAAATTTCCAAAATGTTTTTTGACATTCTTGAAATTTGCTTCTGGATACATTAATGGCTTGTGGCTTCATTAGTCACCTAAATTTCAGAAAGCCTCAAGCATTGAAGCCAAGTATTACATTAATGCTGTGCTGTCAATAAATGTATTTTGTAATTTCCTTATGAGCTGTTACTAGTTTGGTGAGGAATAATCTGTAGCTAAATCAAATTGATAGGGAAAAAAGAGAAGAAAACAAATAAAACACACCCGCACTTAATAAAACTAAATTCTTTATCTTCAAATTGTGCATTGTTAAAACGAGTCAAAAAATGCTCGATGTTTGCTATATTTAACGCCCTACAAACAGAAAATGGAAACCATTTTGCGAGTGAAAAACTAACTCCGTCTTTTGAGATCTTGCAAAATGCAATTTTGGCCATCGACAAAGGAAAGGTTGCCAACCCTTGCGTGGTAACTTCTTAAATAAACCCCGCCACGATGCAGTATTTTTTACTGCTATTGATTCAACAAGTTTAAGAAAGTTTACCACCAAAAATTAGGGTTTTAATGACTTTTACTGGTCCTAGTGATAATATACTGCCTCACAGCGCAATAGATTTAAAAATATAGAAGCACCTTTAAATGTTATTTTTCAAATTAAAGAAAATTTATTAATATCAAATAATAGACCTACAAACGAAAAGTTGGTTATACATACTCGTGTAGAAATCCATACTTTTGTGAAGACTTATGCACCTTACGTTACGCATAGAAATACAAAAACAAAAAGAGGAAAAGTTTAGTAATAAAAATGGATCCGCTCTATTTTCTAAAATCAGTTATAAGATTTAGGAAAAACGAATTTAATGGTAACACAGCAAACCTTTAGTACCTTACAAAAAAATGAAGATGTTGTTATTACTAAATTTTACAAACACTTTGGCGTCGCCCTTTTAATCAAAAGCGGCTAGATAAATAAAATGCAGGAGATGCTTAAAAATCAGTCGTCACTTGAAAGCCGCGATCCTCAAGCAATGACGACACCGCCAAAATTGAATCGCGCGTTCAGAAGCAGCTACTTGACTGTCAAAGCCGATGTTATGCCGAAGTGAATATATGACACCAAACGATAGACAAGATCGCAATACGTCGAATTTATGGTCTGCCGAAAACATGCAAAAAGGCACCGCACCACTCTTGTCTACGACAGATTCGTTTCATCATGATGAACTGGGCAAGTGCTTGTTAAAGCTGATGAAAAGCGCGTTTTTTTTCAGTAGAGTATAGCTTCAATGACATTTTGTACAACCAAACAAACCGAGTGGCAATAGGATTACCATTAGGTCCATCTTTGGCTAATATCTTTGTTGGAGTTTATTAAGAAACGCTATTTACTGAAACACAAAAACCTTCAGGTTTTCTTCAAACATGTTAAAAGTATTTTTACCATCATTAATCGCAAAGCTGAGGCAGATGAATTTCTCACCACACTTACTTGACTTCATCTATCCCTGAAATATACTTTTGAGAAAGACGGAAACAAGTTGTCTACCGCTTCTTGATGTTTGTGTCAAAATAATAGATATTGGTTTTAAAACCAGTGCTTCCAGGAAACCTTCAATGGCCGTATTTAAGTCGGAAATCTTTCAGTCCTCATAGACGTAAAACGAGTTTAATATCTACTTTGGTGCATTGAGCTTAAATGATCTGAACTAAATTCAGACTTATGAAGAAATACAGCGGATCAAGAAAACATTACCTGGCAACGGCGACGCTAACGTTGCAAACACTCTAACTGTCAAGAAAATTTCTCTGTTCTCCACCCCTCAGCAATTGGTCTCTGAAAAAAACCGTGTTTACTTAAGAGTTACGTGTAAGACTAACCCTCCTCAAACTTGAAAAATTGTCAAAACAGCCGGGGAAAGCTGGTATTGATTTCTCTCACCACCAGTCTAGTCTTAACGTTAAAGCCGATGTTGCCAGTATCTCGCAAGGATGTTTGACTTACCATTCAAAAAAGCTCATACATAAATGCGTAAGTGTCCCTGTGATTGTCGGTAAATAGGACGAACATCTCAGCAATTGCAGGATTGTATGAAGAAGCATATTCTTAAATAGTTAAGACAGTAAACGATTTGCCGTAGCCAATCTCAACTGTACAGATTGTGCAAATGAAATGGCACTAAGCCGGACTGTGATTCCGCCATTGGTCAGCATCTTCTAAAAAATGAATAATGTGCGTTAAATTACGACAACAAGCAATGTTCAATCCCCGCTACAACTTTTTCATTTCTTTTCATCTTAATTTACTAGAGGCTATTTATATCAAAGCTAAGCGTCAGATGTTGCGTAGACAGAAAGGGTTTGTTACATACTTACACTAATTGGGTAATTCTAGCGTATTTACTTGGCCTCATGCTGAGCTTTTTCTCGCCTTTTGCAATTGCAAAATCTCTTTCTTTGGCGCGCATCACTACGCTAGCGCTATTATAGGCTAGCTTTGATTGCCTTGTGTCTAAATTATTGAAACATAAAAACTCAGTGCTCATTCTAGCACTTTACCTTTTGACCTGATACTAAGACTGATGAGAGGGTCTCAAAAATCTTATGGCAATAACAGCATTTTCAAAACCTACGTTCTGCAGGTTTTCAGTTCTGCACCTCTAACAAAATATTTTCGTAATACTTATCTATTTACTGTATTTATATATTCGTTAGGACTATCACAAAAAGTGAGCGATTTAAATACAATGGCTGGATGTGCTGCCACCACAAAATAAAACGTAGAGACATCTTTTATTCAAAATCAGCTGGTTTTTTTAGTTTTCTCGCTTTTCCACCTCCATTACTTTTTGAGAAAAAGACAAAAACAAATTTTACAAACAAACGTTGATTACAATGTAAACTTATTCCATTGAAAGTGAAGTTTTTTGCATATTGATTATTTGATTGCTGGCTTTCGTTTGAGCCTGAAATCTTTTATCACTGTTAAGAAACATAAATTAAAAAAAAAACTAATGCTTCTAATGATGACATCATTTTGAAAATTACTTGTACCAAGTTTCATGTTTTGCTTCATTAGATTTTTTCAACTCTCATTTGAGATTCCGCTTTTCCACACCAATTTTGATTGATTGTAAATGAAAATTGAATCAAATTATCAACTGGAATGCGAAAGCTTAGATTTCATGTCTTTTTTTGTTAACTGTAGCTTAAGAATTTAAGTTTGCAAATTACAAGTTTACATGCTCTGATTTGTTAAGAAGTGAATGCAGGTGTCTCAATTTTCATGATGCGTAGTGAGATCGGGCACTGCTACAAGTCAATGCCAATTCCAAATCAAACATTGATACTGCTGATGTATTTGCATATCATGTGCAAAAAAGCGTGCAATAACAAGCAATTGACGTTTTGTTTTGATAGATTTTATATCACCTAACATGCAATTTGAATTTAGAGAACGTGTCAAAAATTGCACTTTATGGGCTCGCTGTTTGCTTTCTTGAACTCTGCAGCAAATCCATGCCTCTACACTTTCTTTGCAGCAAACTTTTCTCAAAGCTGGAGGTACGTGCAATTATTCAAAATTTTATAGGCCCGTAATAATGTAAATAAAACGCATTTTTTTGCAAGAATATGCTTGAATTTTTACTGCAATGAGTTTTAGAGGCACTAGTATAAAGCATTTTTGGTGCGAATTTGTATTTTTGTTTGCGTAATTTCAATTGAGCAACTCGGTTTAATCTTGGGAGGCTTAATAAAGTGTTAGTTACGCTTTGTTTGACCAGCGTAGTGGTGTGGAGTTTAGAAGGCCTGCTTTGAAATCAAAAAACCTGTGTTTGATTTCTAAATAGAACGGCATCAAAAATATTAAAAATGATATAAACAGTTACCCTACTTAGCCCTCAGCGCGATAGGCAATAGTGGGGAGAGTAAGCCAGCATATTCTCTTGCTGTATGCGTCGGAAAAGCACATTATGGGATTCCTCCACATTTATGTGACAGACGTGGGTTAGACGAAGCAGTGAACTATTTTCGCTACCCCAGTCTGATTAAAGACTTTTTGCGAAACACGAGTTCATGTGCTGAAGCAATAAAGCTTCAAGCTCAGAACAACTCATCAAGAGCGAGTTTTCAGCCTGCGAGAAAAAAAGAGAAGAAGCTTCCTTACAAGTGTTAAAATCCTTTAAAAAAATTGCTCGTTGCATTTTCTAATGAGCTTAAATTGTTGAAAATTTTTATCAAAAGCACGTTGTTAATATGTTCTAAAAATATGTTAAATCTCTTTTTACGGCAAGGAGTTATTGAGAAAATACCGCTAACAAATTGTGCAATCAAGTGTTGATTATGACGTTAGCTCAGACCCCAAAAGAACAAAATATTTTAATGGGTTAGATGCTAGCATTTTTTAGCACAACACGATTTTGCTCTGTAAAAAAATGTAAATTGAAAAATTTATCTTTAATTATGATATCATGGTGATGTAGTAAATGGTACTCACACCGAGGTGGTGATCAATTGTGCAAAGTTTGATGTTTGTACGTTTAGTTGTTTTGGAGGAGTTAAAGTGTACGTACGTGCAAACAGAATCGCGCTTTATAAGTTAGATGTGGCCCTCAGAAGAATGCACTTTTTGGACCGGTCCACAGAGTAATTATTCAAATAAAATCACAGGCTTTCTGTTTAAACCTTTTTCTATAAAATCGGAATATCAAACAAAAACATCGTAATTTGAAGGTTTTGTCCGTAATTTGACATCGTAATTTCATCGTAACATCGTAATTTGAAAGTTAATTTGAATCGTAATTTGAAGTAATTTGAAAACATCGTAATTTGAAGGCATAGTTTTTCACAGAAGTTCATTTTTGTAGATCAACTTTAAACGAGACAGTGACACTGTTTCGACCTATCAGGTCTCTTCAGTGCAGTTGGTGACCGACAAGAAGCTAGAGGCTACTGCACTGAAGAGACCTGATAGGTCGAAACAGTGTCACTGTCTGCAGTTTTGCTATGTGCATCGCTAGTCTCTTGCATTACTATACATGTAAGACCTTGTAACTTTAAACGAGTTGATCTACAAAAATGAACTTCTGTGAAAAACTATGCCCTTTTTTAGTATATCCAATTAGGCCAAAAAAGTTTTCAAAAAAAATTGAATCCAAAAATTAAAATTTTTGAATTGAATTTTTGTGTATTTACAGTAAAATAGAGAGGGAGCGTAAATACAATATTTCTCAAATGATATCAAAAAAGCAAAGGTTTTCAAAAATACTTTGATCTTCAAAAAAGAGTTTAATTCATGACTAAAACTTACATATTAAAATTCGAAATGGTGATTGAAAACAGGAAGGAGTGACTAACGACTTAGGTCATTGTAATACGTGTTTTCGTGATTTGCACAAACTCTATGTCAGTCAAAAACATTACCAAATATACCATTAACAAAAAAAGGAAAGAAACTCACAAGACTATGCATTCAAAATGACCTGTTCTGCCATTTGCATTGTTTTGTTTTGCTGAAATTGATAATGTTCGAGTAATTAAGTAGGCTACGACTAATGGCGTGCTGTAGCATTGAGAGGGGCATCTAGAGACCCGGAATTTTAATAAGGCTTGACAGTTTGTTGTTACTCCTCTACAAAAAAACAGTGGACACACAATTAAATTTGAAAACACATCTTTCAACTTGATATCGCTTTGAAGGAGTAATTTTCCGAAAAAAGATTTGTGATGCAAAAATAAGCAACACTACAAAATCAATTTCAAAGACTGATATTGAAAAGTCAATGCTTTGGGCACAACTGGCCTCTTAACTTTATTAATCATCCCGATATTGCATTAATCATGGGTCAGTTTTTCAAAGGCCGTGCTAACGTATTCAGGGCCATTGAGTTTTGTCTTTCCCTTTTTGCTTTGGCAACCAAGCAAAATGTCAGCTAGACTTGTTTTTTGTGCTCCCTTTTTCAAAAATTCTTCTGTTTGCTAGTGATAAATGGCATTGCAATAGTCTCATATTATTTTTTTCCAGTAAGAAAAATAATATACACGCCACAAACTGCAGTGACAAAAAATAGACAATAGAGTAGGCTCATATCGCAAACAATATATCAATTCCACAGCAGCATGAGACAAAATTCATTTTATGATTTGTCCTTTCCAAAAATGTGCATATAAATTATGCACCGATTTTCTTTGGTTTTTGGGAAAATGATAGCCCCTTCACGTGAGCGATCGTTGAGTACTGAGCAACGACGTGTGCAACGTCGCTTTTGGTCACTGAAGTCTATGTTGACATTATTTCACGTGAAGCGCTTGTTGAATTCGCAAAATTTAAAATTTAAATTTTATATGCTATTCAAAATTTTCCGACTAACATTAAAGTATGAAATTTGAATTTCAAAATAATAAAAAATATTTTTTTACCCTCTCTTAAAAGCACAATATTAGAGAGATGTACAGTAATTACAGTACTAGGTCATCTAAATGAGAAAGAATAAAGTAGGAGTATGTTGTCTACAAAACGTAAAGTAAAGAGGCCAAAAAGCTCGTTTTGTTGGTGTCAAGAGTAAGAGATATAAGCTGTGGTGGTATGAAAACAAAGATGGAATATGAGGCGTTGGAATTTGAGTGAAAGAATCACTACAAAAAGGTTGTTGAGATTCGAAATACAGATGACGGAGTGCTTGTATTTCTGCTGGTTTCTGAAGTGGAAGTTATTAGAGCGATATATGCAAATGGAACGTGGGTAGATCAAAGTAACAAAAAGATCAATTTTGTAATAAAATGGCACGTTAGTGAAACTTACAAAGCTCTGGTAAAATAATTCTTTATCATGGGTAACATTAACACAGGCTGGAAGGCGGATTGATAGCTTTGAGGGCGAGGAAAACAAAAATGGAATTGGCAAAAGAAATGTTTTGGGAAAAAGACTGCTGCAGTATTGCGATGAAAAGAAGATGTTTGATGCCAACACATGTTTTCAACAGAAAAACCAGAGGAGTATAATATACGGCATAGTGGAAACAAAAGTGAGATTGGGTTTCATCGGTTGGCAAAAATACCCAGGAAGAAAATTTCTGATGCAGTTTTTGTAATGAAAATGCAATGAAACCAGCAGAAACAAATGGCTTTTCTGAACTTTGTACAGAGATAGCATCTACCGCTGGAGCAGCAGAAATTAGAGTGATAATGAAATTTTCTAATGTGTGTTAAATGAAAAAGAAATGCCCAATGAATGGCAAACAAGTGTGTTGGTGCCAATTTTCAAAATAAAAGGTGACATGAGAAATTGTATTGCATATAAAACAGTATAGCTGTAAAATATGTTATACAGAATGTCGAGACAACGCTGGCAAGAAGAATTAAAGAATTGACAAGTGCTTACGCACGGTCCACCATAATAACATGCAAGCAGCTGGTTTCAAACTAGGTGCCGACGCAGAAGGTGCCGGACAAAATTAGTGCACGATTAATAAGGCACTGCATCAATTCTTCGCAAAACAAAGTTGTTGCGGTACACACTTTACAAATTTTTGAAAATTTACAATTTTTAACAAACAAGACTTTAAAATTTTCAAATTCATAAAATCTGCAAAGTGGATATTTTTAGTTTACTTATCTATGCCTATTTTGTGAAATAGGCAACTTTTGAAACTAGAACGACCAAGCGTGTTAATTGACGCAATATACTGTAAGTATTTGAATTACCATATCTTCGCCCAATATCATTCTTTTCTGCTGAAATTTCAGAGCATTTTTTATATTTTTACAACATTAAGTTTGTGTGATTTTTGAGGGTTTGTGATTAGAATAGCAAATTTAGTCACATATCTACCAACAACGACCAAGCGCGTCAATTCGCGCACACAACTGGAAACTTTGAATAGAGTTTACAGGTTGGGTTACAGTCTGCAGAATCACTACAACGTGAGTGGTAGAAATCGTGACAATTACCTTGTAGCGATTCGAACTAGGATTTTGGGTTAGTGTTTTCAATCTTTCTTGTCTTTGATCAGTTCATCTTTTCAGCGCTATTGGGGCGACTTTGGTTAATTTCTTTGCTTGCCCAGGTTAATTAATTAGAGAACATTTGTATTAAATTCTTGATTTTGACTTTAGCATATTTTGGATTAGTTAAAATTGTTTGACTTTAACTTTTATCGTACTCAGTTCGATTCAGTTGATTTAGTTCAATTGAGTTGATTCAGTTAGCTCGGTTCAAATTTGTGTCAAACTGCGTTTGGTTTGTTTCGTTACATAAATTGATCCATTCTTTTGTAGAACATTTCGTTTAAATAGAAGCAGAAGCAAAGGTCTTTTATTTAACGTACGATTGCCAGTTATCAAACTGGTGATTGCTTCAGGCTTTGTTAGAGGAATAACTGAATATTGTAAGGTCACAGCCGGCATCCTAGTTTGCTGTAGAAATTCTGGCTTACTTAGTGATTTTATTTGAGACTAGCAGATTTACCCGTCCTTGATCGGGTAAAATGGCAGATTTACCCGTCGTTGATCGTGTAAAATGTAAAGACTGATTAAATTTTTACATTGAATAACTATATTTTTATTTCATCGTACAACAGTACAAAAAGGCCTTTAGTAGAGCCCCATAGGCTCGTAGCCCCCCCCATAGACGAATCTGATCGAAATGAAAATACCGTACTTGGCAGATTTACCCGTCGTTGATCGTGTAAAATGTAAAGACTGATTAAATTTTTACATTGAATAACCATATTGTAATGTGTTTTCATTTTTTTTATTTCGTCGTACAACAGTACAAAAAGGCCTCTAGTAGAGCCCCATAGGCTCGTAGCCCCCCCCCCATAGACGAATCTGATCGAAATGAAAATACCGTACTTGGCAGATTTACCCGTCGTTGATCGTGTAAAATGTAAAGACTGATTAAATTTTTACATTGAATAACCATATTGTAATGTGTTTTCATTTTTTTTATTTCGTCGTACAACAGTACAAAAAGGCCTCTAGTAGAGCCCCATAGGCTCGTAGTCCCCCCATAGACGAATCTGATCGAAATGAAAACACCGTACTTGGCTTCCCTGGAAAAAGTTATAGTTACCCGATCTACGACGGGTAAATCTGCTAGGGATTTTTAAAGTACAGTCTTGCTCATAACCGTCAAATTTGGATTTTTATTTTTAACAAATTTTTTTCTGTTTGTGGTACCTAACAAAAACTTTAAATTTTTAAGGGGGCTTTCTGCCCCCTAATATAGTTGAAAAAGGCTGAAATTTTGGAAAGCTTTCTAATTTAGTGTCTTATACATATGGTTTAAATTTCATCTAAATTGAATATATTTGAATTTTCAAAGGGGGGTTCTGCCCCCCATAGCTCCCTTAGGGGGGCACTTAGAGGTTCGGAACTACTTCCGTTGTCTTCCTCGGAGAATTTTACATAAGAATACACTTTTAGTTTTTATGTATATGTCAATTGCAATTTAATCCCCCAAACCTAAATACGCAATTCGATTAGAATCGAAGAGTTATCTGAGACCCTCCTGTGGAAAAAGGGCCGTAGCTCCCTTGGGGGGCGAGGTACGAACTTGGAAATAGGCCCATTGACTCCGCTGGAAAAAAATACATCGGAATGCATGTTTTATTTTTTTCTAGGTGCTCCTAATTTTTTTTCCATAAGGAACAGACAAACAGACTGACAGACAGACAAACAAACAGACTTTGGATTTTATATATTAGACTAGCACGTGCTTTTGAAGAGTAAACATTTTGAAGGAATACGGCTGGCATTGCCTTTGTGGCGTACAATAGAATTTCGTTTCTATCTCAACTGTAATTTTTTCCTTAAAATTGAGACAACTTATAGCATTGCTCGAATAATTGGTTCTGACTGCAACTTAACTGCTAGGAAAAGATTGACTTCTACTGAGAACTTAACCACGATACTTAAACCACATACTTCTCGATCAATAACAGAACAGATATTTTCACCAAATGCTTTGAAACTTTAAATTCTTTCGCTCGTCGATCACAGAAACTGAAGCACTTTAATATAATAATCAGAAACCAAAAAACTAAATCCACTAATTAACCCCTTGGTTCTTCTCACGCTAATAATCCACAATAAACCACCACAGAGCCACACACTTTTTTTCTTCAGTCTCTACACACTTCCTACTCTCCTACCATTGATACTTTCTAAACGAGTAAAAATCACACCGCCTTGTGTATGAATTGGGCTGTGGTCCAGAAATGCCAGAACAACATCACGTGACACAGAAAAAAGCACCGCTAATGAACTATGTAATCGGCAATCAAAAATCTTCGAGAAGAAACAATAAAATCTACTCAATTAGTCGAGAATATAAACACGTAGTCAACCATTAAGAAGAGGCGTGTGCGCTACAAATCTTATTGCGAAAGAAAAAAAGGCTTTTGCGAAAAACAGCCGAGATATAAAATCAGATTTGAACCGGAAACAATTTAGATTTACAAATAACATAATCACGGGGAAAAAAAGCAAAAGATTACAGAAACTACACATACATAAAAACTATTCCTAGAACGCAAATTGACTTATTCGTGCAGCATTTGTAGAGTGACTGCTATTATCATCAATAAAAGCGTTGTATTTCATGCATTTACATTTGTGTTGTATTTCACTTGTATTTCATGCATTTTGTATGCAAATTTTTCTAATATGTTGCCTGCCTTTGCCTTTTTTGATTGGTTTTAAAACGGGTTTTGCAAGTTATAATCTATCCAGTATGTCAGAGGTGTCAAACTGGTGGCCCGCGACGTAATTTTTTGTGGTCCGTGTAAGGATTTTGTGGCACAGTGCGAATGCCTGGCCTACGATTTTGGTTTTCGAAAAATTGTTCTACAAAAAAATATCTTTTAGGTTAAAATGCAGCCATGAAGTAATGGTCGACAACTGCTGTCACTCGGGTGGCATTACATGTTACGGCGAGAAAGGCAATGACTTTGTTTTGGACATCAGCGCCATTTCGGACTACATCACACGATTAACTGAGATCTTTGTCCGGAGAAGTGGTGATATCCAAATAATGATATGGCTTGTCTGCAGCAAAATTTCATTACTAGTTTCCTGTGCCAAGAGACAAAAATTCTTGAAGACCATTGATATAAAGTCTTACCTGCTTAAATTTTTTTTGACAGAGTCTGGCCCGTAATAAATTCAGGTATGCAACTGTGGCCCACAGCACTGAATGAGTTTGACACGCCTGCAATACGTCAAGACTGCTCCGCAGGCTTTGTTGCGGTTACAAGATATTTTGGCAGACTGTTTGGATGATGAATACTGTAGCAGTGAAGTAGATAATGCATTAGGTTACAATTTAGAAGAAGTAAAGCTTGATTCAAGTGGCGAAGTTACTTGCGTCAATAGGGATAGAGAAGATGTTTACAACAATTCACAGATTCAATTGCAGGTGAATCAGGACTTGATTGAAAAAGACAAAACAGTTTGTCACACTTTTGCTACTTCCCATGTACAACGTGGGCGTTTGCAACAGCTAAACATACTGAGCTTCAAGTCTAGCCCAACAACATTTTCAACAAGCAAAATAATTGTTTGCAACTCATTGGAATCGTTTCACGGTTTGTTTAATAGGGCATTGCTCAGAAATGTAAAAAAATGCACTGTAGCAGAAGCCCATGGCATTTTTGACAAAATAAACTGGGATGTGACACTTCATCAGTTGAACAATTTATTGGACTAGTTATAGTGAGAAGATTTTGGACATAGAGATTATTCAGTGAAAAGTTTGTGGGAACAAACCAGGGGGTTTCCGAAGTTCAACAAAACTCTATCAAGACACAAATTGAAGGAAATGGTGCGCTTCTTGAATGAAGAGTGATAGGGGCAAAGCGTGATAAATGACAAGTTTCACTTTGCTTCTTCGTTGTGGAATTTTTTTATTGATCACTCTTAGAAAGCGTATGCGCCTGAACCTTGCATTACATTTAATAAGCAATTTCTTTTTTTACTCAACACGTGGCGAATAAACTGGACAAATTGGAGTCAAGTTGGTACAAGTTGGTGTACATCAAAGATTTTTTTTGTTGCTGCTGCTTTTTGCAATTACAATGGATGTAATAATGGAGAACGAAAGAGAAGATTAAATAATGAAATTTTGTAAGCAGATGACTTGGTTTTTATGAGTAGAAGCATAGAGAATTTGAAAGAGAAGTTTTTGAAATGTAAAGAGGCGTTCGAGAGAAAGGAGCTGAAGATTAACTTGAAGAAGATCAAAGTAATAGTGAGTGGTTCAAAAAGTGATTACTCCAAGGTAAATTTTATCCATGTGCCAAATGAGGAAAGAAGGTAATGGAAAATTTGGTGATGTGCGCAAAATGTAGTGAATGGATGCATGCTAGATGCGCGAAAATGAAGAAAGTGATTACAACTCTGGCAAAAGGCTTTATTTGTAAGCAATGTGTTTAGACAACAGAAGAGCCAGATGAAGAAACATAATTTTTTGACCAGGTCGAGTTTGAGAAGAGTTTTTGTGACTTAGGAAACAGGTTGAATACCAATGGTGAAAGTGGAAGCAGCGGTGACAGCAAGAACGAGAATTGGATGGATAAAATTTAGAGAATGTGGAGAGTTAATATATGAAAAAAGTTTTCGTTTAGAATGAATAGAAGGACATATCAGAGTTGTGTAAAGTCGGCAATGCTGTATGGGAGCGAGAAATGGTGTCTAAAGAAGAATGAGATGGCAATTTTGAGAAGAACTAAAAAACCAATGTGTGCAGAGTTAAGTTGATTGAGAAAAGAAGGAGCCAAGAGCTTATGAGTTTGCTGAGTTTAAATCATCCTTTGAATTTGTTGGACAGGGCAACTGAAGTGAGATGGTGTGGGCATGTTTTGAGCCGGGATAATGATCAAGTCTTGAAAATAGCGTTGGATTTTCAAATGGTGGAAAAAAGAGAGCCAAGGCGACCAAATGTGAGATGGAAAAAACAAGTGAAAAAACATATTAATAAGAATTGACTGAAAAAGGAAGATGCGTAAGTGACGGAAGAAAGTGGCGTAATGATATTTATAAACTTGCTAGCAAAATGAGGTGCTGTTGTGTTTGGTTTAGGTGAGAAGAATGTGAAGTTTTCTTATGTTCGTTCAATACCCAGAACATTGTTCTCACCAACGTCTGTCGCTGCTCAACTACTGTTTTCTCTTCTACCTCACTCCCATTTATGTTGGTGCCATTTTTAAACCAACTCTTTTTTCGATCATTTAACTTTGTGAAGGCCAAGTTTTTCCGTAGCCTCAAGGCTTTACGCTACACCTCTGCTTTGTAATGAGACCTCTTTTAAAAGTTTTTATCTCTCGATAAAAAAACCTTGAGCCAGTTCATTCGTGTGGTTCATCCAAATACCTTTATTTTTCTTCATACTGTCATCAATTCGAAACTAAATTAGGGCCTCCAACTGCTACTTCAACAACTTCTTACTAATTCCTCTTTTGTCTGAGGCATCTTTGCCTTTTCTAAGGCCATTTAGACTGATTTTTCTCCGATCGTTAGTTATTGAGTCCTTTGTAAATAATTCTCTTTTCGTATTTAAAAATTGCGAGACTTAAAGTGAAACTAAAGATTTCCAGATCTTCCTAGTGAGATTTTGTCTCGTTCAACCGCCTATGATTGTTGTTTTTCATCGAAGTAGCAAAGCAGTTTACTCATCAAATTGGAACAAAAGACGATTACAAACGGGCACACAAAAGTGTTGTTTTTTTTTCTGTAAGAAGTGGAGCTACCTGTGAAGCAGTGGGCCTGCATGTGAACTTTCTCTTTTTTCAGCGTTAATAGCCACGGGGAGGCGGTTAGGAGTTAGATTCTTGTCACCGTATTTCCAAAATTAAAATCAAAGATATTTGCAACATTATCTCTTTACAACTTAATGAAATGTTTTCAAATATTCCAATTCACTTTCTGTCCTATTCATTTTACTAAAGAGAACGGATAGTGACACCAGCCAAACATTTGACAACTTTGAGTTATTTTCAATGCTTCATTTATTTTTTAGAACAGCAACAGCCACAGTTCGGCAGTGTATGGGCACAAGAAGTTTGTCTTCGACTAATGTAACAACGTCGGGTAAAGTCCGATTGGAAAAGAAAAACTCCACTAAAAAAGAACATCGAAATCTAACAACCACTACAGAAACAAACAGGTAGTTTTTTTATTGACTCTGTATAAATACGCGGAAAGAATTGTGCGGCTGTGTTTATTCCCTTGCACGTTATATCTGAAAGTGATAATTATTTCCATTAGTTTCATTTTCAGCTAAAATAAATTTGATTGACTGCATTAGTCATTACTTTGGAAACACATATTAAATCTAATTGTTGCAGATCTTCGTCCAAAACTGGCTTTGAAACAATATCTTTAAGTACACCAATGAAAAGCGTGTCAAGCTATGCTAGCAACCATGAGGTCGGAAAGAATTCCTTAGTTGCAAATCCAAACGTTGACGATGATACCATTTTGGAAATACAGTAACTTAAAACATAAAACCAAACAAGTATAAATGCCCAGCTTTTTTGAGGGAAATTTTTCTTTACTGTTGTACTTTGTCTATTACATATCGCCTGCGTTTGTTTTGGTATCACGGCAAACTTTAGCCTGTTGTCAATAAGTATTTTCACGCTAAACAATCACGTGCTAAACTATTTGTTTGTTCACAATCTGCTTATTGCTTAACACTAGATTTACCGCCTTTTCAACCTACCTACTATTACCGTGAGCGGTCAAAAGGTCAAAATGTTTGCTTCATTACTAAAAAATTCTTAGTAATTAGACATTATTTCGTGTCATGAGTTACTTTAAACTGTTGTGTTAGACCTAGAATGTCTTGAATTATTGTAAGTGGGAGTTCAACGAGTCATAAGCTCTATTTTGTGTTGGAATAAAATACCTTGGTCCTAATCTACAAAATGAATATTAGGCCTTCAATTATTTTTTAGGACGTACGGAGCTTGTAATCCACTTCTCGATTTTGAAGTAAATTTAATGCATTTCAATCTTGCTTCGTCATTAGCAACCAATACAAATTAAATCCCGCTGTGTTAGATGTAAAATGCCTAATAACACTAATCGCTTGCGTTGTAGTAGCCTACTTGCATCATTACTATCACCGTCTCACTGCCAAAGCAGACAAATCTACATAATGCTGAATCAGTTTGCTGCGCGTTATCAATAGCACACTCTGAATTCGCTTCATTTGAAAAAAATCATTTCCCATGTAGGCCTAAAGTCGAACCGAGTCTAAATGTGCCAACTCCTGATCAAAGCGTAACTTACAAACATAAGCGTAACACTTTCTTTTGCATTGGTAGAGAGCTCAAAGCATTTCTGTCTCAAAGAAAAGCTGAAGATCTGTGTTTTTTGGAGATCAATATTTTCAGAGTGGCGTTTTTCTATTTTCTGCTCCAAATAAAGGTGAAAATATTTTTTGGAAATATACTTTTCAAAAGTGAATATTTTGACCAGTTTTGAAATTTCTATTACGGGGCTGAAAACAGTCTGATGGCTTCAGCCACCAATCCCCGTGCTTTTCCCCCAATGTCGACAAACATATTTATCTAACGCACATGTAGGTAACTTTTACTTGTTAGTACAGTTATTGTTGCAAGATTGTTTCGATACAACAGCACACCAAAAGACTCTTTAATTGCAAAGATAATTTTAATGATGAAAAAATTAGTGGTTTCTGTGCACGGTCAAAATGACCGTTGGCGGTATTTTATGGTAAATCCATTTCCATCCCACTCTGTGCTCATTGCAATGCAAAGAAAATTGACATGCTAAAAGTTATTCAAGATATAGGAAAACTCAAGAAGTTTCAGTGTTATTAAACGTACGTAATCAGAGATATAAACGATTAAAAATCAAAAACGGTCAAAGTGGCCGCTCCGGTAATTCTAGCGTTAAAAAACTTGATTAAACAAAATTTTATAAAGGCAAAATTCATTTGCGAATCCACTCACAACTAAAATATTGGTAATTTTATAGAGGCCTATATCTTTTCATTTTGGTTAGTTTTTTAATCTTTTAACCAAAATTAATCTTCAAGGAAAAACTAATTCGTGCTGTGACTGCCAAATTTAAGAGCAAGCACAAGGTTTTTTTTTTTCAAAAAACATTTAAAATGATGTATTTGTTAATTGATTTCTTGAATTATTAAAATTGTGCCAAGTTGAACAAGTGGATTGGATCGTCGCTTATGATGCAATGGTTGTGCGTTCGAAGTTTACTTTGGCTACGGTCCCAGTAAACATTACCGCGGCTGGCCTACGTTGGCCCATGATTGGCAACGCTGTCATTTGAAGTGGGTCAGCTGTTGGCGTCCAGTGTTGGCCAGATGCATCATGCTCCATTTTGCCACAGCTTGCCAACGTTGCCGTACTGCCTCCAGCCAACATTTGGCGTACTGCATCCAGACAATGCTGATATACTGCTTTTTTGTGACGTTTACCGCATACAGCTCTTGTTATTGACAACTAGATGCATCTTGCAAACGCTGGGCTAATCTTTTCTTTTGCTGGTAAAATCACCATTAGATTTTTCACATAGTCGCCTCTAACTAATGTTACATAATACCAGTCAATAAACGAAATATAAAACGTTGTTTTTTATGATAAATTACAAAAGTTTCAAACAAGCACAAAATCAAAAAGAACAAATATATACAAAACCAATGTAAATGTTTAGCTTTGATCCCGTTTTGTCGGATTCACTCAAATTCTTTTCCAGTTGTTATTTACCATCGCTTTTACAATTTCTCGGCAATCGTAGTGGTTTTACGTCCGCTATTAACCCATAAAATTAGTTTGACGTAGCGTCTTTGTTCAATGTTTCTGATAAACAAAATGATATTGGAAAATTGTTTTAAATCTTAAACTACAAAGAACTAGAAATACGACATTAAAAATGATATTTGTTGCTGCCTAAATTTAAAATCTAAGTTGGTTGCAATCTAGACTCCTTGCTGAGTATATTCGCGTTCTTAAGTTGTAACGGTTTTCTGAAATTAACAAAAAACAATAAATAAAAACTCAAAAGCCAAAAATAATTAATGCACTTATTAACTAAAGCAAGGGTTTGCGCCACACAAGACTATCTTTCAAGAGAACGAAACTTCAAAAAGTCAAGCAATTATAGCCTACTGTCTTGGTACAAGAAAAAGACCGGATCTTTTTCTTCAAACGCAAGCATTACTCCCGGGAAACAGCGCAGCAACTAATTAACTGCATTACTGCAATAACAATCTTAAATGGAAACACAATATTTAATGCAAAAAAAACTTAGGTGAAAAGTAAACCAATCGACTTACATCTACATAACACGCAAGGTCCCTAAACAACCTAAAAAAATGTTTTCAAACTATGTAACGTTGTATATCCCGGCAGATATGTAGATTTTTATGAGCTCAGAGTATACCATAAATAGTACAAACCCGTTTTGTATGCAATTTCCGAGAGTGTAATATTCTGTTCGGTGGCATTCTTTACATGTGTGGTAACACATTCTAAACACAAATAAATATGATGAAAAAAAGAACAGTGAAATCTTCATCACCGTTATGTCGTTTGTTTGTGATGCTTGGATTGACAAAAGAAGGGATTGTCGTCATCGGTCCGAACTTTAGAAGGTCAGGACTTTGAAACTTTACGAGAACGTCATTCGTATTTGGCAGGAAGAGCATTCGGATTTAAAAACCTTTGCCGTTCCAACAAAAGGTCTGTTTTAAAAGTGGATGTAGAGTGGTAGATACACACTAATCCAGCAAGACTAAGCTTGCCAAAAGGCAGGAAACAAAAGATAAAATCTAGCAGCAAGCAGTTTCAA
This sequence comes from Trididemnum clinides, assembly GCA_963675345.1. Taxonomy (NCBI): domain Eukaryota; kingdom Metazoa; phylum Chordata; class Ascidiacea; order Aplousobranchia; family Didemnidae; genus Trididemnum; species Trididemnum clinides. Next base: position 5,817,503 of record OY776289.1, read on the forward strand.
AAGACGTAGACACGATAAACCATTATGAAGGCCCAGAAGGGTTCAAACGGTAATGGTAGATGGATAAGGAGTAGCCGAAGAGGAAGCGGTGTAGAGTTCGCAGAAGGACAGAATAGAATGGAATCGGAAGCATTCAGAGGTAGATGGCTAGCGCTAGGTGAAAGATTCTCGCTACTGCCAATTCTACAGAGGCAAGAGTTTACTAGAAGGCTATGTTAGTTGCAGCGAAGACGAGGTAAGAGATAATATATCATGGGTGACATAAAGCACTAGTTACTCAGTGGATCTGTGGGTCAAACTTTGATGTAACTTTAGGTCTTTAGCCCACAATAAGAGATGATTGAATACAAAAAGGAAAGAGGGAGACTCTACGGGAATGCAGATGGCTGAAGCAGTGCACCTCGTCTGGCCAACTCATTGACCGTGTCATTACTGGGCAGAAATGGTAGCACATTGTTGCAGCATAAGAAAAGGAGGTTAAAATAGATAGTTTTTGTCAAACGAGAGTGTGAGAAAGAAAAAAATGCAGGAAGAACAAAGCAAGAGTCTGAGAAAACGAAAGAAAAGTAGCTAGCAGGGTGAATGACGCTGCCGAAACTGACGGAGCTTGCAAAATGGCAAAGTCTTCGGCAAAGAAACTTTACGACAATGGGCTTCAATCTTATGCCAAATACAACATGAACGACCAAAGCAATTTAATGCTACAAATTGTAAAACAAATTAAACATAGGAGTTGCAACAAAGTTGTCAAACTAACATACCAACAACCAGCCTTTTAAAGTTACATAGAGCATCAAAAGATTGATTTCTCTCGATTTTATTGCCAGATTTTTCTTTTCCTGTTCTTACTACCTTCGGTACGAGGTCATGGGCAATGAAAGAAGGCATATGTAGACACACGCAACCCATGACTGATCGTCCAACAATAAGAGCAATTTTCTTGCACTACAATAATATAAGTGCTTAAGCTAATCAATAAAATAATGATGCCAATTAAGGGGTCGAATATAGCTTCGAATAACTTTATTGATTCAATGATCTCAGGACAAAAGCCTGATATTTGAAAATATATAACATAACGTCATATTAAACAGGCATTAATCTGCCAAAGTTTGACATCTACTATAGCCAGTCACTTACTTAGGCAATGTATACTTGAAGAATTTGACTTGAAATTTTTTATCCATAGGTTCAGACGTAGTGATTTGATGTTTGTCTACAACAACACGCTTACTTTTCAACCATTCTTTTTGCTGGAGCAAGCAGCATTGTAAATTCCGGATGCCTTTCTAATAAATACCAATAGTGCTCTTTGTGGAATTTCGAACTTCAGATTTTTCAATCCGAAGCCCAAAACACTATAATAAAAATATAATCGAATTTAAAAAGGGTGAATTTATATCATTTACGCTATTGAACAACGGTGCCTATTTTTATGTGTTTCGGATTTTATGCCTAATATGAAAGAAGTACTGCATATAGTGCATGACCGCAGCTGGTTACATAAGAGTTATGGAGTACATTCAAATTGATTTTTATTGTTTTCCAAGTGGCAGGAAAAAATCGAAAGATATTTGAAACCAATGAAAAGTTTGACCACACCGATTAAAAATGTATCAATTTGGTTGCAAACAGAAATATACGTACCAACGCGTTTCATACCGCAACTTCTTTCAAACGTTTCTCGACCTTTTAAGTTCCAAAATTGACGATACTGGTAACTTAATGTCGTCCGATAATATCACTTGAACGCTATCACTTTGAACAGCTCCATCATTTTTATGGGCATTGACAAGATTTTCTAAGACCAGCATTCGTTGATTTAACTGGCGTAGTTGAAACAAAATTTTCTCCAGGCTGGTTAATACCTTTTCGCCTGTAATCAAATCAAAGTATTTGGCACCAAGTGTTGGTAATTTTAAACACAAAATCAGCAACTTTGATTGAAAAATTATTCACATTATGGAGCTCCAAATGGCTAATTACTCTCTATTCCTTGCTACTTGAGTTTACTGTTGGTGTAACTAATATCCGTGAAGTCCTTGGATCAGAGGCTTTGCAAATTAAGAGTCGCTTTAGATAAAAAAATCCTAGTTTGCAAAGCTTTATTGCTGTATTAAGTAGATTACAGCACTTTCGATAAAGCGACAGAACAAACAGCTTTAATGCTTACATTTACAAGTACTTGTTTACCTTATCTTAGCACTAAGCACGATAAAAATGATATTATACAGCTTCCAACTTGACGTTAATGCATTTACTTACGGAATTTGGCATGTGATGAAGCATCGGTGGTTGTCTCCGTCTACCGAGATTACATTTACTAATGTAGAGGTTTTTGAAAAGATGAGAAGTGATACAAAATTTCAATAAAGCTTTAGTTATCGACCATTTTATTGTACTCTTTTACAAAGAACATATAAATACCTCGCCATCAACACCAGGCTTCATTCTAGCGATAACTCCTAAAGAGAGCTAGACGAAAACGTTAGAGTTTTCACTTATTCTTTGTAAAAGAGTACAATGAAATGGTCGATAACTAAAGCTTTGTAGAGGTTTTTGTTACTGCTTCTAGAACAACTGAAGCAGCTGGAGTCACAATAGGTGCCGCATCAACAACAGTCTGATAATTAGATGTGCCAGTTATTTGGCATTCTTTGTCAAGTTCGTATCCACTAAAGCCAGGGAAGTATGTTTGTGGAGACCTGTTAAAATATACAACTACATGTAGTTACATGTACTTTTGATCAGCACACACAATTGCATACCTTATTGGCAAAAAAGTTGCTTTGCTCCTTATGATATAAGTGGCCTAGAATGGGTACCGTAGTGTATGGGGTGAGCCATCATGTTGTGAATGGACCAGTTGTCATTTGGTAACTTAAAGATCAAAGCAACTGATGAAATCGTTGCGTTTGTGCATAAAGGCCATCGCATTGTGCTTTCTTGAAAGTTGCCCCATGTTTTTGGTAAACCTTTACCGGACTTCTTTTTTTATTTAAAAATTTAATGACAACGTATGACATTATTGTATATTACAATATCAAAAATGATCTAGTGCTGCAATATTTATGAACAAACAATCAAGAAAACATGTTAATGGCTGCAAGCACCAAAGCTCAAATTACTTTGCCGCCTGACACTGTGCAATAAATCACAGCCAGGTGAAGTAATTACTAGGCATTTTGAAAAACGTTAAACTATGTTGTGAATTCAGTTTTTTCTTCTGGCTAAAAATATGTTTTACAAGGATCATTGACTGCTGCTCTAGTTAAAATGTGAATGAAAATTGTAACTCTATGCCATAATAAAAACAACAAGCTATATTTTCCATTATGCAGTCAATCATTTAGGGAAGTGATTGAATACACCTTTTATCCAGGCAGTACTAGTCTCATAGTTTTTTTTTGCCTGTTTTAATGAACATCTTTAGGCAGACTAAATAAAACAATTTTGAGCATAGGTGCCATTCACATTAAGAGTTGGAGACAGACTCAACAACTATTTTCAAGTAAGCTATGAAGCTGGCACTATCACATAATTTTGCTGGCTCCCCATTTACGGAAAGTGACTTTTCCTATACCAAATAATCGTTTTCATTATTCCCATAAAATGTAGCAATTGTTCGGTTTATTAGTGATACATATTGCAGCTGCTTTTAGAATTTAGTTCTGAGCAGCCAAAACAAAGCTAACTTTTTGCAATTAATGTAGTGGATGATAATAGGCGCTTTACAGGTTAATGCAATCTGTTAAAACTTAACAGACTTTTTGAAAAAAGACATAGAATAAATAAATGAACATCAACTAAAAAATACGATTGAAACCTGCAAAAAAATTCAAAGTGCACTCTGTTTTATTCTTCTTTTTTTCAATTACATTGTTCATGAGTAGTATCAGTAGATAAAACAAGGCTGATTAATCAATAATCACCCAATTGGCTTGTTGGTGCATTCTAAATCACGATTGCAATGTAGAATGCTTTCACTAAGACACATCATACTGTCAATGATAACTTTGATGATCGTTATTCTTTTCAACAGATTTGGGTTCTACTTTAATGAGCCTATCCCCATTCATTTAATTAATTGCTAATATTAAATTAATATAACTTCATAAAATCTTTTTGTATCAACACTGCATCAAAAATAAGATAAGACGCACAGGTACTGCAGTACAATGCCTCAATTAGGATGCATTTTTTTAATGAATCAGAATATCAATGACATGAAATTGAGACTCAACATTACCAACAATATATACATCTAACTAAAAGGATGTACAAGGTATATTAAAGAGAAAGTCTTCTGTTGCCATCAATTTCTGAACAATAAAAAGGGCTTTTCAGCTTGAAATCTATGTCAAACTAATGCAATCTAGTCTTTTTACAGTATACAGTTATATGGTTTGTCAATGGAAACAATCATGTTCTTGCAGACATCTTTATGATAACATGAAAGATTCCAACTTGCCAAAATTTCTGGTGTAGCATGTCGCACCTCGCACTTCATCGAGCTGCCATGTCAAACATCTTTTGTCCTTTTTTAAAACTTTTTTTGTTGGTTTGCTTTCAACGGTTCAGCACCTTGCTCCCGCCGATGTGTGTGAGTCTAGTTTTTTTACTGTACTAGCTGCGTTTGCTGTTTTGAAACTTTGCGCGTCCCCAGTTTGACGCCCAACCAGTGTATCGTTGCTGCTATATCCATCAACTAGACGATGTTACTATAACCTTGCTTATTTTACTGACGAAGTAATATTAACTGACAAAGTTTTTACCGTTAGGTTTGAGCCGCTCGGCTATCTCGCGCCTTCTGTTCGCACGCCTGACGATGTAATCTCACGCCAGGAATTTTAGCCGTATGGTTTTCTGGCAATCTAGCCGTGTATACTTATATCTATTATATCATTTGTGATGATCGATTTAAATAATAGTCCCTGTAGTTGGCGACTGGAGTAATTGTCCTCGCTGACTTATTGGCGGGAGGTCCCCTACATTGACTAGTTAAATACAACAACGTGAAGTTTTAAAGATTATTTTTGTTCCACCCGTTGCGGTGTGACAAGAGTTGATTGCAATAAATATTGCTGCGCGTATTTGAGTATGATTATTATTGCAGGTGTCTGAAATCACACACATAAAATTTTCTTTTTTTTGTAGGAATATATAATATTTGTTTTTCTTCTCGTGGTAGCTTGCTGATCGGCTTGCTTTTCCCGCGTCTTTGGTTTGTCTGTTGTTTTCGTTCATGTGGCGTGCGCAGCGACCTAGATTTCTGGAAAGTAGTGACCTGATTTTTCGTAACGTGTGCAGTATTCTGTTACCGACCATGCGGTTGGAGATTTTCTGCTCTCTTTCTTCGTTGGACGTCGTTGTGGACGGTCGTGTTTTGGTTGTCTGCCACAACTGCGTGAATCTAGTCTGAACATTGATGCAAAAAAATATTACTGTTGCGATTCCTTCTTTGTGACTGCCATAGTTCCCAGTAATCGGAGCTCAGTCAATACGCTCTCGTTCAAAGGAAAATTTTCTACACTGGGCTACTTTTGAATTCGGAAATGTAATTGAATTCTTGTCTAATTTCATTTAAATGGAAACCTTCTCTGAGACGATGAGCTGCTTGAGCTAAAGAATTTTTGCACTTCTGATCCATTTCTTTAAATGATGTAAATCATTTTCAAATGAAAAACAAGAAAATTCATCAAGAGAGCCATACTTTCTAACATCATCAACAAGATGAATCAAGCTGTGAAGATTGCAGGTAATTGGATTTAAAGGATATAGCAATGTAAAGCTCTGAGCATATCCACATAAGAGCCTATCAACAAAGTCCAGGTGAGTATAACATATGCAAGGGTCAACAAAAATAGTTAAACCAACATGGAATAGCATAAAGTGATTATAAATGTTTTGTGAAAAAATGTTTGGCAACACCACTGGTCCAATATAAACAAGAAACAATTTTTATTATGTTGCCTTCCAGTAACAAATATCTTTCAGTGCTCTGGGCTTGCGACTGAATTCCGAGACAGAGAAAAAGTGAAAAATTCACTTTTTTAAAATCCGGTTTTGTTTGCGTTAACGCAGATGTCCGAATTCATCTCATGTTTCTCAATAGTTCATACACACTATCACGCCACTTTGTTCTGTCAATGGCATCTTTCTTTTTCAGTCCAATCTGATCGGTATGCTCCTCCACTAGTCTATTTCACAATATAATTGGTCACCCGCTCTCTCTTCTTCCCGCCACTTCAAAATCCAACTCTCTTCCCAAAACATGTCCATACCATTGTACTCCACTGGCCTTGGCTAGTCCATCCAAAGTATCTTTTAAACCCAAGCAAACTCATAAGTTCTTGGCTCCTTCTTTTCTCAATCAGCTTAACTCCTTACGTTGCTGTCATCATGGCTTTTTCAGTTCTTCTCAAAATTGCGGTTTCATTCTTCTTCAGACGCCACATCTCGCTCCCATACAGCATTGCTGATCTTACACAACTCTGATAAATCCTTCCTTTCATTTTTAACAAAAACTTTCTTTCATAAAATAACTAACTACATTCTCTAAACTTCATCCATCCAATTCTCGTTCTTGCTGTTACCGCTGCTTCACTTCTTACACTGGTGTTCAATGTGTTCCCCAAATAACAAAAGCTCTTCACAAAGTCAATCTGGCAAAAAAATGATATTTCTTCAACTGGTTCCATAATTCTTTCCTTTGCATCAGATATAGTTTACAAACAAAACCTTTTTCCAGAGTTGAAGTCACCCTTTTCATTTTCGCGCATCCACCAGGCATCCATTTACCACATTTTGTGCAGATCACCAAATTTGCAATTACCCTCTTGCCGCACTTGGCACATGGATCAATTTACTCCTGAGTGCCAAACCTTTTGCACCACTCGCCATTACTTTGGTTTTCTTGAAGTTCACCTTCAGCCTCTTGCTTTCAAACTTCTCTTTCAAACGCTTCTTTTAAAAACTTCGCATTCAAGTTCTCTATACTTTCACTCATTGAAACCAAGTCATCCGCATACAAAATATCACTCATCAATCTTTTTCTTGCATTTTCCGAGATTACATCCACTGCAATTGCAAAAGGCAACGGCGACAACACAGATCCTTGGTGTACACCAACTTGTACTAAGAATTCTTCAGATAACTCAGATCCCACTCAAACTTTCGTTTTTGCCCCGTGATGGAGGCTCATAAATGCTCTTACAATTACTTTTGATAAACCTTTCTTCCTCCTTGCCTACTCCATTACCTTTCTTAAAACTCTATCAAATGCCTTCTCAATATCCACAAAACACATGCAGCCTGCAACTTTTCCTTCTTTTCCCTATATTTCTCTTGCAATCTTCGCACTACAAACAATGCGTTTGTCGTTCCTCTTCCAGGCTTTAAACAAACTGCATTAAATCAATGTTTACTAAGTCTCGAATCCTTCTCTCTAGCACTCTTTCAACAATCTTGATTGCATGGCCTAATAGCTTTACTCCTCGTTAAGTACTGCAATTTTTAACATCTCCCTTTGCCTTGAAGATTTGTACCAGCACGCTTGTTTGTTATTCATTTGGCGTTCCTTTTCCATCTAACATGCGTTGGCAAAGTTACACCATTACATTAATCCATACTTTTCCACAAGAAGATATCATTTCTGCACATACTTCAGAGGGTTCAGCTGCCTTTCCTGGTTTCATTACGTTTATTGCTATCGCCATTTCTTCGCGGGTAACTTTTTTAATAGGTCCCTCTCCCACTGTCACGTGGTCCCAATCATTCTCTTTATTCATGAACTCCTTCATATGATTTTTCCGTATTCTTTTCCTGTCTTCTTCACTGACACCGAATCTTCCGTCTTATCGTCTCATGCATCTCCCTCCTTCAATATCTTTTCTATCTTTTTTCATAAACTTCACCAGTGTGAAATTGTTATTAGATTTTTGTTTAATTTTGTTGACTCTGTTTCAGATTCTTTCCTGATAGAATTAGCAGCCACTTTCTTTATTCGATTTTTGATATTCTTATATCTAGCTTTGTTTTCCTCCGATCGATTTTTGCACACCTTTTTAAATGCTACTTTCTTTTGTTGTATTGCGTCCTTCACCTCTTCATTTCACAACCACGTATCCCGATGGTTTCTCCTACCTTTCTTCTTTTCACATACCTCATCACAAGCTTGTAGGATACTATTTTTGAAAGTATTTCATAGGTTGGGTGCATCAACATAAATCAATTCCTTAACTCTGTCTTGAAATCTTGATTTTATGCTGTTTTCCTTCAATTTCCAAACCCTCTTTCTAATAATTTGTTCCTTCTACACTACTTTCTTGAACTTTTTTTTCTCTATGTCTGTTACCACCAGCCGATGATGCAGTTCCCAGGAGATGGCTTTCACGTCTTTTAAATGCTTTCTATTGTTTTTACCAACCAATACAAAATGAATCTCAGTTTCCTTTCCACTCATAATGTACGTTGTTTTTTTCCGCTCCATCTTTTCAAACCGTATGTTTGCTACGCACAACTCCTTTTTATCATAAAACTCAAAAATTCTTCTTCCCTCAACATTTTTTTTGCCAATTCTATACCCAACATGCACACCCTCAGAACCATCAATCCGTTTCCCGACATGTTCGCTGAAGTCCCCCAGATCAAGAACCACTTTATCAAGGTTTTGCAAATCCCACTCACTTGCCACGTCATTGTAAAATTGATTTTTCTCGCACTCTGATCTTTTAATCTGGGGAGCATACGCACATATGACTCTTATAACTTCCTCATCAAAAACCAGCACCATTGCCATCACTCTGTCACTTTTTCTTCGGACTTCAACAATCTTTTCGCACAGTTCTTCTTTTACTAAAATTCCAACACCTGCTATTACATCATTATTTCCAGACCACCACTGGTTATATTTTCTACCTCTGATACCAACAAATCGAACTCCTTGCCATATTTATCTTACTTCTTGCAGACAACACCTTAACAGTTCGCACACTTCCGTACCCTTACTTAGACCCACATGTAGCAGTCGGACAACCGCATGGCCGAGACATGCTCAGAAGAGATTATCGCTTTAATCTATTTCTCTCCCAGCAATTCTGGGAAAAGTGGATAGCCTTCTATTTACCTTGGAAGCAGGGGCGGAAAAAGTGGTTAAAGGTATCTGAAACTATGAAACCTGGACAACTGGTGGTTATGGGCTCATTAGAGGACATATTCAAACGTTGGAGGTTCAAGCTGGGGAGGATAGAGTAGGGGATTTCTCAAATTAGAAATGGGAAACTCATAATCAGACGGGCCAAGGTGACCGTAACTAAAGTGAATGAAACCACGGGGGAGGTCAAAATTGAGTATGTGTTACGGGATGCCTGTCGTCTAGCTCCCGTGGAGAACGCGCAACCGGTAGCACATCTTAGGCGTGCCCGAACGACACCTGTGGCCTGTTTTCCTGTAGGTATAGAAATGCGTAGTAAGTTGATTGCATTTAAGTATTGTGTTGGTATAATCAATTATGTTTCTTTTTCTTGTGTTTTGCTTGCATGCTCAAAGTTTGTGTCGCTGTTATGCATCAAGTTCGTATTTGTTCTAGCAAAGTGTGTTAGGTAGTTAAGATGTCTATTTTAATTGAAAATCGATTGGCTTTATTTGTTGTTGTAATTGTGCCATTGATGCGTCATAATTAGGGCCATTTTTTTGACCTAAAAAAAATATATTTTTGACTTTATTTTAGCAAAATTTTGACTTTATTTTGACCTAACCGCTTTCGCCTATTATTTATGTCTTGTTGCACTTTTTTGATTAAAAATCTTTTATAATCCGCAATTTACATAAGTTTTTCAAGAAGAAGGTAGCCTACTTTAAACATTTTCTCAATCACTCAGTCTTGAAGCTATTGCAACAAAGCGACGCATAACGTCAAAACCTAGGATAACGAGTCATTTCGTGTACCGGTATCAATTAGTGTGTAATACAAAAAAAGCGTTGTTATCGCAACTCTACTGTACATTAACAGTCTGTCTATGATGTTTATAACGAAAGCCACACAGCATAATTACCAGGACTTTTTTATTTTAATACAGAGTCATATATTTTTTTACGTTCTTAACATCAAAGTTTCTGTCTTTTCTCAGTAATTTTTCTGAGCATAGAAAACGACCTCTCAACAGCAGCAGAGGTTGGCTGGGCTTTTTGCAAGGGTGCGTAGCTTGTTGGGTCAATTGTCAAGTTGGTACAGTTTATTATTGTTTCTAAGTCAGAGTTGGATAGTCGTTTTTTAATGTAATTTTTAATTGCGCACAGATCATCATCGAATTGCATATTCTTCAGCAGTCCGTATGCTTCGGTTATCGTGTAGGCACTTTCTTCTAAGAACTCTACGTTGGATGCTAGAGTCCGGTATTGATTTATTTTAACCAAGTCCGGCACCAAATCTTCCGCATTGATAGCGTCTTTTGCTCTGCTGACTAAGAGGCCTGCACTTGTCCAATTGTTGACAATGGTACGAACAGCTGGAAGGTTCTCACTGTAATATAAGGCAGCTCTAAGCCAAATTGCCCATCTTGTAATTACAGGGTCAGGAGGAGATCGCAGACTAGTATCATGAAAATCTTTCTTGCGATCTTTGTTTTCAATTGTTGCTGCCTTGATCGTTGCTATTATTTCATCAATATTTTTAAAATGAGCACGAACACGCATAGCGCAGTTATGTAGTAAGTGCGCAACGCAAGTGACATGCATCAAAGAAGAGTATAATTCCTTTAATGTCTTTCCAGCCAAAGACATGTACCGAGCAGCATCAGTCAAGAACAATGAAAAATTCTTGCGTTTTATTTCAAGTTGTCGCAATATGTCATCCGCAGTGTGCAAAATAATATTGCTATTAACATTGCTACCGCTGTCAAGTGGATGACAATCAACGAGGAATGTCTGATTTGGGGCATTTAAGGTGCCCACAAGCACACTAATATACTTTTGTTTAGCAATCTCTGCTTCATCCACAATTAAAAAAATGTTGGTTGTCCCGAAGTAATTCTTGAATTAGTTCTTCTTTTTGGGATGGTAATTTAGCAACACATGCCCGGGCTGCCGTCTCCGAAGGCAATACTTTTCCCATTGTAGCAAATAGAGACTTTAAAGAAGGATGGTTTAGTTTATGAAGTGGGATATCTGCAGCTAAGAATGAAGAGACAACCTGTTCCTTGAAGTTTACTTGATCGAGTTGTAAAAAGGTTTGCTTACTTTGGGATTTGCTCTTCGTCTCCAATTTTCTTTGGTATTGCTTACTTTTTTGGTGGCTTTCCACAAAAAACTTTTTGTCGCAATTCACTAACACGTCGCAAAAGTTGCATTGCAAGTCGCGGGCAGGAGTTGCCGAAAACTCATCCGAATATTCCTGGCAAATTTGCCTAACTTTTGCTGTAGAAGATTTGGCTTGTTTAGGCATTCTTTGCTTTGCAAGCTACGACCTAAAAAGACCACGTGTAAAGAGCGCAAAGGTTTTATAAGAATGGATTAATTGTCTAACAATTATGTGATTATGCATCAACAATGACGATTTGATGCATAATAAGTGCTATTTCATACTCAATTACCGCACGCATTTTTACCATTGCAACTATTTGAGAAGTTTAAAATGAAATAAAACTGCGCATAAAATTTCATTAGCAGCTCAAAAATTGAAAAAAAATATAAATTTATTTGTTTTTGTAAGAAAATTTTTGATGCACACAATTTTGACAAGTTAGGAATTTATCCAAAACTTTGACTTATAAAATCTACTAAAACAGACTCTGAACACCTGAAACGAACGTTAGTACACGTTTGATCATGTAACAAGGTCCTGAAAAAATTTTGACTTTATTGACTTTAGCGGGCCCTAGTCACAATTATGAGCAGCTATGTTCCGCCAATCGCAATGTAGTTTTTCTCAGCGATTTGACTTCATACAGCGTAGTCGCTTAAGAATGTCACGCAAAGACTTCATAAGCAATTTTCTACAAAATTGATTGATATTGTGATAAATTAAGTGATCTCCAGTTGTTTTGTTCGAAGTTTAAGTAAATATAGCTTCAAATTAGGCCCCTACAGCAAACCGAACGATTAGCGCTTACTCAGAAGTAGTAGACAGTTATGACCGGGCTTTCTGCGGACTACTTCTGAAACCTTTCTTTGTTGTATTATTTTTCTTTGGTCTTTGGTTAATGCCTCTAAGGCCACATGTTGTGCATGTGCTTATATATATTTAGTAATCAAGGGTATTTTCGCTATTCTTGACAAAACGTGAACGCGGCCAAACGAGTAGTCAATTTTCGTTTCGGCCTGATTATGTTTCGGATTTCTATTTGGACCTTCGTGTTGGTTCCCCTGTTTGATCGTTATTCAGGCTGGGTGGCAATCTTTGTCGCGGTGAATTTTTTTTCTGCGCACTCTGGGCGGAGATGCGCATATTTGTAAATAAAAATTGCAAGAACGTTTTAACCGTTTCCCGATTTTGTTTGACGAAGCAGAAATAATCCGTAATGCTGATATTACTAGCTCTACAAAGCAACTCTACTGGTTCAGTGCTAATCAATGACGGTACGCTTGGCGCGGGAATCAGAGAGTGGAAACCTGGTGCTGCCGCACCACCACGAATGGATTTTTCAATCTCGGGTTTTACCAATCCCAATGGGAATAAAATACTTCGAAAGCGAGTAGAGTCAAAACAACAAACCAGAAAAACGATAAGAATAACGAAACGGTCATACCACCACTCAAAATCGAATCTGTAATTGAGCTAAATACTGGTAACAACACATTTTTCATCGTTTTCTAATGATAAGAACTATTAATGTATTCGAAGTCTGCACCAGAGTTTATATCAGTATTTGAAGCTAAGAAATTGCGCACATATTGACGCTTGGCTTATTGATAATAACACGTTTTGTTACATGATTGTACCTATCATTATGTGCAGGAAACAGCGTTAAAGCACGCCCGAAAATTATGCTTCTACGGGGAAGCTCAAACGAACGCGTCTCGTCTCGCTCCAATAAACAAAAAAGTCCAATAATAGTTAACCAAGATATATTGCGAACAAATCAGTTGATGAAAGGGACAAATGAAAGGAGATGGAGATAGAAACGGTTTTCTGCAATAACAAAAACATAAACACCAAATGCACTACACGGTAACAGTGCTACTTGGGTAAGTTACCTAAACGGGGAAAACAGAATCATCAAACTTTAGATTTCGAACAAGGAATATACAGTTACTTTAATAATGCGTTATACAGTATGAATTAAAAAGATTTTAGAACAATAACCGTATAGGACTTGACGGTGATACAAATTAACAACTTCGTAGCGGGACATAATCTCCTCTTGGAGCAGCAACTTTGGATACAGCATAAATACCAAATAACCAAGTGACAGGCAACTCGCACTGTCAAAAACGCACGTTTCCAAAACAGAAGTTTTTTAATTGTACAGACAAGCTTATATACCAGCTTCAAAACTACTTGCTGAATTTCTGGTTTTCGGGTAGATTGCGCACAACTAAACGCGAGACACTTATAAAACTTTAAACTTTACAAGATAAAGCTAGATTTGATGTTATGAGTTCGATTTCCATGTCGTGCCACTGAAATAAAAAGGCCTTACAAATAAAATAACGTGAAAAATATTTCACAAATAGATTTAAAGTTTTTGCATAATCTACTGGTGTGTATAAAAAACAATGCGTTACTAACAAAATAATGCAAAGCAAGTTAGGTCAAACTTTCAAAACAATCGCAACGAAAAATTTGTTTGTTTGATAGCATGAGGCCAAATGTTACCGAAAATTCATCTATTCCTATCAATCATCAATCACCCTCACTCAGGTGGGTTCTCCTCTGATTAGTGAATTCTTGACGCGCAACACTGCCCAGATCTGCTTTTTTTTCGCAAATTATGAATAAGTTCTAAGAAAAATTGCCGACAAGACAGTTAGCACGTAGTCGTCTCTTTGTAAACAATGCAAGCGTTGATGCCTACAACATAAACGACATTGAAAAACTGCAACAGGATATCGCCTAGTACCGCTTTTGCATGTGTGGTACCTTGCAGTTTGATCAGGAATATCAACTCCTATTTTGTTGGCATTATGGTACTGTACAATTTCTTTTAACTTTTTGCGGTACTCTTCATTAATACGAACGGACTTGTGCATGAAGCAGAAAAGGTAAACAATTTTCTTGTTCTTTCCTTTGTAAACTATAAGTGTACACAATTAGATGTTCATCTGTATTAGTCTATGGGTGCAGCGCCTTCGATCTCATTATGCAGCATCAACGTCATGGACCTCTCTTTGTTATTTTCTTATGGTACCAACAATAATAGTTTTACAGACTTTAATAGCTATGTCAGGCGCAAGCTTATAAAATATTCGTCTGTGCTTACATTGTAATCTTTTTTCAAATATGGGTTCAACAGCCACGGGCACACGTTAGACAAAAGGCAATGCTCAGAATTGCTTGCAGGATCCTTGCCCAAATATGGTTTACCTCTGCATTGATATTTAGATTTGGCATCAACGCATCAACAAGAACCCAGAATTTTTTGATACCAAACTTGTTTGGTGTTAAAAGCGTTTAAAGTTTTAAAAGTTGCGTAACTTGCAAAGAAATACTTGCTCCTCAATGGTAAGATCAAAATCAAGGATAAAATACTTTTGGCAATTATATCTAAGAATGAATTTCAAAACTAGGAAATCAAACAAAATTTATCTAATTTTCTTCTTGCTCGGTGATGATCGATGAGTCAAACCTCAAGTATTTCATCAATCCTTGTAATCAGCGTCTGGCCATCGAATTGTGAAAAATGGGCGGACTCCACTCTTTGTTCCACGTTGTATTAGGGTGATGGAGGATCTTTTACAGCAAAAACTCCACTCGCAAGTTAAAGTCCAATGAAGCATTTAAGCTCTTCCAGTGAAACGATAAAACTGGCATGGATGTTTTATCATGAATTCCCGGGTACTTGCGAATGGTGCGTAACATAGGCTCATCCATGACCAATCTAAATGCTGTTGCAAGTATTTCTGCTGGAATGCCTTCAATTACGTATAATGTGGGCCCTCATTTCTGTCTAACTTAGCTACAACACTTGTAACTTAGCTACAATATCGTCTTCTTTATCCGTAGAGTCATTTTCAGCACTTTTTTGAAGTAAACGCAGAATTTGCTCGGTTTCTTGTGCATGCCTGACCGGAAGCACCATTTCCCAGCAAAACAATAAAAATATTGCAGCAAGTACTCAAGGTGCCTTTATAGAAAATTTGATGAGTACTGCTCGTTCAATTAGAAATAAGACATAGCTTGTTTCAAACGCATGGCACCAATTTTGAAAGCTGCCTTTCTTCATACTAATAAATTACGTGGTATTTATGTTATTTAGCTCAGGAAACAATTTTATCAATCCAGAAACAACTACTGCTCCCTGCTTCCAGAGATCTTTTGTACAAAATGAACCAACTACAACTTTGTTTTGCAGCTTCACTATCAAACACAATTGTGCAATTCTGTAGCATTACTGCTCTATGCACTGCTGCTGCAGCTTCCAGCTGCACTAAAGTGTAGAAGCTGTATGGTCTGTTTCATCTTCTACCGTGTTGTGATCCACTTCCACTCAATTGCCAATGAGGTTTCTGTCTTTAGAGAAAGGATACAGCAGTAAACACTTTTCCTTCAACGGTTTGACATGGTTCCCACCCAAAAAATATAACTTGATAGTTTGTACAACTACACAAAAAATACTAAAACCACAAGAGCCTGTTTTGTCTCTAAGCTCATCAGGCGGTAGGTCTGCAAAATGCATATAAAACGATATAAAAAAGGTAAAATAATCAGTGCAGTACATTTGAAAATCTAGCAAACACTGCTACTCGTCTCAGACATAAAAAGCATGAAAGGTCAACATCGTTAATTAGTGATAAAAATGGCAATAAACCTGGTTTCAACACACGCTCACCTGTTTCAAAGAAAGGCAAAAGAGTTGCAGTTGAAGGGCAAAAAAGACGCATGCGGATCCGTAACTGCAGGTTGCCGACCTAGTACCTACACGAACAACTGCTTCAGGAATATTTTGGTCGCTTAATAAGTAATTGCAAGAGCAAACTTTGGACTGGGAAAAATGTGTAAGGGTGTATATTAATCGAGCTGCTAGCTAGATTAGTTGTCATCAAATGTAACTGCATAGATGAGAGAAGTTACACATAAAGGCAAGGTATTTACACGATGCATAATCCACAGGAAACAATTATCTGCGAAGAAACTGTCTCCTGAATCAAACAACGTTATGAATCGTGAATTAGAAATCGTCAATGATATTCGTGGTCGAGCATTGCACTCCAGGCTCTTTGAGGCACCACGACGGAGTATGAGTTCACTACATCACCATCTCTTATTTTATGCAAAACTAAGGTGTTTCGAGAAAATGTGCTCGTATGCTCTTTCTTGAATTGACGGACGAACTATATCAGTTTTTATATAAAAGAAATTCCCCATAATAAGAACTTTTAAACGATGAGATGCGGAGAGGAAAACTTGCGTACTTAGCGGACACATTAGGCCGCTTGAACGAACTTGGTAGCTCTCTTCAAGGGTTTTGCACCAACGCATTTACTTTGCAGAACAAACCTGATGCTTTCAAAAAGAAGCTAGAGTTTTGGAATAGTTATGGGCAGAAAAGCGATATCAATATATTTCCATGTAGGGTTTCCAATTAAATTGTTAACCTTAACAATCATTTGATTGCCCATTTTGCTCGAAACCAATTAATTTCCAAATTTTAACAATCAATTAATTGTTAAGGATATGACATCATATTGTGACGTCATACTATACGAAAATGTTACGATTTTGCAGCGCCGTGTTTGTTCTATTTGACTAAAAAGTTCACAAATGCTGCGACTTGTTCAGCGCTTTAAAATTTAAAGGCATAATTATCTTGATATATCAGGAATGCTATTTATTTACTTTACTTTCAACAAAAATCAGTTTTTGAAAACGATTCACAGTCAAGCCTCATGCTTTCACGTAACGTTTCGCATAAATGCCAAACAAAGTTTTTAAAAATCATTGGTGGTGAAAAGTACAATTAATTGCCCAATTTTATCAATTAACTGTAATTGCTAAGAGCAGATTTTTGGGCAATTAATTGTTTGGAAACCCTAGTGTCATGTTTACAAGACTACGTGGATTGGTCAGTGCAAACAAAAAAGAAGTTATTTGTAATTACAAGTGAGCATTGAAAAGAGTCTGCCGTTGTTGTTGTGAAGTAAAAATTCTTATCAATTTGCTAATCATCTTGTTTGTTTCGTTTATTTCGTGAAAACAAAATTTAATGTCGACGTGTCACTGTATTATACAAGGTTTAAAACGGGTGCATATTTTCAATTCAAATGTTCTACTCCTGCTGCTTTGATATCCAATGTTGTGTATAAATTTAATTGTCTGCGTGATGCAAACTGCTCATACATCGGTATGATCACATACCACTTAGTCACCAGAATACATGAGCATCTTCACTCCTCAACAGCAAAAACAGCCATCACAGACCATCTAAAGGTATGTGAAGACTACAAGGAAAAATAGCAACATAAAATCGTTCAACATCACTGGAAAGTGCCATGCAGAATACGAGACCAAAATCAATGAAGATTCACAAATCAAGAAAATCAATCCACAACTCAACAAACAACTATATGCCAATGTTTTTTCGTTTTTGTAAATGTACTTTAGAATATATAATTGATCGTACTATTTAACTGCTGTTTAAGGATCGCCTATGTTATGCTCTAACATTGACTGCATTTGTCTATTACGTCACCAACAATATTATTAGGTCATATTTACCTCATTTATGTGCCGTTAATGTGTCATTATCAATGTTTTTTATATGCATACTCATTTCTAATTTTAAGTTGTAATGCAAAGATGTAATTTGATACTCGGGCTAAGGCCATGTTGTTGAGCCGAAAACGTTTAGTTATAATATAGAATGTTCAAAATATTTCGTCTGCTAATTTTTGCTACTTTGTGTTATAAGAAGAGCACCTGTTTAACAAAATTTTATTTTTTAATTTCTCATTAATTTGAATTTTTCTGATGCAAAATGTCTACTTTGCTCTGATAAAGTTCTTATCAGTTTATTTTATTTATTCTATTTTTGGTAGATTTTAAAAGATTATTGAACAAAAAAGCTGTTTTGAAATTCTGCGGGACGACAAATTTAAAAAGATTGTGAATCACTGTGTTAAAACAATACTAAGGAAAGGCAAGTCAAAAGCTAAAACTTGAGGAAAAGGCAAGGTCTCCTTTCATTTCCCTGGGTATGCCTATGCAGGGAACAAAGCACATAAAGCGTAGCAAGCAGGGACCAAGCAAATTTTAAAGACGAATCGAAAGAAAACATCACTGTTTTGTGAAATCACACCATATGGAAAACATTTCAGATTTTTTTATTGTAACAACTTAGCCTATTGGGCCTATTGGGCTCAAGATTAAAAACTAAGGGAAATCTGAGTGCACGAAGTCATACATAGGCCTACTACTGACTACACAATTTCATATTTTTGAAAACAATCGATACTTTGTCACTGCCATCTTCTCTGCTTTTCTTAAATTGCCTACCCTTTTGCTACTCATTTAATGGAGCAGAGAGATCGAGATCATTAGAATGAGGGCTATGCCTACGCTGTATAAGATGTTTTTGACTAGGGTACTTTTCAAAATACAATTCAAGGTATAGTCGGTATCTTTTTAAGTACAAATCAGGGTATCAAATCAACAGTACTTTTTAAATAACTTTTTAAAAACTGTTTAAAGTACCCTGGATTTTGAAACACGAATTGAATATGCAGAAAAAAAATTAACTTTTCATTTCTGTTCTCACAACTACACATTGGGCAAGCCGCCTGTACTCATGTCCATAACTCCGACGTTACTAATGGAGGTCCTGCGGGGCGACGCCAGTTGGTTGATTTCAAATAATACGTAAACTAACTTATTCCATTTTTCGATGATATCAAATCAAGGAGTAGTAAATGATATTTAAGTTGCAAAAAAATAAAAAAACAGTATCTCAAAAACGTTTTGGCCACTTTGTTTGAAATCGCCTATAACTCCCGGTCCCAAAAACAAATGAGGCATTGACCAGTTTCCCGATTCTGGCTACACCAACAAATGAAGAATATTACTGTCTTTCAAATCTAGTAAGAAATCGTTTTGCCCTTCTGGAAAAATATAAGTTGTTTTTGTCAAACCTCATCGGTTCCAATGAGATAAGTTATGCATAGAAATTGGATTATCGTAGAAAAATGATCCTGTAACTAGCCATGGAAATAGGTAAGAATTAAAATGCATTTAATTTCCTAGCAATTAATATCGTTACTTTCCTTGTCACGTTTTACGCTTCATGACGATAGCCAAACTTTTTTCTAAAATTATCGAAAAAAGATACTGACTTTGCACGCCACCAAAAATCTATTTAGGGTAAAGGAAACGTGCAGTCGAAGTCTTTTGTATCTTTTCACATAGAGCTTAAGAGTGTGACAACGAAGGAAGTTTTTGAAGTAAGGTATTTAGGTTTGCGGTGGAGAAAAAAGAATAAGTAACATTGGTCATAAGAAAGCAACCTATATTTTTTTACTAATATTAATATGAAGAAAAAGTTCGAGCTAAGCATAACAAAAAAGTAATAAGGTGTGACAAATACAAATTAGCAATTAAAATTAGAAAGCCTGTTACTTGAAAACGGCCTTTTGAGACTGAGTCAGATCAATGAAGTGACGAATTTCACAGATCTTAAGTTGCAACTTCTTACTTCTGATGAAGTTTAAGGCGTATTTTTGAAGTGCAATTCAGTAATTTACAATTTCCTGCTGCTGTTATGGCTAAATACTATATTTTACAAAGACTTTTAAAATTCAATAGTTAAACCTCACTTTAGTTTTAAATTAAACACACGGTTTGCTGTTGATTCGCCGTGGTGCGATATTTGCCAACGCGAAAAAAATAGAGAGAGAGGAAGCTGAATTGGGGGGCGCAATCTTAGAAGTACTTAGAAACAATTTTTTTGTGGAGGAGCACTTGAGGAAGAACAACTTTTTGAAAGCTAGACTTTTGCGCATTTTGGTTTCCGAAGGATCATGAAATATTTTCTTCGGAGATCGATTCCTTAAAGCTGAAATTTTGTGTCCAAAAAGACTTTTTGCTGCGTTTTTTGATTCTGTCATACCGTTGTGGTGAATTTCGCCTTTTATCATCCTTACACACCTCTAAAAGCGTAATTGTGCACACTTGAGGATAGGGTACTGCTACAAAAGATCTTCATTCGGTTTGGAATCAAATTTTGCACGTCACAAAAGAAAAAACTAAATAAATAAATTGTCCAAAAAGTTGGAAACTTATCCCCAATATTTATAGCAGGATTTCAGAACTATCTATGCAATTTTCACCTTTACAGGGTGGAGAGAAGAAGTCGCATGCACAACCCAAATCTGCCTCGAACAGAAGGCCTACAGCAAAGAAGAAGTCATTCCAGTAATATAATTTTTCTGAGAAAACAATTGTGCAGTTTATTAGCATGCATTAACTTCGAGATCTCTCAGATAATTGAAGCAGTGTGCTTTACCAATGAAAAGATACCAGGTACTGTACACTCATCAACAACATGGCTACTTAAAATCCCTCTTGATTAGCGGATGCCTTGCTAGTCGTTTGGACTAGCCTCTTTAAAGAAAAGGTATTCCCAGCACCAGTTGAAGCTGGAAAATTTAAGGCTAACAGGTGCTGACAATAACACAAACTAAATAAACTGGAAAAGGTTAACAACAAAATATACTTTATGGTGGGGCAACACCAGGTTTTAACTCTCTGATTTTCCCACCGAGCGTACCGTCGTTGGTTAGCACTGAACCAGTCAAGTTGTTTGATGATGCTAGTAATATTAGTACTATGAATCCTTTATGCTTCGTCAAACAAAAATAGGAAACAATTGAAACGTTCTTGCAATTTTTGTTTGCAAATATGCGTAGCTCCGCCCAGCGTGCTAAAAACGAAAATTCACAGCAATAAAGGTTGCCACCCAGTCTTAACAACAATCAAACAGGGGAACCAACACGCAATTCTTAACAGAAATCCAAAGCATAATCAAATTAAAACAACAATTCATTACTTGTTTTGATACATTCACGTTTTGACAAGTAATGGTGAAAATACACGTGGTTAGTATCAGTGCTGCCAGCGACTATATTTTGAACCCGTGTTTCACCGGGTTAGAATAGTGAAGCTGCTTATCCAGCATGTCGTAAGAGGAGACTTTTGGGTACCCCCAAAGGCAGTCCGCCTTGTTGGTGGTGGGGCTATAAGTCGGCGATTTGCATTCATGACTGATTTGAAATGAGCTGCCACTTTTACCCCAGCCAAATCAACTAGATAGATGACCTAAACCTGGATTGCTGTTCGCGCCATACCTTCATCCCAAGGAAGAGGAGGGATATACCAGCCAATAATCAATAATTTAAAAAACCAAGATAACACCTTATGAAAAACCAAGATTTGAACAGGAAAACCAAGATTTCCAAAAAACTGCACTTATGCTATTCATTTATTTTTGACTTCCAAACAAATCTCGATTTTTGTGTTGTACAGCATTTTAATGTGGCAGCAGCATAGTTTTGCTGCCACCACCATAGTTTTCTTGGCTATTTGGAGGTGGTCTTCAAAAAAAAAGAAAAATAAAGGTCAACGCTTGCAATTGTGCTGTGAATGTTTCGGGATTTTGTAGTCAGACCCCCTGTGTGTCCCGCAGGGTAACATTCAGATGACAGTAAACTCCTTTTTTCTTCAGAAGTTATGAATCTGTTTCTGTCTTTACTCCATTACCATAAAAACTAAGGTTCTATTAAATTTGTAAAAAAAAGCAAGAAACCAAGCCTTAGGTAAAAAATCCAAGAGCTTGGTTTGAAAACCTAGCGCTGGCCGCCTTGGTCAGTATATATATAAATCTGGTCCAGGGATGGTCCCGCCTATTTCGTTATACTAACGTTGTTTGGATCGTGACCTTTCGTAAAAACTAATTTTTGTGCGGAGACCTGTTGCGTCGTGTCTGGTTCCTATGGGATTCGAATCCGCGTCTTTCGAGCTTATCTCCTCGCGCGCCGAGGCTTGCTGACATGTAACCACGTGCTGCCAACTGTGACTTAAAGCACCACATTTAGTTTATAACCTTTGGAATGTCTTTCTATGCCAAACTACTTGATGTGTGATCAGCTTTACCTAAGGAAATCAGTTTTAGTCCATACTTAGAACTGTCTGCAGTATCGTCAAAACAAGTCTAGTTCCAAAGTAGACGGTACGTAAGTCTTGTTTTTTTTGCGTTAAATTGTTTAGATTTGTGTCGTATTCAGTCCCATGTAGGATGTTGGGCAGGTCGTGGGCCACGTAAAAAGTCTTGCACTCAACATGAGACCTAGTGATGACGATGCGTTTCAATTACTCGTACTTTAGGTATGGTCCTGCCTACTTTGCCATGCTAACGTTGTTTGGATCGTGACTTTTTGTAAATACTATGTATATACCAGCCGGCTTTTCCGGCGTCGCCCGGCAGGGGCCCTTCATCAATAACGTTGCTGTTTTGTATTTCGGTTCAACCGGAAAAGCCGGCTTCACCCATCAGGTTCTTGTGTGAGCAATAGCGAAAAGTTAAAGAATTTTATGCGCTTTTACAAATCTTGTGCACAAAATTGTGATCATCCTAGTCTCTTAATCATGACCGGCAATGCTCAGAAAGAATCTTGCCACAAATTGTTGTTAATATTTGTAAGAGAGCAGTGATTGAAACACAATCAAACCTGATTGTAGCGGCCAAATGGTGGTTGCTTTCATAATTATAAAAATATAAACTATTTAACACTAGAATTATTGCGTTTTTGACCTACCTAAAATTACCGCGAGCGGTCAAAATGACCTTTTGTCCAATAAAGAAAAAAATCAGCAATGATTTTAGCTTTACTGTATCTTATAAGTATTTTTTAACTTTTGTAGTATATCAACTAATGATTTGAATGTTTGTTGGTGTGAGTTTGGTGCGTTTTAGGCTCTTTTTTAATATCATGTCCTGGAATATACTGCATAAGCCCTGATCTCCGAAGTACACTGTAGGCCGTCAATCTGCTTATTAGTTGCGGAGCTGAAATTTTTTCAAAGTTTTTGTTGTTTTTGCAACAAACATAAACACTGAAATTAAATGAAAAACAATTTACATTAAAATGAGCTCATCAAATGGTTATTTTTTATCATACTTCTGGTTACAAAGTAACCACAAGTGGCTATTCAAAACCATACAAAAACAAAGAAATCAGCAGCGCTCAGCATAAAGCACACATTCAATTTTTACACAACCTGTACACTTTCCGCAAACTGATCTACAGCATCTACAACACAATTTTGCAGATTTGCTTTGCTCACAGTTCACACTAACTTGGCATTGCTTTCGCTTTCTGCTTCTGTCAACCATCAAATTTTGATAAAAATTGTTGAAAAGTGGAGGCAAAACTGCAGCTGATGGAGCTGTCTTTCCTTGAACATGAGCTTCTCTCAGTTCAGTGGCGAGCTGAAACATAAAATTTCTTCTCGAGATAGCATCTCCAGTTTTCTTCTTGTACAACACATAGGCGTTGATACAAGCAAGGTCCAAAATGTTGTAAAAGACAGCTACCGGCCACCGTCGTGTACCTGCCTTCACCATGTATTGTCGTGCCATCTGGTCAGCAATGTCCACGCCACATTTAGTTTTGTTGTAGAATGTAACTGTTTCCGGTTTCTTTTTTGTTGTTGTGTCGACCATAACAGATGGGTGGAGTGTGCTAAGAATAAAACGTTCTTCTTTTGTTTGCACTGGTAAACTGCCAACGTTGTGGCTTGGTTGTATTCGTTTTTTGTTTGCAAGAGTTTGCTGGAATATCTGCTCTGCTGTAAAGTTTTTACCAGTGGCGAAACTTCCTTTAGTATTTTGTTTAGGGTCCCGACAAGTGACGTCTTTTTTTTCCGGAGCCGCGTGTCAAGATGAATCGAAGTAAAAAAGTTGTCAGTTGTGACGTTCCTTCCTTTGCCCAAGTATGGCTCCACTAGCTTTATTATCACACTCTCAGACAACCTTTGCGTAGCTGGTCTGGTTTCATCTTTGCCAAGATATGGTATGGCTGTTCAGGATATATTTAGATTCCAAATCAACAGTTATCCAAAATTATTCGGTTTGTTGGCTTTTAGTTGGGAATAATAGTTTCGTCCACTGCAATATTTTCTCCTGGTTTGTAGCAAACAATACAGTTTTCGACAAACTTATCCCAGACGGCAGAAATCAAAGCAAAATTATTCGTTTGAAGTCGAGATAGTCTTGTACTCCGCAAATCAAATCGAAGAAATCTCATGATTTTGCAAAAGCGATTTCTACCCATGGTTTCTGGAAAAAAGTTACTCCCCAATTTTTATCCCAAAACTCAAGGGTCGGTCGGTTCTTTCCACATAATGCTCCTCGTACATACAGCAAGGAAATAAAAGCTTTTAGTTCACTTAGTGGTAGTTTCCATTCATCACTTTTTTTCACTCTATGGGCTTCAGCTTCTGCACACTGTTGCACATGCGTAAGTATTGATTGTCGACGAATAGCTCAAACGCACTAAGCGGACTATCTAACATGTGATTGGCATATCGCGTTAGACCGCTGCTTTCTGTTAGCACGTTCTGAGCTTGTAGCTTATCTCTCGATTCTGAAGAAAATTCGATGTATTCCCATTTTGTTCCATCTTTAGCAACCAATCCAATTTCCGAGGTGTTTGGAGCAAGCCCATCACCTTGCGCTTCTGCTGCAGTACTTGAATCATTGCTGCCACCGACGGAGCTGACCAGTTGACATGATACAGAATCAGTTTGCTCCAGGCTATCAATATCAGTCTCTGAATCCGATCCATCTGAAGAAATCACTTCCCATGTAGGCCGAGCTTGGTCTGAATTTGTCGACCCTTGATCTAAGCCTTCGCAAATATTTTCACCTTCGCTTTCATCCCCCGAATCATCTTCTGCAATCGCGTTCAGTCAAGCTAGAGCTTGGATACTACTGAATCGTTCTGGCCTCGGCATTCTGCAAATGACTCAAAATTATGAACTACCTAGTAATTAACTGTTGCCAGATACTGCAGTGATTGTTGCGTGATTCTTTTGAAACAATAATACAACAAAAAGCGTTATTGTAAAGGCATTTTTAATCTTAGAGAAATCAGGTGTTGCTTTCCGGTCAAAATGACCGTTGGCGGTAATTTAAGGTAAATCGCTTCCCACCCCCAACTATGCTTGTTGTAATGCAATAAAAATTAACATGCTAAAAGTTGACTAAGACTTAGGAAAATTCAGAAAATTTCAATATTCTAACATTTATCTAATTAGAGATATCAGCGACTAAAAATCAAAAACGGTCAAAATGACCGTACTGGTAATTCTAGTGCTAATAGTAAGCCTATTTTCCGATGTGGTGCTGCCGCTTTCCTATTTATATTTGTGGTATTAAGTTCCTAAACCGGCTGCGCTATTGGTATTGTTTCCGGCATAGCGACAGAAGCGGCTATAGTTTTCTCTATATTCAGGTTTACTAATTGTTGTGGTTATGGTTTTATGTTGATTTTTTCTTAAACTTGGGATTTTATTACGATGCTGTAGAGTATGTCATAAATACCTCAACAGGCAGCATTTCAGCGTAAGAAAAACATCCTTGCTTTATAACATATACAACGGCGTCACAGGCAAAGCCCCCATCATCAACGTCAGGATTGAGAGTGTCGGTTCAGGCGACCAAGCCGGCTTCACCTATCAGATTCTTGTATAAAGAGTTACCAAACGTTCATGTGTTTTCTGCAAATAAGATTTTTACAACTTTTTGTGCTCCTTTTCCTGATAAAATATCTCACTTCAAAATTCTGGCTATGCGTTAGGTCTATTTGCTCTGTTCATTGCTGACACAAACCGAAACGAGCCTTGCGTTTCCCGTAGTTTGAAAGTAGGGAACACGTTTCTGATGTCAAGCTATTCTAAAGCAAAAAAGCAAAAATGTCTTTCGTGAGGTGCAATTTGACACAGTGACGCTGTGTTCTTTTGATTCCTCTTCAAACTTTCTCAAGCCCTGGCTGGCTACGCATTAAGTAGCATGTTCTTTTCTCCCTGCTTGACGTTCCCTGGGGAGTTTAAGAGTTTTTGCTTTTCCCCAAATGTTAGGTTTGATCCCGGTAGCTCTATAAAGCTATTATAAAGCAAAATACCAACAATAGGTTTCATGAGGTGCGATTTGACACAGCGGCGTTGTTAATTTTGATTTCCCCTCAAACTAACTTTCTTAAGTCCTTGCTGGCTACGCGTTATAATTCATATTCGTTTTTCCTCGCTTAGGTATGCTCAAAGAAATTAAAAGAGTCCTTGCTTTTCCCAAATTTTCAGGTTTAATCCCAGTAGCTTTATAAAGCTATTATCAAGCAAAATAGAAAACATGTTTCTCGTAAGTACGTTGCGATTTAACCCCGGCAGAGCGTACCATCATCCGTGTGGATTTACAACGTATCAGTTAATGCAGCCTTGCCAGCTTCACCGTACAAACATTTTTGAGAGCAACAACAAAATGTTTTAGTAAATATAAGCCATAGTTTCTGTACATGTGCCACGAATAAGTAAATTTGTGTTAAAAGAATAGTTTTTAGATGTGTATATTTGTTGTAATCTATTGCTTTATTTTGCAGTGATCATTTTATTTGTAAATCAGAATTGTCTCGAGGACAAAACTTGCTAAACTGCTTTCGAAAAGACACGTTTTTTCTTTCGCATTTATAAATAGATTTGTAACTCACAGCCTTTTCTGACGTCACAATGGTTGACTTTGTGACTAAGTTTTCCAGTGTATTCTAGTGATTCTTGTTTCTTCTCGAAGATTTTTCTTTTTTTTATTATTTCCTATTGCATAATTTATTAACGGTGTTTTTCCTGTGTCACGTGATGTTCTAGCAATTTCTATATTATTTTCCAGTCGTATATATAAGGCCGCGAGATTTTTCATTAACAGAGAGTGTAATTCAAAGTATAGTTCAGAGCGAGATAATAGAGTGTAGTAAAAAAGCGTTGTTGTGTGGTGATTATTGTGACAGGAATCAAGCGATTATTGTGGTGGTTTTAGTTAGTCTGTGATATTTAATTATCAAAGTGTTTTAGTTCTGTGTTTTGGCAAGCAAGGGAATTCAAAGTTATAGAGTAATTTGTGAATATATTTGTTCTGCTCGTGATTGAGAAGTGCTTGAGTTAAAGTATCTTAGTGGAAGCCAATCTTTTCCTAGCTATTAAGTTGCAATCAGACTTAATTATTCGAGTGATATTATACGTCGCCTCAATTTTACGAATAAAATTAAAATTGAGATAGAACGAAAATTTTATTGAAACGCAACATCTAGAAATTGCAATTTTGTGAAGTGCAGGCACTAAAATTTAGGTGTTTCCAATCGATAAACCACATTTTATAAACATTTAAAAACTTCAGTTTTTGATGAATGTTTTTCAAAATGTCGACATATAATGCAAAACGAACATTTGAACATTTATGTTATTTGCGCGAGATATATTATAATATCCTAGGGCCAGTTTTATGCATGCAAGAGAAAAAGAGAAGAAAAAATGCTTAGAGAGCTTAAAGTACTTAAATACAGAAGTGCTCGTAGCATAGTCAAATAAGCTTTAATTGTTGAATAGCTATTTTTATTAAAAGCACCTTATTAATATCTCCTAAAAGAACCTTTAACTGCGTTTGTTTGATCAGTACTTTTTGATAGAGATCAAAAAATAGATTGAGCAATAAATCGTTGATTGTGACATTATTTTAGACCTCAAACAAATAAAAGTTTTTGAAATGTGGTAAATCGGAAGCTGGATTTGGTTTCAGCAAAAAGCGATTGCCTTCTGTCAGGTAATGCAAATTGTAAAAAAAATATTTTTGATCATGACGTCATCATGACATCATAAGGGTGTCATAAGAGCAAAAACCCCCTTATGACATTCACCACGAGGTAGTGAATGATTGTCAAATTTGATGATTGTACCTTTAGCAGTTTGAGAGGAGTTAAAACAGACAGAAAGACAGACAAACAGACAGATTTGCGCTTTATGGTATAGATACATATATGAGCAGATGCACCTGTCATAAATATGAGTTGAATATGAGGCCTTATTTAACAGCAGAGCATTAAACAAAGAAAGACTATAAGACAAAAGAAAGGCTTTGGAAATAGTCCGCAAGAAGCCCGGCTATAACCGTTTACTACTTCTCAATAGGCGCTGATTGTTCGATACGCTGTAGGGGTCTAAATTTAAAGCTATATTAACTTGAACTCTTAGCAAAACTACGCGAGATTACTCAATTTCTTCATCACAATATCAACCATTTTTGTAGGAAATTTGTAATGAAGTCTTTGCGTCATATTTTCCAGCGACTACGCTGCATGAAGTCAAATCAATCAGAAAAACCACATGGCGATTGCCGGAGCACTATATCCAGCAAAAATAAAATAAGAATCTATTCGAATAGGAAAATCTGACAAAGCTGATGGTTTATCTGCAAAGACTCGTCATAATTGATTTACATAGCATCGCCCTGTGAGCTTGTTTTAGATTGAGTATACAATGTCCCAGGCCAACACGACTACAAAACCTTCCAACTGTATATTTTGTAAAGGCCTGGCAATAGGTTCGTTCAGTTTATTTTTTAGTCTTTTAAGGACGTGATAGTTGATTAATCGTGCTTCTTGAATTATAAGTTGAACATTCTCGTTTTTCTTTTATTTAATCATCATTTAATACATGTTCGCATCAGAGTTGCTGTTGCCAGCGAAACTTCGGCTTCCAATAGCTATAGCATGTGCTCTAGGTCTAAATAAACAAGATGCAATGACAAAAAGTCAGCAATTAAATATTATTCATTTTTGATATACTATTGTCGCTGTTAATTTCAACCTAGCATGCTTTTGATCAGTGGACATTGTGATTACGTTATTCACATCCGGTGAACAAACTAGATCGAGATTTCTTCATTTAAAGGAAGATGGGCTTGCTCCAAACAAAATTACCTTTAGGTTGATTGTTGCTGACTGTCAAGTCATTACAGTATTATTCTTTATTGAGTCAGCAAGGTCATATGGTAATGTTACGATACCATTAACATTATATTCCAATATTTCCTAACAAAATAAACCATAAATCACAAGGTATTTTTGATCTATTTCGTCAGAGAGTTTTTCAAACTTGATTGTTTTGATTTCTTCGAACTCACTAATCAAGTTTTTCTTGCCTGCAGATTCTTAATTTTGTGAGAGAAAATACAGAAGCTTGCTAAGCTAAGTTAGGTATAAACGACGATTTGATTGCAATTGATTCGGAAAGTCTATAAAGTGGAGCAAGAATGACTAAAAATTATGATAGTAAGTAAAAAATATGTGCTTTGAAAGAGGACAGACAAGTTCCTCCAAGCCTGTCTTACAATTGTTAGCTTTTGTTGTTTTTTGGCACGCTGGAAAACTCCTTTCATAAATCGTGAATGTCAGTGATGTAATCCTAGAGGTCTGTCTTTTGTTTCGAGACCACATCTTTCAAGTCTTGATCTTGATGTTGATTTCGAGTCTCCACTCAATGTCTCGGTGTAGGTGTTGAAGCCATAATGTTGTAATCTTGTGGCTGGGTATTGGAGTTGAGACCAAGACAGTTCAGTTAAAAATGAGTTACTGTTTTGGCTACAAATTTTATATTTTTACTACTACATCTTTACAATAAACATAAGATTATGTGTTTCCTATCAACTTTTTGTCAATGCCCACTAGAGCCGCAACAGATTTTGCAGAACACCAGGCAATTTGGTTTCTTGACATTAAAGTAAACAAAAATTGAGTGGGCAGCCAGCTCACCATTAATCTTATTCTGTTTCTTGACTTTTATCGGCAAACACCACTATCACTCACTCTCAGTCTGACAAAGTTGTCGGTAAGCAACAATTTTCAAACAATGTATTCTGTCAATGTGCTAATGAAGCGAATCAGAGTCAGTGGCTGTTTAATATTTCTAGGTCACTTACATGACGTTCATAGCGGCAATTTTAATTCGGTATCCGTTTTCATTGAATATGTTTACAATAAAACTCATTTGCAGGTTGATTTAAACGTTAGTTGTTTTGAATTGTTGAAGAGTCAGTAGAAGGATAGGGTCAAAGTAAGTAGTCATGCAGTTGTAGGACAAAAGTTTTTAAGATCGATAAGTTTGATCCACTGCAGTAGCCTACTGGTAGTTGTAGATGGTAAATTGATGTTAAGCGATCAAACATAGTAATGCTTGATTGCTTAGCATCAGTTTACAATTACATTTGCACTAGAATGATCAATGATGTCTTTAAACCTGTGTGTGCTCGCCTAATCCGCTTTAAAAGAGCACATTTTCATTTAACGCGTTAAGCAACCACATCAAACCAGGTTATCTCCTGAGATGCTTAAAGATCACTGTTTTAAAATCAAATGCTGATATACAAAAGTTCAATAAACGTGGCACGTCTTCGATACTTATTTGCGCGAATCTGTTATTTTATTACATTGCAAAAATTATACAGGCCTTAGAAAAGCGTTCTCAAAAAATGCTGGTTTTGAAGAAAAATTAGGTCGTGATCCTTGTCTGGAGGGAGCTTGTCTTGACTACAAAACTGTTAAATATTAGTATTTTTTTCCTAAATTTCACCCTTAAAATGTTATATTAATCAGATCATTATTAATCAACCGATAAAAATTGTGTCTTTTGCTCCGTCGAAACAAGCTCTTTTTTATTGCCAATATGGGAATTAAAACACCAAGCAGTTTGTTGGCTCATTTAAACTGCACCATTTTTTAAGCGCCAGTACATTTTTCAGTCATAATTAAGAAAAAAATTGGATTTCCTGTTTTATTATTTTTTTTATGTGATAGACAGGTGGCGGCGCCAAGCAGTCTACCCGTCGTGGTGGACCAGTTTAACTGATAACTAGCAAAAAAGGCATGAGTTAAGCTCATAATCTGAGATGCTTTTCCGACAATGAAAGATCTTGTCTATACCAAGAAGAAGAAGAAAAAGATTCTTTTTATTACCTCTAATGCAAAGCGAGTATCCATGGACGCGACAATATTGAATCTAAGTCTACAGATTTCTCTGGTGGTACTTTAACCCTGCTCTGGTACCATGAAAAAATACGATAGCAGTACCCTGGGGTCAATATCACCCCATTACTAAAAATACATTTTGCCACCAGTAAAAAAACTCAATCTGTTATCAGTCTGTGTTTATTGCTTGAAAAATGTGGTGGAGTGCACAATACACGAATATTTTACTTCTGACACTGGTCACAGACCATCTTGCTGTGTTCTTCGCAAGTGGTGCTATGACATCTACTGCAGGTGAGTCTTGTACTTTTTGTCCTTCGATCTCGGGCAAAGGAAGCATCTCTTGCGCCCTAATGGACAACAATGCTGGGTGATGTTTTGAACAGCTAGAAGTGCTTCTGGTAAAATTCCACAGCTGCAAATGATTTGTTTCTCAACCTGAGGTGTTTGCAGGATCACCAATTTGCGCTTAGCTTGAAGAACAATCAACGTTATGAATAGTTCTTTCATGGGGTCAATACAACCTCAAACAGATAAAATGTAAAATTTACAAAAAAGGCAACATTGAAATTAAGATTGAATGAATAGAAACAGTTGACAAGAACCCGCAAAAAAAATACAAAGCGAGATGAAAGCTTATAACTTCAAAGTTTGGAATATTTAGCCTATCAAATAAGCCTGGGGTTCATGTTGACCCCATGGTGCCAGAGCAGGGTTAAGCATCTACACCACCGCGCCAGTTAGATATCTCAGTCACAAAACACACGTTAAAAAATACATTTGATCAAAAGAAAAAGTTATTTTTGAACTAATCTTGAGAGCAATGAACGTGTGAAATTACTTTATTAATTGACTTCTATTGGAAAAAAACTAACACGGCAGCATCTTGATAAATGTTTTTCTTAAAATTTTCGCACGTTTAGAGAGGAAGTTTCTCTGCCCATGGATGTGCTCCAGGACACAATCGCTAAGCACCAAGTGTGCGGTATCTCTTTAATACACTGTAAGCACGCTCAAGATCAGCTCGTATTTAGACCACATTGTCAGAAGAGCAGATCAATTCACAGTCAAGGGGACAAAATTTTGCAATCCTAAGCAAATTAGAACGTTAAATTAGAATAAGTAAAAGAAAGACCTTTTCTTGGAAAAAAATCATTGCTACAGCAGGCCGGCTAAGTTTTTACCCATAATTTTTCATTTTAAAGATGGTTCCTATATCCTCTAAGTATCATCGATATAATTCTTTTTAGAAGAAAAAAGTTACTTTCAACAGTTTCTCCCTTATGGTCTCCATTTTATTTTGTCACTTAATTGCAGACAGACTTACTTCATTTTTTTCCTCATTAAAATAAATCAAATTTCACTTTTTTTTCAAATTACGATCTGCAGAAGCCGAGAGATTTTCGTAGCAAATTCTTTCTATTTCTAAAATTTTTTACGAATTTAATTGAGCCAAGTGGTTTGTTCTTGTCTGCAAAACCTGTCATACCAAAATATTAAGATAAAATATTAAACGCCTTTTCCAATCAAAAACAGCACTGAGGCACATTTTTACGGTAGTTGTGCTGGATTGAGTCACGAAAGTAATGCTTATCACAGCTGTTACTGTAAATATTAAATCACTGATTAGTGGTATTAGAGTGATAGTGTTGTTATTTTTCATCTTTTGATCAAGCTGGAAAAATAATTAACAAAATGATGATAAAGCTGGAAAAACAATTAGCAAAGTGATGAATTGTTGTTGCAATCGCTGGTATTTTTGTTTACAATTTGCAAATACTTGATTTGTTCGTGTGGCTTGCTAGCCATTTTGATGCCTTGCATTTTTAGCTACATTCTCTGATGCACACCATTGGGTTGGCTGTTTTGCTGACTCTGGCGTAACATGGTTATGTCTTTGATCTCAGCTTAACGAATGATAAATGGAGGGATACTGTCAATGACTGATGTAACATTTTGAGAAGTTTTTTGCAAGATGATTAAAATTTAAGATTAGCGGTGGCAGCTGATTACATAAGTTTATAGTTCTTTTGTTGTCTTCATGCCAAAGTCAGTATCGCTTGATTTGTAAAGCTGACTTAACTGTGGCAAAATAAACAAACTAATTGGCTATTGAGTGTAAAACAAATAGGGTAAAGTTATTTTTCAATGACGTCACAATGAAATGGAAAACTCCCAAGGTGACATTGCTTTCAGAGAAGGGTTGATACCCTAAGAAACACGTTTCTAAAAAACACTTCGGATTCTCGCAAAATTTTCATTTCAACTTGTTAGTTGGTCTAATGCCTGTACTATTGAAACTAGAAGAGTGGCACTTTTTGCATCCGCCCCTAGTGTCAGGTAATTTTATGGTGGCTTTGTGTTGCGCAGTTTATGTCACTTTTAGGTCAATGAAACTGTAAAAAAAATACGCGATTTCACCATTGTTGTTTTTCATGTAAAGAAACAAAATTTTGTTGTGCTATATTTAGAGTCGAAGCAAACATTTTTGACCGGAACAATATTAGTCACTTCACGCTGCATTTAAAAAATTTTGAAAGTAACTACTAATGCGAAACTTCTTTTAAACCTAAAATTTTGGTACTGGAAATGACAGCATTTGTTTGTAAATATACTATATCTTATGAAGACCTTACATAAATGATTATATATTTTTGAGTAATGCTGTCTTTATCTCAATTCACTTACCAATATCTAAGAATATACATTTACTTCACGCAGAACAACTCATGTGTGTAAAACCGCTTTGAACTTAACACGAATACTACTGATTCAGAATATTTCTAAAATAATCACTGAGACCAAGCAGATAAAATTGAAATCATTTACTCATTTCATCAGCACAAAACCAGAAATTACGTGAGAATTAGTCAATTAAACAATTACTTTATTTTTTAAAGAAACAGTTCACGGAATTTGTACTTTGGCAGGATACCAATCACTAATTTCATTTTCTGTCTTAAATATAGCACTTTTTCCTAAGCCTCAGTGCATCTCCGATCAAATTAGTATTGCAAAACTGCTTGGTATTTTCCAGGGCAAATTAATTTTGAATTTCAAAAAGCTATTTTCAGAAAGAAATTTTCTTTGATTCAGAAATGAAACACATTAAGTCTGTAGCATACAGGCAATGAGTTGATCAAAAGAAAAATATCACACTTTTTTTTCAAAAATATCAGCACTTCGGTGATTTATAATTAAGTTAGTTCGGTGATTATTTAAAATAATACGAAGGCAACGTTTATAGAAAAGGTTAAAGTTCAAGGTTTGTAGCATAAAACCATAAACAGTAAAGATGCAAATCAAATATTATCGGAATTGCCTTGAAATAATCTTTAATTTGTTAAAAAGATGTGAAAATCGGTTGAGAAATGGGGTTACCATTTTGCAAAAAGTTGCAATTTTGAAAAAAAACATATACCGTACAATAATGTCTGGTTGCAAAAGCGTTGGTCGTGCCAGATAGCATTATGACATCATCGAGCGATTGTAAAGCGCGCACGAAAAAGCAAAGTGGCATGCTTAGAAAGCTTAAACTGCTTAAATAAAAATCTGTTATTGCATAGTCAGTGCATTAAACCAAGTTCAACGCTCTTTAGTGAAGTAATTTTGGAGGAGTTAAATTATAGAAACAGACACACACACACTCACACACACAGAATTTTGCTTTGCAGTACTGATTAGCCAGCTCTTCCGGCTGTGCTCGTAGGCCTACTTGTAATGCCTGGATTGAGAATATCATTTCAGCCGACTGCACCAATTTCACCCAACGGTGATATCTTTTTGATATACCCATTTATCGTTAAAGAGTGAAAGGCACTTTACAGTACCATACCTAAACGTGAAACATGATGTATGACAACCAATTTTTGATCAGCCATTGTAAACTAACACTTAGCCCTAACTAATTGTTCACATATTGCTGGAAAGGAAGTATCCTAAGCTTTGAAGCGAGACTGATTGTTAGTATACCTTATGATAACCTTTATGCATTAAATTTACGTGGTTTTACTCAACTTACTACATTTTTGTAGGGGTAAAATTTATAGTACAGGTATTATTCAGATAAACATTTAATTAGTTTAGTATAAAAACAAATATTAAAGATACATATCATATACTATCAAAATTGCCTTTAACACAATTATGAAAATTAGTTAAGAAATCAGTTCATAAGTCAGTTTCCAAAAAAACTAATTTTGTAGGATTGAGTTGCTTTCGAAATTTGATGATTTTTGCAAGCGAAAGACTGTGTTGATTGTGCCAGATTAAGAATCTGTTGTTGGATCGTAAATTAAGCTTTAATTCTTGCTTTCAACGAAAGCACTTGTTGATATCTCTCAAAAAAGCTGTTAATTACGTATCTACCAACAGTAGTTTTTGAGAAAAGCCAGTGTACAAACCGTGCAATCAAAAGTTAAGCTTTTTTGTCATTTTAGACCCAAAAAATATGAAATATTTGAAGAGTTGATTTGTGGTACAGAATTTGAAAATTGCAAAAAGTAGAGTATTCATTCTCAAAGCTTTTCGTCTGACACTTTTCAAGAGAATCCGTCAGAAATAGAGTGAAAAGATGAAGTGAGTCACTTATATAGAGACACAGTTGACGAAAAAGAAAAAAGGGAACAAAACACGTGCCCAAAACCATTCTCCAGAAGCATATGTCTCAGGACCGCAGCACATTGGCCTGCTCTTGCAAGCCAATCAGAAGCTTTAAAACTGAAAATTTTTTTTCTGCCATAGGACAATATCTTTTACAAAACCCTACATGCGCACACGAATATAATGACTACAAATTTTCTATTCTTGCCCGTGGCCGTACTTCTTTTCCCCTTTCCACCCTGGAAGCCACGTACATTAAAACATCCAAACCAAATTTATGCAAACAAAAGGAGTTCGTTTATAGTCTAAAAATCACACATTAGTTTCCGCTCCTTCTATTGGTCGCTTCTTTTACCAATCATGATAGAGCCTTTTTCCCTTTTTTCTTTTTCGTCAACTGTGTCTCTATATAAGTGACTCACTTCATCTTTTCACTCTATTTCTGACGGATTCTCTTAAAAAGTGTCAGACGAAAAGCTTTGAGAATAAATACTCTACTTTCTGCAATTTTCAAAAAATATGAATTATTTTGTAAGTTGGTAAGTTGCGCATTAGAGTTTGTTTGAGCGATATGATGAAAACAATTTTCTTGTGAACAAAAATGCAATTTTTAAAAAAATTGTTTTTGAATATGACGTCACAAACGCCTGTGACATTTGCAGCAGATTGATGATCTATCGTGGCAAGTTTGTTTTTTGCACGCCTAGTAGTTTGGGACGACTTGTAGTGAAATAAGTATGCTGCTCACAAAGAAATGTGCTTGCTATAGTAGACTACTCCACTTTCTTTCGTCCCATCCTGTCGACCTTATCTGAATTCAGGAATTCAATCTTAACTCATCTTCCTCTTTCCAGATTCCTGGATTCTCTGATCTGCGCTCTGATTGTACCCACTCCCGGTCTGGCATTCTCTCTTCTTATACCACGCACGCTAGCGGCGGCCTTATCGTTTTTGTCAGGCATGGCCTATCTTTCTCTGAACTTTCTACCTCCTCTCTTTCTTCGCTTGATCCCTACTCTGATTATGTAGGGATCAACATCTCTCTAAAAACTCTTCTTTGGTGTCATTTCTTAATGTGTACGCCCCCTATTTGCTCCTCCCCAACGGATGGCACAACCGATTCCTTCTCCCCCTTCATTCTTCCCTCCTCCAGAAATCTCTTCATTCTGGGGGACTTCAATTGCCATCACCCCCTTTGGGACTCAAGAGTTATTTCCGACTCCTGCGGGGAAGAAGTATTCGACTGGATCATCTCCTCTGATGTCCTCCCCCTCAATGACCCTGACACGCCCACCCTTCTCCGTCGCTTCTCTGGCAGTCGCTCCTCTCCTGGCATCTCCTTTGCCCCCTCTTCTCTTGCCCTTTCTTGCTCTTGAAAGGTGCTACAGGACCTTGGTTCTGACCACCTACTAGATCTTCTATTTATCCCTTTTTTTCCGTTCTTTCGCCCCAACGAGCGCCCCCCTTCCTTCAATTTTCAGAAAGCTCGCTGGGATGGGTTTGCCTCCTACATTGACTCTCACTGTCCCTCAGCAGATGAATACTCGTCTCTTTCCTCTGCTGCTGCTCTCTTTACCACTCTGGCACTGAATGCGGCCAAATCTGCCATTCCCTTCGGCTGCATCAAACGCCCTCCTAAAGCCTGGTGGTCTGCTGAGGTGGAAGAAGCGGTTAGTGAAAGACGCAAGGCTTTTGATACCGCTTACAGAAGTGACGAAGATCTCCAGGCTTACATCTCCGCTTCTCGACGCGCCTCGTCAGTCATCGCCAAGGCCAAGACTGAGGTATGGCAGACGACTTGCTCTTCTCTTTCTCCTAAATCTAACCCTAAATCTGTACACTCTCTCCTTCGTTCTATCGCTGGCTCATTTTTCTCGTCTTCTTCTTCCTCTCCTAACTTTCCCAACTGTTCTTCTTCCAGGGAATCGGCTTCGGTCTATGCCGCTTACCTGAGATCCCACTTTACCATTTCTCAGACAAAGACCCTGCGCAGCAAAGACAGAGGCTACCTCTCTGAGCTCCACCGGCCACGTGCTCGGAGGAGTCTCATTCGTCCTTTTGCTCTCCTTTCACTCTCGCTGAATTTCTTGTGCCTGCCTCCAACCTTTCCTCTTCCACTGCCACTGGCCCAGACAAAGTTGCCTATCCCATGCTAAAGCACCTTCCTCGCTCTGGCATGGATTTTCTTCTTCACATCTTCAATCTCTCTTGGTCTTCGCATTCTTTTCCTTCCATCTGGAAGACATCTTCCATTATTCCCATACACAAGATGGGAAAGCCTCTCGACTCTCCTGCTTCCTTTCGGTCTATCTCTTTCACCTCCTGCGTCTCAAAGCTGTTTGAACGCATCATTCTATCGCGTCTAGTCTTTTTTCTGGAATCTAATTCCATTCTCTCTCCCCGCCAGGCCGGTTTTTGCCCTGGACGATCTACACTTGATCAAATTCTGTACCTTTCTCAGTCCATTTTGGATGGGTTTAACAAACTCAGGCCGGGCTCTCGGACGATCCTGTCTACTATCGATTTCTCTAAAGTTTTTGACTCTGTCTGGCATCCCACCCTTTTCCACAAATTGATTTCGGCTGGCCTCCCCCCTTGCTTTGCTCGTTGGACTCAATCTTTCCTTTCTGATAGACGTGCTTGTGTGGTTCCTTTGTGTGGTTCCTTTCAAAAACCGTTCCTTTCGAGTCCGTCGAGGTGTTCCGCAAAGGATCCGTTCTTGGCCCTGTACTTTTCTCTCTTTTCATTAATGATCTTCCGGATTCTCTGTCTTCTTCCGTCAGCTGTTCTCTTTACGCGGATGATCTAGCCATTTGGTCCTCCTCTCCCTTCGGTCCCCACTGCGGTGGAGGCCACACAAGGAGCTCTGTTTCGATTGGAGCCCTGGTCTGAGTACTGGTGTCTTCCTCTCAATCCGAACAAATGTGAGGCCTCCTTCTTCTCAGTGGATCCCCACCAGGCTAACCTCCAGCCCAACCTCCTCCCACTCGGCTACCGTCTTCGTTTCAATCCAACTCCAACTTTTCTTGGGGTCACTTCGAGCGCACTCTTTCCTTTTCTAAGCATGTATCTTTGCTGAAGGCCAAGTTCTTCCCACGTCTCAAGGCCTTACGCTGTATCTCTGCTTCATCATGGGGTCCCTCTAAGGAATCCCTCTCTGTTCTGTATAAATCTTTTCTTCGGCCCCTTCTCACTTACGCTTCACCCAGATGGTTTCCTTTCCTAAGCGCTACCAATTTCACCAAATTGGAACGCCTCCACCGAGCGGCCAGTCGCGCCATCACCGGCTGCCTCTCATCCTCCCCTATCCCTTTACTACTCACCGAGGCTTCTCTACCTCCCCTACGAGTCACCATGACTTATTTCACTCTTTTATCTTATGAGTGGGCTCTTCGTCTCCCAACCTCCTTTCCTATTTCTGATTTGGCCAGACTAGGAGTGAAACCAAGACTTTGCAGATCGTCCTGGAGAGCTTTTGCGTCCACTCACCCGCTCATGCTTCCTACTACTTGTTCTAGAGAGGCTCTTCTTGCTTGCCCTCCCTTTCCTCCTTGGAATCTGCCTTCGTTCACGGTGAAGTCCACCCTTTTCACTCCATGCTCTCGCTCTGATCCCCCTCTTACTCGCCAAGGTGCAGCTCTCGCCCATATTGACTCTCTCCCCCCTCATGATGTGGTGCTTTGGACAGATGGCTCTGTTCCTTTTCCTTTTGGCAAAGGCGGCTCCGGCGTTCTTGCCAACTGCTGTCTCTGTGGCACTGAGGCCACTCTTTTGCTTTCGGCAGGCCCAGTATGCTTAAGTTTTTCCACTGAAGTTTGAGCCCTTCTGCACGCTTTTTTCTGGTCTCGGCAGCACCAACAAGTCAGCCATTTCTCTTCTCTTTTCCTACTATCTGACTCTCGTTCTGTCCTCGCCACCCTGTCCTCTCCTCCATTTTTCCTCTTATCTCAAACTCTGTAGCAGATCTGGCTGGAACTGTCTTCTCTCTCCTCCTGTTCTATTAGACTACAATGGGTACCCGGACACTCGTTTCTCTCGGGGAACAATGCGGCCAATGAGCTGGCCAGACGGGGTGCGCCACTTGCGCCCTCCGCAATCCCTTGTAGTCTCTCTCCTCTTATCTCTCGTATCCACTCTCTTCTTATCTCGGACTGGAGGCGTACTGTCTCATTGAAGTTTTTTGACACACAGGTTTCCTCGATTTCCACCGAGGAACTTGTGCTCCCTCGTCATGCTCGCTGTGTCCTCTCTCGTCTTCGCTGCAACAGACACG
This sequence comes from Trididemnum clinides, assembly GCA_963675345.1. Classification (NCBI taxonomy): domain Eukaryota; kingdom Metazoa; phylum Chordata; class Ascidiacea; order Aplousobranchia; family Didemnidae; genus Trididemnum; species Trididemnum clinides. Next base: position 5,857,590 of record OY776289.1, read on the forward strand.
GCCTTCTTTTAGGTTCTTATCTCTCTAGGATTGGCAGAATCGAGAATCCTTCCTGCAGCGCCTGTGGACACTCGTCCCAGGACACCTCTCATCTCATTCTGCACTGTCCAGCTACGGACTCTTTGCGTCGCTCACTCTTTGGCGACTCTCAGTCTCGTTACGACCTCTGGTCCAGACCCTGGCGAGTTTCCCGGCTTCTGGGGCTTCATGGTCTCCCGCCATGCCCCCATCTCTCGGAAGGGGTCGGGTAAACAATAACAACAACAACAACAACAACAGGCGGTTCTGCCGGGGTCGTCCGCAGAGCTCCATCAGCAACATCGGGGTTAAGTGTAGCGGTTTAGCCGGTTGCGCTGGTTTCACCCGTTGGGAATTGGGTAAACAGTAGCGGAAAGTCAATGTTTTATATGTACTTCCATAATTAATGTACACGTAACTGTGATTATCTTATTCTATTAATCAAGAGTATTAATGCTCACAAAGAAAAAATGTTGTCACAAACTATCATCAATATTTTTAAAAAATGGGAAGGAGGAGGAATTGATACATAATTAAAAAATAACGGTGGAGCCAAAGTGGTGGTGGTTTTTACAATTATAGTGATAAGCCTACTATAATGATTTAATGTGGCCCTTTTTCTTTTTATATTTGTAGTATTGAGTTCTTTGGTTGCACTATTTGTCTTGGTTCTTCCAGCGTAGCGACAAAAGTGGCCATGCCTTTCCCAAATGCCATTTACCATATTCAAGCAGGCGCCCATCAAACCAAGTTACTGTTTTACGTATATTTGCGTAGTCATTGATCACATTTTGGTGTAATTGGTAGCTTATATTAGGCTGCCACAAAGTAAAGTAGGACCACAAAAAAACACCTTGAATTAATGCGCTATAAGCTTATATTTGGTATAGCAAAACTGGTTGGTTACTGAAATAATAGTTTATGTAAGGTGACAAGCTTCTGAAAATTTACCATGGTTGTTCCACCAAACAAAACTTTGGGGTTGGAGCTTTGACCCTTTTGGCTTCCACCATTTTGTGTTTCTCAACGCGAAGCATTTTTCACTTATAGCACCAAGAGCCCCTTTTATGTTTGTTCGCATTTGAAGTCACAATTGTGAGTGGCCTAGTAGCTTATCGTAGAGCATATGGCCCATTTTGTATCATTTTCCTATGCTATTAGCCTGAAATAGTTCTAGAGTTTGTATTTGAGTGAATGGCTTTTTTTCACGCTTACCGCTGCAGATACTTTCAATTCAACGTAGTTCCGCCAAACGTGAGATCACTACCATTTTTCATGTGTTGTCTTGGTTGAGTTCAATAGATTTTATCATTATTCAAAATACTACATCTAGTGTATTTGTCGTTTGTGTTATATTTGTGACCTTATTAAATTGCAAATAGTCAACAAATGTAGAAGCTTGTATGTCTTTTGTAATGAGATTGTACATGTATATACATTTTTCGCCAGGCATTTGAGGAAGTAATAGCGTGTTCTAAACATTTGTTCACAAAAACCCAAAACTAGTTTTTCAGAAAAAGACTAGGTTTTGGGTTTGATGTTACCCTTACTCCTTGCGAGAAATGAGGGCATGGTGGAAACCCATAAAGCCCTAGAAGTTGTAGAACTCCCTTAGGCCTAGACAAAAGGTTGCAAAAAGGATTCTTGATAGAAAGAGCGACGCAAAGAGTCCGTAGTGTACAGTGCAACAAGAGATGAGGTGCGTCCTGGGCTGGATCACAGCAGGCGCTGCATAAAGAATTATCCTTTCTGCCAATCGTTATGAGACAAGAGTTTACAGAATGCTGTATCTGTTGCAACAAAAACCAGAGAGGATTTAACGAGCGTGAGGAGGAAGCGCAAGTTCTTGATCGAATGCTGCATGGACCAGTGTGTCGAAAACTTTTGATTTGATAGTGCGCCCCCTGTCAAGAAGAAAAGAGTTGATGCGTGGGACTGTAGGTGGCTGAAGTAGCGCAATTTATCTGGCCAATTCATTGACTGTGTTTATTGTCCGGAAGAAATAAGTGACCGGTAAGCCATTGTAGCTAATGGAAAGAAAGGTGGAGAGAAGGGATTGGGTACTTTGAAACAATTGCCAAGGAGGTTAATAAATGTAAAAATACAGTCGGATATGAGGTGCTGCATGAAATTTTGTATATTTTGCGTTATTGCAATTTTTGAAATAATACTATATTGAAAATAAATAAAAATAGTTTTGAGAAAAAAAGAATAAATGTTTTAAAATCATAATTAAAAGGGAAAAGTGACGTACGTAAACGATAAACAAAAAGCAGATTGTGGAAAAAGGTTTTAGAGTCAACTCTGCAAAAAAAACTGTAAGCACCTAATTGACAAAGCAGCTACGAGAGAAAGGGGCATTAACCACTTTATTGAAATGAATACGTAAGGAAACAATAATGAGCATACCACCCAACCAATTTAGACAAGACCATCCCTGAATGCGTTTCGTCCTTTTGGACTCATCAGCAGGGCCCGTCCGATTACAAGCAAAAGTAACCCATTCATTAACGTTATCCTTATAACAAAAGGGTGGTATACTCATTATTGTTTCCTTGCATATTCGTTTCAATAAATTGCTCTTATGCTGCTTTGCCAATTAAGCGCAAGGCTTACAATTTCCATCTTCATCTATAATTTTCAAACCTATAGTTTTCCCTACTTGAAAAGAGTTGGCATGAATTTGCCCGTTTCACTGTAGGAGGCCCGGTTTACTGTGAAGTGAGATAGAGTGAAAATTTGTTTGCGTGGATTTGCTCGAAACGTTTATCAAAAGTCGCCCGGCTCCCACCTTGTGAATTGTCAACGCATTCGCAGCGAGCGTGATGGCATTGCAGAGACAAGGCGCTAGGCTATATATGCAGCGTTTAATCTGCTTTATCAGATCAGTGTGTAAACTGATGTCCCAGTGGATACACAGCCAAAACCAACCAATTTGTCAACCTGCCCTGTTTAGCAACGCAATGCATCGTTGGTTGAAGTCTCAGTGCTTCTGCATGTGCATTGCTCGTTTTTAAGGATAACGTTAATGAATGGGTTACTTTTGCTTGTAACGGGACGGGCCCTGCTGATGAGTCCAAAAGGACAAAACGCATCCAGGGATGGTCTTGTCTAAATTGATTGGGTGGTATATTCATTATTGTTTCCTTACGTATTCATTTCAATAAAGTGGTTAATGCCCCTAAATTTCGATTGATCATCAAGTATCTTGTTATTGAAGCTGAACTCAACTGTAGCACCATGCACCAAGTCTTCTAAATTTCGATTGATCATCAACAAGATACTTGATGATCAGTCGAAATTTAGAAGACTTGGTCCGGTCTCCAGCAATGAAAACACAGCCAACATTGAATCGCGCCTTCACAAGCGGTTGCTTGAATTAGTCAAAGCCGATCTCATGCCGAAGTGGATATATGACGCAATACGACCAACTGGATCGCAAATACCTCGAATGTATGGTTTGCCGAAAACACACAAAGAAGGCACTCCACTTCGCCCAATACTGTCTATGACAGGTTTGTCCCATCATGAACTTGGCAAGTGGTTGGCTAGCCTATTACAATCTGTGTTGGAGCGGTTTTCGTCACACTCCATATCAGATTCGTTTACGTTTGCTAAGACCATGCAAAATATTGACATCGACCCTAATGTCTTCATGTGTTCTTTTGATGTATCCAGCTTGTTCACCAACGTTCCCCTTGATGAAACCATCAAAATCTGTTCGGAAGCCCTCTACGACCAGTCATTTCAAAGGACGTGTTTGTTGAATTGATGAAGAGCGCTACATCCTCAGTTGAGTTCAGCTTCAATAACACCATGTACAAGCAAACAGACGGAGTAGCTATGGGACCACCACTTGGTCCGGCTTTGGCCAACATCTTCGTTGGATATTATGAAGAAAAATTATTTTCTCAAACGCAAAAGCCTCCAACATACTTCAGATATGTTGACGACACGTTTGCCATCTTCGATCACGAAGCTGAAGCAGATGAATTTCTGACCAAACTTAACTGCCTTCATCCATCCCTCAAGTTCACCTTTGAAAAAGAGAAATGGAAATGTCTACCGTTTCTTGATGTCTACGTCGAAAGAACAGATGTTGGCTTGGCGACCAGTGTATACTGGAAACCCACTTTTATTGGCTAGTATTTGCGTTGGGAGTCCTTTAGTCCTCTCAAACGTAAAATAAGCCTAATATCTACATTGGTGCATCGAGCTCTAATGATTTGCACCAAGCGTAGACTCAATGAAGAAATAGAACGGATCAAGAAGATATTACTGGACAATGGCTATTCTAAAAACATCATCAACACTCAGATCACCAAGAAAGTTGCTCAGTTCTCCACCCTTAAGCGATTTGGCCCTGAAAAGTGTCCTGTGTACTTGAGGGTCCCTTGGATAAGTAAGCCATCCACAAACTTGGAAAAAGAAGTCAAAACCGCCCTGGAAAGCTGCTATGGTTCCGTCAGCACCCGCTTAGTCTTTACGTCTAAGCGCATGCTGCCTGTGGTCTGCAAGGATGTCCTACCTGCCATTCAGAAAAGTTTTGTCATATATGAATACAAGTGCCACTGTGATAGTCGGTACGTAGGGCGAACATCTCAACGACTACAGTATCACATCAAGCAACATGTTCCGCAATGGTTAAGACAGCAATTGACTCGTCCACGCCGATCTCAACCACACAGATTGTGCAAACGAACCGACACCAAACCGGATTGTGACTCCGCCATTGGTCAACATCTTTTTGATAAGGATCGATGCGCATTAAACTATGATGATAAGCGATTTTCAATCCTCGCCGCACCGCGCAGCTCTTTCCATTTCAATCTTTTAGAGGCTACTTATATCAAGACCCTACGCCCGGTGTTATGCAGACAGAAAGAGTTTGTTTACACTCTCAAACTCTTTCGATAATCGTGGCATTTGGCCTCCTGCTGCGCCTTCTCTAACTTTCGCAATTGCGAAATTTTTTTTTGGCGCGCTTTGCAATACTAGCACTATCATTGGCTTGTCTTGATTGCGTAACGTCCAAATTATTTACATAAAAGACTTTTTTTTTTTTTTTTTTATTGTAGGCACAAAAACAAGAACACAAGAATAAAAACAGCGACAATGCATAATACAATGTCTAAATGTAGCTAGACCATTTCTTGTAATGAATACATAAAAGACTTATTCACTCTAGATCTTCCCTTTTGACGTGATACCGCCACTGATGAGAGCGTCACGAAAAGCTTATGGCTCAAACAGCTCTTTCAAAGCTATATTATAATATCATAATGTATGCTACGATTGTAGTAAAAAAAATTACACATTTTGAAAGCAAACATGAAGAGTAAAATTCATTACTAATATGCAATCTCTTGAATTGGAGTTGCATTTTACATTACTGGCATACCGCAACACATTTTGGCTTTAAATAATGCTACGGCAAGTACGAAAATTGTAATTACTGAACAGTGGATTGACTCCGGTTACAATATCTTTGAGAATTTTGTGCCTTACTAGCCTAAGACAAATTGATCACATCTAGTAAAGTGAAACAATATTGCCGAGTTTTGATGTTAAACTTTGCATAAGTTTTTTTTTTAAAAAATTATCCGCTTTTTACAACAAAATCTTTTTGGTGGATAATTCACTAAAGTGATGACTTAACTCCGTAACGGCTAAAGATCTTCACTGTTGTTTGAAACTAAGAATGTAAAAAAATCACTCTGAAAAACTCGATCTCCAAAAAGATAAGGTTTTCAACTTTGTTTTGAGACAAAAACAAATACGCCTAAGATCAGGGTTGCAATTACTTTCGGACTGAGACTTTTGTTTAAATTCCTGAACTTTGTTAACACTATGCCTACTTTTTAGATTTCTACTTCGAATGTATTTTTATTTACACTCAAAGCCCGAAACGCAATGATTTTTTTTACTATTGGTCATATAAGGTACTTTTGCGGCAATGCCAAAGTGTTAGTTGCAAGAAGCTGTATTAAGCTTCTGGTTTGCATTAGGGTTTAAAACCGGCCGTAAATAGCCGGTTATCAACCAATTATGAAAACTGCGGTTGGTAAGTGGTCACGGAGAATAACAGCGGGTTAATTGTTACCTTGATAAAAGATCCCATATTTTCCTTATTTGTGCAGTTATACACATAGTAACTTGCTCATTTGCTCAAGAATTGAGTAAATTGCTGCTGAATATAGCCAATCAGATGATAGTGAGTTCGATTCTCACCCAATGCTATTTTTGTGCGATTGGGGAGTTGAGGACTTATTATTTGTCATTTTAACGAACAGTACAGCTTTAAAATGTGAAAGTTTTTTATCTTAATAGGTTTGAACTTGTCGTCTGTTAGCTTTTAGCCTATTAGTGAATTTCAAGTTTCTCACACAAGTAATTATTATTAAAAAATAATTAGCGGTTAAAGTAAAAAACATGTATTTAAGCATCGCTTTTTCTGCTTGAACCTATTACGAAAAACACATAACTTTACAATGTCGCCTAATTGCGTCAGTGAAAAAACGATTATTAACTTTACCATTGTTACGTAACATTTTGTTGAACTAGGAAATATTTTCAAACTGCACAATAGTTGCAAATGTTTCCAAGAGGCAGGGGTATTATTTGTCAGTTTGTTGTTTCTTTAGGAATTAGGGAAGCTGACTCGGTGAATAAAAACCAGCGGCGTTTGGAAATCGCAAAATTGTTTGCTACGTTGTACTTGAAAAATGCTTGTAAATTTTTTAATTGGCGGAACCCTTCATATAAAGTACTGTGAATACCTAAAAATAAGACCAATGTATGGAAACATTTTCTTAAAAAATACAAAAATAAAGCTGAATGTGCCTTCTGCTCTAAAGTAACAAAATGTGCGGGTGGCTCTAGATCAGGGATTCCCAACCTTTTTTGCTGTCCGTACCGTCTTTTTTGGTTTGGGTTTTTTTGTACCCCTTTAACATTTAAAATGAATTTATTTTTTTTTAGATTTACTACCTGCAATTATGCCTAGATTTTATACAAAATACATGTTAAAGTAGCAGCACAGTTCAGATTTTATTGTTTTTAAATGAAATTCATGGTCAATTTTACCACGCAGTTTAGTGAGACTTTTGTTGTTGCTTCATCATTACTAATCTTTCAAATGCTGGTTTAGATTTGCTTAAAGCAACCTGTAAGTCACCTTTCAATTGCAGATGGTTCCAGTGCTTATTTTTCAAATAAATTATTGCCGAACATCCATTATCACAAAAATAAGTCGTGGAAAAAGAAATTGTCTTTCTCATGGCTTCCTTAGATAGGTTTGTGAAAGCTTCCTATAAGACACAACCAAAAATCGTTTAACTTTGATATTTCAAAGAGCAGTTGGAACCTTTGGCAACTTCTCATTTCAATGAGGTCTTCCTTCAAATTATCGTCATCATCAAACATTGTTGTCAAAACGATTAGAAATGGATTTGTGATCCATTGCTGAGCTGCATTTAATTCACCAGCTGAAAAGTATCCATCAAAGGAGTTGGCCAGCCTCATCAAATGAGGAATAATATCTTGCTTGACATTTGGCAGAAGACAGTTATTTGCAAATCTGTCAAGAGAAGACAAATCAGCAAGGTTATCTTTTGCAATTTGGCTAGACCACAGGGATAATTTTAAAGCTTTAAGTTTTTCACAAGCTGCAATCCGTTAATTTGTTGTCATTAAAGTGACAAGTTCAGCTCATATAGGTGATACATAACATCGGCAATATAGGCAACCCGTTGAATAAATTCATTGCTTTTAAGTGTGGCTACCAAATCAGATTTTCGTTATTGCAAAAAAAACTTGATTGTTTCTCGAAGTTCGAAAAAGCGTGTGATTACTCTGACTCGAGAAAGTTACCGTATATCAGTGTAGTACAGCAAGGTGTAATATTCATCGCTAATTTCGTCACAGAACGATTGAAAAATTCTGTGATTTGTATCATGCTTTCGAATGATATTAACCATTTTAGTACATGTATCAAAAACATCTTTCATACTTTCCGGCATACTTTTTGAGGCGAGAACTTGCCTGTGAATCATGCAGGGTGTAACTTTGAGTGTTGGTACTTTTTTTTCAAAAACGCAGCAAAGCCAGAACGATTTCCCAAAATAGTGGGAGCGCCATCAGTGAAAAGAGAACAAATTAAACTTCAATCTATGTTATGATCCTTTAAAAATTCTTTCACCTAATTAAGTGCATCTCTCGCAATTGCTGTTGTTTGAAGCCGCTTACAAAATAGAAATTCTTCCTTGACAATTTTATCCTTTACAAATCTAACCATTGTTCAGAACTCACAGCAACTGGAAACATCTGTGGATTCATCTAATTGCAATGAGATTTTTATTGGGCTGTTCTTTATATCTGTAATCACCTCATTTAGAATGCCGTAGCTTTTGTTGCAAATTCTACTTGACATTGTTATTCTCAGAAAAAGAAACTGCCTTCAACTTTTGCTTTACATCTTTTCCTGAGACGATGCTAGCTATTTCCAGAGCACACGCTTTTGTAAGACTTTCAACAATTGTGTATAGTTTTTTTGATTTGCAATTTCGTACGCTACTTTTACGAGGCAAGTAGAAGCGACTTTTCTGCAGATACAAATCACCACTTTTCAAGAGTTTCATAGAATCGAAACGAGCTCGTATAATTTTTAGTGATTGAGAATCTTGGCCAGCTTTGCCTCCGCCATGTTTATGGTCAAAGTGCTCTTTAAGTGTTGAAGGCTTTGCGTTTGCATTGCAAAAAATCACGTTGCATAGAATAGATTGCGGTCTTTCATCCCATTCACTTCCCTTTGTGACAGAAAACACAAATTTTGTGTATTCATTACTCCACTTTCTTTTCTTTGCAATTGAAGATTTGGTAGACAGGCTTAATTTTTAGTTTAACCTTACAGTAGGAATTAAGTAATTGCTGAAAATAACAATTTATTGTTGTGCAATTATCTCCTTCCTTTCTCATGACTTGGGGGTAGCAGCAGTTGCATCTCTTCTGTACCGAACGCCACTGCTCGTACCCCTTGAAATTTATTGTCGTACCCCTAGGAGTACGAATATCTCTTGTTGGGAACGAATATCCCTCAGCGACTATCTGGGACTACGAGTATCCCCCTGCTCTAAATCAACTTTGTGGCATTACTTAGAAGAAAACGTTGCAAAATTAGCTAGTGTTGATGGTTTAACTTTTAACAGAATTGCTAGTAGTTCTTTTAAAGAATTGGGAGGTTTTGTGTGTTAATTCTCAAACGTTTGATAGCGTCTAAGTGTAGTTGCATGCCTGATTTTTTGCACTTGTGATTTTAAACTTATTGTGTAAAAGAATTGATTGTTTTTTCTAAAGTAAGGTATGCATCCATGTATGCTCATGAGAACTAGACCTTTGGTATTTGCTTTATAAACACCCTTGAAATTCATGGTGGTCTTGATCTCATCTAAATGTTTGAAAATAGTTCAAAATCTTTGTATGTTTTGTAATTATTGTAATTCATTCGTTGACCTTAAAACCAAAATCATTCTTTAACCAAAACTTGAATCATTCGCTGGCCTAAAACTGGTCATAAAAGAATAAACATAACTACATATCATGAAATAATACAAGATGACTAACCCTGTGGCCACAAGTAGTTCCGTCTGACGTACGGCAGAGTGACCTAGTAAACAAGCATATAAAAAGAGGCATCAACCTTAGAAGGCATTAAAATTATTCAATTCATTTCAATTTAATTTAATTCCATTCGATTGGATTTAAAAAGATTCATCGCAGGTCATCATTGGTGTATTCGACGTTGTGTATGTGATTAGAAAATATATTCGTTCTTGGAGTCAGACTTGCGGTTGAACCTTACCACTCAACAACAACAACACTACAGAAATCCGTCGTGATTAGTTCCAACATTGTTTTTTTTCATCTATGATAACCAACGACTGCTTGTGTAAAAGACCTATTTCAATGCTATGAAAGCTTCTTGTAAAAGATAGAAATTTTAATGCTGACAATGTCAAACTTTACATGTTTGTGAGATAACACTAAAATATCAAAATTTATGGAATTAGGGAAACTCATGCTGAAATATGGGAAAAGTAGCAATTAAATTATGAAAATTGCATAAATGCAAAAATTTACAAGAATGCTTAGTTTAACTTTAACCAGTTATCAAATTTTATCCAATTAGCTGAAAGCACAATTAGTTTTTATCGACATTCGCAAATTTCTGTGTTCTTGCAATTTCCTTACTCCTGTAGTTTAATATCGAAAGTTTTTAGATTTTTCTGCAAGACAGTAATTTCTTTTGTAGAATGAATTTTCTTATTTCTTTATTTTCATGTGTAATATGACTATTTGTAATTTAGTAGTTTCATAAATTATTATAAATTTTTGGTATTTTAGTGCTTTCCTACCTGTGCATTTTAATTCTTCTCTTGAAGAAAATAACTCGATTTTTCTTTTCAAGAAAATATTTGTGTTAGACAAAAAACTGACAAGAGATATTAGACTTTGTCGTGCTTTTGCTGGTTTTGTTGATTTACGTTGATATTTTTATTAAAAAAGTCAATTCAAGGAGTTAGGTCAATAAAGTCAACTTTTATAAACTTATAGGTCTATTTTCTTGTAGATAAAAATAATATGCTAACGATATTGTATAGGGTTTGTGTACTTACGACATTATTCTGCTCTTATGTAAATATTTTTCTGTTTTTCGTTAGTTTACTTTTAAAAAGGTTCTGCTTACTGTGCCTCCTCTGAAGAGCCGCCACTGCAAGAGCAAAGAGCAAAGAGTACAGAAAAATCCAACAAAGTCAATTTTTACTTGCTTCGTCAATTCTTTCAAATTTTTCCTAAAGCGAAAACGCTTATTGAACAGCACTAGCTATATTTTACCACTTGCTTACACAATCACTGCCGTCCGATTGATAATTTTTATTTATGTTTTTGCAGTGCCAGTCAACTATGCAAAAGTGGCTTTCACGCTTTTGATTTTCATTGTTGGAATAATTGCAAACGGAGCTGCTATTTTCGTAGTTGTTATTTTGAAGGAATATAAAAAATCGATTACTCACTGGTAAGTAATAATGTTGTTTGAAAACAACAACTAGAGACTTTGGATTACGCTTTATATAGAAGCTAAAATTACATAAATTAGTATTTAAAGGGTGGCAGACATGCCCTTACCATAAAAATTAAAGTACCGCAATGCGGAGTAGAGGGGAGACCTTATGCTTGAAGTTTTTTAGTCTCGATTATAAACACTTTTCAAAACAAGCATTTTTCTTTCTAAAAATCAATTGCGCTATTTCGAAGTATTTTTTTGAGCAAAACAAGTAGTATGAGGGCAACGACCGCTATTGCTTGTCTGAGTTAATCTCTAGAAAATAGCTTCAGTCAAACAGAAAAAAATCTTATCAGATTTATCCTCGAGGTGCCAGTTCTGTCGCACGAGTAAGATTGCCGTAACATGCTATTACCATGGGTGCAGCTATACAGATATTACTAGAATATTCATCTAAAATAACTTATCAGATTGAATGGAATGTGAACGTATACGTATCTTACCCGGAGAAACTATGTGATTTAGTGCAGGGCTTCCCAAACTGGGGGTTGCGACCCCTTGTGGGGTCGCGTAATGATGTTCAGGAGTCGCAGAGAGTATATCAATTTTACACAAAGTACTGCATATACTATAGTTTCTGTAGTAAGTGCACATACTACACTGCATATACTATAGTAACTATAGTATATGCAGTACTTTGTGTAAAATTGATATAATCTCTCCAATCTTTGATGGTCGTTAAAAACTATTGCAATTGTGCAAAACACCATTCTTAACTTAGCTGTAGATTCTATGTAGATAGGCGTAGCTATAGTATCAAATAGTGGAACTTTGTTAATTGACAGCGGATGGATTTTTCCGCATTCGTATCACGTGAAATAACTGGATGCATAACTTTTCTGTTTCGTCACTTCGGTATTATGTGGCACAGCTGGATGCATCACTTTCTGTTTCGTCACTTCAGTTTGTGACGTGATAGCGCTGTGCAGACGAGAGAATAGCAGCTTAATATTAAAAATAACTGATCTAATCAATGGATAGCTGGTTAAAAAGATCAAACGATAACGGTAATATGCCTACTGCAAATGATGTTGAAGCAACGGTAGAGGTAGATGCAACACTGACTGGCAGATCGATAAAAGTTCAATGAGAAAAACGAGGCTAGTCATATCAAAAACCTATAACGGCAGTTTTTTGCAGTATGGTTTCGCTTTGCTATCGGAAAACAATGAACACCGTCCTCTTTGTTTGGTTTGAAAAAAAGCGTTGGAAAGTGAGAGTCTTAAGCTGGCCAAGTTGAAACGACATCTTCACACCAAGCATGATTCTCATCGCAACAGGCCTGTTGAGTTTTTTCATCGCTTTCTGCAAAATCGAAAAGACAAAGACAATCATTTGAAAGTAAATGTGTAAATGAAGGGAAGTATACACAAGCATCGTTTGAGGCTTCCTTGTTGATTGCAAAGAGTAAGAAACTTTACAACATTGGCGAAATTTTCTTCTATCAGCTGCAATTGAAAGGAGCGCAATTGTTCGCGGCAAAAAAGAGGCCAATGAAATGCGAAAAATTTCATTGTCAAACAATACTGTCCAAGCGAATTTCCAAAATAGGCAAAGATCAACGCGAGCAACTCATTCTACGAATTAAAGAAAGCCGTAAATTTACCATTCAGCTTGATGAGTTGACGGACAAAGTACCGAGCACCTCTTTCTTAAATTTCAGGAAGAGCTTGCTGATCTATCTTTTGAATCTAAAATGCAGCTTGAATTTTCTGAAAAAAGCTTTACTTTTTTTGGCTTAGCGTTAGAGCGGAATATCCATCATTATCTGACTCAGCAGTAACCACATTCCTGCTGTTTGTCTCGACGCATCAATGCGAGTCAGCGTTTTAACCTTGAGGGCAATCAAAACAAAATACGGTTTCAGCCTAAGCAACATTGAAACCGCCTTGAGACCAGTATTAGCAAGTATTGAGCCAGGGCTGGACATGCTTTGTAGAAGAAGGCAACCGTACTCGTCACATTAAATGTGTTTGCTTTTTGGTTTGTTTCCAATAAGCTACCTAAGTGTAAATTAGAAGGCTTTGATTACCGGTAGCTTTTTTTATTTTTCGCCTTTCAATAATTATTACAAATGCATATTTTGCATTGTTTATCATTTTAACCGTGAAGGGTCGTGGAAAATTTTAGGAGATTAAAAGGGGTCGCGAGCGAAAAAGTTAGGGAAGCCCTGATTTAGTGTATTGGTTACAAAGTCCTTCTCTAGACAGTTAACTGCAACTGTTATTATAAATCAAACCAAAGCACATTTCTTGGATAACTAAATGTCTTAAGTTTAAAGAATGTTTCCTTCCATCAGCTTCTAGAAGTACATCACTAAGCACTGTGCAAAAATACACTGGTCCAAAGCAAATTTTAATCAGAGAAGTGATCCAACTACTCTAAAAGGATTTTTCGCGCTGTTTTCAAAAATGCCTTTATTTTTTCCCTAGCACATCAGGTTTTCGAGATATTATGCTTTTTTGTTTTTAAAGCTTTACCTACGAAATTTGCGTTATATAGACGTTGCTTTACATTATCTATGACGTCATAGAACACATTTCAAGAGTTTCGAACGCTACTGATAAGGGAGTATTTACAGATAAGAGAGGGTATGTTTTGCAGAGTAGGAATTATAGCTCTTTGTTGGAAATGAAAGTGGCAGGTTTTAGTATCAGTTTTAGAAGCATCTTTAATTGTTTTAGAGAGAGTCTGCTAATAAAGTACTAAACTTTAGTTATTTTTTTCAGTTTTGTGCTTAACTCTTAGTTTATCTTTAGTTTCTCAATCATCATGCCAAGGAAGTGCAAAAATAACCCAGACTTGTTTTGTTATGTATGTATGTGGCAGCTTTACAATCAAAGCCCAAAGAAGAGCAATCACATCAGATCTGAAAAAAATCTACAAATTGTACTTTGGGTGTTCTTTAGGAGATCAAGATAAGCAGTGGGCCTCGCATCAAGTATGCACCTCTTGTTCCAGTGGTTTGCGAAACTGGTTGAATAAGAAAACGCCAGCAATGCCTTTTGCTGTTCCAACGATATGGAGGGAACCTAAGGATCATTTTCAAGATTGTCATTTTTGCCTGGTGAATGTTAAAAGGTTTAGCTCAAAACACAGAAGCAAGATTACTTACCCTAATATAGACTCACCATTAAGGCCTGTTCCACACGACCCCTCAATGCCTGCACCAGTTCCTCTTGAAGATGCACTTGCCAGCCTCTCTGATGAAGCAGTTTTTGACGATGGTCACAGCTCTGGTCCTAGCGATTCAACAGGCTCTGAGTATGAGCCAGAAGAAAATTTGAAACCTATTCTATTTTCCCAGGAACAATTAAATGATCTGATAGGAGACCTAGCACTTTCAAAACAAAAATCCAAACTTCTTGCATCACGGCTGCAAGAAAACAACCTACTTCAAAAGGATGTTTTGGTAAGTCTTTACAGAAAGCGCAGTACTGATTTGTCGACAGTATTCAAAGTGGATGGACCACTGTCCTACTGTTGTGATATCACAAGCTTATTTAAAAAACTTGGAGAGGACTACATAGCAAGTGAGTGGTGCCTCTTCTTAGATTCCTCCAAGACAAGCCTTAAAGCAGTCCTTCTCCATAATGGCAATGTAAAGCTATCTGTCCCCATAGCACATTCCGTGCAATAAAAAGAATCTTATGAAAGTATTGAAATCGTCCTCAATGCCATTCAATACAATAAATACAAGTGGTCCTTATGTGGAGACCTGAAGGTCATCGGCATTTTAATAGGAATGCAAGGAGGATTCACGAAACACTGCTGCTTTCTCTGCCTATAGGACAGTCGTGCTACTGCAGAACACTATGTCAGAAAAGACTGGCCAGCAAGAGTAGCATATATTCCAGGAAACACAAATATCAAAGAGGTCCCTCTAGTTGACCCCAAAGATGTATTATTACCTCCTCTTCATATAAAATTGGGCTTAATGAAGAATTTCAACAAACAGCTGGGGAAGAGTAAGTCCAATGGTTTTGCATTCCTGTGCAACAAGTTTCCCAAAATAAGTGAAGCAAAACTGAAAGAAGGTATCTTTGTTGGTCCACAAATTCGAGAAGTTTTGAAAGATCTAGACTTTGAGAAAAAGCTAACTTTGATTGAACTCCGTGCTTGGAAAGCATTTAAATGGCTTTGTGCAAACTTCTTGGGCAATAAGAAGTCACCCTCATTTAAAACGGGAGTTGAAAATTTGCTTGAAGCGTACAAGGAGATGGGCTGCCGGATGTCGCTAAAAATCCATTTCTTGCATTCTAACCTGGACTTTTTCCCTGCAAACCTTGGCGGGGTCAGCGACGAGCAAGGTGAAAGATTTCACCAGGACATTCAAGCAATGGAGGCACGCTATCAAGGCTTTTGAAATGAAGGGATGATGGCAGACTACTACTGGATGCTGTATCGTGACGATCCGACGCATTTTCACAAACGAAAATCGTACTCAAAACATTTTTTGGTGTGTTTGGCCATATGCACATTCCTTTTTTGTATACATAAACAAACCATGCACGTGATTCTGTATAAAATTTGGATAAGTTGAGGGGCTCATAAAGTTTATATAAGTTCGAAACAGCAATGTGTCATGTATTGTGTAACGTATCTATGTAAATGTGTATAAGAAGAACAGTTAAATTACCCACAAATGCAGTACATGTAAGAACATTTCATGAAAATAAGTATTGCTAATTGTATTGTTTTTCACCTTCATTGATTAAAACTGTAGTTTATTTGTTTTAAAAGCTTTGCTACTAGACATTACAAACCTTATGAATCCATAGTATAAGAATTCATATCATAATTTAAAACGCCAGTGTGCCATTAAGCTTGGGCTAATTCATTAATGCTAGTAAATAATAAAATGTAAATATGTTGAAAAGGTGATGTGCTAGAGAAAAAGTGAGCGCAGATTCGAAATCAGCGCAAAAAATCCCTTTGGAAAAGTTAACTTATATCTCTGATTAAAAAATTAAGTCAAAATTTGTTGACCAGTGAATTTAGAAAAAATTTCTAGACTAGCATTTTGCTTTCTTGAAATCTATCCAGGGACGTAGCAGCCGCCCCCAAACCCCCCAATTGGGGGGGGCCCAGGCCAACTTTGGGGGCCCAAGTTAGTCTGAAATTGCTTTTTGGCTACGTGACTATTTTCAGTTCAGCAGACTTGTTTACAACCGATTTAAACTGTAGGAAGAAATTGGCTTGTGACATCATAAGTGAATGCAACGTCATTTTATCTCGCAGAATCTAGAATATTTCGATTGATTTTCTGGTAGAATCTTGAATATTCGATTGACGTAACAATGCCGTTGTTACGCAACAATCATAGAATGGTCTGGAATTCTGTTTGGCTATAAATACCGGGACAATATATATACACTGCAGAGTGCAGATAAAGTATTTTATTGACATTGTATAGAATGAAACGTTCAAAAAGTGGTGCTCAAAAGAGAAAAGAAGCAGCCACTGCTCGAGATGCTGTAGCAAAATTGCCCAAGATGACAGATTTTTTCAAGATTACTGAGCAGAGTAGACCTGGCACTAGTACCGAGAGGGATGAAGAAAACTATAGTGTACAACAAAAAGAAGACTATGACGATCAGCATCAAAGTGATTGTGAATTTCCAGAAAATGTAAGTTGTGATTTACCTGCCAATACGCAACCTTCAATATCAAAAATATCTGAATCTCAATTTACCCCTATCCCTGATGACCCATGTAAATGGCCTGAAAGTATTTCTGATGCTCAACGATGTGATATAGTAAAGCGTGGACCACATCAACTAATAATGAATTTTCCATATAATAACACAACTCCAAGGCGACGTTTTTCCTCCAACCATTATAAACGTGTGTTACCTAATGGTGAAAGTGTTTCACGGTCGTGGCTAGTTTATTCTGGGGAATCAGATCAAGTTTTTTGCTTTTTTTGTAAGCTATTTGGAAAAACACTAAGCCCCTTTTGTAGTGGTATAAATACATGGGAGGGTTTTTCGAAAAAACTGAAAGACCATGAAAACGGCATTTCCCACCAAGAATGCTGCAGTCAATGGATGTTGCTAGCTGAAGAGATAAGAAATTCATCCACTATCGACAAACGCGAGATGAATATTTTTTTCAATGAAAGACGTTTTTGGAGAAATGTTTTAGAGACTTATCGACATTGCCTTGTTTCTATCGGAAAGGAATCTTGCTTTTAGAGGATCTGAAGAAGTCTTAGGATCTCCTCACAATGGAAATTTTCTGGGTATATTTGAGCTTTTGGCAAGAAGAGATCCGATCCTAAAAGAGCTTCCAGACAGAATCAAGAATAAAAACACTAAAGATCACTATTTGAGTCCTACCATACAAAATAAACTAATTGAATTGCTAGCGACAGAAGTTGAAAAAGAAAATTTACAGCAATTGAAATTGGCAAAATATTTTTCTATAATTTTGGACTGCACCCCAAATATGTTACGTCATGAACAAATGTCTGTCATTCTCCGTTATGTACTATGTAATGAAGAAACTGGTGTTGTTAAAGAAACATTTTTTGGCCACTTGAGAATAAGTGACAGTACTGGGAAAGGCTTGTTGGACGCTTTCTTAGAAAAAGCGACCGAACTGCAACTCGAATTGTCTGATTGTCGAGGTCAGTCATATGATAATGGTGCTAAAATGAAAGGAAAACATTCTGGGGTCCAAGCAAGAATGCTAGACATCAATCCCAAAGCTTTTTACGTGCCCTGTGCAAACCATACCCTTAACTTAGTTGTTGTTGACAGTGCTAATTGATCGACGGAAGCATTGACATTTTTTGGAGTACTTACAAGGTTGTATGTGCTGTTTTCTTCCTCTGCTCAGCGTTGGGAAATTTTGAAGAAACATGTGGAGCTGTCCATAAAGTCACAATCTGATACTCGTTGGTAAAGCAGAATTAAATGCATCAAACCTCTTCGATACAATTTAAAAGAGGTGTTGCTGGCACTGAAAGACTTGGAAGCCATTTCCATAGAAAGAAAAGATGGAAGAGCTGCCTCAGAAACAAAATCGTTGATAGCTCATTTATCAAAATGGAGTTTTCTTTTGTCGGTGTTTATTTGGTATGATATCCTATTCCAAGTCAATAAAGCAAGCAAGATTCTTCAATCGTATGGAGTCTCCCTTCATACAATGGAAACGGAAATCCAGGCAACTGAAAAGTTTTTGCAAAACTATCGCACAACGGGTTATGACAGTGCCGCAACATCTGCTGTTGAAATAGCACATGAATTGGATATTGATCCTTCTTTTCCTCCGTCAAGAAGTGGAAAGAAAAGAAGATTGTTTGATTACCAAGGTGAAGAGGAACAACGAGCTACTCCTGAACTGAAATTTAAAAGCAACTTTTTCTATCCATTAGTAGACCAGGCTATTATGTCAATAAAGGAGCGCTTTAATTTGTTACGTGAGGTTTCTTCCGCCTTTTCGTTTTTGTACACACGAGACAAACTTTTGCTTGTGCAACAAGAAAATGCTCTTCTTACTTGCTGTAAAGAGTTCGAAAAAAAGTTCGGTGACATTGATTCTGATGAAATGAGCGCTGAGCTACAGCGGTTTGTTTTAATTTTACAAAAAAAACGCAATCTCAATACGGCTCAAGACTTTCTGAACTATCTTCTAAAGACTCATTTATTTGAATTGTATCCGAATGTGTACATCGCACTTCGAATCTTACTAACTTGCCCCGTGACTGTTGCCAGCGCTGAAAGAAGCTTCAGCAAATTGAAACTGATCAAAACTTTTAATAGAACGTCTATGACAGACAGTAGACTATCTTCATTAGCCATGTTGTCAATCGAAAATGACTGCGCCCGATCTCTTGATTATGACAATGTCATAACAGCATTTGCGAACAAAAAGGTTCGCTCCAGACTATTTAAATGATACTGTGTTTTTATAACTTTTTCATGTTTTTCAGTGTCATTGCTTTCGTTTCGCAGTGTCTGCATAAATGTCCTACTGAACTCTGGCATCGGTGCCGAATTTTTTATGACTTGCACCTTCGGTATCGGCATGCTTTATTCTGACATTAGCCTGTTTACTTATGTACAAATTGTGGTGTATTTTCTTAATGCAGCTTTTCAATTTTACACCTCTAAAGTGATATGACCTGTGCGCAGGGGGTCTTGCGCTTACTTTGGGGGGGCCCGAAGTTGGAGTGCTACGGGACTGAATCTATCCTATGTGCATACGCCGTGAATCAAAAGTTTAACACCACCTTCGAATAAATGTGTAGTTTTAGAAACAAGCATATAATTCACTAAACATTATTGTGTTGTGTGTTCATAATTTATGTTTGAAATCTGAAATGAATACAATTCTGTAAAATAAGATGTTCTGGGATTTTTGCAAAAACGTTTTGTAATTCAACACTGCATTTGACCAAAAAACTTGTTTTTTGACCTAAAAATGGGTAAAAATGCATGACTTTGTAGTGAAAAACGTATTCATGTGATCAATTCTGGTACGATCAAGTTTTCTAAACAAAAGATAGCCAAGCGGTTGAACGTAAGTAAGACTGCTGTCCACATAGCAGTAACAAACTTTGGTCCAAAGCTGTTTAAAAAATAGGAAAAGCTCAGGTCGTCCAAATGTCACCAGCAACATAGATAACCGTTTTGTTAGTAAGATGGTGACTCAATTTCCTAAAACTTCAGCAAAAAAGTTCAATCTTAAGTGACGGAAAAAGGTTTTTTAGTTAGTAATAAAACGTTTGGGTGCAGCCAGCTCGTGTATTTTAAAGCCTTGCTCAACTATGTTTATGAAAAATAACCGTTTGGAAATTGCTAAAAGACATGCCAACTGGAACTTTGAGATGAGGAAGAACGCTTTTTCTGTGACAAGTCTTTGTTAAAGCGGTTCTTTTCTAAAAAAATATCGGGTATAGAGCCTTACTGGTACCGGCAATGAAAAAAAGCATACTAGATTTATAAACAAGCGACTCTTTAGTTCAGTAGTTTGGGCAGCCATATCAGCAAAAAGCATTGCAAACTTATAAATTTGACTTCCAGGATTCACCGCCATGATGGATCCAAACATGGTGATTTGTTAAATCTTAGCTCACATAGTCGTGTATAATTGCAAAATTTTTATGCACGATAAAGCATTTGTCACAAAAACAACTTTGCACAGCAATCTCCAAAGACCTGTAAGCACATCCAAGTGGCCAGGAAACAGCTCTTACCCTTACCCAACAGAAAACTCATATACTTACTAAAAAACAAAGTGTCAGGAAGGAAACTTTAAGCTTTGTAGCTCTGAAAAATAAAAAGCAGGAAGTCAGGTTTCTTCCTGCAAACCTTGTCTTTAAGAAGCCCTCACCTAAAGAAATCCTAGAATTTGTTATATCGCACTGGCAAGAACAATTTCAAGATGCCGAGTTTTGCTTTTAGAAAGATGGTGCACTAACCCCTTTCCATGTGTTGTGAGAACTTATCTGCATAAAAATATGCAAAGCAAATGGTTTGGAAGAAGAGGTATTGTTGAATATCCACCTAGTTTACCAGATTTAACACCCGTGAATTTCTTTGTGTGGGGGATTCTAAAGACAAAGTTTGCAGCAGGAGACCTGAAACTATTACTATAATGAGAGTAACAATTGAAAAAGAATGTGCTCAAATATTGGAAAAAATGTTGCTGGACGTTTCTAGGTCCATTTCTTTAAATATAAAAAGCGTATTGAACAGAACCGCACCAGTTTGACAACTCACGTGAGCTCATCGTTATGCAAATATTTTGAAATTGATCCAAGTGTCTTTTATCTTATTAAAAGTTAATTTGATGTGTTTTTGTATATTTTACTTTCAAATTCGTTAAATGTGTATTCTTTCTCTTGTATCAATCTTTTTTACAAGACAAAATCAATACTTTGATTAAGCTATAACGATTCAAAGAGTGCATACATTTTTTTGGCACACCCTTTATAACTTATAAATTAAAAGCCGGACAAAATGTTCAACCCAGACAAACTCTTGCAATCTTTAGAGATCAATTTTTATACTTTTTTATTATGCTGTTAGAAAACGCTCGTTATGATATACCGGTATAAACTGCACTAAGATGAATTTGTGTATCATCTCCTCAAACTGCCCTAGAGTGCCAAATCAATATTTCTATGCCACTAAAAGCTGAAACAAGTTAGCCTAAATGAACAACGAGGTCTTCTTTTTCTTTGGTTTGAGAGCTCATTGCAGGTTTTCGGCTAGATGTTGAAGCCAGTTCTTTGTATCATCGGTCACGTTAGTGAGGTTCTTGACAGTGTTATGCGCACGTATGAGATCAAAGCAATCAAACAAGATGTGCTCCGCATTTTGGGTGGTAGCTCCGCACGCACATGAGGCTAATGTTCTGAGTCCCCATTTGTGCAGTTCTGCCCCAAGCTGCCCAACTCCGGCTCTAAGGCGATTTAGGGTGACCCACAGTTTCCAAGGTAAGTCGGATCCAGGTGGTGCGGTGGTGTCCAGGGTTAGCGTCAGATGTTTAGGAAGTTGATATTTAGTCCCCTCTTCTTTCAAGGCCTCAATGGTATCGTGGTCGCAGCTATGGTGTTCTGCTGCGTGACCGTAGAAGATATGGCTTGCCTTCAGACGGTGTATGCGTAGGCTCTGTGGGTCAAGTACCAGACTGTGCAGTTGGTGTTCTTTGTTGGCCCATGAGTGGTAAAATATTTTGTTGATAACAAAATTTCTTCTCAGCTTGGTTGGGGCAATTCCTGAGAGTACGTGGAAGAGATGTGTGTGGGTGGGTTTCACGCATCCGGTTATGATCCTTATGGTATCATTCAGGGATATGACCGGCTTTTTGGTATTGGAGTTGGCTTCATACTGGAATGGCATACTCGGCGCTGCTGTAAACAATTGCAAGGGCCACTGTTCGGACGGTTTTAGCATTTGCACCCCAAGTTGACCCTGACAGGCATCGGATGAAGTTGTTTCTTGTCATCACTTTTCCACGTAGACCTTCTATGTGTTGTCTCTACGTTAGCTGTCTGTCCAGTTTTAACCCGAGGCATTTAGGTGTGGATTATGAGGGAGTATGGTTCCATGGACGCATATGTTTAGTTGCCGTTGCGCTTTATGATTGTTCAAATGGGAAGGGATTGATGTTGTCTTAGTTGTATTCAATTTTAGTCTCCAGATTATAAGAAGCCAGCAAGATCCTCCATATCTCTAGATAGCGTTTCTTCAACTTTTGGTCAGCACTTGTGGAAGTAAATATGTGCCATGTCATCTGCGTATCCGTACTGGTGGGAGACATTTGTTGGGATAAAATGTAGTGGAGTGCACAATACACGAATATTTTACTTCTGACACTGGTCACAGACCATCTTGCTGTGTTCTTCGCAAGTGGTGTCATGACATTTGCTGCAGGTAAATCTGTACTTTTTGTCCTTCGATCTCGGACAAAGGAAGCATCTCTTGCGCCCTAATGGACAACAATGCTGGGTGATGTTTTAAACAGCTAGAGGTGCTTCTGGTAAAATTCCACAGCTGCAAATGATTTGCTTCACAACCTGAGGTGTTTTCGGGGTCACCAATTTGCGCTTAGCTTGAAGAACAATCAACGACATGAATAGTTCTTTCATGGGGTCAATATGACCTCAAACAAATAAAATGTAAAATTTACAAAAAAGGCAACATTGAAATTAAGATTGAATGAATAGAAACAGTTGAGGAAAACCTGCAAAGAAAATACAAAGCGAGATGAAAGCATAAACCTCAAAGTTTGGAATATTTAGCCTATCAAATAAGCCTTGGGTCATATTGACCCCATGGTGCCAGAGCAGGGTTAACTAAAGTCTATTCCTATAACGAGAAGGTGTTATTGCTTAGAGTGACAACGTGCTCTCAATTTATGGTGAAGTCGATTTTATTCATTACATTACCTTCTGCCCGGTCTTATTATTTCCACGATTAGAAACGAGTTTACGTAATCTTTTTGTAGTGACACTTTTTTCTGAAAGCAACTGCAAATTTGCCTTTTTGTCGCGCCGAAAGTTAGTTAGTTACTACAATCTGCTATTGTATGTGTAAATTACAAATGTTCTGACGTAAACAAACTCTAGCTGTTGCCACAACAAACAAGTGAAATGCATAAATTCTAGAATATAGGGTTAAGCGAAAGCGTACCTTTTTTACAGGGTTTCTGCGCAGACAAACTTCCAAAAATCTTATAGGTCGACTCGATTGTACATAAAAGATGTAAATAAAGTTCTGCTGGGACCAACAAAATTTGACGAGATAAGGGTTTTGTCAATATAATCAGAGTCGAATTCTAATGTAATGTCTAGTAAAAGATTTTGTAGCGCCAAAACTTATGTATCTATAGGTAAAAAGAATGCTTTAAAACATGTTATTGGCTCCCGCATTTTCCCGGTTTGCTAATTGGCTCTCCCTCATCTCCAAGTAGGTGAGTCTACTGGGTCTTAGTACGGGGCCGTATTTACCATTCAGGTAAACCTACTTCTCTCTCCGCCTGCAAAGTGTGAAAAGTTAACACATTTTTATGGGAATGTTAAGTATTTTGTGAAGCATAGTTATGTGTTGTGCATGACTAAAGTATAAGGATTTCCTTTCAAACGGTAATTTCGATAGATTTTTCTTCGGTAAATTTGTTAAAAGACAATATAAATTGCTGTGAAAGCTATTTCACACTATCTAGAACAGTGGCATGCAGAGGGAAAGGGGGGGGGGAACGGGGCGACGGCCCCGCGCATTCAAGGTTGGGGTGCATCAAAAGAGTGAAATTAAAAAAATTACATTTTATTAAATTGTTAAAAATATATGCTGTTTCGTATCGTAAGTTTACTAACACATGCTGCATGGATCTGATAGAATCTTGCTTGGGGGCAAGTGTGTTTATGTTTAGTAGAAAATCTTCCGCAATATCAGCTTTTGTACTAAAACTACTATTTATAAAATTTCAATTAGTTTGCCACGTACTGTACAAAAACCAAACATATAATTATCTTTCACTTTGTCATACTCCTTCAAGCAAGAGAAAATGCAGTTCCTCTAATCCTAAA
This sequence comes from Trididemnum clinides, assembly GCA_963675345.1. Lineage (NCBI taxonomy): Eukaryota > Metazoa > Chordata > Ascidiacea > Aplousobranchia > Didemnidae > Trididemnum > Trididemnum clinides. Next base: position 5,881,775 of record OY776289.1, read on the forward strand.
CAGGCTCTTGTTCACAATATTTTCAAAGTTGAAATTGATAAAAGATACAGGAATGCCTAACAAGTTTGGCTTTAATCAGCATGGAAAGAGAATTCCTTTGAGCAGATGTAAAAAATGAGATAGTTCAAATACGAACTAATATATTCACAAACCACTTTAAAACTTCGAATTCCATTGCTTGTCAAATACAGAAATTAAAGCACTTTAATATATAAATATCAAAGACTAACAAAAACTAAAACCACCAAAATAACCGCCTATTTCCTGTCACAAAAATCACCACAGAACAACGCCTTTTTGCTACACTCTACTATCTACACTGAACTACACTCTGACTCTGAATAAATAAAAAAAATTTCGCCGCCTTATATATACGACTGGAAAATAATATAGAAATTGCTAGAACATCACGTGACACAGGAAAACACCGTTAATAAATTACATAATCGATAATAATAGAAAAAAATTTTTAAGACCTAACAAGAATTACTAGAATACATTGAAACGTCGTCGTCAACCATTGTGACATCAGAAAAGGCATGTGAGTTGCAAATCTATTAATAAATGCAAAAGAAAAAAGGTCTTTTTCTGGAAACAGTTTAGCAAGTTTAGGCTTCATACAAGTCAAATTTACAAATAAAATATTCACGGCAAAATAAAACAACATATTACAATAACTATACATATATAAAAACTATTCTTTCAGCGCAAATTTACTTATTACTGACAAGCTCGCAAAAATATTTAGGGCAGCGAGCCAGCAATGCATCAAACTACATGTTTGGACTTGTACAAATTTAGATACTACTTTTAATAAAAAAAATAGACCACTCAACCTCCTGTTATGTCTCACGAAGTTATATATATTATCTATTTGAGCAGCTACAGAATAGACATTAAAAACATTAAAACCACAACACTCTGTTTCTCGTAGTGGCTCATCAGGTAGTACGTATTATTCAAATAGAATGAGTTGATCTATTTGAATAAGACGTACCCCCTGATGTGCAACTAAGCGAAACAGACTGTTGGTGGTTTTAATGTTTTTAATGTCTATTCGGTAGCTGCTCAAATAAAAATATATTACGACTCTGGCAAGTTTTCTGTTGAGCACTTTGAAGCCAACCACATTAAAACAAAATATACTCTTTGAAATATTTTAGTTTTATTTTTCGAAATTTTTTCTTAACACTAGCTTTTTCGTAATTCAAGTTTTTGACTTTGTCACATTCTTGAGTACGTGACAGTTTGGGAGAAGGGTACACAATCAAGCAGTTGGCCCCGAGCATCACCAGACCTCTGCACGCCACTAATCTAGAACGATAAGTTTACCATAATTTTTTTAGAATTTTTTTGATCAAGATGGATCTCAAAAACAGATGGGCAGTTTTACGTTATCAACAAAAGTTATCTTTTGATTTTACGTAAAAAGCTTTTTGCTTCGAAAAATAATTCTTTGCAGCTCTTTAAAACAACGCTTTTTTATTTGATGAAAATTTAATAATCATTGCTAGACTAGAGATGGGCAAAATACGACTCGCAAGAGAATCTTGTGTGGCCCGGCAAAATACTTGAAGAAATTTTCTTATATCTAATTTGATATGACAGGGGTGGCCACACTTGCCGTACTGAAGAGTCAAAAACGATAGAAGCCATTATTGAAGAAGCCGCTACGCAATTCGTTGTTTGAATTGACGCATTTTTGGTCCAAATGGGAAGTGATGATATTCTTTTTTAGAGACCATCATTTTTAAAGCACCCTTCCACCGCCCACAAAACTCAACATGTCGCACAGCAGGTTGCATACCTTTACACTACCCCTGCAATATGACTTTCCAAGAAATTTCCAAGATTTTAAGCTGTTGCAAGTTATTGCATTGCATAGACTACAGTTATTGCAAGATTTTAAGCACTGGGCCTAGGCCAACAATTGAATGGTCAATGCAGCCCTCCGGTTAAAAACTTTGCCCAATCTTGTGCTAGACTATGTCGAGTACAGCTAATTGCAGATTCACCATCTCGTCCTCTATCCTCGCTGGACAGCTGTTAACAAGTTGTTTTTTCAACAGGTACGTTCTTCAATTGGCAATTGCTGATTCTTTGTTTCTATTGACTTTACCGTTTAAAGCTTCTCAAGACTTGTACAATTCGTGGCTATTTCCGCAATGGATGTGTAAAGCAACGGAAACTATTCTTTTTATCAACTACTACGCTTCAATTTTGTTTTTAATGGTGCGTGTATAATTTTCATTTTGGATTGCTGTAAGTTTATGTAGGGTATTTTTAATACCTACGAGGTAGCAATACACTGTTGGTTTATCACGAGAAGGTACCTTATGTATTCTGCTGAGTACCACTCAAAAAGTTTATAGTAAGCGTGATCTATTTAAAATTCTTACTTCTATGAACATAGCACGTAATCACCACAACCGTATCATATATCGATTGATTGAATTATAAAGGCAATCTAAGTGCTTTATATGCATGTTCACTCAATGACCGGTTATTTCACAAACTAATAGTATTGCAAATAATAAAAACCTGCCTCCCATAATATGACGAGACCATCCCTGGACGCGTTTCGTACTTTAATTATGGTGATCAAGTGCTATGTTTATAGAGATAAAGATTTTAAATAGATCTCGCTTACTATAAACTCTTTGAGTGGTACACGGCATCTTCGATGGGAATGGGATCCCCGTACCAAAGTGATAGCATGCGCCACGCGCATAATGTGTGCGAAGGAATTTGTAATAAGATGATACTACACTTTTCATAATATTACAAATATGGAGTTTTGGTTTTTGGTAATGACGGGACAGACTTTGCTGAGGAGTCCAAAAGGACGAAGCGCGTCCAGGGATAGTCTTGTCAAATTATGGAAGGGAAGTTTTTATTATTTGCAATACTATTAGTTTGTGAAATAATCGCGTCATTCGTGTGAACATGCATATAAAGCACGTAGATTGCCTTTATAACTCAATAAATCGATATATGATACGGTCATGCCAACACGTACATAGACTGAATACATTTAATTCAAACGGTGATAGGAGAGTGATCCATCCAAAACCTGATCTTTGATTATATTGTTAGTCTTCCTAAAAACTAGCCCATATGTCACCACAACAACACAGCATCAGTGAAAATTGACTTAGAGGGGAATTTAAACCAACAATCGCCATGGCTTACTTTGGAATGTTAACCACACCTTTCGTATCAGAGGGTTCTGACTGGGAACACCGCCAAAAGCAAGGATGTCAAACTAGCGGCCCGCCTTGCCCGCTTTGTAGCACACTTTTTGTTGAATACTGATCTCCAAAAAAGGAATTTATTGTTAAATTGAGATAAGCAACACAAAAAATCTTGCATTTGAAAGCATTAATTGACAAAAGAGAGATGTCCACTTTCTTTTTGGGTTGAAAGTGGCCCATTCCTAGATGTAGCACATCTATGTTGATTATATCATTATTTTTAATTTACAAAATAGTCTGACCCGCGCAAAATATATGTCAGTAAATGCGACCCGTCACTGAATAAATTTAACTCTAAACCATTCAGTCTCTAAAAACGACAATTAGTTGAGCGATGTTCGACAAATGAATTTTTTTCAGATAACATTTATTAGGAATTTAAAATGTTTGGTATTCTTTTCAACTGGAATAAACTACGCCCTCAAGTGGTGTGACTACTAGAAAGCAAAATTTATCTCAGCTCTTTGAATGAATTTAGCTTTTTATAAGTCAAGACAAACACTACAGCATTTATTCGAAAGAGATCTAAAAGTCTGCCGACTTAAGAAATTATCCGGTTGTCTTAAAACAACAAAGTTTGTCACTAAATAACATTTTCCTCCAATTCAACTCTCTACACCATCCAAACAGTAATTGAATGCTGACTATAGCCGCCGTTTGATTCTTGTTGCGGCTATAGGAATTTGATGTGACTTGTGGAGCCTCACACGGATTTATTGTTGTTCTAATTTTTATTTTGTACGAACTTGCACCGTTTTCTAAAAATAAGATACACAATTTTCAGCACAATTAAATAAATACGATACAATTACGAAGGATATAACGTTGAATTCACTTACCGGCAGTTCCGGCAGTCACTTGGGGAAATTCGCTTTTATTTCGACACACCAGCGTCAACTAACAACCACATAACTTGAATTCGCACTACTTCCAATTGAACGTTGCTCAACTCAATACACCAAAAAACTATATGAACAAAGGACACCAAAGCGGATTCTCCAGGCATTGCTGGTTTCGTAATGGAAAAAGAAAAGACGCGTTTGTTTGCAGGCAGTGCATTTGAATAATTGTAGGCCAGGCGTTAACTATGTAGAATTTTGAGGTAAGATTAAATGAAGTTGGTTCGAATCCCAAGTGTATCAAATTCAAAAGTTTAGATAAGTTTGTTTGGCGCTTACACTGACTATGAGCAGTTTTGGCCAAACATCATACTAAATCTGCACTATAAAGAGCAATTCTGCCTTTGCGTCTGTCTGTGTGTGGGGGGGGGGGAGGAATGCCTGTGTGTGCGCGTGTGTCTGTGTAATTTAACTCTTCCGATACAACTGTATAGACGAGCATCAAGCTTGTCACGATAGATCACCACCCTGAGGTGAGTGTCATCAGGGGTTTCGTGACGTCATCATAACGACACAATCAAAGGTAATCCTTAAAATTCACATTTCTTGACCAAGGAAAGCGGCTTTTGGCTTAAACGGAAACCAGTGCCAGACTTACCAAATTCAACAAATTTCACCTTTTTAGCATTTCACATGACATCATAATCAAAGAAGAATTGCAAATTATGTGTACTTACTCAAGAAATGTGCATTGTAGAAACGCGATTAAACGTTTTTGAAAGATATTAAAAAGATGCTTATTTTCATCAAAGCGCTTCAAAATATATCAAGCTCATAAGACAATGCAAAAACAAATTCTTTTTTTAAGCACTTCAAGCCTTTTAAGCATGCTTTTTTTTGTTTGCTTGATAATCGCTTTATGATGTCGTAATGATTCTGGTACGATCAACACAGTCTTTCGTTGACAGAGATCATATTATGATGATTTTTTCAAACATTCCAACATTTTTACAAATTTGTTTATTTAAAAACTGATTTGCAACATCATTTTTTCAAACGATTTTCAAATTTGTTTAACAAAATAAAGAGTATTTCAAGACAATTTCAATAATATGTAATATATACATTCATTATTACTTTTTATACTAAAACAATTAAACTTTATCACCGGTAGTGTGACTTTTTACCCCACCTAAAAAATGTTAAGCTGAGTAAAAACAGATCAGTTTAATGGTATTAAATTAATACACAAAAGTTATAATAAGGTATTAAGAAACACTCTTCTTTGTAAGGTTAGGAAATTTGCTTTCCAGCAATATGTGACTCTAATTAGTTAGGGCTAAGGATCAGTTTATAACGGCGGATCAAATATTGGTTGGCATTTTATTTTTAGTTGAACAATTATCTGACCTAACGAACTTGCAATCGTTAAACAAAGTGTTTGGTACATTTCGACTACTTTTCCAACCAGGCATGGTTCTTTGGGATTATCTGTCTACACTTTCAAAAACATACATCAAAAACTGAAGTCTCTAAATGTTTATGAAATGTAATCTACCGGTTAAAAACACTTAAAAATTTGGTGCCTGCACTTCACAAAATTGAAATTTTTAGAAAAAATAAGTACTTTGGTACAATTTAACTTTTCTTCCTCAAAAGCATGATGCTTTTGGCATTATCTAACAAAGTTCTCAAAAATAATCATCAAATTTTTCTTACTATTCCGCAACTTTTATACTATGTTTCCTTGCATATTACGAAATAAAACAAAAAAACTTTTAAATAGTTTTAATTGAGCATGTCCACTTCCTAAGTGCAAAATGAGGCAAGCGAGACTTTCTCAGAAACTCGAGGACAAGTATAGCGGCTATGCGCAACCCCTTGTAATGCTTTTTTGGATGTAATCAATTTTTTTGAAAAACGGTCCATTTGATTTTGGAACGAAAATTTGCAATGTCAAAAACAATAACTTTTCATTATTGTTCACACGATTACCCATGTTCTTATTGTCGACATTACTGTTGGGGGCGCTGAAATTGTAATCGCATCTCTTCGGGTTAGCTTGTTCTTTCCCTGACGGCATTTACGCCATGACCATGTAACATGTGCCCAGCCAAAGCCTTTAAATCAAACAAATAGGCATACAATTAGAAAAAAGTAGCAAATAGTGGTCCCAATATCCAATACTACCAATTTCCTCGAAAGCGTGATGCACAAAAAGCAACAAGAAGAGCAGGACTAGGGAAATCATTTCTGATAATGATTTTTTGTTTCTTTACCGTTTATTGTTTCCATGAGGATGGTTACACTAAGTCGTAAAATATGCATTCGACCAAATAACTGATTTGTTTTGTCGGAAAACAAAAGTCATTCCGGCGCTCCTTTCCAACTTTATGTTTGTTCTCTTACAGTTATCAAAGAAACGGACAGAATTTGTTAAATTATAGCGAGTTTCAAATACTTTTCTTAATTGAAAGCACTCGTAATGCAATCGGGGTTGGGGATATAGGGACGACAATCTCATTACTATCAATTTATTGCTTTTGTTTTTCAAAACAATTTGGTTGAAGCCGGATGAACTTACTGCGTGTCACTTATCTGACATAACTGACTAGCTGTCCTGCCGGACGACGCCAGAGTAATTCATAAAGAGATCTAATCGCTTTCTGTGAATAATTTTTTTTAATCACATTGGTCAATCACTATAAACTATTTTTATTAAAAACTACAATGGCTTTGTTCTGTTCATGTATTTCTCTAATAGTAGAACTACTTTAGTGTTTTTCAATTTTTTGAAGCAGCGGATTATTTCCAAGTCTGCATAAAGGTTTGAGAAGTCTAAAGGGATTGTAAAAAAACTATCAGTTTTTGATAAACTTTTTTGTGTGAAATAAAATAATATTTTTCCCCTAAAGACGTTTGTTTGGTAATTTAATTCATTTAAAGGAGGTGAATTCAGTGTGAAGATTCTAGATTTCTTTAAAGACAAGTATGGCATTGGTGTTTTAAAGACGGTTTAGAATCGTTAGTTGTTTTACCATACAGTTACTTTGGGTCACTGCATTTCCAAATTTTGCTTATTGTAGTTCCACAAAACTGCTTGCGTACTCATTCACACCTCTTTGTAAAGGCACATGCCTCTACAAACTCAAAATTGACCAACGCTGGTAATCAAAATGCCATCAGAGCTGTTGCGGGTCAAGCATGACTCATTAGTGTTACCAAGTGCCAAAAATAAAGCTATTTTAACGGTTTGATGCTGATGTAGTTTTAATCTTGAGAAATACGCTTAATGCAATGCTAACAAAATGTATTTGATTCCAGGTTATGAGTGTCGATCGATACGTAGCTGTATGCCAAACTTTTTCACAGAGATTTCAGATGTTGCGAAAAAAGCCAGCTTCATTCATTATTACATTTGTTGTGTGGTTAATTGCCGCAGGCTTGAGCGTGCCAATCGCACTTTACAGCGGTAAAAAAGGAATCCATCCTCACTGCACATGCACGTTCGTACTAAATCTAAATATTTTTTTATAGCTTTAAATTTCTGTACAATATCATACTTAGGTTAGCTATAAACATTTTTAAGTAATGACAGGTTCATTGACCAATCATAACACCCAGCAATAGCGATATAATGGATCTTGGTTTTTTGATCTTATCTACATAGCCTAATAGAAAGTGCGCAAAGAAACAATCAAACCCAAGCTCTGACCTTGCATTATGTCGCGTTTTAACGCAACTTTAGTTGCCAAAAAGACATCACCAGAAAAATTTTGATTGCTCTGCAATAGTTAGTCATATTTTGCAAGTGTTCATAGCAATAAAAAGCTGATTATATGCGGAAAATGTAACAGTATTTTATTTAAAGTTTCTTTTTAGTGGAAACTCTAAAATGACTAAATAAAAATGGGCAACTTCAAAAGACGGTAAAAGTTGCGTTTGTGGTCAGGTCGGGTTACTAATAAGCGACTGATAATAGATGAAAAGAGTTTAGAATGATAAAAATTCTTAAATTATGAAAGATAAATGCTTGTTTGGTTTCCCGAAACTATTTTCATACAATTGTTGCTTTTTATGACAAAATTAAAAGGGTGTGTTTGTTGCTGGCAACTAAAGTTGCCACTGGCGTATAATGAGGTCAAAATTTAAACGTATGCTAAATGCAATTGTGGTGATTGCGTGTATATTTGATTTTAATTTAATTGTATTTGGCTTTATTTTTAATATCACAATCAGTATTTCCCATACCTGGTGTTAAATATCAACGTTAACATTTGGTACAGGAAATTGCATTGCTTTCACATCAATTTTATCAAAACTCCCAGTGCTTTATCGTGTCACGTGATTCGTGTTCGCATTTATATATGTTCGCATTGCTTATGATTATTATTGCTGGTCAATCATCCGCTTTGCTCATGCTTTGAATCAAGTTACTGCTGCTTTACTTGCTTTGCCCTCATGGCTCATATTCCGTTAATATATTTATTAACTGTCATATCGAGTGAGGAATTTATCGAGGAAAATTACCGAATAGCAATAACGAAATCGCGACACAATCAACATATTAAAAAAGCCAGTTTACTTCCTGGTGTTGTTTATGTCGAAAGTCAGAGTGACAGTATTATTGTTTTATGTTTTGATTTTGTACAATTCTTATAGCCCGATACCCAACTGTAATAACCGGTTATAGTCTAGTAGGCCTGTCTTAGGTCTGTGCTCATAACTAATTTAGTGCATGACTAAGAAACCCTCAAAATGACTGAGAAGCTTTGCTCAAAGCGTTCTATAAATGGTTGTCAATCTTCTGAAAAAGTTATGGAAAGGTAGGTACTAATATATCATTTGTTATTTTTCTAGCATCAATTATCTAAGGTTTTGCTCGCTGCTAGCCTCGTGTTTTTATAGTTGCAGTAGGCTATCCAGGCGATTCGTTTTACTGATTATTTTAATCTCATTACCATCATGCAAACACAAAAAACACGTAAGAGAGTAACTTCTGGCAACAAAAACTAGAGTTATGCTTATGACATTTTTAGTTGAGGTTTTAAACTTCTTGATGCAATAATTTGTGCCTTGCATTTTTTATTTTTTGCGCTAACTGTGGAATAATAGTCAGCATAGTGAAGTTGTTTATAGCCGTGTGACATTATGACTTATATATTGCACATAATTTTTAGTTGCAAGTGCTTACGTTGACTACTTTTATTGTTCAAAAATCTAAAAATTTGGATTTGTGGTAAAATCAGTAAGCAGTCTTTTTATGTGTAGTGATTTTTAAAATATGTCACTGGCTGAAGCTGGTATATTGTTAAAAATGTTTTCGTGGATTACACCAAATCTATTCACTTACCAGTGTATAATAGTGCACAAACTACTTTTTATCTAATAAACTGGTGCTGCTCACAGCAACACTAAAAATGTTGAATTAGGCAAAAAATGGAACTGCATTGGACAGTGATCTACAGTTAATTTTTATTACTTGGTTTAGGTACACATTGAATGATGCCCTGGACATGATGATGGATCCTGACATTGATCTTTTTTCTAACATTGACTCAGATGCTGAAGAAACTACTCTTGTAATGATACGTCCTCTAGAAAGAGCAAGCACTCAATCTGACCAAGATAGTGATGCCTCTGATGACTTAAATGAAGGTCACGCTTATCCCTTGCCGAAGCATTTGCTCAACTCAGCATGCAGTTTAAATATTGCAGAAAACAAGTCAAGGGCATTTCCTCAAAGGGAAAAAGGAGGTGCATGTAAAAAAAAGCGCAAAACAAGTAAAAGACCTGCCAGAAAATGGAAGAAACAATTTTTGTTTACTAATTCCAAAGTAAAGTTGTCCGGGTCCATTTTTATACCACAACTAACTAGAGATACTGTGAAAAGCCCTTTGAATTGTTTTTATTCCATGTTTTCACCTGACCTTCTTTCTAACTTACATCACCAGCCAAACAAATCTCTACGCTTCCCAACATGGCCAAACTTTAAATGCAGATGAAAGTGAAATTAGAACTGTAATTGCAATCATTTTGCTTTCTGGATATTGTAAAGTGACGTATCGTGAACTATATTGGACAGTTTCTCCAGACACGCACAATGTGGCAGTAGCCAATGCAATGAGCCGAAATCGATTTAGAGATATATTTTCAAATTTACATTTGGCTAACAATGCTAAAATAAATGCTGACCGATATTACAAGGTGTGTTGTCTATTTGACACGCTAAATTGCAACTTCAAAAAGCACTTCAGCGCTAGTGACCATAGCATCGATGAAACCATGATTCCATACTTTGGAAAGCATGGAACCAAACAGTTCATACGCGGCAAGCCAATTCGGTTTGGCTTCAAGTTGTGGTGCCTTGCTTCAACTGATGCATATTTATTTCACGCTGAACCGTACTGTGGAGCTGACACTAAGCTGTCAGACACTGGCCTCGGCCAAGGTGCTGATGTAGTATTGGGTCTTATAGAAAAATGCGGTTTGTCAAGTCGTTCCTCTGTTGCCTTTGACAACTTTTTCACCTCTTTTCCTTTGCTTGATGAGCTTTCAAAACGGGGCATCGGAGGTCTGGGCACTATTTGGCAAAATCGCTTGGAAAATGCAGCAATTCCATCAAAGCAAGCAATGAAGAAAATTGAAAGGGGCTTTTATGACTGCAGCACCGATACTCGTGGAAATGCAGTTGTAGTTTGGCATGACACAGCTATTGTCACATGCGCTTCAAATTATGCTGGAGCTGAACTAGAAAGCTTCATCAAACGGTGGTCAAAAGCGGAAAAGAAAAAAATCAATGTGCCGATGCCACACGTTCTGATGTTATACAATCAAAAAATGAGAGGAGTGGATCTGTTTGATCGATTTGTCGCTACATACAGAGCTCGTATTTGATCAAAAAAAATGGTGGTGGCCTTTTTTTGCATGGAGTCTTGATGCTGCTATGACAAATGCTTGGTTGCTCTACAAAAAAATTCACGGCAAAAATATTCCATTGCTGGCTTTTATGAGGGAAATAATCGCCACAACGCTTGCTTCATCCAGGCGAAAAAAGTTGTCTAGTTTGCAATATGGTCAGCAAGTGTTGGAAAACTTACGTACAGATAACTTCGACCATGTGGTGATCAAAGGCCAGTGCAAATACAGACGATGCAAAGTTTGCAAACGTCGCTCAGTATTTATATGTAGGGTTACCATACGTCCCGCTTTAGGCGGGACAGTCCCGCTTTTTGAGGCCTTGTTCCGCTTTTTTGAGCGAAAATCCCGCTTTTTGCTTCAGTGAAAGACAACGGATTTAAACAAATTTGTGGACATTTCAATTAATTCTCCAACCAAAGCGGGACGGTGAGATGCGTTTGCAGACTTGATTGTCGTGGCAAGGGTGCAGTTGTGATAACAAAGATAAAAATTGGGGTGATCTCCAAAAAAAGAAACAAAACAAAAAAAAAGGTCCACGCCTGGTCGGGAACAACATTTTTACACTTTTGGGCTTGAAAATGACACAAAACGTTGAACTAACAGGCGATGACCCTTTTTTTTTTTTTTTTATGGAGATCACCCCAATTTTCGTCTTTGGTTTCAGATCTGCACCGTTGTCTCGTTCATCAAGCCTGCAACCGCATCTCACCGTCCCGCTTTTGATGAAAAAAACGTTGGAGGGGCCATAAATTTCGTCTCGTGAAAATTCGTCATCCACTGTCCCGATTTTTGCTTTTCAAAATATGGTAACTCTATTTATATGCCAAAAGTACAAAATAACCCTGCACCCATCAGACTGTTTTAAGCGTTTTCATGAAAGTAGCACTTTGTAATATTATTTTTGCAGACAAATAAAAGCAAGAGATTGGAATAAAAGTGACTTCTGGCTTTATAAAGGCTAACGTGCAAAGAAATGTGCATTTTTGACAAGTTTCTGCTTTCGTTGATAATGTTTTGACGCTGGCAAAATAAATGTTATTCAATGTCTATATTTGCAATGACTTAAGTCAATAAGTTGCAACTTTTATCAACAAATAAAAGGTAAAACAGACATGAACACAAAAGACAGTCAAGAAAAAATAGGTTTCTACACATGCTCCCCACGCGAATAATTGTTTTTACCTGGGAGGATATTTTGTAGAGTTACAAACCAGTCAACAAAATTATTGTTTTTTGACTACGTTAATGGCCGTTGACAACTTAAGTTGCCATTAAACAACAAAAGAAGTACTCGGCGAAAAAAAATTTTTTTTCGTTTTATGACTTAGAGTAGATCAAAAATCAACTGCTTAAAAGGATTTCCAATTATCATCCATTTTTGACTTTGGCGTTTTATGGATTAAGATAATATATAGAACTTTTTGGTTCTATCTCAATCCTAAATTTCTTTTAAAATTGGGGCGACGTATGATAATCGCTCGGATAATTAGGTCTGACTGCAACTTAATAAAACTTGGAAAAGATTGGCTTCCACTAAAAACACCTTAAACCACGTTAAGAACAGAATAATGTATTCACAGAAATAATACTTCACGACTTCAAGCTTCTTCGCTCAACGATCTCAGAATTAATCACTTTACTACACAATCAGAAAACCGCAAAAACTAATTTCACCAATAGCTGCTTAATACTCGCCACGTCCACAGAATCCACAATAAATTATCACAAATAAACAATAGCCCTTCTTTACTCTGCCAATCAATTTCTCTTTCCCGACTACAACGTTTTCTGCTCTCTATTTCCTCTACTCTAACTCAAAAAAAATCCCATCGCCTTATATATAAATCGAAAAAACAATCCAGAAAACGCTAGAACGAAATCACGTGAAAAAAGAAAAAAAGCATTTCAAGTTATGTAATTGGTTATCGAAATTCTTCGAAGAAGCTAGAATCACTAAATCAATTTGGAGTTTTATTATGTCGTAATAACGATTGTGACGTAATAAAGGCGTACGTACAGCAAATTCAATTGCGAGGAAACAAAGGTCTTTTTTTTTCTCAATCAGTAACCGAGCGAACAAAATAATACAACACTACGCATATGCGAAAACTTTTCTCACAAGGCAAATTTCCTTATTCGTGACATACGCCCCCCCCCCTTAGAATATTATAATAATAATAATATTAAAAACTACAAATAACGAAATTTGCGAGCTCAATTCAATACTAAGATCCTTAAGCATGCACAAAATAAATTCAATTACCACATCTTACACACATATACAATTAAAGCATAGCGCAAACAAGACACATAAACACAGCACAATTAATCCATCACGCGACTGAGATAATCAGCCGCTACATTATCTTTCCCAGGAATGTCTTGTGCAGTATAATCGTACCCTTGCAAAGCCAGGGTACATCGCATTATGCAATCGTTGTGATACTTGGTTTTATTTATGTACGCAAGGGGCTGGTGATCAGTTTGTAAAACGAACGGCTTGCCCGCTAAGTACAGCCGAAACTTTGTTACGCCCCACACAATACCTAAACATTCTTTTTCAAAAGTTGAATATTTGGTCTCAGCTGGCGCGAGCTTCTTGCTGGCATACGCCTCAGGATAGAGTCTGTCATCATGCTGTTGCATGAGGGCGGCGCCCAACCCGAAGTTCGATTCATCAGTTCGTAATATGAATGGCTTACTGTGATCTGGTAACTTTAAAATTGATCGCTTTAATAAACAGTCTTGCAAGCTGCTGAAGGCTTTTTCTTGAGCTTGCCCCCATCAAATCTTGTTTTGGTTGTCCCTTGAGCGTTAAATCAGTCAATGGCGCTGCAACCGCTGCAAATGTGGGGATGTATGCGAGGTAATAGTTCGCTGACCCCAAAAACGATCGTATCTCTTTTTTTGTAGTCGATCTTCGTGCGGTACGAATTTTCTCTAAATTGTCCTCATTAACTGTAATCCAGTCACGACCGATACAATGCCCTAGAAACTCAACGGATTCGGCCCCAAATACACATTTAGATGGTTTTACTGTAAGTCCTGCTTTGTGCAAACGTCAAAGCAATTCTCCCAATACTCGTAGATGCGCTTGCCAATCATTGGTAGGTATGATGAGGTTATCAATATAGCTATCTGCGTTATTCATTCCAGCTAAAATCTTTCTCATTTCGCGAACCAACGTTGCCCCCGAATTTTTTATTCCAAAAGGCATTCTCAGAAAATCGTACGTACCGTCGGGTGTTATAAATGCACTCTTTTCAATGTCCTCTTCCGCGACTGGGATTTGCCAGTATCCCTTGCTTAGATCAATTTTGGAGTAATACTTGCTTTTCCCCAACCGCTGGAATAAATCTTCTGCTGTGATCATGGGGTCCGGATCTGCTACTGTGAGCTTGTTTAATTTCCGATAGTCACCGCAGATGCGGTCCGATCCATCCTTCTTCTTCACAATCACAATCGGGGATGCGAATGGTGAGTTCGATTCTCGGATGATTCCGAGGCTAAGTATATCTTCTATTTTCCTTTTGAGATTCTCCCTCAAGGCGTACGGCAAAGGATGAGGCCGAGACCTAACTGGATTGTTATCAGTAAGCTCTATCTTCTGCTCAATCATGTCAGTTTTACCTGGGATATCCGAAAAAACTTCTGTGTATCTTACCAAAGTGTCCATTATCTCTTTCTGTTGTGTTTTAGTCAGTTCGATTCCCAACTTCACGTCCTTTACTGTTTCCTTCTGATGACAATTAGCCAACTCCATCATCTCCTCTTCGTTCACACGCAGATCTTCATTTCCTCCTATGGTTCCGGTACAAACATCGCCAGACATAACCGGGTTATTGTCCGACTTTTGTTATGGTGCTCCGTCTTGGTCAGCTCTTTCGAGATATTTCTTCAGCATGTTCGCACGAAACGTCTTCACCTTCTTATTCACTTCTACCCCATAATCATTACCCTTTCCACATCTGCTCATAATTTCATAAGGCCCTTTCCATTGCATCAAAAGCTTGTTTGTGTTCGTCGGCCGTAGCAATAAAAATTTGTCACCTTCTTGAAATTCTCTTCTTCTAGCTCTTCTGTCATACAGTGTTTTGTTCTTCTTCCCGCTCTTTGGCAACTCCTCCTGAGTAATCTTCATGGTGTTATCCAAACGTTCTCGCAATTCGAAAACATACCGGTAGCTCGTCTTGACTTCTGTCCCATCTGTCTCTCCTGTTCACAGCTCCTTTAAGATTTGAACTGATCTGCGTACTGTCGTCCCATACAACAACTCAAACGGTAAAAATCCGGTGGCCTCCTGTGGCGCTTCTCTATATGCGAATAGTGAGGGGTTAACAAAACGATGCCACTGGCGGGGCTGCTCATTACACAGACGTCTTAACATTTTCTTGAGTGTACCATTAAAACGTTCAACTGATCCATTGCAAATAGGATGGTGAGGCGTAGTCGTTAATCGCTTTATAGACAGCAGCCTTGATACTTCCTCCACGCATTTCGATACAAACTGTGTACCAAGATCACTCAGGACTTCTTGTGGTATTCGTAGACGGCTATACATATCCAGCAACGCTTCCGCCACCGTCTATGTTTCAATATTCTTGAGTGGAACAGCTTCAGGGTATCTAGTTGCATAATCCACCAAGGTCAAGATATATCGATGTCCCTTCTCGCTTGGAGGTGAAATTGGTCCAACTAAATCCACGGCGACTCTCCTAAACGGCATATCAATCAAAGGCATATCTCCTAGTGGCACACGGGGAACGGATCCTTTAGCAGTCGTCTTCTGACAAACATCACATGATTTGCAGAAACTAGTAATATCACCTTGCATGCCAGGCCAGTAGAAATTTGTTTGAATGCGGTCTTTGGTCTTCTTAATCTCAAGATGTTCTCCAAAAATCGAATCATGGGCGACTTCCATAACTTTCCTC
Organism: Trididemnum clinides; assembly: GCA_963675345.1. Lineage (NCBI taxonomy): Eukaryota > Metazoa > Chordata > Ascidiacea > Aplousobranchia > Didemnidae > Trididemnum > Trididemnum clinides. Next base: position 5,897,723 of record OY776289.1, read on the forward strand.
CTCAATATTTTTGGCACCATAATGTGTTTTGAGTACTCACCTAATCCATCAACTCGGTTCCGAATCCTGTATAAAACACCTTTACGCTTTTCTTATTTAATTTTGTAATCTCCCTTTCGAACAGCATCCTACAGATCCGCATATTTTTTCAAAGTAGTGTTCTCCTGTTGCAGTTTTGCCAATTCATTCTTCGTAATGGAAGTCTGAGCCGTCACTTCTTTTGTAACTAAAGGCTTGAATGTGATATCCTTCCAAGCTTGAGCCTTCGAGACCGCAGCGGCACACGTCTCCACACCGGGAACAGGATTATCCGAATTCTGTGCCCCTGGAATGTTTCCAATGACCAGGTCCAATAAAGGGTCTCGCAAACATATGGCTTGGGTTACTCCTGTATAGTAAGGCGTGTTCACCTTAATCTCAGCAATAGACGCCTCCTTCAATATCCGGTCGATAGCCATCACATAACCCGTGCTACCAGTAAAATCTTCTTTCTTCACCAACTCTTTCCTGACAATAACGCCATTGCAGCCTGTATCACGAAGGACTTCAACTTCATTCTCACCCACTTTTCCGGTCGCAAGAGGCATACAATTCTTATTCTTATTACTCAAGCAAGCACCATTACGCACGACTTTAATTTTCTCTCCCGATTTGAGCTCCAAATATTCTTCATCTTTTGCTTTTACATCATCCGATAATCTTCCAACTCGTGCAGTGCATCCAACTCGGTACGGTTGTGACGGAGATCTAAGGGTATTGCCTCTACCCCGAGGAGCAGCTTGAGAGCGGTGGTTGTTCCGACAAAACCTCTTCTCATGCCCAACTTCACCACATTGGAAGCACGTGATTGCGTGTCTAGCTGGTGGGTTATACTCATTACGTCCTCCTTCTGGTTTAACACAACAGTCAATCGCCCGGTGACCAACGCGATTACATAAGAAGCACTTCAGGATACTCGCAGAAGGGAATCCACTAGGGTTGTCCTTCATACCGGTTCTTGCGCTATCACGTTTTATCACTTTTTTACTCGACAACTTTTGATTGCGTGCTGCCAAAGATTGGTCAGCCAACCGTGACAATTCATCTAAAGTTTTTGGGTTGCTCTGCTTCAGCCATATCAACAGATCTTTGGAGCAGAGCTAGTGAACTGCTCGCGTACATTCAAATCTACCACGCCCATGAAGGTTTGCTCCACTTCGGCCAACTCTATCCACTTAGTGAAATAATTTTTTAACCTAAATATAAATTGACGTGGGCTTTCGTGTCCTTCCGGTCTAGCTTCGCGAAATTTCTCGCGGTATCCACGCTCACTAAAATCATATCTTTCCAATAAAGCCACTTTAACCCTAATCAGCTCAACGTTGGTCTGCAGCGACCCAACAAATTTTCAAACGTTAAATTATACACGATATTGTTTTCAAAATAATTTGAAATTTCCTGACTTTTTCTACTTTTTATTATACTTTAATATGAACCCAAAATCATTATTGTACCTTCAGCATATTTTGAATAAGGAAGCATTTTTTGTCATACACTCATAAATTTTTGCCAAGAAGCAGCAATGATGCAAGTTAATCCGATTACGTGTGACGTCGCGTTGTTTGTTTTACTGCCAGTTCTCTGTTTAGAAGGTGTGCGTCTGTTCCTTACGTAGTGGGGAGACCGAAATCAGATCGTAGAAGGTAAACAAACTCGAATTGCTAACTTCTTGATTCTTTCGTTGAGCTCATTAAAGTGTGCAAATAAAATAATGTTTCCATCAAAAACGATGTTTTGAACAAATGCAATCTTCCAACAACAATTTTTCACTTTTCATAAACTTTTTCAAAACTTCCATTTTTTTAGCAGATTTCGCTTTATGAAACTGGTTCTGTAACATTGATTTCAGAATAAAAATCTTTTAATAAGAAGGAGCAAAAATGCTTTGAGATACAAACTGGAAGTGTTATGAAGTTATGTGCAATAAGCCTTACTACCAACTATTAAGATAAAGCAGACAGGAACAATTCGGCCAAATAAAATAACTGCAGCAGATAATAAACAAACTGAAATATTTCCCAATTACACTATATTCTGTACTTAATGATAAATTGTGTTGTACGATATATTAATAAACGAATTGAAATATCATGCCAAGCAATTCAAAAAGTGTAAGCTTCTCTTTTGTCATTCACAAGAAATACTGACATCAAAATTCGTGCATTTATAAGGCCGATGTACATGCGTGGCTTTGCTGGCGTGAACAATCATAATGTTGCTCTTTATATGATCCGATCGTGGGACCTACACCTTTTGGATCTACAGGAGCAAAAACAGGTTCCAGTTTTTTTACACATGTATCTCATTTGATGGTTGTGATACAAGGGAACAGCGGTAGAAACATGATTTGAGAATTTTTCAAATGCTTCAATAAAAATTCCTCAGCTTGATTTGGTCCTGAAAAGTAGATGTGCATTGATGAAATCCTGTAATTCACAAGAAATGAAATTAGTTTCAGGCAGTAAAATCCAATTAAGCCTGCTAAATATGGTTTACTTTTTAAGTCTACAAATGCAGTCGCTTACGCTTTCATGTACTTTATATTTTCATATTGTGGAAAACCTAACGAAGGAGCAACAGCATACTACGTCAAAGGAGTGGAAGAAACAGCAAGATATCTTCAAAATCTTCTGAATTACGGTAATATGTAAGAGCACAATATTTCCTTTGACCGCTTGTACGCTAGTGTATTTCTGGTAGAATGGCTTTTATCTCTCACAACATCACATTTGTTGGTGCTCTTCAATCAAATAGAAGGGATATACCTATTGAAGTCAAAAATGTTGCAGAGGGAAAACGGTTTTCTTGTCAATGCTTTTGGGAGTCCTCGGAAAACAGGCTATTGCTTCATTCTTATGTGTTTCCCACGAAGAGCTCAGGCCAGCGCAACGTTTTGCTTCTCTCAACTGTACAGCTTATCCTCGGAGTACCGGCAACAATAGGTGATGGTAAAAAGAAACCCACTATATGCAAACTATATGATTTAACTAAAGCTGGCATGGATATGATGGAACATCGAATTGATGCCTAGGTATACTTGCAAAGCCAAATCAAATCCGTGGACTTTAACAGCATTTTGTTACATATTGAATGTGCACCGTATCAATGCCGGCACTGCTTTTGCTTTCAACAAAACGATTGATTTATGCAAGCAAGATTTATATGATTTGGTATGAGCTTTGCTTCTTGATTTATTCGTCCGCCAATCCAACGACGACCTTAACTGGTCTTTAATAAACGTAAAAAATGTAGTCTTTGCTTTCTGAAGAAGAAATCGAAGCAAATCCATTCCAACAAACCAGGGCTTCTAAAAGAGAAAGATTACGAGAAGAAATACACCCAAATATGTGCTAAATTATCCAGATGCAAGCATGGGCAAACGAAATTTCTAAGCCGGAAAAGAGTAAAGAAGTGCAAAATATGTCCAAAAGTAGACATCAATGTCAAATCTGTTCAGTAGCTTCGTGTTCAGATGGGTACGCAATGCTGTAAGTTGTCACCACTAAGGAATTCACAACAGTAATTTTATCTTTTATTTCGCTGCTCATTCTATCCTTGTTTATTGCATAAAGTTTAATGGCTACGGTTTTGCAAACCAAATTCTTTTGTAGCCACTCATCAACAAGCACCAGAGATTGCTAACTGCACTAAAATTATAGGTGACAGCAAATATGGGGAATTGTAACAATGTCGAAACCACTTCGAAGCCAACTCTAAAGTCTTTTTTTAATTCGACTCCGATGCCACAAAGTCAACGTTACATTTTAGCTTTTGACTTTGTAACTGCAAAGTCATTAAAAATATTTTTGATCAACTGGGTACTTGTCTGGTTCAGATAAAAGATACAGCAATATTTTTGCGTTTTAGTGTGACTTATTTCTGTTTTTTTGTGAGTTAAAACTGTAATCTTTTCAAAGGCCAATTTCCAGCCAACATAAAATAAGTGAACCAAAATATCTTTGAAATTTTAAGTACATTAAGTACCCTCAAACTCAGTGGTGGATATTGGGTGAGGCAAACAAGGCAGCCGCCTCAGGCCCCCCTTTTCAGAGTTGTTGAGGAGCCCCCCTTTTAAAAATGGTGTGTCTAGTTTTACGCAATTTGGTGGCATTTTGAAATGGGCCCTTGGTCTCAACAACTGTGGAAGTGATAACAAAAAGTGGCTATTTTGCCTTTGACGGCATTTTACCCTTGCAATCTATTTTGCCGTTCAACGTTTGTGTGTCTTCAAAATTGGCTTATTTGCTGCAGTGCTGATGGTATTGTTTTGGTGTAGTGGATAGTGATGCCAACTACGAATAAAACGGTTAGAAGTTCGAATCTTTGCAGGCAATGTACTTAAACAGAGGCAGTATACATAAAGAAGGGGATGATAGTTTGTGGATATAAGTGGGAGTGTAAGCTAAAAGCTCCATTTTTGTCAAATCACTTTTTTGTCACTTTTTGTCAATTTTAATACATTATAGAGATTGGCTTAACCACAAATTACTAAAAGTTGCGTTTTTGATATGTCACTGCAATTGACCAATAACAAACATTCAACAGAAAGTAGAATGCAAGGGTAAAACGTCATTGGCGGCAAAATAGCCACTGCCTAAATAAAAACAAACACTAAAATTTATTTTTTCCATCACTGTTTTGGGCTGAAGGCTTTCCAATTCTTTTGACAGAAACTGTTGTGACAATGTGGGTGTAACATAATTTTTGGGGTAAAACATTGTTCTCTTTAAACGCAAAAAAGTGTGAATTTGCGAAATTGTGTCCGGCAGATTTTCAGTTAAAATTCAACAGTGTGTAAAAAAGTTCGGCGGTTTTTGGGAACTTTTTCCGTTTTTTCAAATTTTTGCAATGTTCAACCAACTGTTAATTCGTGGGAGACAGTGAATGGGAAAGAAAGGTTGGACAGCCGCTTTTTTAGGGCAATGCAACGTCTCGGGTAAACATCGGCTATGACGCAACAGCGAGTGACAGTAACTTAAAATATCGCGCATGCCGTAACCAAACTTCTTTTGTATCACAAATCAACCCCAAAGCAAGTAACAAAAAGTAAACCGGCCAATTTCAATCGCAGCTAAAGAGCAGTAATAGCAAGTAGCTCTCAAACTTCACTTTAACACAAGGCATTAGTTTTCGAGGGAAATTTGAAACTGGAATTGCTTAAGTTATATTTTTTTCACGTTTCAACCCTAATTTCAATCGTGCTTGTTAAGATAAAAAAGCGCATAGCTCTCGATTGCATTTTAGCGTACAAAACGCCCTTTTGTAAATAAGAAATAAATAACCTCTCACTTGCTATTTATAAAAACTAAACGTAAAAAAGAATACCATTTCTAACCAATTTTAGCATTAAATCCCCTCAAAATTTTTTTAAAATAAAATCCAGCTGACAGCTATGTGCTATGATAGCTTACCAGTCATGATTGAAATAAGCTTTGAAACGAGAAGAAAAAATATAAAACGCAGTTTCAATTTCTCTAAACGCGTTTTTTGTTGAAGTCTAGCCTTTTTTCATTTGCTGGAAAGAAGAACTTTTTCTTGTCTTGTTTTTTTTATTTTAGTTGGATAATATTTCTGAAATTTACTTTGATAACTTTTTTGAGGTTGTGCATGAAAATGAAAAAAAATATGACCGGAGCACATGACTCCTGTACATTTCGAAAATTGGCAAAATGCCAAAACGATTTGAAGCCAACAAATGCAAAAAAATGCTAATGAAAACGAGGAAAAATATAATCGGGCCACATGCCTCTGTGTATTTCGAAAATGGACCAAATGCCAAAAACTCTCATGAAAACGAGAAAATGTATGACCGGACCACATGCTTCCGTGTGTTTCCAAAATGGGCAAAATGCCAAAAACTCTCATGAAAGCGAGAAAATAAATAACCGGGCCACATGCCTCTGTGCATTTCGAAAATGGGCCAAATGCCAAAAACGGTTGAAAAGCACTGAACTAAAAAAGTTTCATAATTGAAGTACGTCTGAGCGGAAAATAAAGGATGTTGTTGTATGCCAACCAACATAATCGGCAAACTAAGCTATACAAAGTTAGCTTAGCATATACACTGACTAAATAGCAGTAGGCTAACTGCAAGTATCTTTCTTTACTCCTTCAAAATATTTTACTAAGGCTGGTGTAACCGTTTGCTCAGCAATGTTTACCAAAACTAGTCCGGCGGTTTTCGTACATTTGCTAGCAATTTCGCACTCGCGCCGGCGGTTACGCACTTGCTAAAATCTTAGAGGAAACAATGGGGTGGAACCTCATTTCGCAGATGTGATCAGAACAACTTATATCTTAAGCCGTTTGAGCAGATTTTGCCTGTGAACTATGATAATTTATTTTTGAAGTCGGTCCAGCTTTCAGTTGTATCAAAACATGAATTAATTAATTCATCTTTTCATGAGCAGTTTATTGATGCTAGTGAGATACTGGTGAAAGCGGAAATAAATTTGCTTTGAAAGAATAATCGGTCAGTTGCGTTTGTGGTGCAGAATAGTCGTAATATTAGAGATATGCAAACAAAAAAAATTTTTGCAAGATTTAAAAACATTAAGTGTTAGTTGTTTGACATCTTTGTACTTGCTGTGTTCTGATCAAGCCAATGATTCAACGGCAAACTTGCTACACTTGTGTATTTATCTTTTTAGAGAAATGTGTGAAGGAGAATTAGTTAAGTCATTATTTATGATTGGTATTTTACACTATCTTTGGTTATGATAGTAAAACAATAAAAGATTTTAGTGGCTTTAACGCTTTATTTGTCTGGTGACTCATCCAAACATAAAGTCTACTACAATCATATTTATCAAAAAGGTTTGTTTATTCAGATCTAAAAAAATGTATTTGTAAATTATCAGTTCAATTAAGATAGTAGTCCTTGATTTGCTGTATACCTTACCTCATACCAGACAGTTTAAGTGCATAAGTTGAATAGAGTATGAAAGTATTGGCATCAAAACGAAGGCAAAAGAAAGAAAGTAGGAACATTGATGATGCAAAAGTCTAATGGATAGATTTATTGTAATAAACAACCCTACTACTACATAACTGAGAGATAAAAAGTGCAATTTTCAAGCATCCAAGTTGTGTGTATTAATGAAACAGAAAATGATACCAGTAGCCCTATGTGATCAAGTGTCAGTGAATTCAAAGATAATAATGTAGTGGATATTGTTATTGGTGAATTGATTGCTGACCTGTGCTCAGCAAAAACAAGGCAACAACCGTTGTAACTAAACTTCCTGTTTTTTTTTAATAGACCTAATGCAATTAACCAGCGCCAGCATTCAAAATTTCAGATAACTCCTATCTCAACGCATTACAGTTAAATTCAATAGTTTTTTTACTGACATAACGTTTATACGCATGTGAAGACTCATATTTGCAGGAAGTTTAAGCTTTGTCTAGCAGTACGCTAGCTAAGCATATTGTCAGCCCTTATCTGACAGTAGGCTGTGGCATTGTAAAAATTGTTAGTTTTTGATGCGTTTATTGGCGTATTTGTTTGTCAATTTTTACCATCGCGGTAAGTTATACTCCATATGATCACTGCACAACAGACCTATGTGGTTTCAGATGTTTTGACAAAAAAAAATAGCCTATGTTGCTGCATAACATCTGAATATTCTGCACAATTCTGTTTTGCGGTGTGTATCATGGCAATTAAGTCACAGCGAGTTTTTAAGGCACTTGTGTAGCTGCAAATCATTTGAATATTTCCTAGAGCTGTGCTGTTATTGTAATGCTTTCGAGATCAAATTACTTCAAATTTTTGCAAGGGTGATTAACCGTGAAATGCGGTTACTAGTTGCAGCAAAAGAGCGTTTCAACGTTTCTAACGTATGGTTTTGATTATGAATGTATCCTAATGTATCTGCATCAATTTTTTTACAACAATCTATAGCCTACCCTGTAGCGTTGTACAAGGTGGCGTTGTTTGATCGCAATTATTTATAGCTACATCAATTTTTCGGGGCTTCTTATTAGATTTTTGTCTCAGGCCCCCAATTTTGAATATCCACTACTGCTCAAACTTATAGGTTTATCTAGTAAAGAGTGTCGTCTGATAAAATTAATTGCTCACAAATATTTGGAGCTAATGTACGTGCAAATGATTTGAAGTTACATTTGTTTGAAAATTTTCTGAGTCAAGAAAATGCATCACTGCATTTGCAACTGAATTTGTTGCTATGTTTTAGCAAGGTTTGTTGCGAAAAATTTTTCTAGACTAACCATACCTTTCTAATCTTGAAACAAAATGCCATCTTTTATCGTATGATGCAGTTGTGCCAATGCTTCACCATTTATATCTAACACTCCAACCTGGCGTTCGCTGTGGTGGATCTGGTGGCAGTTTCTTCGGTCACGCAATGCCACTGGGCCGAATATAAATTGCTCACCCCAAAGCTAGCAAGAAACTAACAAACCAGGAAAATGGACACTATTCATTTTTCATTCCTAACTCGATTATCGTGATGGGAGCCAGAAAACTCTCAGTCAATCAAGCAACACTCTAACCAACTGTGCTGAAACTACAGCTGCAATAAAACAGAATTGAGGAAAAGTGTTACTTTTTGTTCAAATTATTGTTTGATTTCACCGAATTTACATAGCATTTATCGTAAAAGCCACTGTTTACATAATTATTTTTTGAGAACAATGAAGCGGTAAAAACCCTATATTCAGATTTCGGGTGCGATTCTCTCAGTCCTGCAAAATTCTTTGTGATTCCAAGTTACGAACTGAATATTCCTTTATCCTCACTCAGTTCCTCTAAAAAAGAATTGCTACACTTTCGAAAATCATGACTGTATCCAGCCTTAAGTTTTATAGGTTGTTCTACATGCAAAAATGTGGTTAAAAATAAGAGAAATAAACCATACAATGCACTTTATTTTGACAAATTTTAAATTATTTCACGAAGAAAAGATGCCCTTCTTTCTAAAAAAAAAATTAAAAAGTAATCTAGTAATAGGAAAAAATATTGAAATTTTGTTAGTAAGCAAACAATATATAACTATTTTGTGCAATTTTCCTAACCTATAGGCTGTATATTGATTCTCGATAAACCACTTTGGATGGGAATTATCGGTACTTCCTTCTGGATGGATGGTCTGATTGATTATAGAGCCGGCAAAATTAAAGGTAGAATTACCAAGAGTTTGACATCGCTGCAATGTTTTCTGCACAAACTGCTTTGCTGATTGGGTCACAGTTGCGGGAATGAGGTTGTATGAAGCTATTCCTTAGATACCTTGGTGAAGCGCAAGCGAATTAAACAGTGACGGCCCCAAGATGAGCTGCAGAAAGGGGCAATCCCACTATTTTTGTGACTTTGCCTCAACAATTTTGTGATGATTCTGCCACGATTCATTTGAATTTAAATAGATTTTTAGTCACAATCGAAACACGGATAGTTCATTTCAGCCAGATAGTATTGATGAGGTGCATTGGTTGCATCGTCTTACGCCAAAACACAATTATAAGCAGTTGGGTAAGCGTAGACGTGTAAACGTACTAATAGATGATTATTTTGATCTCTAAAATCACAATACTTGCCAAGAGCGGCAGCTCTTACTGTAAACTCATCTACAAAAGTTTCTTCATGCTAAATTTTCTCAAAAAAAATCTCTAAATATGCCCTGGTTTTACATATATATATGTTTTGTCCCTGATGACAAATGCTGTCGACTCTTCCCGCTAAAGCATTTTTCTGGCAGCGGCTCTGGAATGATGCAATCGCTTCATTATTTACGTGCATTATCCTACGTTACGTATGGGTTTTAGTTTTTTTGGTTTCGTACATTGTCACGGTCGATTGCAATGACATGATATATCATGGAAAGCTTTATTGAAAATTAAGTAATTTCTAAACTCGGACTTCCGGTATTCAGAAAATATCTGTAGACAGTAGGCTATGATAGAACCACAACGTCCCATAATAAGAAAAATTCAATATTCATAGCTTTTTTCACTCGGTTTTTATTCTTAAATCTACTGTCAAGCATATGAGCAGGAACCTAAATTGGTTTATGCTTACTAACAAATGCACAAGATTTTTTAAATACATCATATAAAGCTCTATTATTGACTATTAGAAACTATTTGCTTAAGAGTATTAGTTGTAGCTCCGGATAGTTTGGAATGCATCCTGTTTATAAGGTTGATGAATGATAAAAAAGCTGTTTTTTTATAAGTTATACCATGCGCCCTCACAACAAAAAAAGAGTTTTCTTGTAAACATATAAAAATCATTTAACAATATTGGTAAGCAAGTCGCAAACAAACCATTTTATGCAAACAATAGTTTAGCAAACCATTATTCAAATGAAGTTATAATACAAAACATGACAATTTCTAAAACAGATGCCGACATGATATTACAAACCAGATTTATAAAACTAATTGAAATATAATTATTAGTACACAAATTTTTGCTCTGGTGCAAGCGTTTTGCAATTTTCGAATAAGATAAGTTATAAATCATAAAAACAAGTTTTTTTTATAAAACACTAAGCATTCAAATGTTATTTGACTTTGCAGCTGCGATAAATCAACATTGAGTGTTTGCTGTTAGCCAAAGTCCTTACGTTACAGTTTGCGTCATTTTTTCAGCAGTTGCGACGTGACCTATAATCTGATTATTACGGATTAGCGTGGAAAGACAAATAGAAAACAAAAAATTTTGTATACCTTCATAAAAAATCCAATTTTTCAAGCGTAAATAAATTCACATGACACATCAAAAACGTTTATTATGTTTAGATATAAATTTGCTTTACAGTTGTGAAAAAAATTTTATGAAATCTTTAATGGTATGCGAGAGACAAGTGTTTAAAATTTGTTGTACCGCTGCAGTACAACGTTGAGTAGACTAACCAAAAAAATACCTTGAGCTTTTTAGGGTTAAGGCGCTCATAATTCATTGCTTCTTCTGGCGACAGTCTATTGTATACTTCTACCGCCTTGCCCGTTAACAGCGGGCTCAACTGGGTCGCCCAAGTACTTCTATTCCACTTAGCCACACAAGCATAACTTTCAAATCGCAGAAGATATTCGTCCAAATTATCCTTCCCGTCCACGAAAGATGGTAGCGGCAGCGTCCTCACAACATTTTCAACCGATCCTTGATTCAATTGCTCGCCATTCCGAAATCGGGAGAGCCTCCTCGCTTTCAATTCCAACCTCAGCTTTTCGACTTCGAGCTTAGCCTTCCTTTTCTCTGTCGTTATTCTTCGTTCTTCAGCCTGGGCTGCTAACCTTCGCTCTTCAGCTTCAGCCGCTATTTTTCGTTCTTCAGCTTGGGCTGCTAACCTTCGCTCTTCAGCTTCGGCCGCTATTCTACGTTTTTCGACCGCTATTCTCCATTCTTCAAATTGGGCTGCTCACCTTCGCTCTTCAACTTCAGCTTCTCTCATTCTGCGTCATTCTTCCGTTATCTGCTTATTCCTCTGCTTTTCATCCAAGCCCAACGACTCTACTTGTCTCTTCAAGTCCTCCAACTTCTCCATGTTAAGTTCTTCCGCAGACATTTTAAATTACCAACCGATAAAGATGATCCCAGACGAGACCCCAGATGTCGCGTTTTAAAATAATACATAGAACTTTTTGGTTCTATCTCAATCCTAAATTTCTTTTAAAATTGAGGCGACGTATGATAATCGCTCGGATAATTAGGTCTGACTGCAACTTAATAAAACTTGGAAAAGATTGGCTTCCACTAAAAACACCTTAAACCACGTTAAGAACAGAATAATGTATTCACAGAAATAATACTTCACGACTTCAAGCTTCTTCTTCAAGCTTTCTTCTGCACCAATCAACAGCCGCCTCAACGTGGTGGTGCGGTCCTCGTCCCCGTTTGGGTTGGGTCGAAATGGCTGTTGGCCTTCCCGAGGGTCCCAGTTACCCCGGGCACTTCCCTTCATTTTTTCGCTATGCAGCCCCCTGAACGACCGCAGAAGGGCAGCACACAGCTTCTTTAAAATCGGTCGCTTGTTTTCTCTTTTTCTTTTCTCCTGCCTCACTCTTGCCCTTCTTCGTCTCCTGATTCTCCTCCTTCTCTTGATGAGCGGCAACGTTCATCCCAACCATGGCCCCATTTTTCCTTGCTCTGTCCTCCCTCTGTCCTCCCTCTGTGTGCACTGGAAATGAAACCTGGCGGGGCAAGTCAGTGCAATGCTGCACTTGCTCCAAATGGGTCCCTCTAAGGTGCTCAAAACTTTCCTTATCCCAATTCAGAGCTCTTGGCAGCTCTCACTCTTGGAGCTGCCCCCCAGCCAAATCACTGTGACTTCCTCTTCGGACTCCTCCGACATGTATACCTCCACTGTGCAATCTAGCCCCGCCTCTGCTAACGCTGCTCTCTCGCCCCACCTCTCGTCTCCAAATCTCTTATTTCCCATCTGCCCATTCTATATCTTCTCCCTCTGCCCCTCCACCACCGTCCCTTGTTCCTGACTTTTCTTCTGCGCCTCCTGCCTCCTCTACCACTGACTCTCTCATGGTTCTCCAATGGATTGCTGGAGGTCTTCAAGCCAGGAGAACTGAAGTACTCCACTTTCTTTCGTCCCATTCTGTCGATCATATCTGCATTCACGAATCCAATCTTAACTCCTCTTCCTCTTTCCGGATTCCTGGATTCTCTGATCTGCGTTCTGATCGTACCCACTCCCGGTCTGGCATTCTCTCTTCTGATAACACGCACGCTAGCGGCGGCGTTGTCATTTTTGTCAGGCAGGGCCCATCTTTCTCTGAACTTTCTACCTCCTCTCTTTCTTCGCTTGATCCCTACTCTGATTATATAAGAATCAACATCTCTTTTAACAACTCCTCCTCGGTGTCATTTCTTAATGTGTACGCCCCCTATTTGCTCCTCCCCAACGGATGGCACAATCGATTCCTTCTCTCTCTTCATTCTTCCCTCCACCAGAAATCTCTTCATTCTGGGGGACTTCAATTGCTATCACCACCTTTTGGACTCAAGAGTTATTTCCAACCCCCGCGGGGAAGAAGTATTCGACTGGGTCATCTCCTCTGATGTCCTCCCCCTCAATGACCCTGACACACCAACCCTTCTCCATCGCTCCTCTGGCAGTCACTCCACTCCTGACATCTCCTTTGCCACCTCTTCTCTTGCCCTTTCTTGCTCCTGGGAGGTGCTATAGGACCTTGGTTCTGACCACCTACCAATTCTTCTATCTATCCTTCTCTCTCAGGTCTTTTGCCCCCTTCCTTCAATTTTCAGAAAGCTCGCTGGGATGGGTTTGCCTCCTACATTGACTCTCACTGTCCCTCAGCAGAGGAATACTCGTCTCTTTCCTCTGCTGCTGCTCTCTTTACCACTCTGGCACTGAATGCGGCCAAATCTTCCATTTCCCTTCAGCCGTATCAAACGCCCTCCTAAAGCTTGGTGGTGTGCTGAGGTGGAAGAAGTGGTTAGTGAAAGACGCAAGGCTTTCGATACCGCTCACAGAAGTAATGAAGATTGCCAGGCTTACATCTCCGCTTCTCCACGCGCCTCGTCAGTCATCGCCAAGGCCAAGACTGAGGTATGGCAGACGACTTGCTCTTCTCTTTCTCCTAAATCTAACCCTAAATCTGTACACTCTCTTCTTCGCTCTATCGCTGGCTCATTTTTCTCGTCCTCTTCTTCCTCTCCTAACTTTCCCAACTGTTCTTCTTCCAGGGAATCGGCTTCGGTCTATGCCGCTTACCTGAGATCTCACTTTTCCATTTCTCAGCCAAAGGTTACCTCTCTGAGCTCCGCCGAGTCACGTGCCCTGAGGAGTCTCACTCGTCCTTTTGCTCTCCTTTCACTCTCGCTGAATTTCTTGTGCCTGCCTCCAACCTTTCCTCCTCCACTGCCACTGGCCCAGACAAAGTTGTCTATCCCACGCTAAAGCACCTTCCTTGCTTTGGCATGGATTTTCTTCTTCACATCTTCAATCTCTCCTGGTCTTCGCATTCTTTTCCTTCCATCTGGAAGACATCTTCCATTATTCCCATATACAAGATGGGAAAGCCTCTCGACTCTCCTGCTTCCTTCCGGCCTATCTCTTTCACCTCCTGCGTCTCAAAGCTGTTTGAACGCATCATTCTATCGCGTCTAGTCTTTTTTCTGGAATCTAATTCCATTCTCTCTCCCCGCCAGGCCGGTTTCCGCCCTGGACGGTTTACACTTGATCAAATTCTTTATCTTTCTCAGTCCATTTTGGATGGGTTTAACAAACCCAGGCCGGGCTCTCGGACGATCCTGTCTACTATCGATTTCTCTAAAGTTTTTGACTCTGTCTGGCATCCCGCTCTTTTCCACAAACTGATTTCGGCTGGTTTTCCTCCTTGCTTTGCTCGTTGGACTCAATCTTTCCTTTCTGATAGGCGCGTTTGTGTGGTTTATCAAAATCACAAAAACCGCTCCTTTCGAGTCCGTCGAGGTGTTCCGCAAAGATCCGTTCTTGGCCCTGTACTTTTCTCTCTCTTCATTACTGATCTTCCGGATTCTCTGTCTTCTTCCATCAGCTGTTCTCTTTACGCTGACGATCTGGTCATTTGGTCCTCGTCCCCCTCGGTCCCTACTGCGGTGGGGGCCACACAAGGAGCTCTGTTTCGATTGGAGCGCTGATCTAAACACTGGTGTCTTCCTCTCAATCTGAGCAAAGGTGAGGCCTCCTTATTCTCAGTGGATCCCCACCAGGCTAACCTCCAGCCCAACCTCCTCCCACTCGGCTCCCGCCTCCGTTTCAATCCAACTCCAACTTTTCTCGGGGACACCTTCGACCGCACTCTATCCTTATCTAAGCATGTATCTTCGCTGAAGGCCAAGTTTTTCCCACGTCTCAAGGCCTTACGCTGTATCTCTGCTTCATCATGGGGTCCCTCAAAGCAGTCCCTCTCTGTTCTGTATAAATCTTTTCTTCGGTCTCTTCTCACTTACGCTTCACCCGGCTGGTTTCCTTTCCTAAGCGCTACCAATTTGACCAAATTGGAACGCCTCCACCGAGCAGCCAGTCGCGCCATCACCGGCTGCTTCTCATCCTCTCCTATCCCTTTACTACTCTCCGAGGCTTCTCTACCTCCCCTACGAGTCACCATGACTCATTTCACTTTCTTATCTTATGAGCGGGCTCTTCGTCTCCCAACCTCCTTTCCTATTTCAGGTTTGGCCAGACTTGGAGTGAAACCAAGACTCTGCAGATCGTCCTGGAGAGCTTTTGCGTCCACTCACCCGCTCATGCTTCCTTCTGCTTGTTCTAGGGAGGCTCGTCTTGCTTGCCCTCCCTTTCCTCCTTGGAATCTGCCTTCGTTCACGGTGGAGTCCACTCTTTCCACTCCATACTCTCGCTCTGTCCTCCTCTTACTCGCCAAGGTGCAGCTCTCGCCCACTTGACTCTCTCCCCCATCATGATCTGGTGCTTTGGACTGACCGCTCTGTTCCTTTTCCTTTTGGCAAAGGCGGCTGCGGCGTTCTTGCCAATTGCTCTCTCTGTGGCACTGAGGCGACTCTTTCCTTTTGGGCAGGCCCAGTATGCTCAAGTTTTTCCGCTAAACCCTGTGCCATTCTGCACGCTCTTTGCTGGTCTCAGAAGTACCAACAAGTCTGCCATTTCTCTTTTCTTCTCTTACTATCTGACTCTCGCTCTGTCCTCGCCACCCTGTCGTCTCCTCCATCTTTTCTCTTATCTCAAACTCTCTAGCAGATCTGGCAGGAACTGTCTTCTCTCTCCTCCTGTTCCATTAGGCTACAATGGGTACCCGGATACTCGTTTCTCCTGGGGAACAACGCAACCGATAAGCTGGCCAGACGGAGTGTGCTACTTGCGCCCTCCGCAATCCCTTGTAGTCTCTCTCTTCTTACCTCTCGTATCCACTCTCGTCTTATCTCGGACTGGAGGCGTACTGTCTTATCGAAGTTTTTTGACACACAGGTTTCCTCGATTTGCACCAAGGAACTTGTACTCCCTCGTCATGCTCGCTGTGTCCTCTCTCGTCTTCGCTGCAACAGACACGGCCTTCTTTTAGGTTCTTATCTCTCTAGGATTGGCAGAACTGAGAATCCTTCCTGCATCACCAGTGGACACAAGTCCAAGGACACCTCTCATGTCATTCTTCACTGTCCAGCTACGGACTCTTTGCGCCGCTCACTTTTTGGCGACTCTCAGTCTCTTTACGACCTCTGGTCCAGACCCTGGGAAGTTTCCCGGCCTCTGGGGCTTCATGGTCTCCTGCCATGCCCCCATCCCTCGGAAGGGGCAATCAACAACAACTTCAAGGTTCTTCGCTCAACAATCTCAGAATTAATCACTTTACTACACAATCAGAAAACCTCAAAAACTAATTTTACCAATAACTGCTTAATACTCGCCACGTCCACAGAATCCACAATAAATTATCACAAAAAAACAATAGCCCTTCTTTACTCTGCCAATCAATTTCTGTTTCCCGACAACGTTTTCTGCTCTCTATTTCCTCTACTCTAACTCAAAAAAAAATCCCGTTGCCTTATATATAAATCGAAAAAACAATCCAGAAAACGCTAGAACGAAATCACGTGAAAAAAAGCATTTCAAGTTATGTAATTGGTTATCGAAATTCTTCGAAGAAGCTAGAATCACTAAATCAATTTGGAGTTTTATTATGTCGTAATAACGATTGTGACGTAATAAAGGCGTACGTACAGCAAATTCAATTGCGAGGAAACAAAGGTCTTTTTTTTTCTCAATCAGTAACCGAGCGAACAAAATAATACAACACTATACACATATGCAAAAACTATTCTCACAAGGCAAATTTCCTTATTTGTGACACATTACATCAACAGTCTTGATGATAATTTTTCCAATGCTAGTTTGTGATGGTGAGATATTGATTGGTCTTCGTCAAGATTAACATCGTAATTCAAGAATAGAATTTATTATAAATAGAACTTGAAAAGATGAGAAGTGGTATAAAATTTCAAAAAAGCTTTTTTCAGCGACCATTTCATTTCACACTTTTGAAAAGAAAAAGTGAAAACTCTAACGTTTTTGTCTAACTGTTTTTAGGAGTTATTGCTAAAACAAAGTCTGGTGTTGATGGTGAGGTATTTAGAGCGATTGAGATTGGTGAAAATGTCGGAATGTTATGATTGGCAGACAACCAGACGTTTCATCGAGTCCAAAGTAATGATGTAATTTTAGCGTGTAAACTGTAAACGAATTATTTCTAGATACAAAGCTCTGGTTTAAGCATTTTAAGTAAAGTTGTTTCAAAGGTCGATAAATCAAAAAATGTTCTTCTTTTAGTCAAAGTAGAAAATTGGTTATCTTCGTATTAAGAGGCGTATTTTTCATTGTTGAGGAGGTGTTGCCCTAATGCCGAAGTACTGGTAGGATTGGATAAAGAAAAGTCACAATCTGGTTGAGTTTGGTTTTTTATTGCTTTGGGTATGTGCTGTTTTGTTCTATCCTGCAATCTATGTGCTGTTTTATTCTATCCTGCAGTCAACTCGACGAAACGTCTGGTTGTGAGCCAATCACAACGTTCCAACATTTTCATCAATCTCAATCGCTATAAATATCTCGCCATCAATACCAGACTTCATGCTCGCGATAACTTCTGAAAAAAGCTGAAAAAAAACGTTGGAGTTTTTACTTATTTTTTTTAAAAGAGTACAATGAAATGGTCGCTAACAAAAGCTTTATTCAAAGGAATTGGGTCTTACTTTCTTGTTTATCGCTGATTTGTTCTGGAGTCACATTCGAAAAAGGTTAATTGCGCTCTAGCAGGCATGCAACTTTAAAAAAAATTTTTTTTCAAGTTAGACATGCAAGCTTTTTTAAATATTTTCGCTTTTCAGAACTTTCAAAACTTTTTGCGGTTTGAAAAAATTTAATCTTCAAAAGCAATTACCAAAAAAGCAATTTTAAAAATCGCTTTTAATTTGAAATTCAAAAAATTAGTACAGTGTTGGCATCGCTTGTTGAGAAAATAGCTTATGATGATATCCTTATTCAGGTTAGTGGTACAGTGGGTAAAACTTTCGCTTTGGGTTTGGCAGACCTAAATTAACTTCTCTTCTCAAGTCATAGAAATGAGTTTGACAAGATATTCACGTTGTTAATTTCACAACTTTTCTTTTTGATGCTTTGCACTAAAGGGATAGTGCGGAGAAAATGCCGAGAAATTTTCTTGTTTTCTTGGGTGAGAACAACAGGATTCTAGTACTTTTGTTAATGTGGAGGCCAGATAGTAAGTTCAAGCAGTCTAGCTGTTGTGGTGACCCAGCCTGACAAAAAACGTGCAAACAAAGCAAGAACTCATGCCCATAAAAATCCATTTCATATAAATCTAATGTGAGTTAATGTTCGTAAAATCAGCCTTATTAAACTTGAACATGACATACAAAAACATAATCATCACATTACAAAACTATCAACACTACGTAACAAATCTAATGACTACTTTACAAAGCAATGGGCTTCATCTCGTTACAATACAATCGCTACGCTTGCACGCACAAAAGGCAACAAAAAGCTGGAGGCAGAAAACTGCTCTACAACGCGATAACAGATCATTCTCCATTACAAGCAAAAATAACAGCAAATTTACGTTAAACGTAATCGCATGAACATGAACTAGTCAAATAAATTGCATATACTTGAACTAAACATGGCACCAAACAAAAACAGCCAATTTACAGTTAACCTAATAGCATAAATTTGAACTAGTCAAATAAATTGCTCAGATATAAGACATGACCCTATATCTTTTGACTGCTTTCACTGCACGTGTTGAACTACACGGCAACATTACATTGTTTTCATCCATTGTTTCACCAATGCTCTCCCATATTTCATTTTCTGGGTTTTCATTAAAAGCGTTATCATTGATTTTGGAGTTATTTTCAGTATATACCATAGATTTGGTTTTAAAGCATGCCTCTGGGTTTGAAAAATCAGTTCCACACTTTATTCTCCATAAGACGGAGCCAAATCCCTTACAAAAACAAGATTTGCCGACCGTTTTTAAAACGTACACGAGCGTAAGCAGAATTAAGCTCCAAAAGTTGAGCTTTATTAGCGAGGAAATCCGCTTTATCGCAAGCATGTCGTCTAATATACTAAGCGCGATCCTGTATGTACGTACCTACCTTTTAACTCCTCAAAAGCTACTGAATGTACAAACATCAAACTTGGCGCAATTGATCCCACCCCAGGGTGAGTCTTATAAGGGTATTGATGACGTCATAATCAAAGAATTTACATTTTTGACAGATAAAAATCGTGTTGTGCTCAAACAAAAGCTAGCATTTAACCTATCACTTTAAAAAATTTTTCATGTTTTTGGGGTTTAAGATGACGTCACAATCAACGCTTGATTGCACAATTTGTTAGCTATGTATTCTTAAAAACTTCTGGTCGCAGAAACGCATTAAACACATTTTCAGAAGATAATGATAACCTACTTTTGATAAGAACAACTGTTCAACAATTTAAGCTCAATAGAAAAAGCAACGAGCAATTTTTTTTAAGCCTTTTTACCCTGAGCATGCTTTTTCTTATTTTCTCTTACACGCTTGGAACTCGCTTTATTCTTTCCTTTTGACGCGATACCGCCACTAATGATAGCAACACAAAAAGCTTATGGCCACAACAGCTTTTTTCAAAGTTATAATAAAATTCTGTACCACCTACAAGGTTTTTGTTAGCTATTACACTTAAATAAAAGTAACAACGTGTATTTTTCTTTTCTTACATCTGTTTTTGTTTTTGACAAAAATATATGTTGGACTAGAGCTTGAACTGTAAAAATTATGCTACTGTAAGTCATGTCGTGGAAGAGGGTGATCAATGCTAGAGGTGCCTAAGTATTTCAGGGATTGCAATAAAACTAAATTTTCATTGCGGCATCACTCGCTTTCATGCCTCACAATATTAAGGATGCACCACAGTGCAAGACTTGCAACTATACTTAGCAATTAATTTGAATTTTTTTAGATTTACTTTTCCTAGTACTAGCGATGAGAATAACAGCAACAACACTGAAGCGGAAAACTGGCAGTAAGTTTAACAAAGGTGGATGTAATTAGTAGCAACTTTTTTATGTTCAGCAGTAAAGTAAAACTCATTAACTGCAATATCTATGTGAAAATATTAGTAGGTGTGGGAAACTAACTTTAAAGAGGTTTTTGAAAGCTTTTATGTTTTACATGATACGGCCTATGATCCTAGTTTGTTTTGGAAATCAGTTTCTGATGGGAATTTGAGTCCATTAAGACTTCTAAAAAAATAATTGTCATGGCCCATAAAGAAAACGAAATTTTTTAATCGTTTGAGTTAAAGATTTAAACCTTTTCGTTTTCCCCAAACAACAAAATGACTTCAGCGCAAGCCAATCAAGAGAAACCTTTAGCAAACTATCTTTTATCATAACTGATTTAATTTTACTTTTTGTGATAGAAGTTCAGATTGCAGCGATGAAGCAAGTGGGAGTGGAAATGGGGAGGAAGTTGATGATTATGACTTTTACGAATCATTTTTTCTCAAAAATACATGCAAACTTAGCCCGAATCAAACTTCGTTTATTGCTTTTGTTTATTACAATTTTGCGGTGATGTTCTTACTTCCTTTGCTGGTGAGTGGCAATAATGAAATTCTCGTTTTAAGCCGGTTCTTTCTGTCCAGCGTGACATATAGGCCAACTACCCGGCTCTGCCGACGTCGCCATCACGGCCTCCGTCAATAATGTCGAGGTTAATAATATCGGTTCAGCCGGTGTTCCGGCTTGACCCAATTGATATTTGTGAAAAGAATAATAAAAGTTTCATGAATTGTTGACATAGCCAATTCTCATTTCAAAATCACAAGTACCGTGTTTATAAAAGAATTCGATTGAGCACAAAAACCATTATAGAGTTGCACACAGCCGCTCTCTTTTGCTTAAATAATCTAAAGTTTCTGGTCACGTGTTGTTTGTCCTGTTTAGTACTTAGGAAGTGAACTTACTCACAAGTGAAACAGCAAACGATTTGAAAAAGTTTTGTTTGTTCATTTTATGCAGTGCGTGGAAGTATAAATTTTAAAGTTGTGGAGTAAAGGGGAGGATGCGCCTTAATGATTGATATGTATTTTCATAAAATCCCTATTAAATTTTGGCTTCTCTACTTACGACTTTTTCAAAATTGCATCGCTATTTGTGCAACGTAAGACTATGGCTGAGCGCTTGCTGCTTGGTCCTGGCATAAACGCGCAGCAATGCAAAAGCAACTATCTTGAAGTCACGCACTCACAATTAAGTGTAATGGCAGGTCCCCCACTAGTGATGTGGTGGTTAAGAATATCAAATCATTGGAAAAAACATTGCTTTAACATACAGTATGTATAATACGTCGTTCGACATTGTAAAGATCCTCACATTTTTGCATTGAGTGAGCTACATTTAAATTTTTGGAGGCTTTTGAAAATATTTTTGAAAATTTGGTAGATAATCGCAAATAATCATGATTGCTTGGAAGAGCGGTCACATTGTGCCACAGAACCTATATTCTTTTTAAAAATTGCAAATAGGTGAAGCTCAACAGCCATCAAAAGTTTGAGTGCTTTTGCGGATAGGTTGAGTTTAAAACTTTCTAAAAACTTCATTTTGAGATGGTTTTTTTACACATTTGGATTGGTGATGCCAGAGTACTATGCTAGCTTGGAGATAATAAAAAAAATGTACCAAAGAATTAAATTTTTCCAAAAACCGCAAGTTGCCTCGGTGAAGTAAAAAAATTGTTTAACTAAAAATGAAAAGTGATGTATGGCAACCAATTTTTGATCAACCATTTTACACTAATCCTGAGCTATAATTAACTATGCAAGAAAGAAAATTTAGTCAGCATTCAATCCACACTAATTGTCAGTACCTTGTCATAATGTTTACATATATTTACCTTACCTGTTTTAAGTCAGCTTACTCTTTTTTGGGAGAGGTGAAAAATAACACCACCGGTCTTATAGTTCAATTTTTTTCACATAAACACAAGCAGTAAAGATACATGTCATATATTATCGGAATTGACTTGAAATATCCTTTAAGTTTTTAAACAATTGTGGGAGTCAGTTGAGAAATGTGGTCACCAATCAGCTTTTTTTTGCTTTCTATGTCGAGGTGGGGGGGGGTCGATTCGACCCGACATTTTGGCCGCTAATAACTTTTAAACCGCTCACAATAGCGATTCCGTTTTTGCTCAGATAGATGCAAAATTTATTTTTCAATCTAATTATATACTTTTGGTTATGATCAGATTAATAGCGTTCAAGTTATTGCAAATTAAATGCACAGCATTAGTTTTTAGATTTTTGACTGAATTTAAAATAAAGAAACAGCCGGCGAATTTTCTTTTTTGTAGTGTTTACTCTTTGACGTTGTGGTTGTGCGATCGCCTAAGCGAAATTTATCGATGTCAGTTACCAGGTAAAAAGTTCAACAACTTGTCATCAATTTACCATTTTGCTTTTTACGGGAAAGTTACCAGTCGTGATGTTTGTATAACATTTCTTATGTTGGACTACTCGCCATATGCCATATCTCCAGCTAGATTTTTGTAATTTGAATTGACTGTTTGTAAATGTAAAATAGGGTGTGAAATAGCATTTCAACGACAAAAATTTCTTAGCTTTATGAAATTATTACTCTTTTCATTTAGACAAAAAATGCAAGCTATGCTTATTCATCACGGTTAAATATTTTTATTGATCAAGACGTAAATCTCATTCAAATTAAGGAATGCTCACGAATCATACGAGTCTTTTATTCTTTCCTCTCCCTTATGCGACGCAATACAACGGTGTTCTAAGCCCCTTCCATCCATGTGTGCAGACTTATACGATTTGAATTTTTTTAGCATTTTCAAATAAAATTCAACTTAGAATTAGAGC
This sequence comes from Trididemnum clinides, assembly GCA_963675345.1. Lineage (NCBI taxonomy): Eukaryota > Metazoa > Chordata > Ascidiacea > Aplousobranchia > Didemnidae > Trididemnum > Trididemnum clinides. The sequence continues at coordinate 5,920,666 of OY776289.1, forward strand.
ATTAATGCTTTTCTCAAATTAGGGTAGAATAAAATGAGAGCTTTCCAGTTTTTCTGAAATTAGTTTGAAATTTTGATTACCAAGCGAATTTTGATGCCATTTGAACATCTTCGCAAAACCACTTTGTATTTGCGACAATTCTAAGACTTTTTCATTTTTGCCACCAAATTATTGTGAAGACCTTTTTTCTTTTTGGAGATCACCAAATTTTGATCTTGATTTTTGGTTAAACTTTTTGCAAATGCAGGTGATCTCTAACAAAAAAAGCTTGTCATTTTTTAGATTTAGGAACTTTTCCGAAATTAGATTAGAATTGGGATTAGGGATTTTCCAAATTAGACTAGAATAAAAGACTTTTAGTTTTTTTCAAATCAGATCAAAATTAGCGACTTTTTGCTGTAATTCACCGAATTAGCCAGCTAGGAATAATTAGTTGTCCAAATCTCCGTGTGTGACAAATTGCATAAAAAAAGTTCTCAAGCAAACTTAAATTTTGGATTTGCTTTAAAAACCGGTGACATCAAACGTCTGTAAACCTTAATTCTTTTATTAGCAAGTATGTGCCACAACGATAGGCCTATGAAGCCATAATAGCACCAATACGGCAGTTTTGTTTCCCTCTGGAGATGTCATATTTAAACAGTCCTTACAGTTTTTATATTCAACCGGATTAATTATAATGTCACCAATTTGAGTTTTGTCATCGTAACTTGTACTTTGAGGCGTTAGTGAATTTAGAGCTATTAATTAAAAAATCACTAGCAATTAACAGAATACGTTACAAATGTAAAACAAAATAAGCTATTTCTGTACTAGCTGGTATATTGCAATCATATGTCATGATGTTTCTTCTTATAGTTTATCGTTTAATATGAAAATACGGGAACACTACATTAAATTTGCGGGAAATATCTACAATACATATATCATTGACAAAAACAGCAATACGCTTGTATGCTTCAAAAACAACTACGGCAGTGCAATTTTAACCGTAAGTGTAAGCCTAACAACAGTTTAGTCTTGCAAGGAGAAATCTCAAATGCAAATAAGACGCTTATTGCACAAAGGTTTTGTGCATTTTTGGCACTGGCTCAATTGCTTAGAAATTTCCTTTTTCTTCTCTTTTGATCGTTTTCCTTTAGTCTTACTGATACATGCATCGTATCGCCTTCGTTTTTGACTTTGATGAGGAAAAAAGCCACTTAACGTTTTTACATGTTTGGAGGATATTTTTCCCCAGCATTATCTCAATTTTGCGAACCACAGAAGACTTTATATCAATTAAACTTGGTTGTTCTATATGTGGGCGAATCAAAGACATAGCTAGTTTAAATCCGAAATCTACAAATTTTATGTTTTGAGGCTGCAGATCATTGTTCATTGCATATATCGTGCTAGCGTTCACTCGACATGAGTACAAAACGTATCAAAATGCATTCATAGTCCAGCGCTTTGATTTCGACGTACAGCTGTAGAACCCCATTTTTTGGTCAATGATGTCTGTTTCGCCTTTTGAAAAGTCGTATAGTTTGTAAATAGCGGGCTTGCTTTTGTTGTCATCGTTTGTACTTGCAAGAAGCGGTGGCACTGTTCACCGTAATAAAGCATTTCGCTTTACTGAACTTTTTGTTTTTACCACATACGAGTGCAGATTTAATATGCCGTTATTCTTTTCCCAATAAATTTCGTATGAGTTTGCTTCTCGGTCTTTGATTTCTCTAATTTCGGCTGGAATTGCTTTTCTATTTGATTGTAAAGTTCCTATAGAAGTTTTTCCGCAGTCAAGCAGCCACTTCGCCATTGGTATTGAAGTATACAATCTGTCATGTGATATGTTTGTTGCCACTAAATTTGTGTGGCATTCCAAATTTTGAATTAGGTATTTTACTGTTTGTGACGTCCCAGGAGTGTAGTAAGATGTAGGCTCTGCTTTTGGCGTATCAGAATACACAGCAGTTGAAAAGGTAAATGGATAGCGAAAAGCATTGATTGATTTGTACAGCATTCCATACTTGGCTGGTTTGCTCGGATTAAATAGTTTGAAACTGATTTGCGTTCTCGTAGGATTAAGGGTATTATCCAGCGACAAATAATCATTAGGAACTAGAAATTTTCCGCAGTTTTTGTTAAATTCTTCAAAAATTTTGCGAAAAGCTGCAAATCTATCATGTTGCTAAGGAGTATGACGCGTTGTGTGATCATCAAGTGATATGTGGGCAATCAAAAATTTAAATCTATTACTTGACTTGGCTGCATTAAAAACTGGATTGCCAAATGTTTCACGGAACATCGCATTAGTGCTTTGATGGGCTTGTTCTAGTAAGCCTCGAATGTAAATCATTCCAATCAGTGCCAATACTTCCGAAGGTGGTTCTGATCCCTAACATTAAAGATCTTTTTATTTTTCACACCCGACTCTTCGGTCAGGAATTTTTTCGAAATGAGATTAGAATTGGAGTTAGGAGTTTTTCAAATTAGATTGGAATTAGAGACTTAGTTTTTCAAATTAGATTAGAATTAGCGACTTTTGGCTGCAATTCACCAAATCAGCCAAGTAGAATTACGCATATTTTGTTGTCCAAGTCTGCGTGTGTATGTGACGAATCATATGAAAAAAGTCCTCAAGCAAACTTAAGTTTTGGATTTGCTACAAAAATCTGCTATATCAAACGATTGTAAACTTTAATTTGTTTTATTATCAAGTTTGTGCTACAACAATAGACACTGTACGTAGCTTATCTTTTATCCCCTCCCCCATAATAACACTAATACGGCAGTTTTGTTTCCCTCACTGGAGGCGTCATGTGATATTTATACGGTTCTTACAATTTTATAGTAATCAGAAGCTAAAAAGGCTATGTTTTCAATGTCGTCGTTTTTTTCGTCAGATACTTCATTCATAATTTTACTTAACACTTCTTCAGGTTATACATTGACATGGGCTATTTTTTACTACTTTTGTTTGCGACATTTGTATGCCTGAAAGAAGAAAATTATTCGTTAAATATCATATAATCATCACTATCATATACACCAGCAGAATATTCATATTTTAGTGGAAACGAGCAATTTGAACATTTCAAACATAGAACTAGAATGTAGTGGCTGCATTCCCAATGTCATAAGAAACTTTTGATTTCTTAACTATTCCTGAATTGAAGTAAAACAATTAGAAATTTAACTTATCGAACGTAACATGAACGTAGTTAGGAGTAGGGGTAGGCAAACTACGAACCGCGGGCCGCATGCGGCCCGCGAGAGCATTTTGTGCGGTCCTCGAAACTTATACAAACTTCCATGAATTTAATTTAATAAGAAAGGGTTGGCCGCACTTGCCGTACTGTAGTACCAAAAACGATAGAAGCCATCATTGAAAGAGCCGCTACGCAATTCTTAGTTTGAAACGACGCATTTTCCGTCCAAATAAAGAGTGATGATCTTTGTTTTTGGACGCCATCATTATCAAAGCCCTGTAATACGTCTTTGCAAGAAGTTATTGCAAGATTACAAGATTACAAGATTTTAAGCTGTTTCAAGCTCTTGCATTGCATACAGCTATTACAAGATTTTACGCATTGGCTCTCGGCGAATTCTTGAATGGTCGATGCGGCCCTCGGCTAACTCTTAATGGTCAATGCTACCCTCCGACTAAAAAGTTTGCCCATTTCTGGTTTAGAAGAATGGAAATGACAAGACGATATTTGAGTCAGCATTCAAACTTATAATGTTGTGACAGTTGACGCAAGCTGTAGTTTGAACTTGTAAACGTCAACTTCAATGCAAATGCCTTTCTGCTCGGCCATGCAGCAGGAAACGTAATGCTTTTATCAGAGGCGTCTTTATAAAAGTGGATAAAAGAACACGGAAAAAAATCTTCCTTTGCTTTTGGAAGTGTGTAGATGTAGAATACAAACACATTGCTTTTGTCACGCAGTCAACAGAAAAAAATTTTGGTGTTGGTCACAAACTCAGGAGATGTACCACAGCTCCTTCTCCCATTAAAAAAATTAAATTTTGTGATTCACGATTGGTTTCTTTCGTTTTGGATTTGTATTTGCTGATAAAAATTCGGTATTCAATTAATTACTAACAGCTTACTCGTAAAGCAACGGAAATCAAGTTTTATAAAACTCCTAAATTAAATTTTGCTGTCTGTCGCCCCTGCGTCCCTTAGTCTACCACTGCATATTTTCCATCCAATAAAAATTGCAAGTGCGCTCGTTGCTCTCCCACCAGCCAATTCCCAATTTTAATGGTAACAACATTACAAATCATTATGAAAAGCGCAAACTATATTATCACGCCGCCAAATTTATTTTCTGGCTTTGCGCTTGTAAACAATTCTTTTTGCTTTGTTGGATTTGTCAAGTATCAAAATTACGAAATATTTTCTTGCATTACTTTTTCGGTAGGTTGTGGTCTAGCGTCAAGAAGGTATTATTTATTTAACTAAAAGTTACAAAATAGCCGTGTATCTGAAAACACTTTGATGTTTTTGGCTTGTCAAATTAAGAGTTGCTATTCACAGCGAGAAGGTTTTGAGAAGAAAGATTTCTGAGAAACAGTACAGCTTCAACACTCATTGCGTCACTTCAAACAAGTTCTGTGGTTTACGTATCACGTCACTGTTTTGCGTGTGTGCTCTTTCTCCTTTTTTTCTTTATTGTACAAAAGCAATCGTTGAAGAAATTTGCCCGAGTGGGTTTCAAATATGCTCTGTTTAAGTCAAAACTACAGTGAATATCTTTGTCAGTTTATAACCAACCAAACGCCAGATAAATTTTAGGGAAAGTCAAAAAATTTCAAACATTTATCTCAAGCGGTCGCTTAGTTACAACAGTTTTAATTTGCTGTGGGTCGAATCGACCCCCCCCACGCCAAATAGGGTTAAATATACTGATTTAGTAAAAACGTTTTAAGTTTTGAAAAAGATCATGAAATGATGATCTCAGTTAGCGAAAAACTGTATTGATCATATCAGATAGCATTATGATATCTAGAGCGAGTTTCAAGCGTGCAAAGGAAGCAAGAAGCAAGCTAAAAAGGTTTAAAAGACCAAAAAATTATCTGTTGTTGCAATATTAATTCATTTTAAATTGAGTGGAATTTTTTATTGAAAGCACCGTGCTAAGATCTCCAAAAAAGATGGTAATCGCTTTTCTACGATCATTATTTTTTAAAAAAATACAGAAAACCAATTGTGTTATCAAACATTAATTGTGACCTCACTTTAGACTCCAAAAGATTGAAGTTTTTCCAAGATGGCAAATTAAAATCTAGCTTTCGTTTAAACGAAAAACTGTTTTATCTGTCAAGATATGCATATTTAAGAAACACCATCTTTGATTTTGACGTCATGATGACATCATGACCACCACTGTTGTACTCACCTTGATGTGGTGATCAATCATTACAAGTTTGATGTTTTTACGCCCAATAGTTTATAAAGAGTTAAAGCGCATTTAAACTGGAACCCAAATTGGCGACCACCCAAGTATCACGACCATTTTGGAGCCGTCCCAAATATTTTTTTACAGTGAAGCATTGTAGCTTATTTTACTTACTCGACCATCTTAGTTTCCAGACCGCAACCACCATATAGGTTGTGTGAACTGCATATTTAACCCGCCAAAGCTACCGCTATTGCACTTAACACTAGAATCCTCAATGGAGTCAAAATGCTCGTTTGTATAGTTTGCTTGTGCATATCTTTTCAGTTGCTTGCTTTCAGAAAAATCCTCCCGTGACTTTTTACCATTACTCGAACCTAATACTCCCTTGGATTGGCGTAGATTTTTGTCTGCTATAAAAATGATTTTTTAAAATTTTTATCTCAAATGCCCAAAGGAGTTATTGTGATTTCCTGTATAGAGGTGCTCGTCGTCGTTTGGCCGGGCACCCAAGCTCAATCCGGGCCAGCACAAATCAAGGCCCGGGCCGAGGGTCTATTCTTTTACCACCCCGAGTTGCTTCGTTGCCCAGATTAGATGCTGGCAGTGGTGGTGTTAAGCCAACATCGTGTTGCGTCATCCAAAACCTGCAGACCTCGTATTCATCTTGGTACATGATGTATGAGACATAAAGATATAACGTGATCTGCAGTTTGCTCAGTGGCGCCACATTCGCAATTCGATGATGGAGCGAGACTCCATTTGTACATGGACTAGTGGAAACGTCCAACACAAGTCCGCAGACGACTGAACTTTACCAAAGATGTTGTAGGCAGACTCATTACAAGTGGCCTTGAACTGACCCTGGGAATGAAGTCACGGACCCTTGAAGTACTCTCCAAGTAGCTCGCGTTCCATTTATGTTTCGTCTACTGCTTCACGCGGATTTCCAGTTTAGACAAACTACCTAATGGTTTCCACACAACAGGTACAAATGGTCGTCTTGATTTGTCTCCCCTGGTGCGCATCCTGCTGCCCAACCAACTGTCCGTGCATTACATGATCGGGATCATGGATAGCACGATTCGCCAAGGAGAGTGTCACTTCTAATCGGTGGAGCTCAGTCGGCTGGATGCCTGAGAGGACAGATAGGTCCTCTGTTGGTGTGGGACGCAAGCATCCAGTGACAATGCGCAAAGCATCATTGAAAATGTTGTCAATGAGGTGAGTGTGCGTAATACGACACCAAACTGGTGCGCAGTACTCAGCGGTGGAGTAGACCAAAGAAAGAGCAGAGATGCGCGAAGTCTTGGTACCTGCACCCCATCCGGATCCCGTAAGTCGCCTCAACAGCGCAACTCGGGTAGAAAGTTTTTTGTGCAAAACCTTGAGGTGGTGACGGAAAGTGAGCGACTTGTCCAGTTTGACCCCAAGATACGTTGGGACTGGACAGGGTAGCAATAGGTTGCCTTTGTTGTAAACATTGAGCTCACGTTTGGCCTCTCTGTTATTGAGATGAAAGGCCGCCGTCAGCGTTTTTGTATTGCTGAGCTTCAGCTTCCAAGTCTGGAGATAGGCTGAAAGTGTAGTCATGTCTTGGATTAGGGTGTCCTTTACAGCCTTCCAATATCGAGAAGCATAAAGCAATGCTAAGTCATCAACAATATACCTACTTCTGAGAAGTCATGAAAGGCAGATCGTATGTGTAGATGTCAAAAAGGAGGGGAGCCAAAACCAATCGCTGTGGGAGACCGTTTGGCAAACGTTTTAACCTGCTTTGCTTGCTTTCACCAATAGTGAGCATGAAGCTTCTTTTCGGATAGGTTCCATGATCATCCGGACCATGTGCTTATCCGGTAGAAGCCTAAGCAATTTGCAAGTGAGACCGCAGTGTTGCAAGCAGCTGTCATAGCGACAAACACGACACCAGCCTTCTTCTTGGCCTCAAACGAATCATCGATGTTTTGAGTACGCAAAACAGTCTGATCCACGGTTGATCTTCCCCATCGGACCCCAGTCTGCTACCTAAGAAGAAGTGGGTCAACAATCGACTTAACACGAGCGTGTATGAGCCTCTCGAGGATCTTCTAGGGGACGCAAAGTAAGGAGATGGGACGATAGCTTCTCGTGCCCTCTACAGGCTTCTTGGGTTTAGGGATCGCCACTACCAGTGCTCTTCTCCAGACTTTTGGAATTTTGAGGTTGGGCAGGCAGGAAGAAATAAAGCCACACAACCACGACTTCAGTGCAGCTCCAGCATGGGTTATTAGCTCTGGGAAAAAAAGAATCTGGGCCTAGAGCGTTTCCTGGTTTCAGGTGTTTGAGGGCAGCAGCAAACTTCTGAGAAGTAAAACTTTCAGTGATGTTCACTGGATCTGTTAGAGTGGCCCTCCAAAGACCTGACACTTCTTGCAAGATGAGTCGAGATGATTCACAATCAATACCCTCGTATCTTCCGTTTCTAATCAGCTGGAATGCAATAGCGTTGCTGAGACGGTACTGCGACTAGGGGAGCGCCGTGATCTACCAGTTAGGTTGTTCAATATACTCCATGCTTTTCGGCTAGATTGCGAAAAGTCAATAGTATGAACTGCCTCGGATCATCGATCTCTGCGTTTCCTGTCGAGCCTGAGGAGCAGGGAAGTGGCAACCCTGTTAGTCGCTTCCTTCAGGCGACTGCAGAAATGTACAGTGGAGGTTCTCACCTTCAGCATCCAAACACGGTATGTGATTATTTCGACGACAGCGTGGGATAGAATTGTGTTCCAACGACCAGAATGAAAGGTGGCCTCGTCCTTTGGGTCGTGAAGAGGGGCAAGGCCATTAAGGCTTGCCAAAGCAACAAGGCACTCTCCATCGGCACTGCTGGTTCTATAACCCCAGTTGACATTTGGACGATTAAAATCGCCAGCATAGAAACCGTGGTAAGGAAACACTGGGAGATCAGACGCTTGCAGTTGCGTAGGTGGAGATTTGTAGACATTGACGATTCTATAACCATCAACGTCCACGCACAACCACTTAGTCTCCAATGTAGGTGGAGCTTGATCAACAAGAGTCCATTTTAGCCAGTCATGGACAAACGTGGCAAGGCCATGCTTCGTGCTTAAAGAAGACCCAACTAGTGCAAAGCCAGGTATTGTTAGTTTATCTACACAAGTGCAATGAGACTCCTGAAGAAGAATGACGAGTGCATCATACTGCACGGGGAGATGATGAAGTAAATTTATCTTGCTTGCAGTGAGGCCTTGGATGTTTAACTTCAAGACTGCTGACCTTCGGAACTTGTTGATGGTGTGCCCTGATAAGGGCACATCGCCCCGCCCTAAAAAGGGCGTTTGCCTAGTTGTAGGCCCTGGCTGAACGTCGGGGTGAGGGGTTATCCTTCCAAATTGGCAGGTTTGTGTTTTGAAGCATAAATTCAATTTAGAGATGCTTAGAAAAGTAGTTCGTGGACAAAAGGCATTGATCCTCTTTTTGTGTTTTGAAGCAGAAATTCAATTTAAAAAGGCAATGGTATTTTTAAAACAGCTCGAAAGCGTCTCAGCCGTCAAGAATTTTTGCAAAAGTTTTATCACTCTCTTACCAGTGGAATACTATAATTTGTTTGGTTGCGGCATTGTGAATAAATTGCGTCTATTGCCTATAGTGTGTCTACAGTGCCCTATAGATAGCGGACTAACCTTTGTTTCGAATTGCTGTGCATGGTTCTGATTGCAAGTACAGTCCGATGTTTGTCTGTTTGTGGTTACTCCTTCTCTTCCTTGGGATGGAGGTACGACATGAACGGCAATTCAGGTTTATGCCGTCAATCTAATTGAAATTAGGCTAGGGGAAAGATGGCAGCTCATTTCGGACCAGCCTTAAGTAACTGGTAGCCCTACCACCAACAAAGCGGACTGCCACAGGTGGGTACACAAGAGTTGTCTTTTACGACATGCTGGGTTAGCAACTTCACAATTGTAATCCAGTAAAGTACGGGTGGGCCACCTGTTTACCACACAAAGGTGGAGGCGTTTCATCAAGTGTCATGCCCAAGGATACAACGAGCAAGCTTGCCGGCTTGTTCTCCACACTATCCATTTTTTATGCTGAGCACCAAGCAGGAAAGGTGTGAATACCATTTTTTAAAGTCTTTTGGCATGAATTGACTTTGGGAATGAACCTCAGGTCTACCAACTGCGATGCGGACGCTCTCACCAGTACACCATCGCACCGGTCAGTACAGTCCGATGGTAGCTGTACTTTAGTTTGAAACTTGGAAGCAGTCAGTATTTGAGTGTGTATACAAGACGAGGTTTCACAGCTAGAGAAGTTTTGTCTGTGCAAACTAATGATTCCTGAGGATGCGTCTGAATATGAGAATAAAGCTGCAGCCTTGATGCAGATGATGTTTTCATACCCGCAACGGATAAATCTAGCTCTTCTATTGAAGATGAGAATGTGAATGCAGCAAGTATGTGATGCAGATGGAGTTGCAATGTCTCTATTTTTTGTGTCTTTTTAAGTTGCATTTGTTTTTTGTGTTAGGTAACCAAGATTAAAGCCCAAGCAGTTTGCAAAATGATTTGGAGTCTGATGAGGGGGACGTTACAGTGTTGACTGCAAAGGATGGCACTAAATGGAAGAAGGCACAAGTCAATGAACAGTCTACAGTCAGACTTGCTAGTCATAATATTCTGAAGGAATGTCCTGGCCCTTCGAGTTACGCGTAGAAACATACAGGCTGGAAATCCTGCGAGTGCCTGGCTTTTATTTATTGACATGTTTATACTTGAACACATCCGTAAGTGCTCCATCACTGAAGCTCATAGACAAACCGGAAACGAAGAATTTTGTCCAAAAAACAATGAATTGCTAGCAATTATTGCTGTCATGTACACACGAGGAGTAACATGTTCAAATGACATGCTATATCATACTCTTACTGAAAACTGGAGCGTGCCTTTGTGTAAAAAAGCAATATCAAGGAGCCGTTTCTGCAAAATTTTACATTTTCTCCGCTTTGACACAAAGTCAGATCGTTCTCAAAGGTTGAAAAAAGAAAGATTTACTCTATTTTTGTTTGTATGGAACAGGTTCATCGACAACTGTTTTTCATGTATCACACCTGGAACTTTCATCTCTGTGAATGAACAATTTTTCCCCAGCAAATGTGAATGTCCATTTACGCAGTTCATGGCGTCAAATCCTGACAAATTTAGACAGAAATGTTGGCTGGCTCTAGACAAAGATTGTAAGTATGTGATAAACGAATTTCCATATGTTGGCAGAGACAAGACTCGCTATAGAGACAAACATGCCTCCGAACAGGTCGTCATGCGGTTGTTGTAATCGTACCTCAACAAAAAGAGGAACGTGACAACAGACAATTATTTTACCTCAATGAAGTTGGCCACAGGGTGGCAAAAATACAAAACCGGCTTTCTGGAAACAATTAACAGAATTCGCAAGGAAGTACCCGCAGTGGTAAATCAAATGAAAGAGCCAATTTGCTTCACCACACTATATGATTAAGGTGAAGTAACAATGGCTGGTCATCAAGATAAGGCCAAGAAAAATGTGGTTATTCTTAGCACCCTCCAACAAAGAATCACCATTGCTGATAATGCCTAAAAGACACCAGAAAGTGTCAAAGCTTACAATGACACCAACTATGGTGTTGATATTGTGAATCGAATGGCAAGAAAATACACGGTTAAAACTTCCACTAGAAAATAGTATTCATTCGTTCCAAAACACACTGAACTTGGCGGCTATAAATGCATGGATCGTTTACAAGGAGGTTACAAAAAACAACATATCCAGAAAAGTTTTTCTTCAGCAGTTGGCCGAGAACCTATTTGGGCCTCACATGGACAAAAGGAGCAACACCAAGAAAAGACGATTGCCAGAAAAAACATTTGATGTAGGACATGGTAAAATGATAAAATACTGCCAAGTGAAGGGTGTAAAAAGAATCGCACAGCTGACGCTTGCCATGAGCGTATCAAATCACTGTGCGGAAAGTGCACTGCTAAAACCGTACGTCTGTGTGTGAAATGCAGTTCCTTACAAGAGTGCCATTTTTCGGCAATTTGGTATTTTTTCTGCCTTTTTGTTTTGTTGGTTTGTTATTTGGGTTTGCCCAATGCAATAATTAATAGAAAAATTACTAAGTAGGCTGTCTTACAAAGCTATTCTACAGCCATAATCACAGCAATGTTACACGAGAAATGGCTGGGAGTCAAAATAACTACTTCGGGCATTTCAGGTAAATCTAAACTCCGGGCATTCTAATGTTAACACATTCACGGTTGTAACATTGCATATCTCGCCCAAACAACAGAATTGCTTGCGCAACCACACTGGAAATTGTAATTTCGTAGTGGAAAACCTTTGCGACGAATGAAAACTAACCAACGTTGCTAGAGCTCGATAATTAGTTTAAGTAAACAATAGACAATGTGTTTGTAAGCTACTGGCTATGACCGACTCCGCACTATGTTCACGACCTCAGGAAAACATATGGCGTCGGACAAAATAAAATCGGAAAAATTTTCAATTAAAAAAGGTTACAGATATAAAGCAGAGAGAAAGGGTGGAAAAATGGCTGAGTAAATTTGCTAAGAGTTTCGGCATGAGCAAATCTCAAATACAAACTACAACAAAAAGAAAGACAGACTCTTTGGCTCAATGCAAGTATACTTCAGGCGCAGATGCATTGAAACAAACGTCCATCCCGAAATATTCAACAGTTGTAATTAAGGCTTGTTGTGTTTATGTCTTATTCTCCAAAAATTAAAAACAGAAGTTTGTATTTAAATTGTCGAGTATTTTACACACATAAATTGCTGTGCTTAAGGGTACATATCGAGTCTTTGCAAACATCATGCTAACAAAGCAAAATCCGCTAACGCGACCACCTCGCTAACACGATTGCTTGATAGCAGTACCGTGGCTGATCGGATTACGGGGTTTTACTGCATGTACAGACATAATTAGGATTTATATATTAAATGAAAATAGCAAGCAATACATGATAACAACAAATAGGAAGATCATTCTACATAATTGCGTCGAACAAACCAGATCACCAAAAATTATCATGACGTCACCAACAAGTCTAAGACCAACAATTTGCAACAGAAAATAGCAAAACATGGGAGTATTTTAAATTAAATACAACTGAATTTTAACCCAAGCCGCAACAAATGGTCAGTACACCACATATCTACTGCACACTGGAAGGCACCATTCTGTCTGTTTAAATTCCTCCAAAATTGCTTGATGTGGAAGCATGAACCTTGGCACGATGGAACGCTACTCCAAGGTAACTGTTATTAAAAAGTTGATGGCGCTTTAATTACATCACAAAAAGATATTCAAAATTTCGCATTTGTCAACGGTTAAAAGCAGTTTTCTGCGGCGAATTCAGCATCCAACTTAACAATTTTTACAAATTGTTCATTATTGGAATGTAAGAGGACGACATAACTACGGCTAAACGTAAAAGCTTTTTCTTCATTTTTTAATTAATTACTGACTGCGAAATTGCGATTGAAAGATTTCTCGGAAAGTATTACCAAGCTACTTCCTACAAAATAAATTTCACATCTATTTACTTTCATTGGAAACGTAGCAAACATTTCTTTGATTAAGCACAAGCAGGCGTCGCCTGTCAGAGCCCATTATCAGTAATGTCGAGGTGAGCAATAACGAAAAGTCCATATTTTTTATTTACTTGCATAATACTTCTACACGTTATGGTGATTAACTTATTCTCTAAATCAAGACCGGTAGTTCCCACAAAGAAAGAGAGTTGTCACAAATTACCATTAAAACATCTTAAAAGTGAAGGGGGAGTTTTGAAACATAGTTTAAACTGGTGGTGGCGACCAAATGGTGGTATTTTCACAATTACGAACTATTTTTCGATTTGGTTTACTTTTTTCTGCCAACCCGAGTATATTTGTGGTATTAAGTTCTTTGGCTGCGCTAGTTATCTTGTTTGAAGCATAACGACCAAAGCTGCTATGTCTTCCCCAAAGTCATTCACCATATAGTAGTAGGAGACCATTACATCTAGTTAGTTTTACACAAATCATTCCTTTTAAATTCAGTTGCACAAATTGTTAGGTTTATGGTTTTATTCTCATATTTATTTAATTTGGGAGTTTATTGCTTTGAGGTATAGATATAGATATCGCAAAAAATAGCGTATGAGCACAAGAAAAAATCCTTTCTTTATAATAATAAGTCGGTGTCGCCCGCAGGGCCTCCATCAGTAACGTCGGGATTGAGAATATCGGTTCAGCAGTTAAGCCGGCTTTACCCATCAGGCACTTGAGTGAACAGTAACAAAAATGGTATGTTTTTCTTGGTACATAAAATTTTCACAACTTGGTTCGGACCATCTACACTTCCATATTCTCTAGGGGATTACCAGTTAGTTGGCTTGCAGTAGACTACTGTTTAAAATGTTTAGAGACTTCATTTTCAGATAAATCTCTTTGAAAATTTTGGTAGACAATGCCAAACAACCGTGCTTTTGAGAAAGAATTGTTAAAATACACCAAAAAACTATTTTTTTCTAGAAATTGCAATTTTGTGAACTTTAAACACCAAAATTTTGAGTGGCTTTAACCGGTAGACTCTATATAAAATTTTCTAAATCCTCATTTTTTGATGAATCTTTTAGTAAATTTAGATAGATAATGCCAAAGCGTTATTCTTGTATGGAAAAATAGTCAAAATGTACTAAAGATCTACCTTTGTCTAAAAATTGCATGTTTCTTGTGCCTAGTTGGAAAATTGTTTAACTAAAAGAAGTAACATGATATATGGCAACCAATTTTTGATTAGTGATTACACTGAGCGATAAATTTTCAACTTTGAAAAAATTCAAGAATTAGTAGGTGCGCACTTTGTAAATTCAGGGGCGTTGATTATGATTATAGGCTTTGCTTTTTATGTGCACGTAAGAATTTTGTAAAACAAACGTTTCTAATTTTGCCAACATTATGTTTGAAAAGCCACTAAAATGAGCCTTACATGCATGGCTAATCAACACAACTTAAAGCAAAAATAATAAAATCGCTTGATAATTTGTGGAAAGCTGCATGTACCGCTATAAAGAGAAATATAAGTGGTCTCACAGAAAACTACAGATACAATTAGTGGTGCAGCAAGGATTTCTCCAATAGGGGCCAAAATTTTTTGAACATCACAGCCCAGGCGCTGAAGTAAAACCCTCAGGATCTAGTCACAATACGGATATCAAGAGTTTTCTCCCCAGGAAATGAGAGGTGCGCGCGATTTTTAAACAGAACAAAAAGAAATTTCATGCAATTGCACAAACAAAAAAATTTTGCCCTTACACAATTGCACTCAAAGTATTTAATGATACAAACTGATTGGTAATGGTGATCTGCACACCAAAAAAATTACTGGTGCTGTATGTCAAATTTTAACTTAATTAAAATTTAGCCTCCGATTTTTACGTGAAAATTCATCAATCACAGGTTTAAAATTAATGTTGAGGTCACCGTGAACATCAACAATACCAATCTATTTAAACGAGCTTCTTTCGTTGAGAACCTCAAATAGGTTTCCAAATGTCTCAGAGCACTAAACGAACGCTTTCATTTGTTGCTGTAATAACTGGACCAGTTGTCAATATTTGGAGAACTTCCAAAGATGGATACGTATGTATTTCTTTAGCAGACAGCAACGCGCCTAAAGTTATATATGGTAAAGAATCACCTTCGTGGCGCTGGCAATATGAACGCCACCGCATAAATTCAACCTCCACAGGGTCAATACTGTCATCCACAAAGGGAAGATAGAGGTTTGCAGCATTTCTGATCAAAGCAAATGTTATGCTTTGCACAGACAGATGGTATCAAAAATTTGAGTTTTTTGCAATCAACAAGATCAGATCAAATATTTCGCTGAATTAGTCAAGTACTGTGTCAATAAAAGGCAAAAAGACAGAACCTCTGAAAAACTGTAACGGTGAAACAGCTAGTGGATTCCCTCTATTGGCTTGCCGATTCACATTTCGAGGCATAGGTATGAATTCCCAGTACATACTTTTGGCATGACAAAAGAGTCCAACAAATATTTTTTCATTATCCCTAAAACCTGGATAACATCATTGCAACTGGTAATACTCGTAGCATCTAATGCAGTCAAAATGATTTTTTGATGCCATGTAGCTTCTTTGCAACTGTTTTGGTAAGTGTCAGTGTAGCATTGATAACTTCTAGTCCAATAAAAAACCCAGCTGTTGTTGTCGCTTTCAAATAAGACATAGCCCTTTCAAGAACTTCTCCATCTCTTGATTCTGACAGTTGTTCAAGAGAACCAACGACCGCCGGATAAAACTTCGTTATTTATTTATTTTTTGATATATTTATCCTCCATTCACGAAAAAGCAAATTAAATTGCTATGTTTTGGACGGTAGTCTTTGCACTCACTTGGGATTTGCTATTTCCGAGGTGTCTGGGCCACTTGTCTCCCACTTAAAGATGGGGGTGTCCCGTTAAGTGCCTTGCCCAAGAACACCACAAGAGAACTTGCTGGCTTGTTCTCCAAAACATTCTTTAAATGCCGATCGCCAAGAGGGGAAGCTATAGATACCATTTTTAAAAGTCTTTTGGTTAACTCGAAAAGGGGAATAAACTCCAGATCTACCGACTGCGAAGCGGACGTTCTAGCCATTACGCTATTGCGTCTGTCAAAGACAAAGATATCTTGAAACCAAAACCTTGGAAACAAAGACAACATCATAGTTCTCAATCCACTTGGTGGAACAATTACGCTCCAAAAGCGAACGCGAAGAATCAGGACATTTGTCATTGACTTGAGCATGCAGCAGCGAAAGACTATTTTCAGAATTAGAAAGAATATCAATATGTTTTTCCTAATGCTTACGCATGTTTGAATTTCGCGTACGTTGCAAGCCAGAGAAGGTTACTGAACTTGTACTATCTCTGATTGTAGCGTCTCTGCTACTTTTGTCCACTCATTAAACTTTTTATTGCGGATTTTATAGTCTTTCAAAAAATATTCCAGAGAAAAAGTCGAACTTTTAATTAAAAAATTGATGGCTTTGTTTCCTTTACAGTCTATACCAGGTGTTCAAAATTTATCGTTACAATCGTTTTTGCCCACATTTAAAACATAAGTCAAAATATACATATCAAACCAAAATAAACATGTTTTTTAACTATTACTCTTTCCGAATACTTATAGTTTTTTTTAGTGTGCCTTTCGTTGGCATCGATAACCTGCTGCAAATGCTTGCAGAGCGCTTTGCAAGAATCATTGCAAGAACAATTGCTTGTGACATTTTTCCTCATTTCTTCAAGAGTGTTGCCTTCAAAGCTTCCATATTTTTGTAATGGTAAGCTGAGAACTTGTACTCCAATATGGACCAAATGCTGAAATCAAGGGGATTAAGGTCTGGAGATAAAGGAGGCCATTTTTCCTTGGAAGTAAACTCAGGCACTATGCTCTGAATTGCTTTAGTGTTCGCCAAACCAACATTCTGTTCACATTTAATAATTTAGCAATGTTTCTTGGCGACTTTCCTGATTTATACAACTCTACAGTTGCTATTCTCATTTTGAAATTTTGAGTCATTATCTGGAAAAGAGAAAAAGTAGATATTTAGCACATATTTAAACTTATAACACATCAAACTTTGTGAATACAGTCAAATCTCGATATTTTGCCACCCATTGGGACCGAGGTGAAGTAGCATAGTAGCAAGAGTGGCATAGTAACAAGAGTTTGCTACAGTATTGACGAAACAATAAACGCAACAAACAAAACGATAAACGACTACAGTGTATGTAAAGTACACGTAACGTATTCCCCAAGTTATCTAACTCAGGCCAAAACTCTGAAGAATCGTCAGCTGTCGCATGTTCTTTCGGCGAATCTCGTGTATTTCATTTTCTAGGCGATCGCATGCTTGCATCACACCCAATTTCTCGCTTCTCTGCTGCATAAACTTCCGGACAGTGCTCCATGCCCTCTGGGCATTCTCGAAAGAAATGGTTTCTTCCTCGATAGTTACCTCATCATCTTCGCTTTCGACCGGCTCCTCTCTGCCCAACATCTCCTCCGCAATGTCCTCCAATGTGAAAGATCCTCCAGTCTCGAGGCGCTCATCGGCTTCAAGAAAGTCAGATAGCTCAATCTCTTTGTTCTCGTGCATCTTTTCCTCGGCAGGAAGAGCTTCCCAGATCTCCAACAGTTCAGCATCATCTGGCTCAGATTGATACTCCTCTTCGCTAAACTTGGCCTTCGCGAAGCAGTTTCTAATCGTGGACTCGCTGACCTTCTCCCAAGCACACCGGACAACGTGTAGAGCGTCGAGCAATGTGAACTCGAACTCCTTTTGCATGTCCATGGCCTCGAGCCGACGACGCAGCAGAATCTTCTTGTAGTGGCGCTTGAGGTTCTCTATGATTCCCTGATCCATTGGCTGAGAATGGGATGTCGTGTTGGGTGGGAAGAAGAGCAGTTAGATGTTGTCCAGCTGGAGCTCAGGAGGATGGCCAGAGAAGTTATCAAGACAGAGCAGCACTCTGCGTCCCTGCTGGCCGAGTCGTCCGTCCCACGCACGCAACACGTCTTCGAAAAGCTTTGCGGTCATCCACGCCTTCGAGTTTGCTTCGTACTTGACGGGAATCTCCTTGTTCTTAAAAGCACGGGGTCTATTGGATTTGCCGACTGCCAGAAGAGGAAACTTCTCGGTGCCACTCATATTTGCCCCTATCAGAAGAGTAATCCTATGCTTGCTCTTCTTTCCTCCAGTGCACCGCTCTTCCCTGAAACTCATGGTTTTGTTCGGAAGCAACCGCCAGAAGAGTCCAGTCTCATCCAGGTTGAAGACGTCATCTGCGGAGAATTGCCTAAGTAAGGGCTGGAGAACCTGTTGTTGCCACTCAAGAAGGGGTTGTAAATCTACCCCTCCAGCTTCGCCCTGCACTTTCTTGAACGTGATGCCGTTGCGCTTCTTGAAATTGTCCAGCCAACCGTCACTGGCGATGAAGTCTGGAATGTGCATCAACTCGGCAAGTTTCAATGCTTTCTCTTTGATCAGATCACCAACGACTGGTAGATTCTGTTCTCTTGCTTGCTTCAGCCATATGAGCACCCCTTCGTCGAGTTCCGAGTGTTTAGCCGGCTTCAGCTTCTTGCGTTTTGATGGAATTCCAGCTCTGATGGCCGCCTCGATTGCATCCTTCTTGCTGAGAATTCCCTTCACTGTGGTTCTCTTAACTTCGATGCCCCATTTCTTGCTCATCTCCCTTGCCAGTTTGGACTGATTTGGCTCTTTCTTCGCAGCATCGATGATCTCCTTCTTCTCCTTCAACGTAAAGTCAGTTCGCTTGCGCTTTTGAGATGACATTTTGGGTAAAATTTGGAACAAAATTTAGGCTTCAAAAATGTACCGTAGGCTACTGTACTGTAACAGTGTACAAAAGCAGCACATGGATAACAGTGTACTGTATGTACATTGTATGCCACGTTCTATTTTTGTACACTCTTGTACACGTAACAAGGCTGTTTTTATCGACAGTACTGTATACAGTATCCATAAATCTCACGTGGCATAGTAGCGAGAGTAAGAGGTGGCATAGTAAATTTATTCCCTATTCAATTTGTATTAAATTTTGTTGGGTCGATCAAAAGCGGTATAGTATCGAGAGTGGCATAGTATCGAGGTGGTACAGTAACGAGATTTGACTGTATTAAATAAACATATGCATAAATAAGACGGTTGTAACGATATTTATTGAACACCCTGTAGTCTAAAGCATTTTGACTAAAGTTAAAAAATTTAAATCGTAAACTGTGAGTGCAAGCTGGTCAAGAAGATTTGGTATATACCTGGCTGAAAATTAGAGACATGCTCTATTCTTGGCAATATTTATAAAACTTTTCCAGAAAGCACAAAACTCGCTTTCACTTGTGGCAAGCTACTTGTTTTTGTGAAATATTGCTATTAATGTTGTACATTACTCTTGCGCATCTAGTCAGACACCAATAGGTTATTGCTACATGATTCTTGCACCAAAGAACTTACTCGTGTGATTTCTGCTTTATATTAAGAAAACTATAGAAAGTTTGAAGCTCATGTGTTAACCTCAGACATGAACCCAACGCTACCAGCAATTAGAAATTTTGGGTTAAAAAAATTGTTTATTTTGTGCATAATTTTATCTGGGACCAAAGGGAGGGCCATGGCACAGTGGCTTCCTGGCTGCGCCCCTGGATACAATATATCTAAAGCTACCCTGGTACACATTGCAAGTCCACTAAGCAATGAAGAACTGACTATGGACAACAATACACTACTTTTACTACATGCAATTATAATGTCAAAATAATGTCTTATACACAGCATTGCTACTACTCCTTCCTCCCAACATCTTCGTCGCTTATGCTCCTACTCAGAACTATCTCGCTGTATTGACCAACAGCAGTCAGCTAACATTTTCACCAACCACTTCCCTTTTTACCTTTTCTCAAAGACAGCAATGTCTTGATGAAATCTTTCCCCATGCTCATCGGAACCATCTCTTAAATTTCCATGGAAGAACTTTCAATGAGAAGCTAAAAAGTGTACGTTTAGAGACATTTTACATCTTAACCCCATTAGGACCGGGAAAAAGGGATCGATTTGACCAACCGCAAATTTAAACTGCTGTTACTTAGTAACCGCTTGAGATGAATGTTTGAAATTTTTTAACTTTTTTGAAATTTAGCTGGCTTTTGGTTGGTCATAACTGATAAATACATTAATTGTAGTTTTGAATTAAACATAGCAATTTTGAAACCTACTCCGTAAAATTTCTTCATCAATTGCTTTTATATAATAAAAAAAAAGAGAAAGAGCGCATACGCAAAACCGTGACGTGATACGTAAACCACAGAATTTGATTGAAGTGACGCAATGAGTGTTGAAGCTGTACTGTTTCTCAGAAAATTTTCTTCTCAAAACCTTCTCGCTGTGAATAGCAACTCTTAATTTGACAAGTCAAAGGCATCAAGGTGTCTTTAGATACACAGCTATTTTGTAACTTTTAGTCAAATAAATAATTTCTTCTTGACGCAAAGCCAAAACCTACCAATAAAGTAATGCAAGAAAATGTTTCATAATTTCGATACTTGACAAATGCAACTACGCAAAAAGAATTGTTTCCAAGTGCATAGCCAGAAAATAAATTTGGTGGCGTGGTGATATGGTTTAGGCTTTTGATAATGATTTACAATGTTATTACCATTAAAATTGGAGATTGGTAGGTGGGAGAGCAACAAGTGCACTTGCTATTCTTATTGTAAGAAAAATATGCAGCAATGGCAGATTAAGGGACGCAGGGGCATCAGACAGCAAAATTTAATTTAGGAGTTTTATAAAACTTGATTTCCGTTGCTTTACAAGCAGGCTGTTAGTAATTAATTAAAAACCGAATTTTTATCAGCAAATACAAATTCAAAACGAAAGAAGCCAATCGTGAATCCAAAAATTTAATTGTCTTAAGGGGAAATGGAACTGCGGAACATTTTCTAAGTTTGTGACAAACACCAAAATATTTTCTGTTGACCGCGTGACAAAAGCAATGTGTTTGCGTTCTGCACACTTTCAAAGGCAAAGAAAGATTTTTTCGTTCCGTGTTCTTTTATCCACTGTTATAAAGACGCCACTGGTAAATGCATTACATTGTCTGCTGCATGGCCGAGTGAACGGCATTTGCATTGAAGCTGACGTTTCAAGTTCAAACTACAGCTTGCGTCAACCACCACCATATTATAATGGTCAACTGCTGACTCGAATATCTTCTTGTCATTTCCAATCTTCTAAACTACCTTCATCTTACGTTCGTTAAATTAAATTTCTAATTGTTTTACTTCAATACAGGGACAGCTAAGAAATCAAAAGCAGCGTCGGATGTGCTAGGCTGCGTAATTGAAAAAAGAGCAGCTAGTTTTTATTACTTGAACAGCAAATACGCACTTTTGATTAACAAAAACTTTCATTTGGCAGTATAACATCGGGAATGCAGCCACTACATTTTGGTTCTATATTTGAAAAGTTCAAATTGCTCTTCTCCACTAAAATTTAAATATTCTGCCGGTGTATAAGATTATGATGATTTTATGATATCTAACGAATCTATACGTAATTTTCGTTTTTCAGACAAATAAATGTTGCAAACAAAAGTAGTAAAAATGACCCAGGTCAATGTAACACCTCAAGAAGTGTTGAGTAAAATCTGGAAAAAGTATGTGACGAAGAAAACGACGACATTGACGACATAAACTTTTTGGTGCTACTATAGCGTGAGGTCTACCACACTATAGCGTGAGATCTACCTCCGGTTACTACTATAGCGTGAGGTCTACCAATGAATTATTTATCCCTCCCCTCTCTATAGCCACACTATAGCTGCACACTTACTACTATAGCTATAATAATTCCAAACACCACACATACATTCCAGGGTTAGGGTTACGATTAAGGTTAAGTTTAGGGTTAGGGTTAGGGTTAGGGTTAGGGTTAGGGTTAGGGTTAGGGTTAGGGTTAGAATTAGGGTTAGGGTTAGGGTTAGGGTTAGGGTTAGGATTAGAATTAGGGTTAGGGTTAGGGTTAGGGTTAGGGTTAGGGTTAGGGTTAGGGTTAGGGATAGGGTTAGGGTTAGGGGTTAGGGTTAGGGTTAGGGTTAGGGTTAAGGTTAGGGTTAGGGCAGTGGTTCTAACCCTAACCCAAACCTCACGCGATTTGCACCTCGGTAGATGCGAATCAAGCGGTAGACCTCACCCTGCATCTCGGTAGGTGACTTATGTCGGTAGACCTCACGCTATAGTAGCACCAACTTTTTAGCTTCCGGTGACTATAAAAACTGTAAAAACCGTTTAAATATCATACAATGTCTCCAGAGGGAAACAAAACTGCCGTATTGGTGCTATTATGGTGGGAGGGATAAAAGATAGGCTACATAGGCCTATTGTTGTAGCACATATTTGCTAACAGAAAGAATTTAAGTTTACAATCGTATGATATAGCAGATTTTTGTAGCAAATCCAAAATTTAAGTTTGCTTGAGTACTTTTTTCATATGACTCGTCATACACACACAGAGACTCTGGACAAATAAATATGCCTATTTCTAGGTGGCTAAATAGGTAAATTACAGCAAAAAGTTGCTAATTCTAATATGATTTGAAAAAAACTTGAAGTCTCTAATTCTAATCTAATTTGAAAAATCCTAATTCCAATTCTAGTCTAATTTCGGAAAAGTTCCAAACCAAATAGTCGGGTCTGAAAAATGACAAGACTTTTTTTGTTAGGAATCAGAACCACCTTCAGAAGACCACAATTGGAAGTATTGGCACTGATTAGAATGATTTACAAGCAAAGCTTACTAGGGCAAGAGCATCAAAGCACTAATACGACGTCCTATGAAATATTTGGCAATCCAGTTTTGAGTGCAACTATGTCCAGGAACAGATTCAAATTTTTGATTGCTCACACATCGTTTGATGACAAACAACGCGTCCTACTCCTTGGCAACACGATTGATTTGCAGCTTTTCGCGAAATTTTTGAAGAATTTAACAAAAACTGAGGGAAATTTTTAGTTTTGGATGATTATTTATTGCTGGATGAAACTCTTTATCCAACAAGAATGCAAATCAGTTTCAAACAATTTAATCCGACCAAACCAGCCAAGTATGGATTGCTGCATAAATCAATAAACGCTTGCTGCAATCCATTTACCTTTTCAACTGCTGTGCATTCAGGCAAGCCAAAAGCAGAGCCGACATCTTACTACACTCCTGGGACGTCACAAACAGTAAAATACCTAATTCAAAATTTGGAATGCTACACAAATTTAGTGGGAAGAAACATATATAGTAGGTTATATACTTCAATACCAATGGCGCAGTGGCAGTTTGAGCGAGGAATAACTTCTGTAGGAACTTTGCAATCAAATCGAAAAGGAATTCCAGCTGAAATTAAAGAAAATCAAAGACCGAGAAACAAACTCATACGAAATTTATTGGGAAAAGGATAACGGCATATTAAATCTGCACTTGTATGTGTTAAAGACCAAAAGTTCAGGAAAGCGAATTGTTTTATTATTGGTAACAGTGCCATCGTTTTTTGCAACTACATGACAACAAAGCAAGTCCGCTATTTACAAACTATACGACTTTTCAAAAGTTGGAACAGACATTATTGATCAAAGAATGGCATTTTACAGCTGTACAGTAAATCGAAATCAAAGCGCTGGATTATAAATGCATTTTCGTGGGTTTTGGACACATGTCGAGTGAACGCTAGCACGATATATACAATGAACAATGACCTGCAGCCTCAAAACATAAAATCTGTAGATTTTGGATTGGTACCAGCTACTGTATGTCTTTGATTTGCCCACATATAGAACGACGAAGTTTAATTGGCATAAATTCTTCTGTAGTTCGCAAAATTGAGATAGTACTGGGGAAAAATATCCTCCAAACATGTAAAAACGTCAAGTGGGTTTTTCTTCATCAAAGTGAAAAACAATGGCAATGCGATGCATGTTATTATGAAAGGAAAAGGAGCAAAAGGAAAGAAAAAGGAAATTTCTAAGCAATTAAGCCAGTGTCAAAACTGCCCAAAGTCTTTGTGTAAAAAGCATCTTATTCGCATTTGTGATTTTTGCTTGCAAGACTAAACTGTTGTTAGGCTTACCCTTACGGACAAAATTGCACTGCCTTGGTTGTTTTTAAAACATACGAGCGCATTGCTGCTTTTGTCAATGATATATGTATTGTAGATATTTCCCGCAAATTTAATGTAGTGTTCCCGTATTTTCATATTAAACGATAAACTATAAGAAGAAACATCATGACATATGATTGCAATATACCAGCTAGTCCAGAAATAGCTTATTTTGTTTTACATTTGTAACGTATTCTGTTAATTGCTAGTGATTTTTTAATTAATAGCTCTAAATTCACTAACGCCTCAAAGTACAAGTTACGATGACAAAACTCGAATTGGTGACATTATAATTAATCCCGGTTGAATATAAAAACTGTAAGGACTGTTTAAATATGACATCTCCAGAGGGAAACAAAACTGCCGTATTGGTGCTATTATGGCTTCATAGGCCTATCGTTGTAGCACATACTTGCTAATAAAAGAATTAAGGTTTACAGACGTTTGATGTCACAGGTTTTTAAAGCAAATCCAAAATTTAAGTTTGCTTGAGAACTTTTTTTATGCAATTTGTCACACACGGAGATTTGGTCAACTAATTATTCCTTGCTGGCTAATTCGGTGAATATACGGCAAAAAGTCGCTAATTTTGATCTGATTTGAAAAAAACTAAAAGTCTTTTATTCTAGTCTAATTTGGAAAATCCCTAATCCCAATTCTAATCTAATTTTGGAAAAGTTCCTAAATCTAAAAAATGACAAGCTTTTTTAGTTAGAGATCACCTGCATTTGCAAAAAGTTTGGCCAAAAATCAAGATCAAAATTTGGTGATCTCCAAAAAGAAAAAAAGGTCTTTACAATACATGTAATTTGGTGGCAAAAATGAAAAAGTCTTAGAATTGTCGCAAATACAAAGTGGTTTTGCGAAGCTGTTCAAATGTCATCAAAATTCCCTTGGTAATCAAAATTTCAAACTAATTTCAGAAAACTGTAAAGCTCTAATTCCACTTCTACTTCAATTTACAATAATTAGAAATGCTTTAGTTTTATTGTACTCTAATTTGAGAAAAGCATTGATGCTCTAATTCCAAGTTTAATCCAATTTAAAAATGCTAAAAAACTTCTAAATGTCCAAGTCTGCACATAAGGATGGAGAGACTTACAAAAACGTCGTATTACGTCGCATAAGGGAGAGAAAAGAATAAAAGACTCATATAATTTGTGAGCATTCCTTAATTTGAATAAAATTTATGTTTTGATCAATAAAAATATTTATCCATGATGAATAAGCTTAGCTTGCATGATGAAAAGAGTAATAATTTCATAAAGTTAAAAAATTTTTGTTGTTAAAATGCTACTTCACAACCTGTTTCACATTTGCACACAGTCATTTCAAATCACAAAAATCCAGAGAGTAGACACTTGGCATATGACACGTACACAAACATAAGAAATGTTATACAAACATGAGGGCTGGTAAATTTCTCGTAAAAGGCAAAATGCAAATTGATGATAAGTTGTTGAACTTTGTACCATAATAGCTGACAGAAGCCGACAGTAATAGTAGCTGACAGAGATAAATTGCGCTTAGGTGATCACAAAACCACAACGTCGATGAGTAAACACTACAAAAAAAGAAAATTCGCTGGCTGTTTCTTCAGTTTAAATTACAGTCAAAAATCTAAAAACTAATACTGTGCATTTAATTTGCAATAACTTGAACGCTATTAATCTGATCATAACCAAAAGTATATAATTAGATTGAAAAATAAATTTTGCATCTATCTGAGCAAATTTGGAATAGCTATTGTGAGCGGTTTAAAAGTCATTAGCGGCAAAAGTGCTAGAGTCGAATCGAGCCCCCCCTCCCCCCCCCCGACATAGAAAGCAAAACAAGCCAGGTTCTAATAGAGTTCATGCGTCATAACTGCGCAATAAGTTGCCCACAACTTTATTATAATTTTCAGCTTGATGAAAATTTAAGAACTTTTTGGCATACTTTTTTGAAACAGTTCTAGGCAACCCGTTCATCTGCCTTCAACATTTTATCGAACTCATCATTGAGAAAAAGCTTTTGTATTTGCGGTCCTTAGAATAAACCTTTAATTTTAGGGTTTAACAATTTTGAAAAAGTTGCTTATAAGAAATTGAAAACTGAAGAGTTTTTATTCAAAGTTTTTACAATATGTGCAAACTGCTGGCAGTGACTCTGTTTTGACCCATCAGGTTTCTTCAGTGCAGTTAGTGACCAACAATAACCTTGAAGTTTTAAATAAAGAATAGCTAAGACCGTCACACTTGTGGGACCTATACTAGGATTACTGCAGTGGATGGCCTTTTAGTACTCTGCGAAGTACTTTCAGTTTTCGTACTCAAAACTCTTGGAAATGTGTGGCCGAATACTGTGAACCATCCGCTTTGTACTTTAGCGACAGATAGATGATGGTTCCGCGACTAAAAGATTCACTTGATAGAGTTCAACGTCCAACTTTTATGCTCCATACTTTGAAGTAACAACTTAAGCTCGAGAAGCTAGACTACCAGCCCACTTTTAAACAACACCAACTATATTGCCACACAACCTGATGCACACAAATAATCACCAATACTACTCTTATAGCAGCGGATAGGCCCCCTCTCTTAAAGTGATTTGGACTTTGCCTTCTAACTCTTCACTGTTCTCGCTTCTGTCGTCTCTTCACCTTCCTTCTTCTCCTCTTTTTTTGCAAATAATCCACTCGTACATATACGTCCCATGAGCCACGTCATAGAGAAATAATCCCAAATCCTTCCCGAGTTTAAACAATAAAAACTGTTAGAGCCCAAAATTAACATAAAAAGGTTTGTGGACGGGTAATACCGGAAACAATTACCCAAAGAAACAACCAATAAAATCGCTTAGAAAAAAAATAAGAACGGATTTGTCTATGGGGGAAGTACCAGAAGCAACTACCAAAACAACCGATAAAAATTGCTTTCAGAACAAAATAAATAAGCAAAGGTTTGTAGATGAAGAAATATCGAAAATAATTACCCAAACAAAAAAACTATGTTGAAACGGAATAATGGCTTAACTATTCCAAAGATTGGTATTGTTACGGAATGAATGGAGGTTGTAACAGGTGCACTAAATCTAACAACTGCTAGAACAATAGTGCTGTCACAGCCCAGCGGTATGAAGCTCTTATTGCAATACAAGAGGCCAGAAGGGCACTTCAAGCAAACAGCTTACAGTGACCCTGTTTGGACCTATATTGTTTGAAAAACCCCAGCTTGATACGCAAAAGGGAACGATTACTCTTTCCCGTGAAACTAATGGTAAAGCAGTAACATTATGCTGACCAGGCTCGATATCTTTTAGCAAGGGCCACTTTTTCTTCTTGTAATGTTTACTACGAGCTCTTGAATCCAACCATCACAAGAAATTGCAGTACTTTGTGTAGCCCGATTGAAGCACTGTCAGTAAAGGCAGCAACTATAAAATCAGCGAAAAACAACCATCTATTTGTGTTGCAATTTATTCTGTCTAGTATACGCTACAAAGTAACTTTTAGTGTTTTTGTTTTTGGTGTTTTTGATTGCTAATTTTCTTTTAGTGCTTTTGAATACGCCACCGGCATGGATAGCAAAACATTTCTGCTATGCAGAAGTACAGCTTTGATACTTCTCTTTGAGCTATCTACAAAGAGTCTCAAATCATTACTTGTCAAAATAGCTTATCAAAACACTTACGAACAGTCCAAAAACGTTGTTGCAGTAACAAAATTCACCATAGGCAGAAAAAAGATATGATAAATTGTTGGATCTTCGTCGGTAGAATGTAACTTTTTTTTGAAAAGTAAGTAGGTTTCATTACTGTAAGCGTGATGCTAAGAGTTCATTATTGTCTTTGCACAAATTTAGGTCACGAACAAGGTCATTCAAAGCTTATAATTCAGTAATGAAATGTGGACTTTTTCATTCGCACAAGGGTCAAAGTCAGTCTTTGAATCTTTAGTACATACAACAGATTCATCACTTAATACTGGGAGACTAGATAAAGGCTTTGGTATTGGCAATTCCGTAGAATTTGAAACCGGACGAATAGCAGACGGTAGATTTGGGTACGCATTGCTCTTTTTGCTTATATGGTTATATTATTCTATTTTGGTGAGGCAAAAATAACAGTGTGTAAAGTGGTCTTTCGGTTCTCTCTCCATACCATTGATATAGCAAATTGCGAATATTGATAGAATACCTCGTAATTCCCAAGAACTATGCTTGCTTAGAATAATAGTCAAAATGAACCAACGCATTCACTTTGTCTGCAACTTGCAGCTTCCTTAGGTCTAGCAGAAAGCGTGTTCAAATAAAAACATAGCATGATGTACGGCAACCAATTTTCGATGAGCTATTATAAATTTATTCTTAGTTTTTACTGACTAGTGTAACATATTGCTGAAAATAAACTTTTTTCTGCTTTCAAACGACATTACTTGTTAATGCTTTGTCATAATCTTTTTATACAAAAAAGTAACCTCTTTTTAATCAGCTTAACAACTTTATGGAATGACATAAAGTTAAACTACCGATCTTAAAGTTAAGCTTTTTTAGTTTTAAAACTAATACTAAAATGTACATGTCATTTATCATCAAAATCGACTTAAAATACCATTTAATTGGTTACAGAATTTTGAAAACCGTTTGAGAAATAAAATTATAAATCAGTTTTTAAATAAACTATTTTGTAAAAATGTTGCAATTTTTGCAAACATCATCAAATGATGATCTCCAATAGCGAAAGACTGAGTTAAACGCACTATGCATCATTATGACGTGATAGAACAAGTTTAATCGTGCAAACAAAACAAGAAGCATGTTTAAAGGACTTAAAATCTTTTTTTTAAAAAGTTGTTGTTGCATCGCCAACTGAACTTAAATTGTTGTAAAGTTTCTTCTATTAAGGGCACCTTCTCAATATCTTTCAAAAAAAGCTTTTAATCGCATTTCTACAATCAGTACTTTGTGAGTAAATAAAGAAAACACATTTTACAAATAATTGCTAATTATGACGACATGTGGCATTATGAAGAAGTAAAATTTCTTGAAGTTGGTGAGTTGGGCCACTGGCTTTCGCTTAAGCCTAAAATTGTTTTTCTCAGTCCAAAAATGCACTTAAAATATTGTCTTTGTTTATTACCACAATGTGACGTCGTAAACTTCCTTGTGACACTCATCTGAAGGAGGTGATCGATCATGCCAAGTTTGATGCTTGTTCGCTGAACAGTTTTGGAAGAGTTAACACAGACACGCAGACAGACATACCGACAGAATTTCGCTTTATATATTAGTTTTTTAAAAAGTTGCTTTTTTTTAATCGCTTTAAGTACAGCACTACTTTCTAATGATGCTAAATGACGTGATATTTTTTTCTGATTATTCTACTGCATAATCAGAACTACGTATAGTCACGTCGCGGCCAATTATTTCTTGTGCAGGCGAACAGATTTTATTGGCGCAAACACGCAACCTCACATCATAAATATATTTTGTGAAATAGGAGACATAATTTGTGAAATAGTCTTATCACTAAAAAACTTAATCATGCAATTGTAAATACAACTATCATTTTGACTGTTATAGTTAAATTTCATTTTGTTGTTCTTGTACTGTTAAAAGGACGGTTCAAAACCTGTAAAATTGTGGATTGACAGCAAGCAGACCAGTCTTGATTAAAGATTAGGATGATGAGAGTTAGAGTTGAAGAGTCTTACCTCTAGTTTGTTACAACTTTTTGATACTATTTTTGCAAATATTTTCTAATTAAAACCGATGTCGGCCCAACCGGTATAATGAGTTTTTGTTTAAGCTTACGTAACTGATGAGTAGTTGTGGTTAGTGCCGCCCGGAGACTTGTCAAGTAAGCTTGCAGGCCAAAAAGTTTATATAATGCAAGTGCTTCTGATTCAGTTTACAGCGTCTGCGAAACGAAATGAGATAGTGTATTCGCGAGCTAAAATTCAAAGCTAATTGATGCAAGCCTGGGCGTCACAAAATGTCTCCTACATAGAGACAAACCACCGTACCTTTGTTGGTCAGACCAAGACACTGAATTGATCAGCCAAACTGCTCTTTTCATCCAATCGCATAGGGTTGGATGTCCAAAAAACTCCTAAAAATAGTCATGTCTTTTTATGTCAGCATTAATAAAACTTTTTAGCATAATGGGTAATTTAATGAAAAATGATCCGCCTGGATATGTCTTGCCGTAACTCTGTTTTGTCATCTTTACACCGCTACGATGTTACGTTTTCCAAAGTTATGAAAATGGCGTCTTTGGTTAACTAGGATTATTGAAAGATAACTTTTTAAACTGGTTTTTCTCTGAGTGTAGACGAAATGAGCATAGTTTTTATCATAGAAATTCTTTTCGCCATCAATGCTACGATTACCACTCGCAATGCATCGACAATAGTGCATAATGCATCAACAATAATTACATTCTATAGGACATTCTACATTGAGAACTGACTAATGGTCAACAACCACGTGATGAACTGCCCTACGCAACAAAGATGTAGGCAAGTGCGATTTAAGGCAGGCAGCATTAAACAATAAAACTTGGAAACAGCGGATTTAAACCGCGTCGTATGGTGATCTATTGTAAAGATTGGCTTCTTGCAAGACAAAACCAAGAAACAAGCTCAATGGAAGAAAAAAACTCCCCAAAAAAATAAGAAACAGTCGGTATTTTGAGTTTTACGTGTAGCACTCACAACAGAGCCTACCACACAGTTTTTGACTTCTACAAACAGACTTGAATCAATAATACAAAAAATCAAGAATACAATCTTGAATCAATACTGCTCAGAACTTCAAGCGCTCAAAAACAGAAGAATACTAACAACAATGTCGTTGAAGCAGACCTAAAAAATCAAAGCATTAAATACAACGATTCTTCAAAAAACTTGGTTGTATGGGAGTTTCCGTGAAGGGTACTCTCGGAATGGACTTCATTAGCATGAGCAAAATCAGTTTATGCTTTTGTGGTGAAAAGAACTGTAACAATTTTTTGTTAGCTGCAAGTTTTGATTTACAATATTTAAATGCTGCATTTTGTGAAAAAGTTTACAACTATTTTGCTTTGATTAAAAATAGACATGTCTAAAAGACTTTCTATTTTTGATTGTAAGCATCGTTTTTGTAAATTTATTTGCCTTTGCGGTAACTTTGTGGCAATTTTGTCAAGTGTCTTGAAGCATAAAATAATGGAGGCAATGATTGTGCAAATATGATTAGTAAAAAAATCAACTACATTTTTACCCCTAGGGACAAAAATGCTGCAATGCACCGTGCCAGGAGTAACTTTAGTAACTCTGAAGTAAGTCTGGCACACAAATGCAACCAAAAGAAAAAAATAGTTTGACTCAACTCAGTTTAGATTTTGTATAGTTTGTGTATGTTCCTCATTTGGAACAATTATAGTGAATATTTGTTTAGCCTACATAGGCTCACGTAACACAATAAATCTAGTCTGACACACAAATGTTGTTATTGAAAAAAATGATTTGGCACAGTTTATCTTGGATTTTGTACAGCTTTTACGTCGACTTATCTTAATTCAAAATACCAATAGCATTACACAAACAAATTAAATATATTAACTGATTTATCTAGCCTACCAACAGGCTTACATAAAATAGCAAAATTGTATTATGAATACCATTTTACATATTTCAATGTGGTTTAGGTCATGGTTGTTTGTTATGGGCTTATTGTTCGACGTTTTCTATCGACTTCAATCCCAGTTAATGCTCCAATCACTACGTTTTCATCGACTACGGGTGCATATTCTAAAAAATCAAAATGTCGTTCTCAGTCTAGCAGGGATCGAAGAAGAGTGACAATAATGTGTGCTTCATTGGTGGTATGCTTCATAATGTGTTGGCTTCCTTATCATTCCGTAAAGCTTGCCCAAATTGCAGGAATGGGCACTAGTACGGTAAGATGCCGTTTTTACGTTTATTGATTAGGTGTGTTTTCAGTTGCTTTTGCACATGCACAGAAAATGAGATCAAAAGCTTTACTCTTAAATTTAGCACTTCGTTACTAAAAAGGTACCAATTTGCACATATGATCATGGACTTAAAGGTAATTGCGACGTCATTGACTTGTTACCTGCCCCAGCTTAGAGCGATGATAAATTGTTCCAAGTTTTCTGTTTTTTGCGACCAGTATTTTTGATTTTAGTGCTCTTAAACTAATAAAGTACTTATTTCACACAAATTTCAATGAGATTATGAGGTCATTGCAACGTCATCAGCATCTTATCACAACCATCTTGGGGTATTGATTTGTCCTTCGGAGTTTGATGCTTTTGCAACCAGCACTTTTGGTTTTAACTTCCTTTCACAGAACAAAAGCCCATTTATACAAAGTTTGATGTGATTATGATGCAACTGCACTTCATATGCCTCATTTTTTAATGTGTTTGCAAAGAGCATTTTTGAATTTAATACCTGGTCAAGAAAAATGTAACAATTTTAGCCATATGATGATGTGATTATGAGGTCACTGTGAAGTGAAGTGTTAGGCCTCTTATTGTGCCCACTGCAAACAATGGCCAATTGTTCCAAGTTTTGAGCACTTGCGGCCAATATTTTTAATTTTAAAACTTTATTATCCAAATGCCCATTTTACACAATTTTTCATGAGATTGTGATGTCATAAATTCCTTATGGCATCTGTCTATGGTCAATTATCAGCTGCTGCAAGTCATGTGCTTTTGAGCTCAGTAGTTTTAACCCCTTCAGACACGAAAAAGTATTTATTTTGTTTTAAAATGTCCAATATATTGGACAAAATGTCTGAAGGGGTTAAACTAAAAACAAGTTTGTTGCAGTTGTAATTATGAAAAGTGAGCTATACTAAGGAAACAAAGAGTATCTCATTCGTGTGCATTGCGTCCGCCGGGTAAAATAGTCATTCTATCTCTGGTCACGTGATCGCCTGCTAGTAAGCAAGTCAGCCGATTCTTCAGGAGATTCCTTTATTCAGCTACACTTTATGTACCACCTGTACTCCGCAGTTTTGAAACGTCATTTAGAGTTCACACAATTACTGTGTAAAAAGTTTTTAGGTCAGCAGCAGGTAAACCTTTGCTGCAACTTGCATTGCAGTTGGAACTTACTCAAAACAGTGCTTACATACTGAATTTGCAAAACCAATGCAGATAATACAAAAAGAGGCATCTCTCTGTGGAAATAAAAACAGTAACGATGAAGAAAAATTTTTCACTACAATAATTTTTTAAAGTTTGAGTCATTGCATCTGGCAGTTTCTTAGTATTTAAGGTGGGTTGCAAAGTTGAAAATCATGCTGCCAGTGTATTAGTGGCTAGGATCCTAAAATATATTTTAAAAGCAAATTATAACTGAATTTGACTTATGGTGGAAGCAGAACGCACTTGTGAACAATTATTTTTTCAATGCTTCTGTCGTGAGTTCGTTATTGCTATTCGGTAATATTCTTCAAATGTTGTGATTGCGTTAGTTTATTGTACAGTATTATTCCTCGATCAATTCCTCACTCGATCTAGAGTTTGGTTCCTTTTTGTTGGTGACAACAATCAATAAATATGTTAACAGAATGTACCATGAGGGCAAAGCAGCCGTAACTTGAATCAAAGCATTAGCAAAGCGGATGATTGACCAACAATAAATATCACAAACAATGCGAACATAGATATAAATGCGAACACGAATCACGTGACACGATAAAGCCATGGAGTTTTGATAAGGTTGATGTGAAAGCAATGCAATTTCCTATATTAAATGCCAACATTGATATTTGACACTCGATGTAGGAAATACTGATAGAGATAATAAAAATGAAACCCAAATACAAATTAAATTAAAACCTAATATGCACGCAATCACCACACTTTAAATTTAATTGCAAAAGCAAATAAGTGACAAACATTTGCAAAACATTATGCTTCTGGCATAGGCGTAACTAGGTAGCTTAAAGGAGTTTTAGCCCCTAGATATCTTAAATCAAATCATAGAAAGAAGGTATTTTCAAGTACAAATGGCAACAAAAGGTCAACCTCAGAAAAAGGAAATGAGGGACAGAAATTTCTCAAATGTTTTTTGGCATTCTTGAAATTTGCTTCCGGATACTTTAATGGCTTGTGGCTTCATTAGTCATCTAAATTTTAGAAAGCCTCAAGCATGAAGCCAAGTATTACATTAATGCTGTGCTGTCAATAAATGTATTTTGTGATTTCCTTACAAACTGTTACTAGTTTGGTGAGGAATAATCTGTATCTAAATCAAACTGATGGGATAAAAAGAGAAGGAAAGGAATTAAAAACACCCGCACTTAATAAAACTAAATTCTCAAATTGTGCATTGTTGAAACGAGCCAAAAAATATCCTAAATTTACAATATTTAACACCTTACAAACAGAAAATAGAAACAAATTTGCTATTGGAAAATTAACTAGACCTTTTAAGATCCTACAAAATGCAATTTTGGCCGTTGGCTAAGGAAGGTTGATAACCCTTGCTTTATAGCTTCTTAAATAAACCCCGCCACGATACAGTATTTTTTACTTTTATTGATTTGACAAGTTGAAGCAAGTTTACCACCAAACAATATTACACAACCGTTTTTATATCTTTTACTTGTCCTAGTGATAATCTACTTCCTCACAAGGCAATAAATTAAAAAATATAGAAGCATCTTTAAATGTTATTTTTCAAATTACAGAAAATTTGTTAGTATCAAATAATAAACCTATAAACAAAAAGTTGATTATACCGACTTGTACAGAAGTCCAGACTTTTACGAAGATTTATGCAACTTCGTTACTCTTTGAAATACAAAAACAAAAAGAGGAAAGCTGAGTAATATAAATGAATTCGCTTCAGTTTCTAAAATAAGTCATAAGATTTAGGGTAAACGAATTTTACGGTAACATAGCAATCCTTTAGTAGCTTACAAAAAATGAAGATGCTGTTATTACTAAATTTTACAAACACTTTGGCGTCGTCCTTTTGAACAAAAGCGACTACATAAACAAAATGCAGTAGATGCTAAAAAATCCATCGTAATTTGAAAGCATCAATCCACAAGCTATTAAAACATCGCCAAAATTGAATCGCGTATTTAGAGGCGATTACTTGACTGTCAAAGGCGTAGACAAGAGCGTAATACCTCGAATTTATGGTTTGCCGAAAACATGCAAAAAAGGCACTGCACCACGCTGTCTATGACAGAATTGTCTCATCATGATGAACTTGGCAAGTGTTTGTTGAATTGATAAAAATCGTTTTATTTTCGGTTGAGTATAGCTTCAATGACATTATGTGCAAGCAAACCCACTGAGTGACCATAGAATTACCATTTGGTCCATTTTTGGCCAACATCTTTGTTGGATATTATTAAGAAACGCTATTTTCTGAAACACAAAAACCTCCAGTTTTCTTCAAATATGTCCAGAATAAAGTAATGCAAGAGGCTAGCGGAAGCACTTAGCAATCTGCAGACAGTGACACTGCATCAGGTCTTCTTAGTGCAGTTGGTGACCGACAAGAAGCTAAGAGCTGGTGACCACTGGGCTGTGACAGCACTATTGTTGTAACAGTTGATAGACTTTGTGCACCTGCGACAACCGCGGCTCATTCACGAGTGATACGGCTTTGCAGAGTACTGACAGATCATTCACTACAGTGGACTTAGTATAGGTCCCTCAAGTGTGACGGTCTAAGCTACACGTTATTAAAAGCCTTTAGCTTCTTGTCGGTCACCAACTGCACTTCTTCTTCTTCGTCGTATGAGCTATTTGTTGTGAGCATTATACAGGAAGATGTATAAATAGGTTACACTGCGTTAGCGCTCACGCTCGGTTTGCAAGTCTTCAGTTAAACTGGGGCCACCACGACGGGTAGACTGCTTGGCCCCACCACCTGCATATTTGCCACATAAAGATGGAGGCATCTCGTTAAGTGCCTTGCGCAAGGACACAACAAGCAAGCTTGCCGATTTGTTCTCCACATTATTCCTATGTGCTAACCGTCAAGCAGGGAAGCTGTGAATATCATTTTTTAAAGGCGTGATGGCGTAGTGATTGGAGCGTCCGCTTCGCAGTCGGTAGACCTGGGATTCATTTCTCAAGTCGAGTCATACCAACTGCACTGAAGAGATCTGATAAGTTGAAACAGTGTCAGTGTCTGCAGTTTGCTAAATGTAGAGAATACTTTTATCATTTTTCATTAAAAAGCCGAGGCAAATGATTTTCTTACCACACTTACTTGACTTCATCTATCCTTGAAGTATATTTTTGAGAAAGTCAGATACAAGTTGTCAACCGTTTTTTGATGCGTGAGTCAAAACAAGAGATATTGGTTTTAACCCTTTCAATCTTGTTGGGACATATATGTCCCAAGATATTGCATCACAGTACCAAAGCGTTCTTTGGGAAAAATTCATTCCAAAGTTTAATACCGTTGGGACATATTTGTCCCACTTAAAAAAAAACAAAGAAAAAACAGAAGAGAATTTTTGAATTTAATAAAAACCTCACTAACAACATTCAGTTGCTTAGTTTTGAACAAAATTTGCATTGTGCATTGTAACAAATCAGTATTGAAAGGGTTAAAACCAGTGCATATAGGAAAGTTTTAATGGCCAATATTTGAGTCGGAAATCTTTCTGTCCTCATAGACGTAAAACGAGTCTAATATCTACTTTGGTACATCGAGCTTAAGTGGTCTGAACTAAATTCGGACTTATGAAGAAATACAGTGGATCAAGAAATATTAGGTGATAACGGCCGCGCTAAAAACGTTGCAACCACTCTAACTGTCAAGAAAATTTCTCAGTTTTCTACCCCTTAGCAATTGGGCCCTAAAAAAACTCTGTTTACTTGAGGGTTACCTAGATAGGCTAGCTCTCCTCAAATTTTCAAATTGCCAAAACAGCCGGGGAAAGCTGCTATTGATTCCGTCATCGCCAGTCTGGTCATGTCAAAGTCGATGCTGCCAGTATCTCGCAAGGACATTTGACTTACCATTTAACCCTTTGTCTCACATGGGGTCAATTTGACCCCAATTGCATTTTTGAAGAGCTCCTGTTGCTAAACCGTTGGCAGCAGCGCTATAAAACTTCATGACTTTTATTTTATATTGAATAGGTTTGTTGATGTAAAAAATTTTTATTGTTGGACATCTTTATCATGCGCTAATAAAAAAAGCAGTATCATATACCAGTGGCGTCAAATTGACCCCAAGCAGTTTTTCCAATAAGTGGCCCAATGAAACATGCAAATAAATAAAAAAAACCCTCACTATTGCATTGCTTACATACCACATATACAAAATTGCTCTTTTTTATCATAAAATAAAAGCAAAATTAGAGTAAATTCGAAAACAAATACAAAAGAGGTAAATGCAAAGTAGCAACATGTCAAATTACCTCTCCGAAGATGAAATTGATTTTTCTGGCAAATGACGAGGGCGAAGAAGACGAAACAAGCGACTCGAATTGGATTTCTACTGAAGATGGCGAAGAAGACAAGAAAGAAATATCTTTATTTGATTCATCTTCTGAAGAAGAAATGGTGACTAATCTTGTTCATCAGCTTCTGCAAACTATTTCGTTTCCAAAACCGAAACGTGGCAAAAAACCGAAACGTTTGCAAATAAGGCTGGTAGAGCAGCTGCGCATGTCATTCGATAAAGTCCAGAACCAACGAGATTTTCAAAATCTCAGCACTCAGAAACAAGTGATACTTTCACTTTATATTTGCGGTCTTCTCTTCGAAAAACCATATGTCAGTGAACTAACTAATCACAAAGAACCATAGTATATGGTGGCGCGTGGAAATCCGTGCTTAATGAAAAATGCAAAGTTTTTCTTGGCGTAATTATTTTGATTGGCGTATTATATGAGTCCAATAATAAAAGCATTGAACAGCTATGGAGCACACTTGATGGCTGGCCCATTTTCAATTGCACTATGAATAGAGGAAGGTATCAACAAATTTTACGCTTTCTCGGATTTGACAATGCACAGTCAAGACAGCATCATTGATCCCCTGATAAGCTGCAACTAATCAGAGAAGTGTTTGAAACTTGGGACTCTTACTTGCGTGATTCCTGCACCTGCCGACCAAGCATGACAGTGCTCGAGCAGTTGGTATGCTTTAGAGGACGGTGCCCTTTTGCTTGGCTTTAAGAAAATAATTTCTTCAAAGCCAGGCAAATTCAGAATAAAACTCTAGACAACTTGCGACTCCACTTGCTCTTACATGTGGAAAATGCAAGTGTACATTAGAAAAGATGCTGAATCGGCCCCAGAAACTAATCAAGACTCAAGGATTGTTCTTGATTTGGCAGAAGATATTGATAATTCTTGCCGAAACATCAC
This sequence comes from Trididemnum clinides, assembly GCA_963675345.1. Taxonomy (NCBI): domain Eukaryota; kingdom Metazoa; phylum Chordata; class Ascidiacea; order Aplousobranchia; family Didemnidae; genus Trididemnum; species Trididemnum clinides. The sequence goes on from OY776289.1 coordinate 5,959,181, forward strand.
TTGTGATAATTTCTTCACTAATCTATCGCTTGTACAAAAACTTTTTTACAAGAATCTCACACTGATAGGAACAATGAGGAAGAGCAAGCCGGATCTCCCAACAGAACTTACAGTGGCCAAAGGACGGAATGTGAAGAGCACAGTCTTCAGCTTTTAACTAGATGCAATGATTGCATCGAACTGTCCTAAAATAAACGGTGTTGACAATATGCTTTCAACGATGCGCAGTCAGCCAGAAATCGAAAGCACTTCGGATCAGAAAACAAGCATTATTCTGTTCCACAACAAAACAAAAGATGGTATTGACACTTTAGACAGAATGCTGAGATCATTCTCCATCAAACACATGACTCGAAGATGGCCATTAGTTTTATTCTACGATATCATTGATGTCAGTACAATCAATGCGTTTATGCAATGAATAAATCATGATGGTCGTTTGTTTAGATAATATTTATGTGAGACTCATAAATGAAATCAGTAAGTTACGCTGCAGGACTATTATTATAGGTTACCGTTGTTGGTTTGGTCTTTCATTGTTTTTTTTTGGACAATGAAAACACTAATTATTGGTTGTGGATTAAACAATATTACCATTCAAATCAACCTTGTAATAAACTGCAAAACTTATGTTCGCTTGGTGCAGCAGCCACTTCTACAACTGTAGTTTCATTTTTTTGGTTTTGAAAGTTTCATTATTACTAGAATACACGATTTCTTTATTTATCAAAGGCTAAGTGAGCAAAAGTAAAAAAAAATTCAGCAAAAACATCTCTAACATAAGAATCCTTGACTGGGGTCAATTTGACCCCAGTGGGATTAAATGTACATTTTTTTACTGATAGAGAGAGGGTTAAAAAAGCTGATATATGAATGGGCAAGTGTCTCTGTGATTGTCGGTACGTAGGACGAACATCTCAGCAATTACAGGATTGTATAAAGAAGCATATTTCTAAATAGTTAACTCAGCAAACGATTTGCCCTCGCCAATCTCGACAGTACTGATTGTGCAAATGAAATAATACTAAGTCGGATTGTGACTCCGCCATTGTTTAGCATATTTTAAAAATAAACATTGTGCATTAAACGACGACAACACGCAATATTCAAACCTCGCTACAATTTTTTTGCAGTTGTTTTACCTTAATTTATTTGAGGCTATTTATATCAAAGCTAAGCGTCAGATGTTGTGTAGACAGAAAGAGTTTGTTTACGCACTAGGACCGTTTGGATAATTCCAGCATTCTTACTTGGCCTCCAGCTGAACTTTCTCCTCGTCTTTTGCAATTGCAAAATCTCTTTCTCTGGAGCGCAATACTACTCAAACGCTATAATTGGCTAGTTTTGATTGCCTAGTGTCCAAATTATTGAGACATAATAATTTATTGCTCATTCTAGCACTTCCCCTTTTGACCTGATACCTATATTAAAGTCCTTTACCTCTAACAAAATATTTGCGTAATACTAATCTATTTACCGTATTTATATATTCATTAGAACCATTAGAAAAAAAGTGAGCAATCTAAACACAATTGCTGGATATGCTGCCGTGACAAAACGAAACGCAGAGATATCTTTTAATCAAAATCAGCTAGTTCTTTAGTTTTACAGCTTTTCCACGTCCATTACTTTTTGAGAAAAAGACAAAAACAAATCTTACAAACAAACGTTAATTACAATGTCAACTTATTCCACAAAAAGTGAAGTTTTTCGCATATTGATTATTTGATTGCTGGCTTTCGTTTGAGCCTGAAATCTTTTATCACTATTAAGAAACATAAATTAATATTTCTAATGGTGAGATCATTATGAAGATTTACTTGTGCCAAGTTTCATGTTTTGCTTTATTAGATTTTTACAACTCTCATCTGAAATTCCGCTTGTCCGCACCAATTTTGATTGATAGTAAATGAAAATTAAATCAAATTATCAACTGGAATGCGAAAGCTTAGATTTCATGTCTTTTTTTTGTTAGCAGCAGCTTAAGCATTAAAGTTTACAAATTACAAGTTTACATGCTCTGATTTGTTAGAAAATAGATGCAGGTGTCTCAATTTTTATGATGCGTAGTGAGATCGGGCACTGTTACAAGTCAATACCAACTCCAAATCAAACATTGATGTTGTTAATCTCCTCGCAAATTCTGTGTAAAAAGGCATGCAAGAACAATAATTAACTTTTCGTTTTGATAAGTTTTATATCACCTAACATACCATTTGAATTTAGAGAACGTGTCGAAAATTGCACTTTATGGGCTCGCTGTTTGCTTTCTTGAACTCTGCTGCAAATCCATGCCTCTACACTTTCCTAGCGACAAACTTTTCTCAAAGATGGAGGTACATGTATATGTAATTATTCAAAATTTTATTGGCCCGTGATACTGTGAATATAAAGCAGTTTTTTCAGAGGCACTAGTATAAAGTATATCTGGTGCAGATTTGCATTTTTAAAATCCACACTGTTGATATAGCAAGTAACTTTAATAAATTAAAAATCATTTTAATTTTAATTAATTTAATCATTTAAAAATTTTAATTAATTAAAACATTAATTTTAATATCATTTAAAAACATTTAATTAAAATCTAAAATCTAAAATCTAAAATCTAAAATCATTTAAAAACACTAATTTTAATTAAAATGATTTTTAATTTATTAAAGTTACTTGCTATATCAACAGTGTGGATTTTAAAATGCTTTACCTCTCTGCCAAATTTGTATTTTTATTACGTAAATTCAAATTTTACGTGAATTGAAAAACGCCGTTTTATCTCCTGAGCCTTTAGAAAGTGTTAGTCACCTTTTGTTTGACCAGCGTAGTGATGTGAAGTTGAAAGCGTTTTATTCGTAATTGAAAAATCTGCCTTTGATTTCTAAATAGAATGGCAACAAAGATTTTAAAAATGATATAAACAGTTACCCTGCTTGGCCCTCAAAGCCATAAGCAACGAAATTGAGGGAATAAGCTGACATAGTTTCTTGCTGAATGCGTCAGAAAAGCACATGATGGGACTCTTCCACATTTATGTGACAGACGTGGGTCAGACCAAGCAGTGAACTATTTTCGCTATCCCAGTCTGATTAATGACTTTACGCAGAACACGAGCTCATATGTTGAAGTAATAAAGCTTCAAGCACAGAACAACTCATCCAAATCTTGTTTCTAATTTAAAAGATTTATACGTTCCGTTTGCCTGCGTAACATCGTCTCCAATAAAATTTGAATCAAACCCCTGGCCGATATTTGCTGGTGAGTTGCCGCTACTATGTATAGCATAGCCACTGACTCAAATGCATTTAACCGCCCAGTACTGCAGAACTGTTTGTTATCGCATTGCTTAACAGTTTTTGATATGTTATCTATGGCCACTGTCAATTGATGCCTGGATATTACTCTGAGGGAAAATTTATCAATTCTTGTTAGCATCTAATCAGGTAAGTGCATCGCTAAGGAATCACATTATCTCATGCCATCGACTTTTGTATTCTTTCCATAATCTTGCAAAAGTTTGTTTGACTTAGTGCCCGCAAAATAACTTGGCGACTTGAAGCGTTTGTTAGTTCGCACTAGACAACATTTTCGTAACTTTTTTCCGTTTTGATAATTCAGTTCCCCAAAGTTACCTCCAATAAATATAATTTAATATATAAAACACAATTCTGTTTGTGTCGTGTCTCTGTCTGCGTGTCGGTGTTAACTCCTCCGAAACTGTCCGGCGTACGAGCATTAAACTTGGTATGATTGATTACTTCCTTGAGATGAGTGTCGCAAGAGGGTTTCTGGCGTCACATTGAGATTATAAACCAAAATTTCTCAATCTTTTTGGATTTATGGGTCATTTTTAAACTAAACAGAGGTTTGTGGCTCTGTTTCAATGTACTTTGTGCAATTTCTGCAATGGTATCTTAATTAATTAATATTAAAATAACAAGCAGTGGCCCACCCGACTTCTGTGCTGAGGCCCACTAACGAGCCCTGACCCACTGGTTGATAATCATCGTCATATACAAAGACAATATTTTAAGTGCATTTTTGGACCGAGAAAAACAATTTTAGGCTTAAGCGAAAGCCAGTGGCTCAACTTACCAACTTCAACAAATTTTACTTCTTCACGATGCCACATGTCGTTATAATTTGCGATTAATTGTATAACGTGTTTTTTTAATAGTAATGCAAGAGGCCAGCGATGCAGTTCGCTAAGTGTTTTTTTAAGTTACTCAAAACATACTGATTGTAGAAACACAATTAAAAGCTTTTTTGAGAAATAATGAGAAAGTGTCCTCAATAAAAAGAACTTCACAACAATTTAAGTTCAATTGGCGATAAAACAACACCTTCCTTAAACAAGCATTTTAAGTCCTCCAAACATGCTTCTTGTTTTGTTTGCACGAGTAAACTTACTCTATGACTGTTGAATTTACACGCCTAAATTTTATATGCAATGTTCTGAGCTTTTAATCCGCAGTCTTTCGATTCCAGTCTGACACTCGGTGCTGCTACTAATACCAATTTGAGCCTTTTTCCTGGAGTATTCCTAAATTTACGTGTGCTTGATTTGAAGACCAAGTCAAAAAAATGTATGTGAACGAGTACAATTGAGAATTTACAACTGGGAGAACGGTCAAAATATTTGTATGAAATAACTGTTGAAAGATTTGTATAAAATAACTGTTGGAGATTGCCATTGCTGTTTGGATTACAAGTTACTGAACGTTCAATATATTTTGGATCTTTCCGTCATAGTCCGATAAGCTCAATTGTAATACTTGTTTTTTAGCTATTTATGCCGCTGGTTTATCTTTACATCGATTGTTTAATATCTAAATTATTAATCCGAAATATGACAATAACTTGTGTTGTGATTGAACCCGCAGTCTGATCTCGTTTGTGTGTGCTTCATTTGGTAATTTATTACCGTGTTGCAGATAACCGTACTTCTTCACGCTCCACCACGTTAATAACCACTTCAGTACAATAAATTTTTACAACATTGGCTGGAAGTGTGAGATTTTTGAAGTACGCGTATTCGTCTATGCATCTGTCTCAGCAGCCTCAGTGTTCCAAAAACTGATTTCATAGGCTGCTGTAACAATGATGTCATAATGATGCATGGTACGATTAACACAGTCTTTCGCTATTGAAGATCATCATTTAATAATGTTTGCAAAAATTACAACAGTTTTACAAAATCGTTTATTTAAAAACTGATTTATGATCTCATTTCTCAACCAATTTTCAAACTTCTGTAATCAATAAATGGTATTTTAAGTCAGTTTTGATAATACTGCATATGACATGTTTATTTAGTATTAGTTTTTAAACTAAAAAAGCTTAACTTTAAGATCTATAGTTTAACTTTGTGTCATTCCATAAAGTTGTTAAGCTGATTAAAAAGAGGTTAGTTTTATGTATAAAAAGATTATGACAAAGCACTAACAAGTAATGTCGTTTGAAAGCAAAAAAAAGTTTATTTTCAGCAATATGTTACACTAGTCAGTAAAGACCAAGGATAGATTTTATTATTGCTCATCGAAAATTGGTTGTCATACATCATGTTACGTTTTATTTGAACACATTTTGTGCTACACACAAGGAAGCTGCAAGTTGGAGACAAAGTGACTATTATTCCAAGCAAGCATAGTTCTAGGGCATTATCCATCTGTATTTGCAAACAAATTTATCAAAAAATGAAAATTTTTTAAATTTAGTAATGTAGCCTCCCGATTAAAATCACTCAATATTTTGGTGCCTGAAGTTTACAAAATTGCAAATTCTAGAAAAAGTTAGTCTTTGGTACATTTTCACTATCTTTTTTTCAAAAGGACGGTTCTTTGACATTATTTATCAAAATCCTCAAAGAGATTTATCAAAAAGATATGTCTCTAAAGATTTTGAATAGTAGCCTTCTCCGAGCAAACAAATTGGTAATCTTCCTGTAAAAGCATGAAAGTAAAGATGGTTCTGTTTTTTTTTTGCAACAAATATCATTATCAAGATACATGTCTAATTCTTGAAGCAGTTTCTTTTTCAATTTAATATAGCCGCGCAGCCTTTTGATTTGATGTTCTTAATTACAATATTACTAATTGTTGCTATTGTAATAACTTAACTGTAGGTGCATAATTTCGGGTTTGTTTGCTATTTGCATAACTACGTTTATGCCAGAACCAAGCAGCATGCTCGAAGCCATAAACTTTAGGTCATGCAAATGCACAGTCAGCTTTGAAAAAATCTTAAGTAGTGGCCCAATATTTAATAGGATACTCCTGAAAATCACCATTATCTCTACTGGAGCTGTGGCCTATATGTTCTACAACTTTTCGTTGCTGCTGTTACAAATGTTTGTACCATGTAGCCGGCGTGGCTGCCTCAATTGACACATTTTAACTTGACACAGGTAATGGCATGAACTACCGGAGTAAAATTGTTTCATACTTAGGGTAAACATTTTACTAATTTGCTCAAAAATACCTCTACACAGTCCCTGGAATCAAATCTAATCAAGATATCAAAGTGTATTAACAATTGGAGAGCTTAGTACCAAAAGGATCTAGCTTTTTTGCCATTTTTGAGATCATACCAGTGTTAAAACCAAAATCAAAATACCGTTAAGTCCGAGAGCATCCGTTTTTCTATCTCGTTGTTTTGAGCTGCTTTTTAAAATTTTTTTAGATAAAAACTTATTTTTTGCATCTTGGTTTATTGGAAGAGGGGCTTATTTTACCACAGGCCGTTCTCGCACTTATATCAAACGCTTATCTTGTATATCACTTTTAACATTTGTTTTTCTGTAAGCATCACCCCAACTTATCTATTCTTCCGTGCTACTGATTGCCGCGCCTTTTCCACTTTTTATCACTGTTGCAATTTTATCTATTAGATTTATCTCAAAAACACTTGACTTTTTAAAGTTTGTGGTCTTTTGGTTTTCACAGTTTGCTGACCATTGAAATAGAATAAATAATTTGTCCTCAATAGTAAAGAAATTTACCCCTACGGATAAATGATTTCTGTTTCAGAAATGTTCTACATGAAAATACTTGCTACAGCCTATAAGCTTCAGTACCTGTAAGCCACAATCGTATGGTACAGTACCAATAAGCTACATTTTATGTATCACGGAAGACCAATGTTGATTCCAGGGGTGTGCATATTGACTGTGGCCTGCAAATTGCAACTAAAATTTGTTGACTGATTTTCACCTAGTTTTTCACCAGCTTTTTTAGGAAACTCTTATGAACAATACAAAACTTCTTGTTTTGAACTTACAGACTTAAAGGTGGTAAAAATCAGTTTCAATCAATAGAGAAACAAATTTAATACCGGAAAACTGAAATTCTGATTAAATTTTTGAAAAGGCAATAGCATATGATTGAGATGATAAATTCCATTTTACACAATTCTGATTTGTTTTAGTGTACTTTGAAACCCCATTTATAAAACTAAGAAACCACAATGACTTAACCGCAGATCTTTATCATAAATAATTACTGCACATCAAAACTAGTTTCCAGAAAAAAAAGTGAACTCGTCACTAATTGAACTTCCTGGTAAGACACCACTCAACAATTGTTTACACTTATCAGTAAATACTTATTAGTTGTCTTACCATACAAAACCAACATTATGAGATGAATACGTAGACTAATTACTTGTGTAATACTCTCAATTTTCATTCATTTTAACTCAATAACAATAACTTGAGTTTTAACTAATTTACTTAACCAACCCTTGTGCCGTTTGCTATTTTTACTTTTCATGCCGGCGCTTTTGCATTTGACGTAACGAACAAAAGGCAAGGATTCTAAAGTGCCTACGCGTTTATTAGGCGTCAGTAAATGAGTTTATTAGGCTAACGATGACATAAATTTCAAAAAAAACGCAACTGAAAGTGTACAACAAAAATATTTAACAATAGTCGGCTCTACGGTCGCCCGGCTGGGCTTGTTATCAGCAATGTCAGGGTTAATTATATCGCTTCGTGCAGCTGTGCCTGCTTCACCCATCTTACACTTGTGTGAACAAAAACGAGAAAACTGTTTTTTTTATACCCATCAATAATTCTTGTAATGGTGAGCATCTTATTCTCTTAATCAAGACTGATAATGCTCACAAAGAAAAAATCCACAAACTACAATAAATACTTTCAAAAAGTGTAAGGATAAAAGATTGAAACATGGTCAAAACTGATTGTGGCGGCCAAATGGTTGCTGTTAACGCAATTACAGAAACAAATTGTTTAATGGTAAGCCAATTTTGCGATTTCGTGCGGCCCCTTTCGCATTAATATTTGTGCTATTAAGTTCTTTGGCTGCGCTATTTGCCTTGTTTCCGGCGTGGCGTTTATGCCTTCGCCCAAAATCATTCACCATATTATAGTAGACTTCCATCAGACTAAATTAGTTTTAAATAAATATTGTCTCTAAATTTTGTTTTACAATTTGTCAGGTTTATTCTTTTATTCTGATTTTTTCTTAAAATTTTATTACATAGCTTATAGTATAGATAACCTAACAGGCAGCGTATTAGCTAAAGACAAAATTTCTTGCTTTATAATATATGTCGGTACCGCCGTCAGGGCCCCCATCAGCAACGTCGGGATTGAGAATGTCGGTTCAGCCGGCCAAGCCTATTTTACCCACCGGACACTTGAGTAAACAGCAATTAAAATGTCATGTTTTCCTGTGCATAAGATTTTCACGACTTGGTGAGTTCCTTTTCCTACTGCAGTTTCTGATTTCAAGATAATGGTTATGCCTTAATCTATGCTCTTTCTTTATTGCTTACGTGAACCTAAGAAGGGTATGCGTTTGCCTTAATTTGAAAGCAAGGAATACACTTGTGATAACAAGCCATTTTGAAACAGAGTATCAAAAATATTTTTCATGTGGTGGCGATTTCACACAGGTACATTGTTTTTATTTATTTCCTCTTAAACTTTCTCAAGTCTTTGTTGGCTACCATGAGGTTGTATGTACTTATCTCTCTACTTGGCGTGCCCGACAGAGTTAAAAGGTTTCTTGCTTTTCCCAAAAATGTTAGGTTTGATTCTGGTAGCTCTGTAAAGATATTATGAACCAAAATATAAAAAATGTTACTTCTAAGTTTGGTGCGATTTTACCCTGACAGAGCATGCTATCACCTGTGCCGAGTTACAACGTGTAAAATTAACTTTTTAACGGGCACTACACGATACTATGGATTTTTTTGCCATGCTTTAAACAAATTGTACATTTGACCTGGTCAAAGTATATTTTTAATTTTAGCTTTCTATCGCTTTCGGTGCAAAAGTTACGCATCTGATCCCTTTTAAGAACATTTTCCACGAGGTGCTATATCCATTTGAGGATCTTTAGTACACCGGTGTACCATAAATATTTTTCAATACTTCGGCTAATCGGTTGTAATATTTTGAAACCGGAGGTGCCAAAGTACTTTTTAAATGTTTGAAGTTTATTAAAAAAAAAGATTTGGAAACTTTGAGCACGTTTTGGTTATGCTTGATTGCTTTAAAGTTAAAGAAATGCCAGGTGTTTAAAGTGCAGTTATTAGAGAGTTTGGCAAGCCCAGTGTAACTAATAAAAGTTTGTGGTTGCTATTATAAAACATAGCTTTGTGAATAACTGATGTTATCCAGCCATAAAAATTTTGGATAAAGTTTACCTGATGCTGTTTGAGTTTACATAGCTGTTGTGGTACACATATGTACTACTGGTCCTGAAGGGAAAATCATGTAAAATCAGTCAGAGAAAGATGAAGCGCATAAATCTTATTCAAAAACAAAGTGCATTTTGTGTTAGTTTTTATAAAAACATTTTTTAACTTTACCATGATGATTTGTAGCTCTAATAATTGTGTGTAAATGTAAATATTAAGATATTTGAGGTTCACCGTAATTCTCAACACGAGTTCGATAGTAAACCAGATTATTTGAAGCAGATTCTAATCAGACCCCACACCACGTGTGTTTGCGTATTAGGAAAACTAACAAGGTAACCAGCAATTTTTTTACCTTAATTTGAGTGAGCTTGAATGAAAAAGTTGGTAGAAGCTGGGTATTACAAATGACATATGTGATAAATGTCACCAGAGTTGAATGAAATAAGATGACATTGCAAAGCTGCCAATATACTTAGATAACAAAAACTTGGCATTTTTGAAGGTTATTTTTACAGTGTTATGAATGTGGCTAAAGTAGCTACTATTACTTTGATTTTTAAAAAATTTTAACCCTTTCCGGTCCTATGTCGCCTCTGAGGCGACATTGGTTTTTTCCCCTATAGGTCCTATGTCGCCTCTCAGGCGACAAGGTTTATTTTAAAAGTCTCTGAACTTCTTAGCTACTCCTGACATCTGTTTGCTTTTCAAGCGTTATGAGCTTTACTAATCCGCCAAAAAGAAGGTGTTTGACACCATAGATACCTCTGTATTTGTAATTATAATACCGTGGTTATGGGTTACATGATTTCCCAGAATCTCTTGATAAAAAAAAGTTGGACCTGGCTAAAACCTAAGGCTCCCAAAAATAGGACCGGAAAGGGTTAAATGTTATGAAACTACTATAAAAGGCAGTCAGAATTGTAATTACAACTGATTCAACTCTAAATGTAACATTCTTAGTTTGTTTCTATTTAATCAGAGAATTATGTTATCTAAAAATAAACTCAGACTGTTTGAAGTAAATGAAAAGTCGGAGAATCAAGTATTTTCTGTAATGATAGTGACACAGAGGATGCACTAGCGTTAGATGATGAGAACCTTGGTTTTTTAGAAGATGTTTAGACCAATTAAACTCGGATGCAAACAATGATGATGATCCTGTTGAAGTTTACAAAGAGCCTCGACAAAGACATAATCCAGAAAAGACTTCATTCAGTTGAATTGAATTTGTTGAATTGTAAAGAAGTAAAAGAATTGCCTCTTCAAGATGCGCCTACTTCAACAAGTACACCATTGTCTTTTGAATGGAAGAAGGTGACCGATTCTAGCTCTATCCAGCAACAACAACTACAGCATGAAAGTTCCACTGTTTTTGATTTCAGGGAGGTAACCATAGAATTGAAAAATGAAACTCCTTATGAAGTTTTCAACAAGGTTGCAGGGTTCGAAGATTTTCTATAAGACATTGTTGTGCCCCAAACTCATTTATACTGCGAACAGCAAGCACATGTGCTATCAACAAATGCGGCGGAAATGGAAGCTTTTTTGGAATGCAAATAGTTATGGGTTACCATCAACTTCCAAGCTTGCGTGATTATTGGTCCACAGACCCAGATCTAGCTGTACCTTTTATTGCAAATATTATGCCTCGCAAAAGGTTTGAAGAACTACGGGCATATGTCCATTTCAACAACAATCTTACCTTTTGCATGTCGAGGCTGATTGAGCTCATTCTTACAATTTTGAGCAGTTTATTTGAAGATCCAACTTCATTCTTTATCCCCGTAGAGTCCAACTTCTTAGAGTCCCCGAAGATTCCAACTTCATTCTTATATCCCCTTGAGTTGGCTAAATATTTTGCATGCTCCAGCTCAGCGTATGCGTACCCTCTTTTCAAGGCTCACAAGCTCCAACTCGATCACCTATTAAATGCTCAAATTACTGACATACTAGTTAGATTGTTGCAATCGACGGGACACATTCCTACATCAAGGTTTACTGCAATAATTGAATACATCTTGCATCCCATTGCGATGAAATATCGTCAGGATGGAATTAATGAGTATTGCAGAGATAGCACCCACTTTCTACTCAAATTAGATCAATGGAAATCAAACAACCTGGGTATTCAAAACAAGCTCATTAACGAATATCTGTTCATTGTGGCAGATGTTATTGCACTCTACCCCAACATCAACAGAAATACGCTTAGAGATGCCCTCACATTAGCCCTTAATTTATAATCGCAATTTTGCGCTGTGGGTCAAAGGTATTTTGTTGAATTAATCATGCTTACCCTAGAATCGATATTATTATACAACATGGACAGAACTTTTATAAGCAATCTAATGACATAATTACTGGTGACAATCATTCGGTCTCGCTTGCTAACATAGCTATGCATTTTGCTACAACTCCGGCATTCCCTAATCTAAAAAAGCGGTTATTTATAAAAGAGTCATAGACGACATCATTTTTGTTACTATTGGAGAAAACTCAATGCAAAATATAATCAAAGCAATAGGAAATAGTCTTGGAAAAGTTGGACTTCAAATAATCACTAAATTGTTCAATTCCAACTGCTCGGACCAACAAGTTGAATTTTTAGACGTTTTCCACAAGCAGTCATCGGACTCACCATTTAAATTTGTCACGTGTAATTATATCAAAAAACTGCCCTTGACAGGACTTTTATAAATGTTACATCATATCACCCCTTATGGCTATTTCAATCTATTGTGGTATCTGAAACAATGCGCAAGCGGCGTATATGTGAAGACAAAGCTGACTATGATACTAGTCTGGAACATCTAAAAACAAATGTTTTTAATCTATTTTTCCAAAAACTCTCACATCCAAGATAATTGAGCAGGCCAAGTCTTGGGTGGATAGATTTCATCCTGTTAACAACAGCAAATTAAAGAAAAATAAGCAGAAAAAAATCGTATGGGTTAATCAGTTTCCAAAACTAATGCGATCCAGCCAGATGAAAAAACGTCTACAATCAAGTGTAATGCTTGCCAACATGGGCCCACAGACATTGGGCAATTTTTTCACTTGCTATAAAAAGCTTTCATTTGGTTTTTTTGAGGGTAAGGATGAGGGCATATCTGGGCCCTGTGGTAAATGTGCACTATGTGGCAATCATGGATCACATAATTCTATGGTCCAACTGATGAAACATATCCGCACACCTAATGGAGTGCGTCCTTTGACCAAAAACCTAAACTGCAAAGATTATCGTATTTACGCGGCATGTTGCAAAAACTGTGATAATTACTATGTTGGTCAAACAATGACATCGTTCTCATAACTTTGGACCAACCATCAAGTGCTATGGAACAAATTTTGCTACTCTGAAAATAATGATAATTCGGCCCTACTTAGACATTATGATAAACATCATAAGGAAATATTTAGTGGTAAACCTGATATAGCGCAATGTTTTTTTGTTATCTTTATCGTCAAACATGAATTTGAAAATTTAAATTTTTATGAAGCGAAATGGTTTCGCATACTTAATGCAAAAATAAATATAAATAAAATGATTTTACCGCGCATATAACTTAGTATTATTTCTCACGTTGTTTCAATGTTTTTGCTACATTATTTTAGTCTACAATCAGCATGCGTTTTGATATTTTTTTTTGTCATAATGGTCTGCTGTCTTGTGGGTAATACTTCGATACTATGATATGAAATTATTTGTTTTGATACTCAGGATATATAATTAGTTTTGTGATGGAGTGTGGATTTGTCAGTACAGCTACTGCTTGGATCCTTGGATTTAGTTGTTTTTGTTGTCCTTTTACAGCACTGATGATGCTTTATAGCGAAATGCATTTGTCTTAGTGTATTTATGTATAAATAAAGTTTTGAGCTTATTTAGTTTTTTCATTCATATCTATTGAGTTCTTAGCAACAGAAACGAAATCGCTCGGATATGTCGGAGTTGGATAGGTGGAATATCTCTTGCCAAAATCGACTGAGAGGCGTGAAATCTGCGGTGAAGAGCGGTACAGACATAAGGCAATAAAGCACAAAAAGGCCAAAAAGCGCAAACAACGGAACAGGTGTAAAGCAATAGCAAACTCAAGGGTAACACCAAGATGATGGGTGGATGAAGTGGAAGCATAAGAGCAAATGGTATTAAAAATTCTTCCATTATTATGAGCAACCAACCACCTCCCCTGAAGACTTCCCCGAAAATGCTAAATTTGTGGACGCGATATGGGATAGGGGAAGCGGACGAGCGTGCGTTGATTGCCGGCCAGAGCTGCAGAACTCGCGACGAAATAAAAACACAAGAAATAAAATACAAAATTGCTGGTGTGATAACCCGAGCTTGGACTCGTTGTGGAGCGACATGCCGACATAGTTGGTCGGGCTTTGCAATACAAAAAATGCGAGAAATGAAATAACAATGAAAAAGAATGCACAACGCTAAATGGTGAGAAAAGGGGCGGATCCGTCCAATCCCGTTGTCTGACAATTTCCTGCATGCCAAGCAAAGTCTCCGGAGCAAGGAAAGTCGGCGTGCAAAAGCAATCAATGAACAAAAAACAACATTTAACCCCTAATGATAAATAATGATGGACACAAAACAGAATTTCATTCAAAAAAAAAACTGGAGCCTAAAACATAAAGCTCTGCAACATTAAAGCAATTGCAATACGAGAAGGGCATCAAAACTAGCAAAAACCCGGATACAGTTTTTCGTCATGCCAGGAAGCAGTTTTACGTCATGCCCAGGACGAATATGTTGGCCAGGACGTCATCCCCGGATGCAGTTTTACTTCATGCCAAGGACGAAGAAATTATGTATTTGGTTTAAAGAAGAGTGCATCAATGAGAGAAGAAATGCAATAGAAAAAGGATGAAACAAAACTAGCGTAAACCCGGATGCAGTTATACGTCATGCCAGGATGGAGTTTTACGTGATGCCATGATTCAGTTTTACGCCATGTCCAGGACGATGAAGGCAAAGCCAAACTTGATGCGCTAACGATCTGTAACAAACTGGGAATCTTATCACACTTGAAATAACCACTGTAACTTAAAAACCATACAGAAGAATAACAAACAACAGGCACTTAACGTAAAGTTATGCAACGATCACTTGAGCTTCCTCTTGAAATTTGGCGATTGGCTAATTTCTGTCTCGCTTCTTGCTGTTTTCTTTCTTCACTCTTCCTTTTTGATATTACGCGTGGAACCAATGTCGTGATTCTAAAGGCGTGATTCACTCTGGGCACCAATGTGGTGAGTTTGTTAGTTTATTGTACAGTGATATTGCTCACTCGGTATGAGAGTCAATAAATATAATAACGGGATTTGGCCATGAGGGCAAAGCAAGAAAAGTGGCAGCAATTTAAAATAAAGCATGAGCGAAGCGGATGAATGATCAGGAATTATCATCGCATATGCGGCAAAACGCAAACACATATGCGTACATGAACCCGAATCACGTGACACGACAAAGTAGGACGATATTGACAAGGAAAGTTAAGGCAATTTCCTACATCGATGTTGATGTTAAAGGAAGGCAATTTCCTATATCAAATGTCAACATCGATATTTGACACCCACTGTAGGAAATACTGATAGTGATATCAAAAATGAAACCAAATACAGCAGAAATTAAATTAAAGCCAACACAAATCAAAGTAAAGCCAAATACTCACGCAATCACCACAATCTAATGCAAATAAAATGAAATCACCGTCATTCACAATATGTATAATGCATTTACATTAGGAGCAAACGATTGGGATCTTTTGACGATTCTCAGCAAAAAACAGAGCCAGAAGACAGAACTTAATCACTATGGAAATAAGACAAAAGCGAAAAGATTTAAAAAAGGAGAAAAAAGAAGCAGATAGAATAAAAAAATTGCTGTTTGAAACATTAGGCTTACTTGCTGGGGTATATTAAAAAAAATTTTGCACTATCAAGTAAAAAGCTATGAAACCTTGGTAAAATCTATTCATAAACGTAAACTTGAAAATCTTGGATTAAGCCCGATTCAACCTTCTGCTCAATTAAACGTGGTAAGAAATTTGTCGAGCCGCTCTTCATCAGAAATTGAATACAAATGTCTCAACTATGGATTAAAATTTGGAGTGTTTCCTTTTTTCTTCAATCATATAAAAGTACAGACAGAATTTGAAGATCTTTATCAACAAGTAAGACCACATATGGATAACAATGAACGAATAGAATTTAAATTAAGATTGATAAATCTATACAGTAAGTACAAATCTTCTTTTTTCTATAAACGATCTCACCAAGATTTAGGCTTGTCTCATGAAGAAAGGCTCGTCCTTGAAAATCTAAGTAAAGACAAAACAATTATAATTTGTAAACCAGACAAAGGTAATGGAGTTGTAGTAATGAATAGAGATGACTATGTGAGAAAAATGAATAAAATTTTGCAAGATTCAACTAAATTCAAAAAAGTTGCGAATGACAATAACATAGAAAATCTAGCCAAGTTTCAACGGTTTCTTCATAATTTGAAGAGAAAGCAACATTTAGATGATGAAACGAATCGCAGAATAAGATCAGTAGCAGCAGTTACGCCCACCTTGTATGGCTTACCCAAAATACACAAACCTGAAAATCCATGTCGTCCTATATTAGCTTCGTCAGGTAGTTACACATATGAATGTGCATCGTGGTTAAACGAAGTTTTAACACCTTATAGGCACCATCAAACAATGATTAAAGACACCTTTGATTTTGTGGAAAAACTTAACAAAGTCCACCCTACCTCTTCAGATGTATTAGTCTCATTTGATGTCAAGAGTTTATTTACAAATATTCCAATCGACTTCACTATTAATTTACTTTTGAACCTAGTATTTGATGGAAAAGCGAAAGATGGCAAATTTTATGGAATGAATAAACAACAATTGAAAAAGATGTTAGAATGGACCACAAAGAAAGCGGTATTACAATTCAACGGCAGTTATGAGCAAACTAACGGGTTGGCAATGGGAACTTCTATTGCTCCTCTATTAGCAGACATTTGTATGAATTGGGTAATAAACAAAACTTCAAAATCACATGTTCAGCCTAAAGTTTTTTTCCGCTATGTCGACGATTGTCTAGCAATATTTTGAAATCATGAAGAAATAAAACAATTTTATCAAGAAATCAGTAATATTCACACTAACATCAAATTTACTTAAGAATTAGAAGAAAACGGAAAAATACAATTCTTGGATGTTTTCATTGAAAAAAGAAACCAATCATTAATTTCTTCTGTATATAGAAAGAAAACGAACACTGGACTGTACACCAATTGGAAAAGTTTTATTCATTTCAAATACAAGATAAACATCATCAAATGCTTAATTGACAGAAGTTATAAGATTTGTAACAACTATCAAAAAATACACGAAGAATTTCAAAAAGTAACCACTCTCTTATTAAATAATGGTTATCCACGAGGAATTATTGACAGGCACATAAAAACGTATCCTAATAGAAAACATAAACCTCTAAATGAAAATGCAAGCGAAATTAGAAAATCCAAGTTTGCTATTTTTTTGTTTACCTTTCATCGGAGTAGCATCGCAACAAATTGAGAAAGAAATCGAACATTTTTTGAAAATAAAATAAAAGCAAACTTTATCCTTCGGATGAATCACAGCGTATCAACAATTGGAAACCTATTCAGAAATAAGGACAAACAGGCTATACTACACCTCACTGGGACAGTGTGTAAACTTCAATGCTCGTGTAAAAAAACTTATATTGGACAAAGTAAACGAAATTTAAAAACAAGATTGGAAAAACATGACCCGATTACATTTGGAAAAAGCGATGTTACAGATCATTTAGGGGAAAATCCAGATCACACAATCGACTTTCACAATCCACTAATATTGGCTCAAGAAACTAATTGGCGAAAATAACGTATTAAGGAAACGTTATATATTCAAAAGCTGCAGCCACAATTGAACTCAGATGAAGCTTCACACACACTATACCTTTTTAATGCGTAAATTTTGTTTTATTTTTGTTCCTAGTTATTATCTCACTAATTTAACACGAAATAACTTTGACCCTAAAGTATGTAATAGCTATTGTTTTCTTCTTTCATAATTGAATTGTCACGTCATAAATGTTACACTTGACCATAGTTTATCAAATTTGACCATCCACTACAGTGGACCTAGTATTTGGTCCCACAAGTGTGACGGTCCAAGCTATGCTTTATTTAAAGCCTCTAGCTTCTTATTGGTCACCAACTGCACTGAAGAGACCTGATAGGTCGAAACAGTGTCACTGTCTGCAGTTTGCTAAGTGCATCGCTGGCACCTTGCATTACTTTAAGTAATCAGTTTCACTATTTTAGTTGACAATGCTAGCAGTGTTTAGCGAAACGTCCTAATTAAAATATGTACAGCAGTGTACTGGCTCTGGTTTGTTTGCTGAGCATTTATATTAATTACAGGATTATTATCGTATATGTTTTCACTGTTACCTCATAAAATGATATAATTTTTTGTTCACTCACCTTGTGTTTTTGCTCGAAACGGCAAAATTGTTCACTGATACCCAACAAAACATGTGTTAAAGTGTGTCGGTGGCCACCTATCTGGTGTATCTGGCATTACGCGGGGAGCACCTTGCTTGAATTTATTTGTAGACCGTCTGAACTCTCTGCCCAAATAAACCAAAATCCGGATTAACAAAATTCGAAAAAACGAGGGTCGAGTGCATTCGAAAAAAATTTATTTTGTTTTGCCCTCCGCTCTCATTTACAGCTTTATTTCCATTGACCTTATTTTTGGCTTTGTTTGATAAACATAATTTTCTTTTTTTGATAGGAACGCTTGAGTTTTCTTTTGAAATCACAAAAAACAGTTTTTTAGAGACTGTCAAAGTATTTTGCGAAGATTTGTTTATGGCTCTGCCGTGTTTTTCTTTTTTTGTTTTTTATGTTATTTTGCTTTTTGTTTCTGCGTTAACTGATCTGTTTGTGTTGGCATCCTTTCCATTTCTGTGCCTGCCGCTGCTGCGTAGTTTACACATAAATCCCTGGCTTCCTGGAAGTAGTGTTGTTCTGTTTGGTTTAAGCCTGGATAATGTGAAGCTTCCTTATGTTTGGTCCATAGCCCACAGATTATTTTTGCCAAAGTCTATTGCTGTGCAACTATCGTTTTTTCTTTTATCTCACTCCCATTTATTTTGTTGTCATGTTTAAACCTACTCTTTTTTTTCAATCATTTATCTTTGGGAAGGCCAAATTTTTTTGTCACCTCAAGGCTTTACGCTACACCTCTGCTTCCTAATGAGACCTCTTTTACAAGTTTCTATCTCTTGATAAAGAAAATCTTGAGCCAGTTCACTCGTATGCTTCGTCCAATAACTTTTTTTTTTGACTATCATCGTTTCAAAACTAAGTTAAAGTGTCATCACCAACTGTTTGTCGTTCTTGCTGATTCCTTTTTTGTCTGAGGCATCTTTGCCTTTTCTAAGGCCATTTAGACTGATTTTTCTCCGATTGTTAATTATTGAGTTCTTTGTAAATAATTCTCTTTTCGTGTTTTAAAATTGCCAGACTTAAAGTGAAACTAAAAATTTCCATGTCCTCCTTGTGAGACTTGGTCTCGTTCAACCGCCTATGATTGTTGTTTCTCATTGAAGTAGTAAAGCAGTTTGCTCATGAAATTGGAAGAAAAGGCGATTACAAGCGAGCACACAAAAGCGTTGTTTCTTTCTGTAAGCAAGGGGGCTACCTGAGAAGCAGTGGGTATTCATGCAAACAATCGCTTTCTTTAGCGTTGATAGCCACGGGAAGGCGGTTACGGTTTGCGGTTAGAAGTCAGATCCTTCTCAGTGTACTTCCATCGATAAAACCAAGAGTATTTGCAGCATTATCTGTTTACAATTGTAATGCATTGTTTTCAAATACTCTTATTCTCTTCCTGTTTTATTCGTGTTACTAAAGAGAACGGATAGTGACATTAGCCAAACATTTGACAACTTTGAGACATTTTCAATGCTTTCGCAAATACAATGATGACAATTTTTACATTCTTGTCCGTAGCTGTACTTCTTTTTATTTCTCGACCACTGAAGCCACTCACGTCAAAACATCCAAACAAAATTTTTTTAAACATAAAAAATTTGTGTATGGCCTAAAAAATGCACATCAGTTTCCGCTCCTTCAATTGGTCACTCTTTTTACCAATCACGATGGAGTCTTTTTCCTTTTTTTCTTTTTTGTTACAGCAGCCTATGAAATCAGTCTTTGGAACACTGAGGCTGCTGAGACAGATGCATAGCCGAATTTACGCGCACTCCAAAATCTCACACTTCCAGCCGATATTATAAAAATTTACTGTATTGAAGTGGTGTTAACGTGGCGGAGCGTAAGAAGTACGGTTATCTGTAACACCGAGATAAATTACCAAATGAAGCTCACACAAGTGAGATCAGAATGCGGGTTCGATTACAACACAAGTTATGCTCAAATATCACATGCACAAAAGAGACCAGACTACGGGTTCAATTACACACAAGTTATGCGTGAATTCCATATACACAAAAACGGGATCAGACTACGGTTTCAGTTATTACACAAGTTATTGTCAAATTTCTGATTAAACAATCGATGTAAAGATAAACCAGCGGCATAAAATAGGTAACAAAAAACAAGTATTACAATTGAACTCACTGGACTATGACGGAATCGATTCAAAATATATACAGAATGTTCAGTAACTTGTAATCTAAAACAACGGTTATTTCACACAAATAATTCGACCGTTCTCCCAGTTGTAAATTTTCAACTATACTGGTTTACATACATTTTTTGACTTGGTCTTCGAATCAAGCACACGTAAATTTTGAGTACTCGGCGCAAAAAGCTCAAATTGTAATTACTAAAAGCACGACGTGATAAACTGAGTGCAGACTTGTATCGAAAGACTTCAGGTTTAAAAACTCAGAACATTGCATATAAAATTTAAACGAGTAAATTCAACATTTTTCGTCAACTGTGTCTCTATGTAAGCGACTCACTTCATCTTTTTCACTCTATTTCCGACGGATTCTTTAGAAAAGTGTCAGAGGAAAAGCTTCAAGAAAATGAATTTCCTACTTTCTGCAATTTTCAAATTCTCTACCACAAATCAACTCTTTAAATGATTGATTTATTTTTCAGAACAGCAACAGCCACATTTCGACAGTATATGAGCACAAGAAGAAGGTCGTCGTCTAATGTAACAACGTCGGGTAAAATCCGACTTGAAAAGAAAAACACTAGAAAAGAACATCAAAATCAACCAACCACTACAGAAAAAAACAGGTAGTCTTTTTCACTGACTGTATAAATACGTGGAAAGAGTTGTGCGGCTGTGTTTATTTTCCTGCATTCTATATCTGAAAGTGATTCTCACCATTTTGAAAACACATATTTAATCTTTCTTGTTTCAGATCTTCCTCTAAAACTGGCGTTGAAACGATATCTTTAAATACACGAATGAAAAGCGTTTCAAGCTGTGCTAGCAACCAAGAGGTCCGAAAGAATTCCTTAGTTGCAAATCCAAACGTTGGCGATAACACCATTTTTGAAATTAAGTAACTTAAAACATAAAACCAAACACCAATAAATGCTCTACTTCTTTGACGAAAATATCTCTTTACTGCTTTGCTTTGTTTAGTGCATTTTGCTTGCATTTGTTTTAGTATCACAGCAAACTCTAGCCAGTTGTCCATAGGTATTTTCACGCTAAACAATCACGTACTGAATTACTTATTTGTTCACAATCTGCTCGTTGCTTAACGAACTTGGTCAATCAAATTTTTGGAAACACAAAATTTATTTGCAAATCACTCACAACCAAAATATTAGTTTTTCTGTAGAGGCCTGTATCTTTTCATATTTTGCAAGTTCTTTTGATCTTTGAACCAAAAATAATCTTCAATGAAAAGCAAATTTGTGCTATGACTGCCAAATTTAAGAGCAAGCACAAGGTTTTTTTTTACAACATTTAAATTGAAATAATTTTTAATTGATTGCTTGAATTATCAAAATTGCGCCAAGTTGAACAAGTGGATTGGATCGTCGTTTATGATGCAATGGTTGTGCGTTCGAAGTTTACTTTGGCTACGGTCCCCGCAAACATTACCGCGGTTGGCCTACGTTGGCTCATGATTGGTATTTGAGATGGGCCAGCTGTTGGCGACCAATGTTGGTCTGATGCATCATGCTCCATTTTGCCGCAGCTTGCCAACGTTGGCGTACTGCCTCTAGTCAACGTATGGCGTACTGCCGTCAGCCAACATGTGGCATACTGCCTCTAGCCTTGTGGCATCGCAGGCATCGGCAATACTGCATCTTGCAAACGTGTGGCATACTGCATCCAGTAACTGCTGGTGTACTGCCTTTTTTGTGACGTTTATAGCATATAGCTCTTGTTATTGACAACTAGATGCATCTTGCTAACGCTGGGCTAAAGTTTTCTTTTGCTGGTAAAAGCACCATTAGATTTTTCACATAGTCGCTTCTATCAGCGTTACACAATACCAGGCGATAAACAAAATATAAAATGTGCTTTCTTATATTGCAAACAAACACAAAATCAAAAGCACAAATATATACAAAACCGATATTATAGTTCAGTTTTGATCCCGTTTTAGCTGGAGCCCAAGTTGCCATATTCTATTGCTTTTACAATTTCTTTTCCAATCGCAGTAGTTTCGCCTCCGCAATCAACCTTTAAAATTAGTTTGACGTAGCGTCTTCGTTCAATGCTTCTGATAAATAAAATGTAATTGGAAAATTGTTTTAAATCTTCAACTACAAAGAACTGGATACAAGATATTAGAAGTAAAAAAACTTAGGTGAAAAGTAAACCAATCGGCTTAAATCTACATTGCACGCAAGGCGCCAAAACGACCTGATAAAACAATGCTTTTAAACTTTGCAACGTTGTATATCCCGGCAGATATGCAGGTCTTTATAATCTTAGAGTATAACATAAATAGTACAAATCAGTTTTTATGCAATTTTTCCCCACTTGGGGTCGAAATCATTACTGTTTCAGTAATTGTAGAACATTTTATTACTTATTTTCAAACCATACAATTTGTTTTTCAAAACATACGAAACCAGACGATTGGAGTAATGAGCACTTAAAATTTTGGATACCTTTACAGGCAAATACCAGCGTTGCTTTCAGTTTCATACTCAAGTTTTGCACACCTAGGTACGACGCCTTAGTGCTTACACAACAGCGACTATAAAGCTTCTAAAAACTGTTTATTTTAACTAATATACTGGTACATACAGGCAAATACGCATGCCTTCAATACATCACTTAGAGCCACCTTGCCGATCTTTCCAATTGCGGAACCAATTTTCAAGACTGTTGTTAATATGCTGTTTGGTGGCATCCTTTACATGTGTGATAACGCATTCTAAACACAAATAAATATGATGAAAAAAGAGCAGCGAAATCTCAATCACCGTCATGTGGTTTGTTCATAATGTTTGGATTGACAGAAGGAGGGATCGTCGTCATTACTCCGGACCTTGGAAGGTCAGGAGTTTGAAACTCCACGAGAGCGTCATTCGTATTCGGCAAAAAGAGCATCCGGATCTAAAAAGCTGTGCCGTTACAACAAGAAGTTTGGCTCGAAACAGGGTGTAGAGTGGTAGGTTCACACAGGATCAACTCTTCTAAGTTTGCCAAAGAGCAGGAAAAAGAAGATAAAGTCTAGCAGCATGCAGTTTCGAGGGACGGAGACATGATAAAACACTATGGAGCCTCAGAAGGCCTCGACCAGAGGTGGTAGATAAAAAAGAAGTAGCCGAAGAGCGAGTAACGTAGAGTTCGCAGAAGGACAAAATAGAATGAAATTGGAAGTATTTAGAGGTAAATTACTAGCACTACGTAAAGGATTCTCGTTTCCGCCAATTCTACAAAGATAGGGGTTTACTAGAAGGCTACGTCAATTGCAGCGAAGACGAGGGAAGAGATGGTTCATCATGCGTGACATGAAAACACCAGTTATTCAGTAGAGTCGAACTTTGATGGTACAGTAGGCCTTTAGCCCACAATAAGAGATGAGTGGATACAAACGGTAAGAGAGACTATATGTGACTGTAGATGACTGAAGCTGCGCACCTCGTCTGGCCAACTCATCGATCGTGTCATTACTCGGAAGAAATGGCAGTACATTTCAACACCATAGAAAAGAAGGCTAAACTAAATAGGTTATGTCAAATGAGTGCGTAAGAAAAAAGAAAATTGCAGCAAGGACAGAGCGAGAGTCTGAGAGAAGGGATGTGAAGTCGCAGGCAGGCTGACTGGCGCAACCGAAACTGACGGAGCTTGCAAAATGGAAAAGGCTTCGGCAAAGAAACTTTACCACACTGGGCTCAAACTTTATGCCAAATACAATATGGACGACCGAAACAACTTAAAGCTACAAAGTTGGCAAACTAACATACCAACAACCAGCATTTTAAAGTTACATAGTGCGTCAAAAGATTGCCTCTCTCAATTTCATTGCCAGATTTTCCTTTTCCAGTTCTTGATACTCTCGGTACAAGGTCATGGCCAAAGATAGAAGACATAAGTCGACACACGCAATCCGTTACTAATCGTCCATCAATAATAGCAATTTTTTGCGCTACAATAATATATGTATTTAAGTGCATCGATGAAATGATGATGCCAACCAAGGGGTCAACTATAGCTTCAAATAACTTTATTCGCTGAATGTCCTCAATACAGAAGCCTTATATTTGCAAATATATAACACAGTGTCATACTAAACAGGCATAAACCTGCCAAAGTTTGACATCCACTATAACCAGTCAATTATTAATATTTATGCAATTTATACTTGAAAAAGTCGTCTTGATGAAGTTTCTACCTGCAAACTCAGACGTGGTGATTTAGTGTATGTATACCACAACACGCTTGCTTTTCAACCAGACTTTTCGCTGGAGCAACGCAGCACTGTAAATTTCGGATTCCTTCCTGATAAATACCAATAGTGCTTTTATGGAATTTCGTACTCCAGACCTTTCAATCTGAAGCCCAAACCAAACAATAAAAATAAAATCGAATTTGAAATGGTGAATTTATACCACATTAGTTACTGAACAACGGTATCTATTTTTGGCTGTTAATTTTTATTGTTTTTCAAGTGGCAGGAAAAGGTCGAAAGATGTTTGAAACCAATGAAAAGATAAACTTAGAAAAAATTGTATCAATTTGGTTGTATCATACTCATCAAAAATGTATCAATTTGATTGCAAGCAGAAAATATACGCACCAACGCGTTACACTGTATATCGCAACTTTCTTCAAACGCTTTCTGACCTTCGACAGTTCCGAAGTTGATGATACTGGCAACTTAATGTCGTCCGGAAATGTCACTTGAACACTATCACTTTAAACAGCTCCATCATTTTTATGTAATGCCTGCAATCAAATCAAAAATATTTGGCACCAAGTGTTGGTAATAGTACGCACAAAATTATTCTTGATTAACCCTTTAAGGGACACAATTTTTCTAACCGAGATTTCGCAGATTATTTTTTACATTTTGATCTATTTAGAATAGTTATTCGCAATTTACAAAAAAAATTAATTTTTTTTTGTTTATTCTTTGAAATAT
The DNA here is from genome assembly GCA_963675345.1 of Trididemnum clinides. NCBI lineage: Eukaryota > Metazoa > Chordata > Ascidiacea > Aplousobranchia > Didemnidae > Trididemnum > Trididemnum clinides. The sequence continues at coordinate 5,984,495 of OY776289.1, forward strand.
GACATGGGACATATATGTCCCATTGTCCCTTAGAGGTAATTAAACATGAAATAATGTATTTGAATAGTGTTGCATTTTTCATGTTTCTAAATTGTGTATAATTTCGATTCATGGTTGAAAACAGTAACACACCATGTCGAAAAAGAATCTACCTTGCTCGAGATAGACTCGAGCTCGATTCTGGCTCAAGTCATGCAAAGACTTGGGTTTGATTCTGGCTCTGGTAATTTCACACTTGTCAGTGTTTTCAGCGTACATGTATTTTGTTCGCATTTAGTGTGTGTGAAGCCTAGGACCACATTTGCTGCTCTCAGGAATCTAGTTCCAGAAATACACGTTCATATAGAATGCAAACTAAACAATTTGCACCAGATTAACGTTCACCAAATGCTCTGAACTGATCAGACGAAACAGGCAATATCATGGAAAACTTTGTAATTAAATTCGTGTAAAATTAAATATTCAGCAGTGTGATGCAACGACAGGCATCCGACTGTATTCCAAGATAAAATGAGTGCTCTCCATACAGCGACTAGTCACTTCTATCATGATAGCTACTTGTCATAGATTCCGTTCGGTTTATAAATAAAGATTGCTGTTGGTGACTTTCTGTTTGTGGTTTGTAGTAGTTGAGGTTGCTACAGCAGCATGCATGTAATACAGTGTAATTAGGAGTGATACAACGCAAAGCAATCACGTCCATTCACATAGAACAAATGCATATTACACTCAATGCACATGTTGTTGATCTTGCTTTCAAGCTTGTTGCTGGTGCACAGTATGCATCTTTTTCTTTGACCCACTTTTTGCATTGAATGCTGGGCAAAGTTTTCCAAATTCTATACCATTATCCGAAAATCGTTGCCCTTTATATATTTTTGCTAATGCCTCTAGTTTTGAATCTGACAACTTCTTCCAATTAAACTCGATATCTGTGGATCTGTGGATGTACTTGAGAAAATTTGGTTAGTTGTTAGACTATCCTTATATGAGAATGACTGTAAAGTCATAGGAGGATCAATTGCTACTTCCAGCACTACTTGCAATGCACTGTTTCCAGATAAAGCATATCTTGCTCTGAAAATTCAACATCTTTATTGTCTAAAGCAAGAGAATCTTATGTGTCACTATCAGAGAAAAAAATTTAATTGATTTTCTCAGAATTAAGGTAGAAACTCTTTGCTGATTTGTCATTGAAAATTTTTGATCAAAACATGCATGATGTCTCTTTATATATTCATAGACAATCACAATAAACTAATTAATATGATACATATGTTGTTGATGAATTGAAAATAAAGTTGTAGACATTACATTATCTATAAGCTCTATTTTATTTTGAAAATCTGCACTATCACAATGCAATGTATGTTTGTACACTGCAATAGCATTCTAAAAAAACTAAGTGCTAGTTACTAGGCTACATAGATACAAATTAATATGGTGACATATACACAGCCTATATGCTATGCTGATCACTGAAGCTAACAGTTCACTAAACATTAGGGTAGGAAAATTAGCAAAATAAAAGAATATAATTAATTCTATCCTGCTATCCCCCAAAGATATCTTGTGTGCTGCTGGTTACAAGTCAGCCTCAGTTCTTAAGTTTAATCTTGGAAAAAAATTTCAAAGCCATAAAATCATCCTCACAGAGTTTTACTTCTTGCCTACATAAAAAATCCTATGAAAACTGTTTACCAACTGAAAGCTGTTTGATAAATGTACGAACAAGCAACACCCCTAAAATTACCTCTAAGGGACAATGGGACATATGTGTCCCATCCTAGAAAAAAATGTCTCATGTTTAAAATAATGCATAATATGTTACAGAATTGGCACCAAGGATAGAATAATAGTTGATTTACACTACGCTAATTGAAAAATTTCCAAAAATAATCTTACATACCAAAACTAAGGGATCATATTTTCATATATTATAATGTCACAAAACAGGAAAACTTTGTCTTCAAAAATTGATCTTAGCGTATGCAATGTTGCAATTTTAAACTTTAAAAATCAACAAGGATTGTTGACGGATAAACACACCGATGGGCATCCCTAATCAGCAAACAGAATTTTAATTATTTAACGAAACATACATGGGACACATATGTCCCATCATCCCTTAAAGGGTTAAAGAATTATACACATCATAAACCTTTAAATGACTTATTACTCCTATTCCTTGCCACTTTATGATGCTGTTGGTACAACGAATATCCATGAAGCCCTTGGATATGAAACTTTGCAAATTAAAAATTGTTTTTAGATAATCCTAGTTTGCAAAGCTTTATTGCTGTAATACAATTTCGGTAAAGAAGTGAATTTTAGTATCCAAGTTGGTATTATTGCTACTTGCAATACACAGTTGAACATAATAATACAGTATATTTAGCAAATTCAAACGTTTTCGGCGCTACATATTGCCCTCATCACGATCTATACGCTAAATTTTTCTTTGAAAAGCAAAACTCTTCTAATTTTAAACTCAAAGGTCGTTTATAAATTTACATGTTCACGTGATGTCAACGTGACGTACATCGGTACATTCGCAAGACATTTCAGTGTAGGAGTAGGGGAGCACTTAAATATTTTAAGGTCAGTCAAAAGTGCCATCAAAGAATATGTAAGAAAATGCATTCATTTAACCAAACAATTTTGCACCAAACTTGACTGTGATTTTAATTCATTTAAGACAATTATTTACATAACCTCAAATCCGATTATCAGGTTTATTGTTAGCAGTAACTCCACAATTACGGTGACCGCAGAATGAAGCTTTGCTGTTTTTTTATCAGAACTATTTTTAAGTTATTTTGTGTTTTCGTTCAACCAAAGTATTAATGCTTTAAATATTTGTATATAGATCCTGATGAGGGCGATATGTAGCGCCAAAATCCCTTGCATTTGACAAATATATTGTATTAATATGTTCAACTGTGTGTTGCTAGTAGCAATAATAACAACTTTATTGCTGTATTAAGCAAATTATAGTGCTTTCGATAAAGCGACAGAACAAACAGCTTTAACCCTAAAAAGACCAAACGGTTCAATTAACCCCTTTCGATTTTTGTTTTTCTAATTGCTACCATTTTTCTCCAGACAGTAAGTTGATCTTTTTTGATTTTTGTTTTTTCACATGAAAGAATACAAAATTACATTTTCAGAAAAAAAGTTACATGCAACAAGATGTTATGGTCCAGTTTGCTATAAACGACCATACGGGTCAATGACCCCTTCCTCAAAATCCTTTGCATTCAAACAAGTGTAACAAGCTGAAGCAAAGCATTTACTACAAACAAAAAGTAAGCAATTGGCACACTTGACTTTCGTTTTGTTAGACTGGCACATCCGACATTTGGTTCGTTTGGAAGGGGGTAAATCCTCATTCTCTCTTTGGCGTATCCGCTTCAAGCGTAATATAAATGGCGCTTTCTGCCACCTACTTCTCTTGCGGAGCAAAGCTCTTCACTAAGTTTGATGGAAAAATCGTCTTGAACAGGTTGATATTGATAAATCCTCACATATAATGTATGTGCTCAATGCCGTGATATCCACCAGATTGAAGAAAGTCGCAAGGAGCCATCTTCGGGATGCTGCTTTTGTTGTGTATGTGCGAAGCATTTCATCAGCTGTGCCTACTCCTCCTTTGGTAGCATTGTAATCTAAGATGGCTTGTGGCTTTTTTTGTTTTCCATAATCGAGAGTCGTTGTTTTGTGGCTGGAAGTAAGCAAATATACTACTTTATTTTTCTTGGCTTTGTAATTAAGAAGCATAATATTTTCTTCTGGTGGCGTAAATAGAAATGTAGATGAATACAAAGTTGCATCTCTTCCTAGTTTTGCTTCAGGCGGAATTTCACGTCGATGTGCTTTCATGGTACTTAGTATCGTAATGTTGCTCTGCAAAAGTCTTCTGGCTAGACTCAATCATGTGAAAAAGTTATCGGTGGTTACATTGAGTGCCGTATTATTGCACGGCTCCATCAAAAACAAGGTCATATGCTCCCCGAGTCCAACTTCTCTTTCTTCTCTACCAACATGAGGAAAAGCCCGTAGTAAAAAGGAGGTTGTGGTATTACACACCATCCAAAACTTGATTCCAAATTTTGCCGGTTTTTGTGGTATATATTGTATGAATGGACATCTAAAACAAAGAATATTGTTATTACAAAAATATGTTTGTTACTGTGTAACACCACAGTAAATTATCAGGTGTGTGCTAGGATTATATACCTTGCTCTACACAGGAAAAGTTGCTCATCTATTGTGACATTTGCACCAGGAAAATATGACTTTTGGCAGTTATCCATGAATAAATCCCATAATTCTCTTATTGCAGCAAACTTGTCAGTCTGTCATCGAAGACTTCGTGAGTTTTTATCATCAAAACGAAAGTAGCGCAGTATAGATTGGAATTTATTTTTACTCATAGTTTTTCAAAAGATAAGACGCCCATATTCTTCATCCCAGAAATTGAATAGGGGTTCGTCTCTCCCTTTCAGCACATGATGGAGTATGCCAAAAAATGCGGTAAACTCGTCCAAAAATGCGGTAAACTCGTCTTTGGACAAAGCACGTGCTTCGTTTCCTTCCCTTCACGCTTCTGCGAGAGCAAAATGCATTACATTTTCAAAATTCTGATGTCTCCAAAGCTCTTGAAACACATCTTTTTCCTTATCTACACGAGCAAGTATAAATTGCTTAGTGCCTGGTTTCGTACTGAAAATATTTCTTTTTCCCTGATGTCCTGTGGTACAGGGAGGTTCTTTGTTCCATATTGTACCTTCTCTGCTAAATACTTGACTTTGTTGTGGCACACTTGGTCTTTGTAAATCTTCATTTGGAGGAAGAGAAGATAATTCAGTGTCAAGATCTTCTAATTCTTGTTTATCATTTTCTCTGTCTGATTCTTGTTCTTGTAATTTTGGCTGTAATTCCGCAAAATCCTCTTCGTCAGAATCTTCATCAACGTGGAGCATATCTAGCACTTTTTTTGCATTATTATACACATTGCCTTTACCGGATTTTTTAGCCATTGTCATTTAGCCTGAGCTGCAAAAGAAGTTGAGTTTCTCAAGATGAAGTAAAAATAAAGAGAAAATTGCAGATTTAGTTTGCCAAAAAATAATCATTCAGGTAGATAGCTAATTCTGACTCTGTCTACCACACTAAACAGTGAAATGTGAATCGCATTCCTGACTAGATTTGCAGTTAGGTTATAAAACAGGGTCAAAATAGCTATATTATTTTGTAACAATAGCGAATACAAGGTGCCAGTCTGACAATCGATTTATCAGTACATCAAACAAAAGAGCATGCTGTTCTAACTGATAGGTTACAATTTGTGCAACTACTAGGTTGTGAAAAAAATATCACGACACCAAATAAAAATAAAATCGTAATAACATAAAAAGCTGCAAAAATGTAAGAACAAATAAATAATTGCTGGGCTCTTTTCTACATATAGTAACAAAAAAAAACTGAGTAGATCTTTCTCCGCTATTGAACGCTAAGGGATCAATTGACCCGCATGGTCTTTCTTGAAAGAAAAAATCTCGGTCTTTCTAAGGTTAATGCTTACATTTACAAGTACACGTACTTGCTTACTTATCTTAGCACTAAACAGACTAAGCAGAAACTAATATTAAGCAGCTTCCACTTTGACGTTAACGCATTTACCCCTTTAAGGATCATAAGATTCTAATTGATAAAATTTGAAACAATTCCATAATTGTTGGTAGCAATGGGAAAAAATTGATTTTAGAAAAGTAGTTATTACATCATAATCGCATAACAATTAACAATCGTGGGACATATATGTCCCAGCATCCGTCAAAGGGTTACTAACGGAATTAGTCATGTGATGAAGCCTAAGTAATCGGCTTTTTGTCTGCTGAGACTGCATTTACTGATGTAGACGGTTTTGTTACTGGTTCTAGAACAATTGAAGCAGCTGGAATGACCATAGATGCTGTTTCAACAACAGTCTGAGAATTACGTGTGCTAGTTATTAAGCATTCTTCGTCGAGTGTGTCTCCGCTTGAGTCAGGGCAGTATGTTTGTGGAGGTCTGTTAAAAAATCCACTTGCTTGTACTTTTGATAAGCATACAAAATAGCATACTGATAATTCAATTAGGAAAAATCGCTTGGCTCCTTATAATATAAGTGGCCTAGCATGGGTACCATAGTGTATGGGGTGAGTCAGTTTCTTCAGCAATGCTGTGTGTTCGTTAAATAAATTGACAGTTGCATTTTTGAACCACAGCTTTTACGGCCACATGTCCATGCTAAGGCAACTACCATCATCGGTGGTTTATCCGGCCTTCACCTAAATGTGTAGATAGTTTGATATCACTTTTTTATTTATTTCACAAACTAGCAAAGCTGAAAGCCATAAGCAGCCTTTTATACCACAGAACCATATGAACCAACAAGAGCATATTTGTACCCACATCGCATTTGAGGAAATAAGCAAGTGCCAAACACTCACTTGACAGGTGCAGTTGAACGTTCTATCTAAGACCTAACAGAATGGGAAATTTGAGGAAAACAAAAAAAGTCAAGTGCCCAGATAAAGAAAAAATTGGGCTGCAATGTAATATGTAGTCTGCGGACCATAACCTGCATGTAACTCAGTGTTCTGCAGATTAACATGCTGTTTCTAATGGCATAGATAAAAAACGAAGCTAAAAATTGCATAACTACTCAAAGCAAAACAATACCAATCTGCAGGAAACCACAATTACAATGATTGAAACTTATAGTTATCTTGGCGTCATTCCAAAGATATCTACAATTTGTTATAGGTAAGCATCCAATCAACACGAAAGTATAATGTGAATATTAAGAAAAGGATTTTGAAAGGAGCTACTAGTGTTAAAAGTAGTAGTTCGCAATTTATTTTTTAGTTGTAGTTGAGAATTTATTTCGCTTCTGTTCTTTTCTCAATACAAAATCTCGACAATCGGATAAAAACAATGAGCGAAAAAAGGGAATGCATGTGACAAAACCAATTGACGTTAACATACCCAAATTTTTCAAAGTTACATTAAAAAGATTGTAGACAGCGGCATGGTCACCGCACCTGACAAAAACATCAAGCAAAACAATTGAAATAAACAAAACAAAACAAAAAAATCTAATAAAGCAGTCAGCCAAATAAACAAAATTTTACCCTATGTAAAAACACCCGATAATAGCTAAGAGAAATACATTCCTCTTAGTGCCAAACTGTTGTTACACTAACGAGGGCGGCTAGCAGGTACTACACCTTGCTAAAGGGTGATCTGGGAGCAACGACAGTTCAAGAGTTAGCTCCATTAACACTCTAGGCAGGACCCTGTTGCCGGATGCAGTTATAGTCTTATTGCCCAAAACTGTGCAATTTGCAGATAAATAGTAGCACCATAACATTGCGTTTGACCTTTTATGGCCAGATTTTAATCACTGAATTGTGGATAATTTAAGTGAACCATTGGAAGTGTCCCTGTCTATTTAACTAAAATAAAAGTTAATCCTTTAATCTAAGGAATTGACTGATGGTTCATGGACCTATATTGCAGGTGAATCTTCCTTCTTCTTCTTCTTCATCAGAAAATATTTTGAGGAGTAGTTGTCACCTGAAGTTGGAGAGATAGTATAAAATGATGATTCGCTCTTTTTTAATTGGTAGTTTGAAAGTAGTTGGTAAATTCTGAAAAAGAAAGTAAAACAGCAAATACCTATTCTTTTACTTTTTATCCTACTTTGCAAGCTCGTTTTAAGATTATATTTTTAAGCAATTAAAAGAAGTAGGTTACCAGTCTTAAAACATAATACATATTTATCTACCTATTAATAATATATTCTTTAAAGCATTTGATGAACTTGGGAAGTGATCTGATATCTCTGAGTGCTACAGGTAGTTTATTCCAAAGCATTGAGCTTCTAAATTTCAATGTTTGTTGTGTAAGTTTCATTCTGCAATATTGAGGGCACAATTTGGACCTGGATCGAGTACTAAGAGTGGCTTTCTTGCTATGAGTTAGAATCAAAGATGTTTCAAAAAAGCAGGAGGAAGAGACTTATTAAAATATTTGTGCATAAATTTGGCAATTTCAAGTTGTGAAGACTGTTGTATTTTTAGCAAATTGTGTTGTTGAAAAACGATACTGTTTTTCTGCTTCGTAGTATTAATAAAATTAATTGCTTTGGTTGAAACTTTTTGCAACTTTTGAGTCATAATTATGTTGCCATGACACCAGGATCTTACACAGTATTGCTCATAGCTGTTAATAAGAGAGTGACATAAGGTTAGCAATGAGCTTTTATCAAGATACTATTTTACTTTATTGATTTCATAGTGGCTACATCTGAGTTTTTGCAGCAAACACTGCATATGTGGCTTCCATGAAAGATGTTCATTAATGGTTAAACCCAAAAACTTGCAAGCGTTTACTCGTATTAGATGTTTGTTTTTGAATTGAATTGACAGCGCAGTAGGTGGAGGAAGATTATTTGGAGTTCTGAACGCAACATATAGGGTTTTATCAGTATTAAGAAAGCCAAGCCTCGACACGTTTCAATTGAGTATTTGTAACCGCATATAATGCTTCATAAGAACTGCTGTTAGAAAATAAATTGGTGTCGTCAGCAAACATTATTGCTTTGCCTGACGCTTAGCATTTAGGAAAATTATTTATGTAAATTGAAAATAGAAGGGGACCAACAATTAGTCCCTGTGGCACCCCTACCACAATTGGCTTAAAATTTCAAATTTTTCCATCGATTTCCCTTTGCATCAAGCGACTGTTCAAATAGCTTCTGAACCATTTGATTGCTACCCCCCCCCTCCCCCAACAACAAAGTGATTTAGTTTAGCCAAATAATACCATTAGCCAAAATATACAAAAATATACCATGATCAATGGTGTCAAAAGCTTGGGAGAGATCTAAAAATACACCAAGAGTATATTCTGTTTCTTCAAAAGATTTGGTGATATTTTCAACCATTACAGCAGCGGCATGGCTAGTGGAGTGATTTTTTCTAAATCAAAATTGTAAATCTTAGAAAGGGTTTGATTGCGATCAAAATGAATACAATCGATTATATACAATCTATTCTAATATTTTAGACAATATTGGGAACAGATTAGTTGGCCAATAATTATTTAAATTTTGTTTTTTACCCTTTTTTGAGTAGAGGAATCACTTTAACATTTTTGAAATCGTGATAAAATGGCCTTGAGATAGAGATAAGTTAAAAATATGACACAAACCACAAAAAATGTAATTGAACTTAATTTTACCACTGATATTGGAATTTCATCAATTCCAGTGCTGTTTTTGGGTTGCATTTTTGAGATAATTTTTCTGATTTCAATTTCCGATGTAGGATTTAAAAACACAGAGTTGCATATTGAGGTGCACAAAAATTCGCTGAATTGTTTTTGGGGGGTTGCTAGTTTATTTACTAATTTTTCACCAATACTAGAAAAATAATCGTTAAAGTAGTTAGCTAATAAATTCGAGTCAGAACACAATTTACCACCTATCATCAGAGAAGGGAATTGAATGATTTTACTTTTTTTCCTTCGAAATAGTTTATTTAGGGTTTGCCAGGTTTGCTTCAACTTATTTTTTTCGTTTATCAAAAAGAGATGAAAAATGCAACTTCTTTTTCTGTTAAATTGTATGGTAGTAAAAATTTCTAGCTTTGTTACACTCAGGGCTGCGAACTCGAACTCGATCTTTTTGCCGAACTCGAACTGGAACTGGAACTCGAAACTCAAAATTTTGTGGGACTCGAACTCGAACTGGAACTCGAAAATATTTGAAGCGAGTTCGAGTTCATTTTTATTGGTACAATATCATTACAACTGAATTTTAAAAAGTGAAATCTTTTCATTGGAAATTAAGGACCTTATGCAGAAAGTAGGCTTAAGCCAGGCTTTTTTAAAATTGTCTAAGCCCAACAGAAGTCATCGATTTTGTATGCAGAAAAAAGTTATTTCCTTAAGCATGGTTTAACAACTTGTTTAAGCCGGTCTTTTATAAGTCACCATTGTGGATGGCTTAAATCGCGACTTATGTAAGCAATGAGGCAAAACCCTAGTTATTGTATTGCTGTTGCTAAATTTGGGCAATGGGCCCAAGGTAGCTTAAATCAGTAACACGGTTATGCAGCATGCCGTATCACTTACTGTAACCGCTTCAACCAAATCTTTTTGCAAACAACAACTTCCATTTGTATCGCACCATAATCACGTACAGCGTGTCACCTGCGCAGCAGTAACGTCACAACCCCTTCATAAACTGGGTTTGAAAAAACGGTAAACGGGCTCTCAAAAGTCTCGTTGAAATTTAGTTTTTGCATACCGCCAAGCCTCCCTTTGTAAGCCCGACTTGCGCAAGCTCGGCTTAGGCTTAAGCTCGACCTAAAATAAGTCTGCTTTCTGCATATGACCTTTAATGTTTTGCGAAAACATTACCGGCACTGAAAAGAACGTTCTAATTAGATTTAAGAGTTTTGCAATGTAAACAGTCACAGTAGAGAATGGGTGACTTAATTGACAAGCTAACTTTTTCTTTGTAAACAATGAATCTCTGACATAGCCCTTGTTTTGATCGAAAGCGCACATTCACGGCAGCCGCGACTAAACTGCGATTGTTATTCAGATCCAAGAGTAAAACCTTGTGCTGAAAGTTAGTAAGAGAGGATAGGTAAGCAAAATAGAGTAAGATCAAAGAGCATGTTTAATAATTTAACAAGAATTTAGGTAAATCTGACCAGCAAAACTGTTTTTGTAACGTAGCACTTTTTACTGGCAGTGTGTTTATTTCTGAATTTATTTAGTTGCTAGGATGGTTAATTGGTAGTTTTCGTTCATTTCAACTTTTTGCTTAGACAAAATTAAGCCAAACTTGAATCTTGATTACTTATTGTATAAACCTAGCGAAATGCCACATGCTCAATCCAGTCATGCGTATGACTGCTTTGAATTTGATGACAAATATAAAACTTACAAAAGCATCGAGAAAAAGAAAAGTGGCGAAGAATGCGGCAGCATTATAAAAGTGGGCATGTGGAACCCATGCAGCAATAAAAAACGCCATTTAGAAAGATTCCATGCTGAAAAATCAAAAAAAGTAAAGCAGGCAGATGAACAAGATTTAAAGTCTAAGCAAAAGAAGTTGGAATTAAACAACCAGCCGTTGATTGCGTCCCATTTCCAGCCACAATCTGTAACTGTAGCAATGAACAAGGATAAGTTTATTTGGGGCATAATCCAATTAATTATGTCTGGTGTGGCACTACGCTTTTTCGAAAGCCCGGGATTTCAAACTTTAAATGGTGAAATGGCTCGAAAACTAGGGGTATCCATTTCGAGAGAATCAATTCGCCGATATGTAGTTGATGCAGCAAACAAAATGCCAGAATCTTTGATCAACGGTTTAAAAGGCAAGCTTTTATTTATTAAGATGGACAGTGCAACAAGACAATTTCGAAGCTTTTTAGGAATCAACGTCCAATATTATGACAAAAATAAAGACAAGTCAGTGGTAAAAATGTTAGCTTGTGCAATTGCAGAAAAAAGGCACACTAGTCGACAAATGTGCAACTTATTCACTGCAACAATGCAGCAATTTGGCATTGCGAAAGAAAATATTCTGAGTTTGGTTGTTGACAATGCCAGCAATATGACTAAAACGATTGAACGATTAAACGAAGATGACCCTGCAGTAGAATCAAACACCCCACAAGATGAAGCTGCCGATGAGTCTGAAGACTATGATGGCATAGAAAACGATTGTGCAATGCGCGTTAACATTCACCACACGGCTGTGCTGTTCACACCCTCCAACTTGTTATTAAAGACGGTCTAAAGCTACCAAACTGCGATAAATTACTGACGAAAACCCGCCATATAGTTACCAAGCTTCGATCTCCAAATATTTTGTCCTTGCTGGAAAAACGAGGAAAAAAACGGCCAATACTTGATATGACAACAAGATGGGCTTCAACATATTTGATGATCAAACGCTTGTTAGAACTGCGAGAATCCATTGGAGAATTAAGTTTGCTTTCTCCAGAACTTCATATTTCACTTGCTATGTGGTCAAGCTTAGAAGATATTGGCTCTGTGCTTGAAATGCCCTATTCTGTTACCGTAAACCTGCAGGCCGAATCTTTAACGCTTGGAGCATTTTTAAAGGAGTGGTGCGCACTTAAACAAATCCTGCACAAAAGAGAAACAAGACTCGCACAAGAAATTGTCTCATCAATGGAAAAACGCGAGGAGGCTTTATTGCGGAACAAAGTTTTTCTTGCTGGAGTGTTTGTCGATTCCAGATACCGAATTTTGCTGACGCAACAGCAAATAGAAAATGCAAAGATTGGAATACACGAAATTACTTTGAAAAATTATCATTGTTCTCGATCTGTATCGAACTTAACTTCATCAAGCATTGAGTCTGAGAAAGCGCCAGACTGTGTTGCAAGCCACAACCAATCGTCAACATCGGAAGAGGATGAATTTGAGAGAGAGCTTGATTTGATTGAACAACAAAGATCATCCAGCATGCGCAGTAATGCCAACGATGTATTAAATAAAACGACTCAAGAATTAAACAAAAATATTGAGAAAATGATTGAAATTGGTCGACTTAAAGGAGAAACTGTTTGGGATGTTATTAAACAATTGGAAGAGCCGCTTCTTACTACGGCAAAAATTCTTAGTGCCATGCCGGTTACCCAAGTATCCGTGGAGCGATTGTTTTCTTTTATAAAATTCATTTTAAGTGACTAAAGATTGTCGATGACGCAAGAGTTACTGGAGTGCATATTATATTTGCGTGTTGATGCTGAACGATAAAACAAACTTTAAATGTTCATACAGCTACTGTATGAAATTTTACTGTTACTTTTTGTAGATAAATGGTGAAGTAGACATAAGACTCGCCATACTTTCCAGTGTTTTGTGAATTTCTTTTTAATTTTTCTTTCTGTTTTTCGTTTATTTTTCGGTAGTTTGACACAAAAACCTACAATGATTCAATTGTAAGTTGTTTTTCAATTTTCGCTTTGAATACAAATTCACAATACACATATTGCCTGGCTTATAGCAACCACATTTGCTTATTATCACAGATATTTGAACATTAGTTTGAACGTGCAATTTTACTGCAAACGTGCTTAGAATAAGTCAATCACTTTATTTTCTGAACTCGAAAAGAACTTGGTAAATTTTGACAGAACTCGAACTCGAACTTGAACTCGCAAAAATGAAAATGTCGAACTCGAACTTGAACTCGATACAAAAATCGACCGAGTTCGCAGCCCTGGTTATACAGGGTGTTCCAAAAGAAACAGTGCACTGAGCACTTTCATAAGTATACATCATAATATTATGATGTCACAATACAGAGTTCCATAGTAACCTAAATAACACTAATATGAAAAACAATCCCCACACAATTGGAAACTCACACCAAGTACAATCCCCACACAATTGGAAACTCACATCAAGTATACATCATAATATTATGATGTCACAATACAGAGTTCCATGGTAACCTAAATAACACTAATATGAAAAACAATCCCCACACCATTGGAAACTCACATCAAGTATTCTGAAGTTTCAAGGACCTTTTGAAAATGGTTCTTACTTTACAAGAAAGGATATCTATTGTTGAAAATGTTTTAAGAAAAGGTGGCAAATACACAAAAGAAGTGCAAGAGTTATTCCAAGAAAAATTTGGTGCAGAACGTTTGCCGCATCGAAATTGTGTTTCCGCTATGTTGCATAAGTTCAAAGAAACTGGAAGTGTTCAAGACAAACCCAAAACTGGCCGCCCAAACGTCGTTACAGATACAGTCTTACAGAATGTTACCAACAAACTGCAGAGGAGCCAACGAAAGTCTTTGAGACGTTTGTCTCAAGAAACTAGGATATCTCTAACATCAACTCACCGAGCAGTGCATCAACTTAAATTCTTTCCATATAAAGTGCATGTTGTTCATTAACTGAAACCTCAGGATTCAGAAAAATGCGTACTCTTCTGTCGGTGGTTTGAAAACTTTATTCTAGAGAAAGGTGAAAACATTTTAAACCATACATTCTTCAGAGATGAAGCATGGTTCCATGTCCGGGTACATGAACAGTCAGAACTCTAGAGCGTGGTCTACAGTAAATCCCCATGCTCTGTTTCAGAAGCCACTCCACGATCAGAAAGTTGGTGTTTGGTGTGCTTTGTCAAGGGGGCGTATAATTGGACCTATCTTTTTTGAAAACACCATCACATCTGAGCGTTACATTCATAACATCCTGGAGCCATTTTTTGATCAACTGACGGAGCAAGAAAAGCAACAAGGCTGGTTCCAGCAAGATGGTGCAACTGCACATACGGCTCGTGTTAATATGGCTGCAGTTGGTGAAGTGTTTGGGGATCGTGTGATCTCTCGTGGTTTGTGGCCTCCTCGATCACCGGATTTAACGCCTCCTGACTTTTATTTGTGGGGCAAATTGAAAGGCTCGGTGTATGCAGACAATCCTCGAACCACGGATGAACTGAAGCAGAAAATAACAAGTGTTATTCAAAACATCCAACCTGATGAACTTGAGCGTGTTTTTCAAAACACGCAGCGTCGCGCTCGGTTATGTCTGCAGGTGAATGGCGCGCACTTCCAGCAGTTATTGTAGATCATATCTTACTGCACGAGTCAAGCCTCAATCGCATTTTTGTTGAATTGATAAGGTATTGGATTTGTGAATATTTGCAATAAATAGTATGTTTCTGTGAGTTTTATTTCTTTGGGTTATTAGCACATTTCTACTGCACTGTTTCTTTTGGAACACCATGTACTTCACTTTTGCTGTCAGTGTTTTCTTATTTACATACTTTTTGAAAAGTTTTCTTTCTCATACATGAGATTTAAAGATCTTTATCAAACCAGATATTGGAGTGTGTTTTTGGCCTCCAATTGATTAGGGGAAAACATGCATCAAAGACTTTATAGTAATGGTTCATGAATAATTCATGAGCTAAATTAGGATCTGATTCCCTTGAAACTACGTCAATGTCAAACGTGGAATGTAATGTAATGGGAAAGTTGTTGATATTTTCTGAGTTAAAGATTCTGATCTTTGAATTGTGAATCATTTTATGCTGGTATGCTTCAAAACATGAAAACAAAGGCAGGTGGTCACAAATGGGGTGAAGAAGAATTTTTGTTCTAATGACATGAGAATATATGTTATCCGGACATGGTCTAAAACGGTTGCACTGGAACTGGTAATGCGTGTTGGTTTACTTATCAATGAGTAAAAACAGTGGTCAAACATTGTTTCAATAAATTTACCAGTGTATCTGTTTTCTGCTTGAAAAAGGCCATAATTAAGATCTCCATATATAAAGCATTTAGCATTTGGTTTGAGATGACTTCATACACTACTTTAATTAGAAATAAATTGTTAGTTGTAGGTGGAGTCAGTCATTGATGATCTGTATATGGTCCCACATGTAATAATATCACGTTTTAATTCAATTTTTACAAAAATAGACTCAAAATCTTTTTCATTCGTAATTGAAAGTTCATCAATTACTGTAAATTATAAATTATTTCTTATATAAAAAGCTACACCTCCACTTTTCAAATTTCGTTTTGGATTTTGTACAAGTATATAATTATTAACATTAAAGTAAGAGCCTGAATTAAGTGGTGTAACCCACGTTTCAGTAATGGCTATTATATTTGGTTTTCTTGGTAAGGAAAAAATTAATGCTTCAAGTTTAGTGAAGTTTGCAGTATTGACAAGTGACGCTCATGCCAAGAAATTGGTTGGTGAAGTTGTCAAAAATTATTACATTGTCATGTATGTTTGAAGTATTAATGTACTGGCTACAGCTATCAAATAAACTGTCATCCAAATTGTTATTTCCAATTTGAGGAATATTAAATAAGGAATTCATGTAATCAGCTGAGATATCTAGATCATATGAGAGGTTAGGATAGCATTTATTATCATTTAGGGGCATAACAGAGTAATGTTGCAAATGTAAATTTGGCTCAAAAATCGAATTACAATTAGACTATTGGAAGAGTTGAAAAAAATGCACAATAGTCTATTGTATTGTGTGGTTTATTGCGCTGCTAGAAATAGTGATGGCATGCAGCAAATAATTAGCAGTTAGTACATCAAAAAAGCAGTAAAAGACTATTTCTTAGGAAATCTAATTCTAGCAATGTTAGCAAAATCATCAATTCTAAGTCGTTTACCTTCAAAAATGCAAAGTATATTATCTTTCTATGTCTAAACGTTTTAAACCCAAAAACTTTTTTAGATTGTTCCAGCAATTAAGATCGGCGCCTTGTCAAAGATTCTGTTATGGCAAGTTTGGAATCTGATTCATTAGTTGCTTTCAAAAATGATTTACTGTTAAATACCTGATTTCTGACGGACGTTTTGACAAATTTAATGATTGTTGGATTTTTTTCTTTTAGAGAGAAATCTCATGACGAATATCAACGTCGCTATTTTGAATAGAATGAGTAAATTTTATTCTAGAGCTCAGAGTATCTTGCACAAAATTTTCAAAAGTTGCATCACCTTCATTTTTTTGGGAAGGTTGACCCATCCATGTAAAATAAGGCAGTTGCTCCTTCTATACTGTTCAAGATCATCCATTCTTATTTCTTCAAATGTTTAAGCCAAATCCTTTACTGTGGTTCTGATTACAGCTATTGACTGCGACAGTTCTTCGAGCAGTTCTTTTTGACCTTTGCCGCAACTGGTACCTTAAACAAATGCAGGAGCATCAGCGTTCTCATTTACATCTGATGAGTTAAAAAAGTTTGACTGATACTCATCTTGTTTTTGCTCAATTTTAGCCAGCTCTTCCAGAACTACAGCCAATTCCCGAGATGTCATTTCAGATCCAATATCACGAGTAGCAGTTCCCAAAAATTGTGCAGATCGAAATGAAATTGCAAGTGTTAAATAACAATAATAATTTATACCGTTTTACCAAACACTATAAAACACTTTACCAACATATAATCTTATTTAAATAGAATTCATTTCCTTTTCGTTTTTGAGGGGTTTCGTAATCGCTTGTCGATTCAACTTCTGGGTCAAAAGTGTATCGTTTGCACCACTTTTCAGCTATTTGAATATTTTCTAAACATATGCACAATAGAACAATATGCAACCTGGAATCAATCTTCTAAGTTTGCTCCTTAGACTGACTGGAACAGATTGTTGGTTTGATTCTCAATTGGAGCCAAATTTTTTGGCAAGTGCAACTTTCCCACCAATAATAGCAAAATCTGACTTGGAAATTTTCGCTGTGATCTCAACATGTATTTCAGTAGAGTAACTGTATGCGCACTCCTTACGCAACTATTATTAATGTGACGAAAGATAATGGAAAATTACCGCTATTTAAGATATGCTTCTGCATTTCTATTTCGAAAAATTTTATTTACTTATGTAATATGATATAACGCAAGAGTTTTTAACCACTTTTTCTGATATTTCAATTCTGCCAAAAAATCGGGTTATTAACGCCCTGGTATTTTAGATGCTGTAGCATATTGATACATGATTGCTATTCGAAAGAGAAAATTAATTTTCAATCGAAAAATCTCAACATATCACACATGAGACCTCTATACTGTGTCGTTAATTCTTAGATCATGACAAAACTAAGTAGTGAATATAATTTGTCCTGCCTCGCCGATCAACGAGATATTGTGAAATGGTTGCTGATCTCAGTGGCGTGCAAAGGGGGTCAAACGCGACGACGGCACCGGGCAGCCATGATAGGGGGTATCAGAAGAGTGAAATTACAAAAATTACGTTTTATTAAATTGTTAAAAATATATGCTGTTTCATATCGTATGTCTACTAACACATGCTTCATGGATCTGATAGAATCTTGCTTGGGGCATGGTGTGATTATGCTTAGTAGAAAATCTTCTGCAATATCAGCTTTTGTACTGAAATTATTATTTAGAAAATTTCAATTAGTTTGCTATGTAATACATGAGTTGCTAGTTGCAAGCCAGTAATTTTCAAGGCAATCTCCTATCAAGAGGGATCTGCCTCCAGCATCCAAGTACAATAGAAAAATTTGCTCAAAAATGATCACCAGCATCATACGGTACCATAAAGTAATCTATTACATCATGTCAATAACCCGCGACCGGTTTCGACCTTATTGAGTCTCATCAGACGGGTGTAAAAAACACTCAATAATAAATATGCTAAAAAAAACAAATTTGCTATTGGGTGCAAAAAAAATATTAAAAAAATATAAAAAAAAATATAAAAAATATAATATAAAAAACATATATAAATATAAAAAAATATAAAAAAAACCCATGATATAGGTATTGCTATATTGTATTGTTTTATATTGCATTTTTTGCACCCAATGGCAAATTTGTTTTTTTTAGCATATTTATCATTGAGTGGTTTTTACACCCGTCTGATGAGACCCAATAAGGTCGAAACCGGTCGCGGGTTATTGACATGATGTAATAGACCGCTGTATGATACCGTATGATGTTGGTGATCATTTTTGAGTTTGCTATGTAATGTACAAAAACCAAAAATAATTACCTTTGACTTTAATATTTATTCGAGCTAGAGAAAATGCAGTTTCCCTAATTCTAAGCATGCTCTTGAATGTTTAATGCAGTTTGAAAGGGATGTTTTCCCTACTTTATGTATTGCCTATAGGTTACTGCTCATCATCGGATCTTCAATTGCAAGTTGTGAGAGGTGATTTTCAAAGTTGAAATTGATAAAAACATGTATAAGGTCATCTATGTTATAGGAACGCCAAACAAGTTTGACATTAATCAGCATCGAAAGAGAATTCCTTTCAGCAGATGTGAAAAATGAGGTAGCTCAAATATTTTCCGATAGAAGAGCTCATATGGGAAAGAGAAATCGTAAAGTGTAAGTGTCTAATTGATTTGTCTACATCATCACATGTTCTAATTGAATAAAAAGAGTTACTTCTTCGTCTGCTTTCACTAAACAATGTTCTTAAAGCATTTTTATTGTATAGCTCACAAAAATATTAAGGACAGCAAGCCAGCAATCCATCAAACCATATGGTTGCATTTGTACAATTTCAGATACTATTTCCAATAGAAAAAAGAGACAACTCTATTTTCTGTTGTACCTCACGAAGTTATTTACACATAATAGATCATCTTGGTGGACCTATTTGATAATTATTTGCATGCGTTAAGCGCAATGTCTTGTTCCTCAATGCATATCCTTCACCAGATGATTTTTTCTTATAAATATATGCCTTAGCCTTTGATTAACACATTAAAACAAAATATACTCTTTGAAATATTTTAGTTTTATTTTTCGAAATTTTTTCTCAACACTAGTTTTTACGTATTTCAAGTGTTTGTCTTTGTCACATTCTTGAGTACTTGACAGTTTGGGAGGAGGGCACACAATCAAGCAGTTGGCCCAGGGCATCACCACACCTCTGCATGCCACTTGCTGATCTCGATTCTCGTTGGCGGAAGCGCCCTGAAGAAATCTTGTAGCTCGAAACAGGTTTGACAGCAGCTGTCAGTCATACGTTTTAATGACTGAACTAAGTTATCAAAAACCTAGTACAGCCTTCAACTTAAGTGGGCACATGACACTGATCTCGCAACTTGATCCAAACATCAACATTAAATAAGTTTAAATAGAATTAGAGTTAGGGTGCTTTCAGAATTGCCGTTACAATTAAGAGAGGTTAAAAGGCCTCCAAACACTACCACAAAACTTAATTTTAGTAGAAGCTCAAGTATCAGGTTGCACAAATTGTTGGGTTATATCCAAAAAAAAGATAATGGCGTAAATGCAAAGGGTTTACGTAATCAAAATTCCTAAACTGCTGCTCACGTGACAATTTAATCAAATGATTACTTAAAAAGCAACATTCAAAATAAAAAGCTCAATTCTATCTATCTGTTTCCACTCCTCTAATACTGCTAGAGATACAAGCATCAAACTTGGCTCAATTGATTACCACCCGTGGTGAGCGTCATAGAAGTGATGGTGACGTCGCCATAACGTCATAATCAGAAGTACTTTTTAAAATTTGTATTACTTGACAGAAGACAACTGATTGTTGCTCAAACAAAAACGAGCTTCCGACTTACCACATTACAAAAACTTTCATTTGTTTGGGGTCTAAAATGACTTCACAATCAACGATTTATAGCACTGTCTGTTTTTTGTTCTTACTCAAAAAGTAATGATCGCAAAAACGCAATTAAACCATTTTTCAGGATATATTAGTAAGGTGATTTTGACAAAATCAATTTTACAACAATTATTACTCCAAGCAATTCTTTATTTAAGCACTTTAAGCCCTATAAACATTTTTCTTCTCTTTGTGGCTTGCATGCTTAAAGTAGGCTCTATGAAGTCACATTATGTCTCGTACGATTAACACAAACCTTCGCTACCGAAGATCATAATATGAAAATGTTTTCAAAATATGCAACTTTTTTGCAAAATTAGTTTATTAAAATACTGATTTGTGATCTCATTTCTCAACTGATTTTCAAACATTTTTCAACAAATTAAAGGTTATTTTAAGGCAATTTCGGTAGTGTATAATATGTACAATAAATATCAGCTTTTGTACTGAAAAAACTAAACTTTGTCACTGTGGTGTTACTTTCTACCCTCCCAAAAGGTGGTAGCCGCAGTAAAAAAGGTAATTTTAACACAAAAGCGTTATTGCAAGGTAATAAGAGTCACTGTCCTTTGAAGCTTAGAAAATTTGCTCTCCAGCAATTTGTGACTCCAATTGTCTAAGGCTAAAGATTAGTATATAATGGCATTGGTTGCCATACATCATGTTTCATTTTTAGTTATACAATTATCCTAATTGACGAAGCAAACTTGCAATTGTTAATCAAAGTTTGTTTTTTGTTACATCTTGACTAATTTTCCTCATAAGCATGGTTTTTTTACATTATCTGTAGACGTTTTGTAGCCAACTTCAAGCAAAACACTTGGTGATCACCCAAGAAAAAAGACGATACGGTAAAGGTGGTCCTTTTTTATCGTTTGCAACAAAATGTAAATGTCGAACTGAATATGATCTAAATGTTGAAGCAATTTTCCTTGCAATTGGGCGAGGCTGGCCCAACCAGCAGAATTGATCTCCTCTCATTTTGACATTATTAATGGAGGTCCGCTATTGCTATAACTTAACTGTGAGTTCTTCATTTCGTGTTAGTTTGCTCTTTGCATGGCGGGGTTTATGTCAGGACCAAGAAGCATGCACCCAGTCAGAGACGTTAGTCCATGTTAATTTGCCTACAGTAACGAAAAAGTGTTAAGTAGCGATCCATATTTTCAATGGCTTAAAACGCATTGTAAGGTTATAATCTTAAATGACATCTCAACGCTGGCCACTATGTAATGAAAACAGCAGCCGAGCAAAAAATACATGTATCTACTATCATTTTGATAGCGAACATAAATGGTAAAGCCCATTACTAATATTTGTGATTGCAAGAATATCGGTACAAAATACTAGTCTACATTTAAAAGTAGGAAGGCCTGGATTAGAGACAATTAAATCTAATAAAATTCCAAATTTAAGAAAAGATTAAAATTAAACAAGGACAGCGTCAATTTGTAACAGTAGATTAAGAGGGAATGTTTTTGTTTGAAAAGAGGTTAATAGGCGCTTATGACAATAGGTTGTATGGCTTAGAGAAAAGTCATTTCCCCTTTTCATGTTATGGCCGAATTAAACCAAACAGCGCCGGCAAAAATCTTAATGTCACAATTATTAATACGAAAGCGGACCCACCAAATCGTCAAAAAGGCCTACCTACCACTGAATAGCTCATTTCTTTATGAGTCAAAACGACCACTATTTGGGCGACGCCATCAATTTTGACTATGTTTTACTCCCCTTACACTTTTAAAAATAATGAATGGTAGTTTGTGACATCATTCTTTCAGTTTGAATACTTCAGTCTTTTAGACCAACTTGATCACCATTACATGTATAGGAGCTATGGCTTATATTCACAAAAACATTTTGTTGTAGCTCTCTCAAATGTTTGTACTGTGAAGCTGGTGAAGCTACATTAATTGATAAGTTTTAAATCGACACGGATGATAGCATGGCCTGCCGGAACAAAATCGCACCATACTTAGGAGAAACGTGTTTTCTATTTTGCTTGATAATATCTTTATAGAGCTACCAGATTCAAACTTGAAAATTTTGGAAAAGCAAGAATTCATTTAACTTCTATGAGTATACCTAAGCGAGGAAAAAAATATGAATCATAATGAGTGGCCAGCAAGAACTTGAGGAAGTTTGAGGGGAAATCAAAATTAACAGCGTCACTGTGTTAAATCGCACCACATAGAAGATATTATTGGTATTTTGTTTTATATTAACCTTATAGAGCTACCGGAATCAAACCAAACATTTGGGAAAAATCAATGACTCTTTTAACTCCCCAGAGCACGTCGAGCATGGATAAAAAGGCATAGCCAGTGAAGACATGAGAATGTGGTTTAAAGGGAAATTAAAAGAAAACAGCGTCACTGTGTCAAATCGCACCACACGAAAGACATTTTTGCTATTTTGCTTGAAAATAACTTAATATCAGAAATGTGTTCCCTATTTCCAAACTATGGGAAACGCAAGGCTGCCTTGGGTTCGCGTCAGCAATAAACAGAGCACATAAAACTTAGGTATAGCCAGATTCTTGAAATAAGATACTTTGTCAGGTAAAGGAGCGCAAAAAGTCATGAAAATATTCTGTGGAGAAAACACATTACTTTTGGTAACTGTTTACACAAGAGCCCCATAGTTGAAGCCAGCTTGGTCAACTGAACCGACACTTTCAATCCCGACGTTACTGATGGGGCTCTTTGAGTGATGCCGCCGTATATACTATAAAGTAAGGATTTTTCCTTTTCCTGATATGCTGCGTGTTAAGATATTTATCTCTACCCTCTACAGCATGAAAACAAATTCCAAGTTTAGGAAAAAATAACATAAAACTATAACCATAATAAATTGCAAAACTGAATATAGAAAGAACATTTGTTTGAAAATAACTCGGCCTGATATTCACCTTCTAAAATATGGTGAATAATTTTAGGAAAGCCTTAGCCACTTTTGTCGCTATGCCGGAAACAATACTAATAGCGCAGCCAAAAGAACTTTATACCTCAAATATAAACAGCAAAGGGGCGACACCACATCGAAAAATAGGCTTACCACTAAATTGTTTATTTCTGTAATTGTAAAACAACCACCATTTTTCCGCTACCATCAGATTTAATTGTGTTTTAGTCCTTTCTCCCTCAAAAGTATTAACGATAATTTGTGGCAAGATTTTTCGTAAGCATTGCCAGTCATAATTAAGAGAATATGATGATCACATTTCTTGTACAAGAAATGTGAAAGTGCATAAAATTTATTTAACTTTTCGCTACTCCTCATACAAGAACCGGATGGGTGAAGCCGCGCACACGATTGTACCGAAATTCTAAACCCCCACATTACTGATGGAGGGCCTCTGCCGGGCGACGCCGGCAAAGCCGGCTAGTTTCTTTATAACAAGAGAGCGGACACTATTCATGATGTGTAGATATTTTTATTCTTTTATGACAAGTTTTAGGCCACCTAATTTTTCAAGTTTAGGTCAACGAATGACTTTAGAATTGAGATCAACGGATCAATGATTTACAATAACGATATACAATAACTAGCGCGGGAACAGAGCGAGAATGTTTATGGGTCACAAGCATTGTTTAATTTCAGCAAAATATTGGTGATTCAAAGTTCGTATCTCGTAAAGTTTCCATGCTCACTTAACTAAAAAATAAAAAAGTTTTAAATCAAAAAAATGCATGATAAAAACAATTGACTAAAAGACTAAATAAATTTAAGTATCAAAAAAAGTAGAGAAAGGTCTGAAGACTATTTTGCAAAAGCAATGCTAAACGACATAATAACACTAGAAGCCCGGACCAGTCATTTTTGACCGGTTTTGAAGTTTGACATTCAATATTTTTCGCGCCGTTGCGATTTGTACACTCATACTCCTTGACTTTTCCTAACTTTGGATGAACTTTTAGCAGCTGCAAGAATTTTTTTGTTTATCCCTTTTGGAGACGGAGTAATTTGTACACCTACCTAGAAGCCCGGACCGGTCAAAAATGACCGGTCCTTTACTAAGGGATTTATCTGTCTCGCAAGTACGAACGAAAGCGTGAGAAAAATAGTAACGATGGTCTCAAGTAACAATGCGACAGCTGTTGACCTGATTTACGATTTACTTCTGAGAAGTGCGAAGAGGTTTGATGATGTTATTGCTGGATATATTCTAACTCCATGGTCTCAAGAAACAATACGACAATAGTTGACCTGATTTACTTCTGAGAAGTGCGAAGAGATTTGTTGCTGTTATTGTTTGATTTGGTCTAACTCCAGACAGTTCCATTTTACTGGCTGTTCAGTAGTTTATAGTTGCAAGGACTATCTTGGCAGCACAAAGCTTAGCAGTTGTACACAATGCAGATAGTGAGTAATTTACCGTGCTGCTCAGATATTTAGCATGTTCACTTCGCTGTACGAGACTGCTGTATCATTATTCCTAGCCAATATATCTTTGTCTATACAGGTATGTATACGCAGCTGAGTTTAGTAGCTAGTTTAGCTTTCATTTATTGCTCGTTTGTTTTCAAACATTGTTGTGGCTCGTGGAAACAACTATACTGTGCAACAAGTGCTACAACGGCTCCGAACAGATCAGCTTGATGATTCGTGTGATGAAGAGGAAGAAAATGAACTGCAAGATGAAGATTTTATTCCCACTTACGTTGCTGCAGGTGAACTATCTGACAGTGATACAGACAGTGATGAAGACATCCCGGCTTCATCATCTACTGCTACATTAGACACCCTTTCTGGAAGTAATAATAACACCTCTGCTACTCCAGACATTCCTGGTCAGTTGAGAGCACAAAATGGAACTCTTTGGAAAAATATAACAGGTGCTACAGCTGTAGGAAGAGCTTGTGCAGCTAATGTGTTTTCAGAGCGTCCTGGTCCAACATCATATTGCCACAGGTACATTGTGCACGGTAGCCCCTACTGTGCTTTTCACTTGTTTATTGACGAACACATCCTAAAGTGTGTTTAAAAGCACACGATCAACCACGGAAGAATTGACGATAGCGATTTCAATTTGCACTTGGATGAACTGGAGAGTTTCATTGGTCTCCAACTTGCTCGAGGTGTGTTGATTGGAAGAAATACTCCAATCAAACAGCTTTGGAACAAAGACTGGGGACAACCGATTTTCCGAAATACCATGAGTCGTGAGAGATACGCGAAAATTATGAAACATTTGAGGTTTGATGACTTCCAGAGAAGAAGACAAAGGAGAGAAAGCGACAAGTTTTGCTTGATTTCTGAGGTGTGGAATAGTTTTATAGAAAACTGTAAGAAGTATTACGTGCCAAACTTTGATTTGACTATTGACGAACAACTTTTTCCTTGCAAAACTAGATGCCCGTTTATTCAGTACATGGCAAACAAGCCAGACAAATTTGGTATTAAGTTTTGGCTATTGGCTGATGCGCAGACAAAATACTTATGCAATAGAAAACCATATTTAGGAAAAGACCCCGCTCGAAGCAGATGTACAGATCTCCTAGGAGATGTTTGCTTGAATCTATTGCAACCGTACTTTGGAAAAGGTTACAACGTGACCACTGATAATTACTTTACAAGCCTAAAGTTAGCAGAAGAATTGATGACAAAGAAAACAACCATCTTAGGAACTATTAGAAAACAACGACGAGAGGTTCCGAACACGGAGTCCTTGATCAAAGACAAACTATTGCATGATTCTCAGATCTTTTCTTCTCCATCTGATTGCAGCTTGACAGTGTACAAGGCTAAAAAAAAGAAAATCGTTTGCATCTTGAGTTCAACGCACAAACACGTAAAAGTTGATGAGGGCCACAAAAAGAAGCTGCCAGAAACTGTGCAGTATTACAATAAATCTAAGGTAGGCGTTGATGTGCTGGATCAAATGGCTAGATACCACACGTGCAAGAGTTCAAGCAGGCAATGGCCTGTTGCAGTGTTTTTCAATATCCTTGATTCCGCGTGCATCAATTCATTCATCATTTACTCCCTTGTTACAAAAACAAAGTTGACAAGGAGGCAGTTTTTACTGGAGCTCATAAAAGAGCTTTGCAAGTCAAAAGATGGCATAGATTCATCTGCTCTACGCCGAGTTTCAACTGAAACACCCAGTACTTCAAACCCTCTCGAGGTTCAAAGAAGCAGAAAAAGAAGAGAATGTCAATTTACACCATGTGGCAACAAATCAGTATCAAGTTGCCAAAATTGTGGAAAAGTCTGTTGCGGCAAACACACATTTGAAAAAGTGACAATCGTGACATGCAAAAATTGTAAAAATTAAAATTGAAGAAGTGTCCTGTTGTGTTTCAATAAAATGATTTTATGCTGCATAAAATTCAAAAAATATGCTAATTTGAGTTGTTTTATCATCAAATAATGGAACCTCGTTATTCTGAATCACGCAAAACTGATTATTTCCCGGAAATTGGTGACTCAGGAACAACTTTGCTTTCTTATTTATGACAATTTCGGTGATAAAATTTTAGGTTTTTTAAAAATTTTCTAAATACCTCTTTTAACCGGAATTTACCTTAATTTTTTGAAACCTCGTTAAACCGACACTTTAAGCTGCCTATTAATCTTCAAAATGAATGTGTATGATAAAGCATGTTGGAGAATTAACTAAAACAAAAAAACTGTTTACAAACTGATTTACTGCCAACCGGTCAAAAATGACCGCTACCGTCCTTCTAGGTAGGGAGAAATTTCCGGGTTTCTAGTGATAAAATGCTAGATCTAGCCTTAAAAACGTTAATTTTGCCACACAATTTTTATTTAATTTTTTTGTTTTGATATGCGCCATGACAGTACGCTTACGTGACCAACGTTTTCTAATATATTTCAATCAAAAAAGGATGTTACATACATAGTGGTCAATCTATCTGCAAAATCAAGAAATAAAACTGTTGCTCATTAACTGACAAAATGAGAAGCTGTCCACAAAAACGTAGATTTACGAGTGTATTAGTCCTAGTGTGCCCGCCACAAATCGTTGCGCTGTTTTCAAAAAAACAGACAATTTTCGGGACAAGCTAAAATTATAAAATCAAAAACTGAGTACCAATTTATTAGCACAATAATTTGTCCACCTTAATTCACACTTGGTGACAGTATTTTTTACAGTGGTGGCAACAGTATTTTTTAGTATAACAATATTCGTCATCTGACAGACCTTCCACCAAGTGGATCTAGTATAGATCCCGCAAGTGTGGCGGTCTAAGCTATGCGTTATTAAAAGCCTCTAGCTTCTTGTCGGTCACCAACTGCACTGAAGAGACCTGATAGGTCAAAACAGTGTCACTGTCTGCAGTTTGGCTAAATATTCGTCATGTTTGCAAACTTCTTGCGCATGCAGCGAGCCAGCATTGTTGGTAAGATGTGACTATTACAAGTTCTTCACTCCGGTACAACCACTACGTTCAGTGAAATTAAAAAACAAAACTAAAGTTAAAAATAAAATAAATTATGCATTCGCTTGACGTCTACAAGAATTTCCGAAACTTTAGGAATGCATGGGAACATTTCCTATGACGTCACACACTTGGTGCGATAAAAAGTAGTAGACCAAAAGCTGTAATTTATGCTGGAAAGGTATTGGGCGAACACCAACTTTTGGAGTTATTTTGAAAACTAATGAAAAGTTAATTAAAAATTGAATTGATTTATTGCTAGTTTGCTACTCGGAAACAAATGAAAGCTTTCCTACTGGAAAGTTTTACCCACGTGCTCAAACGTCATCAAACTGAGTTTTTGAAAAAAGTAGCTGACTACTTTCAATGTTTCTGCATTGAATTGAGTAGGAGTTATAAGATTTTTGGAAATTAAATGAACAAACTAGACCAGAGGTTTTCAATCTTTTTTGCAGGAGCGGAACTCCAAGAAAACATTTCAGTGACTCGAGGAACCAATGTGCTATAATTTTATCGTCTTATTCAAAAAACAACATTTAATTTAATTAATAAAATAAGACTTGTGTAACTTCTGGCGGAGCTCCCGGACTGTACTGGAGAAACTCTAGGGTTCCGCGGAACACCGGTTGAAAACCACTGAACTAAAGAGTTGTCAAATGAACATTAAATATGTTGTTTTACTGATGTCATGAAATGAATTTGAAGTCAAAGTGAGATAGAATCTGCTAAGGTTTCTTGTAATTGCTATCAGTTAAACTAATTTTACGGGCTAAACATGCAGGCTTTTTTTATAGCCAGCTTCTGGTGGGCTTCAAATTCGATTAATCACCGTATTTGGGAATGCTACGTTTAAGTTAATTGCAATGTAAAACTTACACTGTATATTTAGCTGTATAAACATATTAAAAGTTGTGAACCTAAATTATACTATTGCCTAAATGACAGGGCAGACTTCTGTACCGCTTGTCATATGTTGAATTACACATTGATGGATATAATCAGTAATTCCTTGAAATTTTTTGTCAATAGTGTTTGCAGACCAGTTATATTGATAATTCAAATGTAATTTTGTGACCTTAACTATTCCTTAAACATTTTTTGGCTATGCTGCTGGACCAAGGGTAATTAAAAAACTTACGGTATTGGTAGTAATGATCAGATAATGGTTGCTTTTGCTGATGTATCTACGAGTATCTAAGTGGCATAAAGTTATTTTTAACTGATGAGCAAATGGTATTTAGATGGCATTTCACTTAGGTTCGATTTTTTGGCCAATTGGCACACAGTACTAAGCTTAGAATAGCCAGCTGAAAGGCCTGACTAAATTTATTTGTTTCCTTGGTGACTTTCCTCCTTGCAAACGTGGTTACAGATTCAACAATAGAAAGGTTGAACGCATGTGATCAAGCGCCATCAAAATGCACTTTCGAAAAAAGTGGTTGACCTCTTTCGGTGATTTTGCATTGAGTTGAATAAGAGTGATATCGTTTTTTGCAAATCAAATGGATGAAACGTAATAGTTGTTAAATGAAGGTAAAATCTGTTGTTTTACTAAAGTTAAGGAATGAATCTGAAGACAAAGTAAGGTAAGAGGTGCTAAAGTTTGCTTGTTATTGCTAATAGTTGGGCTAATTTTATGGGCTATACATGCAGGCTTGTTTGTAGCCAGCTTTTGTAAAGGTTTCATATTTGATTAATCAGCGTGTTTGGGAATGCTACGTTTAAGTTAATTGTAATGCGCAACTTCTACGCCATGTTTAGTTGCATAGGCAGACTGAAAAGTTGCAAACCTAAATCACTCAGTAGTAAATTATACAGTAGCCTAAATTATACAGTAGCCTAAATGACAGAGCAGACTTCTATCCCGTTTGTCATATGTTGGATTACATATTGATGGATATAATCAGTAATTTTTAGAAATTTTTTGTCAATATTGCTTGCAGACTAGTCGTATTGATATATCATATGTAATTTTGTGTCCTTAACTGTTCCTTAAACAATTTTTTGGTCTATTCCTAAGCTACTGGACCAAGTTAATTTAAAAACTTACCATGCCGATTCATTTATTCATGTGCATGAGCTCATGATCTGTTTACATATCTTTTGTCAGACTCGGTCACCACGATGAGTAGACTGCTTTGCCCCACCACCTATTTGCCACATAAAGATGGAGGCATCCCGTTAAATGCCTTGCCCAAGGACACGACAAGCAAGCTTGCCAGTAAGCTTACAGTACCGGTTGTAATGATCAGATAATAGTTGTTTTGCTAATGTATCTACGAGCATCTAATTGATATAGAATTATCTTTAACTGAGGAGCAAATAATATTTAGATGGCACTTCTGTTAGGGGCAATTTTTTTAATTGGCACACAGTACTAAGTTTAGACTAGCCAACTGAAAGAGCGCTAAATGTGTGACGTCATATGAAACCTTATTATAGGAAGATTACATATGACGTCACACATTTGGCGCAATAAAAAAGTGGTTGACCAAAAGCTGTAATTTATGCTGGAGAGGTTTAGGGCGAACACCAACTTTTATGGTTATTTGGAAAAGTAATCAGAAATTATTCAGAAATTATAATGAATTTTTGCTTGTTTGCTACTCGAAAACAAATACCGGTAAATTTAATCAAAAGCAATTTGGTTGAAATTAGGCCTTTCAGTTGGCTAGTCTAAGCTTAGTACTGTGTGCAAATTGGCCGAAAAAACCTATCTTAGTAAAATGCCATCTTAATACCATTTGCTCCTCAGTTGAAGATAACTTTATGCCGATGAGATACTTGTTGGTACATTAGCAAAAACAACCATTGTCCATGTCCCTCCATTGACGAGAAAGCCAATTTTGTGGCTATATTTTGAATGGAACGTCCGCACTCGCTTGAGATTTGCCATTTCCGAGGTGTCTGGTCCATCTGTTTTCCACATAACCATTATCTCATTCTTATTAACGGTACCGTAAGTTTTTTAATTACCCTTGGCCCAGTAGCCCAGGCAATAGCCAAAAAATGAATAGTTAAGGTCACAAAATTACATCTCTTATATCAAAATAACTGATGTGCAAGCAATAACGTCAAAAAATTTTGATGAATTACTACTTATATCCAAAAATATCTAATCCAACATATGACAAACTTTCTTTTGACTAAACGTTTGCTATACTAACAAAAAATATCACAACCCCAATTAATGAATCAAGGGCTTACAACTGTAAACTTAATGATATGCTTTGATAGGGATAGAATATAATAATAGTCTCTTTTTGTACCGTTGTTGGACGGGCTACCAAAGGAATCAGGTTTATTTCATGCCTAAAGTCATACATAAAGCTGCAAATTCCGACGCGATGGCTTAGTGGTTAGAACGTCCGCTTTGCAGTCGGTGGACCTGGGTTTCATTTCCCTTGTCCAGTCATACCAAAAACTTTAAAAAATGGTATCTATAGCTTGCCTGCTTAGCGCTCGGCATTGTAAAGTAATAATCAATTCTTTGCATTTGTAGCAGTAAGATAACTCGAATTTGACTTCATAATTAGTATCTCACTCTTTGCGCTCCCCTCTATCTGTACCTAAGGCCCATGAAATCTGTATTTTATTTGGATTCCGTGGAAAATAAATGAATTTTTTTGCTTGTTGCTGGGCCATCAATTACCGGAAGATGACAAGAGTGAAGTTGAAATTTATGTTCCTACTTGCTCAAATAGGATCACTTCGGTTTGTCAAGGCGCTTGAAGGGATCGAAGTTTACAGTGGCAGATTAAAGATAGCAGGGGCGACAGACAGCAAAATTTATTTGAGGAATTTTGTAAAACTTAATTTTCATTTATGTATAGTAATGCAAGAGGCCAGGGATGCACTTAGCAAACTGCAGACAGTGACACTGTTTCGACCTATCAGGTCTCTTCAGTGCAGTTGGTCCGACAACCGCCACTCA
The DNA here is from genome assembly GCA_963675345.1 of Trididemnum clinides. NCBI lineage: Eukaryota > Metazoa > Chordata > Ascidiacea > Aplousobranchia > Didemnidae > Trididemnum > Trididemnum clinides. The sequence continues at coordinate 6,016,059 of OY776289.1, forward strand.
TTCACGAGTGATACGGCTTCCCAGAGGTTGACAGACCATCCACTACAGTGGACCTAGTATTTGGTCCCACAAGTGTGACGGTCTAAGCTATGCTTTATTAAAAGCCTCTAGCTTCTTATTGGTCACCAACTGCACTGAAGAGACCTGATAGGTCGAAACAGTGTCACTGTCTGCAGTTTGCTAAGTGCATCCCTGGCCTCTTGCATTACTATACATGTAAGACCTTGTGACCACTCGGCTGTGACAGCACTATTGTTCTAGCAGTTGTTAGACGTAGTGCACCTGCGACAACCGCCACTCATTCACGAGTGATACGGCTTCGCAGAGGTTGACAGACCATCCACTACAGTGGACCTAGTATTTGGTCCCACAAGTGTGACGGTCCAAGCTATGCTTTATTAAAAGCCTCTAGCTTCTTATTGGTCACCAACTGCACTGAAGAGACCTGATAGGTCGAAACAGTGTCACTGTCTGCAGTTTGTTAATTTTCATTGCTTTACTAGTAGGCTGTTAGTAATTGATTAAATACAAATACAAATACAAAACGCAAGAAGCCAAACGTCAATCAAAAAAAAAATAATTTTTTTAAGAGAAAGGGATCTGTGGAACATATTTTTAGTGTGCGATTAACCTCAAATTTTTTTCTAATAATCGCTGGACAAAAGCGATGTGTTTGTATTCTACACAATTCCAAAAGCAAATGAAGACTTTTTTTCTTCCCGTGATCTTTTGTTCACTTTCATAAAGACGCCACTGATAAAAGCATTGCACTTGAAATTGTGAGGTGTCCTCTTATTTAAAAATAAAAAAGAAGCAATGTACAGTCTGGATTTATGCAAGTGAAAATAGCGTCGAAAGTGTAATCGAAATATTAAGAGTTAAGTGATTGTTACGTTGCCTGCTGCATGGCCAAGCAGAATCGCATTTGCATTAAAGCTTGCGGCAACTGCTACATCATTAAAAGGGTGTCTGCTGGCTTAAATATCGTCTTGTCCTTTCAAATCTTC